>CAUEEP010000752.1:0-735000 GCA_958450365.1 Mesorhabditis belari | reverse complement strand
CATGAATTCATTCCAAATAATTTCCATTATTATTGACGACTTCTGCCCATTTTACAGGCAATTTGCGGATTCCTCTTTCGTAGTAGGATTTTGGTGTGTGTGTGAGACAAGTGTGAGACTCAAAAATGGAGGACTGGAGATGTCCCAGTTTGAGCACTTTCTCCAAAAGAAACCCATTTTGGTGTCAATAGAAAAGTTGTAGAGAATCAAAAATTAGGGTTATAGCCAAATTTCCAAAAAAGATACACTTAGTAGTTTCGCTTAAAATGCAAGCTTTGTGAAAATTCGTAAATTTGGCATTTCTTGAAAACCAGTTTTTGAATCGTTCTGAAAATTTGGATATAAGTTTAATTTTTGATTCTCTACAACTTTTCCATTGGCACCAAAATGGGTTTCTTCTGAAGAAAGTGCTCAAACTGTCACATATGATAATAGCCGGCTGTTTTCAATTCACCAACCCAATAGCTTACGCAAGGATTTCATTTTATAAAATCTTTTTTTTAAAAGAGATACTAAAGGAGCTTTTGAAAAATTTGAAAAAATAAGTCCGACTTTTTACAAAAAAAAACGTGACCATTTAGGCTTTGAAAAACAGCCAATTTGGAAGTTTTAAGCTTGAAAGCAATAAAAATTCACAAAATCAGCAATAAAAGTTGTTTTTGAAAAGCATCAGTTAATGGTCGAAACGAGTTCAAAAAAAGTTTTTTGAAATTGAATATTTATACACATAAACAACTCTTTTTTCAATATTTATTCTCAGGTTTCGGTGCTTTACGGTTAATGGGCGGTTGAGCGATTATCGGGTGGGGAGGCGAGTTTTTGGCCAACTTGCAGCTCATTTTTAAGCACCTTAAACTTGTCAGATCAGGAAGTTTTAATAAGATTTAGATAGCTTAGAACGTCAACTTTTAGAAACTATTTCTTTCATCAAAAGTTATTACCAAAAACCTCTCTAAAATCGGGCTGCAAAATGGCCAAAAACTCGCCCCCGCCGATAACCGTAAAGATCCCAGGTTTTCAATGATTTCAATAGATTTTCAATACGATTTTCAAAAATAAGCTTTCAGAAATGCATCACTTCAATCTGGTTTCAATGATTCTTTGCATATGCGCTTGTTTCTTACTTCTCTACAATTTCTATGCTCAAATTCGGGGAATTAACCAGACACATTTTGAAGATTCGACTGTACCAATTGATTCAATATTTCTAGAGCAACAAAAAAGAATGAACGACCTTGAAACAGTGATTTCAGAAAATTCTGATGTGAGTTATCACTGTTTTATCCAAAATTTCTTCTTTCAGCCTTTACCCGAGAGATCATCGAATGTATCCGCCGAGAAACTTTGCTTGATTCATAAAAATTGTGTCCCAATGGTAGCAGATTATGAAACGAGATGGAAGGTGAGTCAATTTAACAAGGGGAAGGTAACAGTAGGATGTGGTCAAATGGGATAAGCTATAGCTGCCGCAGAATTTCATGCTGATTCCGAAATGGCTTTCCGTTTTTGCAAAATGGCTTTCTATAAAAAGTTTTACATGTGTGCAGTGAGAGGGGGTATAATGATCATGGTGCAATGATTATTTAGATATTTTATTTCAAATCTAGCAAAATCACTAATCTAGCGAGAAAATACAATAAAATAGACTCAATCGTTGGTTCAGTGTTTCAAAGCCAAAGAAAAGCAATACAAACAGTGCAATACAGTGGGCTCCGTCCCCTTTTATCACACAAATGATCTTTAGAGGAAGGTCAAGAGAATCAGAGATATTCAAAATCAAAGCATCAAATAAGATTTCACAGAAAAGAGCTACTTTTCTGCACAATATGTTTTAAGTTTTGTTTTAAAATGCGAAAATTTGGGCCCGAATAGAGATGCCTTTATAAGGATTTTCTCATGGATTTATTGTTGCGATTTCGAACCCATTTTTTTAGAGTTGCGTTGAGTTGAAGCGAAGTTCTAAGAAAAGGTGAAAAATTAGTGTTTTTCGATGTTCAGTTAATAGATTTTCCTTGTTATATTAATTGATCTAGTGCTATAAATTTGTTGGAAATAATTTTGAAATAAAATGCCACAAATTTGGCGAAAAGAAACTCTCTCTGATTGAAGAATTTTTTATGAAGATAGCCAAAAATGCCATCGTGCCGGAGAGGGATTAACTACCGTAAATACTGTAATAGTACCCCACCGTCCTCGTACAGTCGCGTAGTCGCTAGTCGCAAAAGTTTTTTAGTATTTTTCAAAGCGCCCGTACTTTCAAAAAAGGCGTCTTTGGTATCAAAAAATAGCTGAAATTCAGGGCTATTTTTTGATACCTAATTTGCACATTGTAGCATAAACCAGTGTCAAGAAAAACTCGTCCAAAACTAGACTACACAACACTCCGCCCCGTCATTATGGGGGTGGGGTACTATTACAGTATTTACGGTAGTACTCATTCAAAGGCTTGTAAAATGAGTTGTATATCTTCAATCGGGAAACTTTTAATAGATAAATGTAGCCAAGTTTAAGGGCTTTAACTTTTTATCTAATACTTAACACATTGGGGTTGAACTTGGCGCTTGGGAGCTAATCTACTAAAAGAAATCGAATGATTAACAACTCAGATCTAGAGAACTCTTACTGACTCACTGAACACTAGTCAAAAGGTTTTCAAGAAATCTATTTTTAAATCTGAACCTATCTTTTCTATTATTTTACTATAAAAAATCTTTTAGACAGTTCCAAGATTCCGGTTAGCAAGCTGTCTTATTCACAAGAGCATGTCCACCGTTCGTTTCCGGACTGATGTGTTTCCTGCAAAAAGCTGAGCAATATAAGAGAGAAAACTTGAACATCACCGATTTTGAAGCTTCTAAAGAGTAATTTTATTAGCTATTTAATGTTAGTTCAATAAAATTCAATTTCTATTAGGCTTTGTCCATCAAATAGTTACCACAATTTCGAAAACATTACGAAAATGTTTTGGAAACTTGGCTGGAAATATTTCATCGTGACTCGCGATCCGATTGATCGCTTTTTAAGCGGTTTCGTGGATCGATGCATTCGGTAAATCTTTTATCGTTTATAATCTAAATTATTTCATATTTTTTCGGGAAACCAAAAGAAAAGCATCATTATTGCAACGGTTGTGCGGCGAATATGACGTGTTTCTTGGAAGCCGAGTACACGAAAATCTCTCGTCAAATCCGACAAAGAAAGCTTTCAGTCGGCTTTGAAGATCGACACTTTTACCCACAAACTTGGTCAGCTCAAAAAACGAGATCACATTTTTACATAAAGTTCAGGAGATGTCAAATGCGGGAACACGCAAGTGAGTACAAATTCATCAAGTATAGCAGTGATCCGAGTGAATCTGTGATACCGGCACTTGTGGAAGTACTTGAGCAACAAAAGGTTAGCAAAACAACAAACAACAAAGCAACAACAAAACAACAAGCAAAACAACAAGCTGGTGAATTCGGGATTCTTTTGTCATCTCTTTTCAGATGTCATTAGCAAAATCATTAGCAAAAGCTAATCATTTCCAGGTGCCCAAATCCTACATCGATTGGATTAAAACCCAGCTTGTCACACAAAGAACCGACCACTCAACGATTAACTCGGAAGCAAGAAAATTTCTCGAGAAGCGACTCCACTCTAGTCCATATTTGTTAGAATTATTAGTTCGATTGTTTTATCAAGATTACAAGATTTTGGGCTACGAGTTGCCGTTTTGATTTTTTCTATGTTGTCTTTGAATTCATCGAATCGGGTTTAAAACGGGTATAAATTCAATAAATTTTGAGTAATAATAACGATCAACAATGAGACTTTTGTACGCACCAACATTTTGAAAAAATTGAACGCAGTTTTCAAAGACTCTTGTTTTATTCATTTTTCCTTAGCTGAATCTGAGCGTTTATTTAGTTCAGTTGGGCACATTTAAAACTGATTTTCGAAAATCTTTGAAGCCCGAAACTTTGAAAATCTTGGTTTCAGCTCAACGATCCTGATCCGAATCGGATCAGATTCAGACAATCCGGCAAACAAAACTTCGCATTGGATCACTTTCCAGACAACCAAATTCGATTTGACCAACTCAAATGCTGAACGGTAATGCATTTAACGCAAAAATCAAAAAGGCTTTACATTTTTTGACTGATTCAAAGGCGCTCAATGAATCGTGAAGCACAAAAATGAAAACCAAAAATCTTGCGGAAATTGCTTTGACTTTAGCTTTTTACATTTTTCTCGAAATCTTTAAAGAATTAAAAAAAATCAAGTTATTGAGAGACTTTTATGAAAAAGGTTACAAAATTAATGAAAATTTATATGAAAAATGATCATGACATGTACGAAATTTCTTCTTGACTGCTTTGAAATTGATAACAAATTTCTTATGAATCAACAAGCTTTCAATCACAAATGAATTGAGGAATTATGCTAGTGCTAAAAAATTATGCGTATCTCCAAAAATTATGCAAAACCATTCAAAAGTTATGCGCTAAAAAGTATTATGAAAATTACGACCAAAGAGAAAATAACTAACTAGGTAATAACAACCATTCAAATATCATTGGAATCAAATTACTTTGGAAGCAGTTTCGAGATGATCGAAGCCGTGATCGGATGCATGTGGCTAATGTTTGCCTAAAATTGATTTAAATTTCAATCGTTATCAAAGCAAACCTTGAATTGATCGATTGCACGAGTCTTGCTGAATGGCCACTCGAAAAGTGCTCTGAAATTTGAATATTGAGTCCTTTGGGAAATTTTCAAAGGATAGTTTTGAGTAATATAGAAGAAAATTTCTCATTACAAAATTTATGGCTGAACTTCAAGTCTGATAAGATAAAATCTTAATTACTAGCATGAAAGTATTCAGACGTTAAGAATGAGTGCCTTAAATTTATTTGAAAATCGATGTATAGGCCTTAACAATTGAATAGGATATCATTATTTGACTAATTCGAAATTTCAACTGGTTTTGCAGTCAGGCTTGGCTTAGGCTTTTAGAGCTTTTTTCGTAAAACTTACTTGTAAATTGGTTTGCAGTATTTGAGCCGACCTACTGTTAGCACCCAAGCGAGAGCTGGAACAACCGATGGAGTCTAAAAGTCATTTCCTTTACATAAGCAATAATTCTATCTAACCCATTGATTCTCAATTCCCATCATCAGCCACGAGAACTTCAACTCGGAATTTTTCGATTTATCAAGATTGTACAATGAAGTGATATTGGTCAACTAAAGCTTAAATTTTGAATCAAAGCAAAAAAATTACTTTATCTTCGGACATCTTTCCATTTGCACGAATTACATCGATGACAGCCACCTGAATATTTCAATCAATTCATTCTTTGAAATGTAATACTTTTTGACTGCTAATCATTTTCTCAAAATCATCTCTAGTTGTTGGCGGACTGTCACTGAGCCAAGCCTCACTAAGACGGCGGCACATATCTCTCAAGGTTGAGTCGTACCTGAAAGTTTTGGTCATTAGAATCTTTCATTGAAAGACGTTATGGTAGCCAAACACTTATAATATTGTTCTAGCTAGTGTATGCGTACATTGGGCTGGGGAGTATGAAATGGCGGCATCTTCGGACGAACTTTTGAAAAAACTAAACCATAACTTTTTCTCAAATTTTTTATTAATAATAATTGAAGTTTTGTTGATTATACACGAAAATTTGGTCCCGATTTGATGCACAGCTTTTGAGAAATGAGAGATGACGTGTTAAAAAGTCGATTTTTGCATAATTTTCCCTTAAAATCCAGACCGCTAAAAATTGTGCAACAACTTGCTAGATTCAAAAATCGTTTGAGCCAATATGTTTGTACAAACCTGCTAACCAAAATAAACATAAAATTAGAATTTTCGAATAAGAACTTGTCACTTTTTGAGAACGGATAAGAGATTTTTGAGGATTCCAGGACTCAGACACGTCTTTTTTAAATCTTTAATTTTTATTATCGAACTTGATTTATTATTTTATAAAATAGTCGTTTTAACTGGATGCCAGTCGAGTATTTTTGCTACAAACATTGTCACGTCAAGTGGCAGCCAAAAATCGACTTTTTAATACATCATCTCTCATTTCTCAAAAACTGTGCACCAGATCGGGATGAAATTTTGGCTTATAATCAATAAAACTTCAATTGTTATTAGAAAAAAATTGAGAAAAAGTTATGATTTAGTTTTTTCAAAAGTTCGTTCGAAAACGCCGCCATCTCATACGCCGCAACCCAATAAATTCTTGATATCCTTTATCAACACTCACTTTGGTCGAACGGGTGGAATTCCGGGTGCAGTCAACCATTGATCCCAATCGATTTTGTTCAGCTCATCCTGATAAATTTTGAATAAACCATCAAAGCTTTTCAAACCGTTTTGTCCTTGTAAAATTCATATAGAGTAGAGCGCCAATCATCGGTGAAAATCGATTTGTGCGCATACTTAGCTGAAAATTGAGCTAATTGCAACTGTTGGCGCGTGGATTATTCTAGTTATTTCATATTTTTATTGGTAAGGTAATATTTTTAAAACGTTACCGATGTAAGCGCGTAGAAACTCCTCAAAACGAGCGTTATCCCCAAGCGTTTGCTCAAGGTGAAATAGGAAAGCGGATCCCTAGAAGAAAAAATTTAGTTGAAAAAATTATAGCTAACCTTTTCATAAGGGATACAAGAAAATGCGTCATCAGGATCAACTCCTTTTTGATTTTGAAGCAACTTTGTGTACTCATGAGTTGGCCCGAAAACTTTGTTGATCGTTGGCAGCATGTTGTCCTGAAACATTACTTGTCTGTTTTTTTTGCATAGCGAACTACCTCCCATCCGCATTCACTCTCGAATTGTCGGGCTTGTTCACCATACATCCGGCCGTGTATCTTTCGCTCAAGAAACACGGTGAAGCCCTCGTTTAGCCTTAATGGAGATAAAAGTTAGGCTAGTGGTAAACCGGATCAATTAAGTTTTAGAACAACTTACAATAAGATCAAAAATTACAATAAGATCAAACTAAACTACAATCAGATTAGGCTAGGCTAAGCCAGTTGCGGTCAGGTCAAGTGATCTGAACAGATAAAGCCATAGTACAGGGTGCGTCATAATAAAAAAAATAAAAACCCGGACTCACTTTCAATACCCAAAGATGGTCAAAACGCACCCGATCCCTTGCATTTTCTGGTGATGGTGAATTTTGATGTGGTCTCCCGTAGCGGTGCCTATTTGCTAGTCGATTAAAGCTCTCAACTTTTTTATATGAGCTTCAAAAGTTGGGAGTCGCGCTTCTTCTGGCTACTCACTTTGGGTTTTTTAAGACTTGTTTCCTCCTTGAAGTTTTCTTTTATTTCCAAAATTTTTTTAATCATGGAGAATAAATGCTCCAAGCCTCAAAGAAATAGACCTTCTGAGTTCAAGTTCTTTTTCTGTATCAATGTGTTTTGCAATCCATTAGATTTTATCATCTTAGTCTTTATCTTGGTTAAATGTTTTGGGATTTGATAAAATTATATTTTTCTCAAGAAAAACACAGATCCTAAAGACTTGTGCCGAGAAAAGTTATACCCCAAAATGGTAGGTGCCGGGATTAACTGGAGGAATATGTTGTTCTGACTAAGATGATAAAATCTAATGGATTGCAAAAAAACACATTGATACAGATAAAAGAACTGTTTGCGAACTCGAGAAAAGGTCGGTAAAAAAAGATTCTTTTGAGGCTTGGAAGCATTTAATTCTCCATGATTTAACAAAACATTTTGGAAAATACAAAAAGTATAAACTTTTCAAGGAGGAAACAAGTCTCAAAAAACCCAAAGTGAGTAGCCAGAAGAAGCGCGACTCCCAACTTTTGAGGCTCATATAAAAAAGTTGAGAGCCTTAATCGACTATCAAATAGGCACCGCTACGGGAGACCACATCAAAATTCACCATCACCAGAAAATGCAAGGGATCGGGTGCGTTTTGGCCACCCTTGGGTATTGAAAGTGAGTCCGGGTAATTATGACGCAACCTGTAGACTAGGTTAGATCAAGGCTAGGCAAACTATTTAAGTCAGGCTAACCAGTTATTGTTCAAGACAAGCGTGCTCAGATCAAGCCAGACTAAGCTTGAGCCAATCCCAGGCCTGACCTGGTTAGCTCATAGTCAAACCAAACAACTCCGTTGAAGCCGGTAGCCCAAATCAACATAAAAACTCTACCAGAAATGCTCCCAATTTGCATTAGTCACCAAATTTCCAGTCCATGAATGAGAAATCTCATGTGCCACAACGTTCACCAAAGATCGATCGCCAGCCTAAAAACTTCATGTAAGAAACTACCTTCATTAGAATCCGAACCAAAAGTGTTGGCGTGATAAAAGTCATGCACGGGTTCTCCATGCCTCCATAAGGGAAAGTTGATGGCAAAACCATAAGGTCATAGCTAAAGGAAAATAATTGAGCAAATAAGCTCTTTCTCACCGTCCCCATTGATATGGTCCAGCCAGATTCTCAGCGACAGTCAGAATTTTCTCGGTTTCTTCAAATTCCCAGTGTGCCGCATCGATTTGTGATGGCTCGGCCCAAACAGCACATCTAGAGAATTGGATGAAATAACCTCTTACTACTGGAGTATTGATTAATTCTTGTAGGTAAACAATTCTGTTCAAGTAAACCTTATTATTGACCATTCTATTAGGCTGTCCAGAGAGTCTTTTCCTTCCTTTTTGTACTTCCTTTTGAAAAATAACAATTTCATCAATTAACTTATGATTTGCTTAAATAAAAAGTGTTTATTGTTAAATTTCCATCTTTTCAAGTCAATTTTGACTCACTTTCAAGCCAAATCGAGAGTGAAAACGCGTTTTTTCATAAAAATCTATAAAAACCTCTATGAATAAATTGGCTAAACGAATTTCTCTGAAAATTGGCTTTATGCCTAACTTTTTATGCTCTATCTTTTATCTATTGACACAAAGATAGGTTTCCCTAGCTAACGTGTCTAAACCGCATCATCGAGCCGTCGCTCTTTTTGACGACTTCTTGCTCCCAAAATATCCAGATATAAGGCATTTTACCCCCGTTTTAATGTTATTTTGCAGAAAAATAATTGGCCTTTCTACTGAAATAAACCGTACTTCAATTGGTGTATTTGTTGGTTTTAAACAAAAGTACAAAAAGGAACGAAAAGACTTGTTTGCCAAACTGATATGAGTGCCGACAAAGACATACCTTTCACTGATGTCCTTCTTGACGATCTTGCCAACAACAATCGCCAAAAGATACGTTGGAATGGGTATCTAAATTTGGATGAAGTCCATTTTAAGGCTATTCATACCTTCTGTTCATAAAAAAACACAGCTCTATCACTCTCTTCTTTCACTTTATCACCAACAGCCGACATGACACAAGTTAAACCGGCGGGAACTGATACCTAAATCCGATTCTTTGTCTAACTTGTTATCGATCAACTCACAGTGGCATCATAAGAAGCTTTGGCAGAGGGAGTGTCCATGCTAAATGTTCGTGATGCAGTAACAAGTAAAGTTTTAGTACTAATTGGATATGAAATTCTTGACAAAAAACTCACCATGGCATCAACGAACGAGCATGAATTGCTTGACATTGAGAAAACAAGTAGGGAGCCAGCTTGTCTAAAAGTTGTCTAGCTTGTAAATTTACCCAGTGGACAATACCAGTTGTTTGTTCCGCTGACAGAAATTGAACGGCTGAGGGAGGCGACGATGTTGCGTATTCGATTCGAACCTTACTAAAGCAAATTGCAAGTGTTGAGTTACAATTAAGGCTTCTACAATATGCGTACGCACATAAATTTAAATTTTAACTTGGTTTAAAGTGTTTGTTGCAAGTCTTAGATGCACAAGCAAAGTTCACAGATTGGGACGGTTAAGATTTTGAAAATTTTGATGCTTAAACTTGTCTACAGAGTGTGCCAAAAGTTCTGTCACCTCCCTAAAGTCGGCCAAGGCTCAATGAAAAATATCATAGAAAATAGTAGAACTTTTAAACTATCTAGTAGCGAAGTTCAATGGCATAGGTTGCTCCCGCAAAAAAAATAAGAGAGCTAGAAAATTTAGTACCCTATTTCTATCCTGAATTTTCAAAATTTTACCAAAAATAGATATTAAAATAATATTTTTTGATGCTATACCCCTAGAAAACTCATATTACATAAAGATTTATTTGCTGTCCAGCTTATTTAAAAAAATGAGGACCATAGATACTCTCAAAAAAGTTTATACTTGAAATTCCGGCAAATGGTCCGCGACCAAATGCCTTGTTTATAAATTTGTTACTAGTAAAAGATAGAATCTTCTAGGAACATTTTATTTGACGCTCTTTATCCGTTTTTATTCAATATTCATAAAACAAGCTCACAAAAATCCAAAGTCGATTGGTATTTGCCTTAAAATTTATAAACCCGGTAGTAACAGAACTTTTGGCGCACCTTGTATATCTATGTCTATATTAACTTTTATGTAATTTTATTATTTGTAGATTAACCCGGAAATTGTCACCCACCTTGTTGTGTCAGCTTTAAGCTCTGGCACCACCACTTCGATCTTTTGCCCGAATGGTGCATAGTCAGCAACGGAAAACTTCAACTCGTCTTGATTTCCTTCAAGCCAGATTTTGGAAATTGTGAGTCCAGAACCGTCAAGAACCTATATGTTGGTCAATAAGTGTGAAATCTGCGAAACTTACCAATTTTGACGTATCCTTCTTCACTTTCAAATCAATGACCACATTTCCATGAATGAGCTCTTTGTCGAAATCGACCGTCCAACTAGTAAGTTTTGATTAAGATTTGAATTAAATCACTCACTTCAAAGAATAATGCGTGGGAAGGACTTCGTCGAAGTTTGAGCACGAGGCGGGATCCATCTGGAAGTTAATGGGTAGCTTTATAAAATCTGTAAAATCAAAACAAAACCATTTAACCTTACGCAATTAAAAAGGTACCTTTTTAATCACTTTTTTAAAAATAATTATACACAAAACCCAAGAAGGTCGGGCCGATTTGATTTGGTAAATTTTGCGCGTTTTAGTTGAAAGACAATTGGTTAAGCAAAGTTTATGCGGCATGTGCAAAAAGATTCGAAGACAATGGAGTAGAAGGGAGCCGAGGGAAACGAAACAAAACAATTTTAGAAATCTAAACAGAAAACATGAGCGGAACAATATAAGGAATTTGGGGAGACAGGTAACCTTAAAACGCGCTACAAAAAGGAGGATAGATTTTACAGAAGTGGAAGGAAACTTATGCGGGATTCAGGACAAAAACCGGCTAACATTCAGGGCATAAGGAAATGAAGGAAAATGAAAAGAATGGTAAAAGGGGAATATTTGTGCGGGGTACGGTAGCGCATCCACGCTTTAGAAAGCGCGCCGCGCTGCTTTGCGCCAGTCCTTTTAAACCACGCGTAAAAAGGATTCGGTACTTTTCCAATATCGGGGGAGCGAAATGAAAATCAGGGGAGCAAATTTTGCCAGCGCTACATATGTCCTATATTATACAAATTACCACCATAAAATTGGCGAATTACCCGTTATTCTCACAACCTTTATATTAGATCACAAAAGTGATTTAAAATACCCAGCGAAATAGATCTTTTCCCTTTGAGCGGACTTCCATCAATTCGTCACAGTTGCAAATCCACGACTGGATGACTCCTTTGGTGACGAAATAATCGATTGCCGTCGATTCCTTAAACGCACAAATGTCGGAGAAGCGAATCGTCGTTAAAGTTTAAAAAAGCGTTGCAGTTAAAATACACTCCTGGAAATGCATTTTTCGTGGGGGCAAAATTTGCTCCCCTGATTTTCATTTCGCTCCCCCGATAATCGGACCGCTCCCCCGATATTGGAAAAGTACCAAAGGATTCTAACTGGGTACATGTAAAATCAAAATAAATCAAACAAATCAAACAAAAAACCGAAGATTGGATTAAGGCAAATTTAACTAAATGTTTGTTTTAAATGGTATAAATTCGTTTGCAAATAGGATTTTTTTGAAAACATAGTTTTTAGTTGATAGATAAGTAAATTTGTTCCCTATTTTAAACATTTAACCAGTCAAACGGTCAACAAAAGACGCAGAATGTTAAAAAGTAGACGAAAAGGACAACAAACTACACGATGTTTGAAAATTTTCTATCATAAAGAGAGGCTGTTGACAATTGGCATTCCTTTCTGTTTAATTGTCATTTCTATCTTTACCTTAATACTTACAATGTTTCTCTAAGCTATGAAAATGGTAATTTTTTTTCTTTTCTTTTGAATAGAACTCATTTTAGCTAAAGACTTCACATGCCGCAAAATGGATTCTGAGAAATACGAGAGTATCAAGCGAAAGTCTCACACAGTCAATAAAACTTCATTTGATCACAGAAGTAAGTTCAAATGTTTGAATATATAAGACAAAGAATGAGATCTGAACGTCTTACCCAGTAGTTAATGAGTAGCTGGATGTTTACAGGGTCATTCAAAAGTTCAGGCACAACTTTTTGTAAACGCAACTAGCAAATGTCTAACTTATTTCAGAAGTAAGTGTTATGTAGAGATTTGAAGCCCGGAATCTTGGCTACATTTACATACAAAAAGCTTTGAAATTGGAGTCACACAACTCATGTAAAAAGTTTGACAAGTTGTGACAAGTCCTTGATTGAGCACTACTCGGAATTACTCGGAATTAAGTTCAATGCATTTCTAGAGGTAGAGCAGCACATACATCAAAATCTGGATGCAAATTGAACACCAAAAACGCTTAATTTTCGCTTTTTTCCTGAGCTTCAAAATGAACTTGAAAACAAATTGAATTTTGGTTAGGAAAGTTTGACAAAACAGTTGAATGTTATTCTTATTCTTATTAAATGATAATAAATGTTACATTTTAATAAAATAAATAACAAAAAAGCTCTTTTAAAAAAATTTTTATAAAGAAAATCGTCAAAAATGCCGAAGAAAGAGACCGAGTAGTGCTCACTCAAAAACTTATCACATGAGACCCCAATTTAAAAGCTTTTGGTATGTAAATGTAGCCAAGATCCCGGGCTTCAAACCTCTACATAACACTTACTTTTGAAAGAAGTTAAACATTTGCTAGCTTTGCTGCTAAAAAGTTATACTTTTGGTACACCCTGTAGTGTCGGATTAGTTACTCGAAAGGGCCAAGTCTTGTATTGGGTTGATGGAAAAGTCCTTTCCGATTTTTTGGGAGAGGACCTTAAATTTGTCCAATTTTGACGTTTTATAGCTCATCCTTAAGCTGAATTCAAGACGGATCGATTGGTAAAAACCGTTTTGAGATATCTCTTTTTTAAAAGTTTTAACAGCTATTTTGGTAAAGGGCGGCAGAGCCAAAAAATGGCTGTTTTCACGTTTCGTTAGTTTTCCGTGCAGAAACCTAGGCTAAAAACATGTGTTTCGTGATCGGCGTCAAAAATAACCCCTAGACACGCATTTTCAGAATCTTAGCAAAAAATTTTTGAAAAATATTGTCACCGGTGGAAGTCGAACCAGCGACCCTCAGATCAATAGCCTTTCCGCCGCTTTTCGCGATTTTCCTTCGTTTTTCTCTTTTTTTTTGTTCTGATTCTGAAAATGCGTGTCTAGGGGTTATTTTTGACGCCGATCACGAAACACATGTTTTTAGCCTAGGTTTCTGCACGGAAAACTAACGAAACGTGAAAACAGCCATTTTTTGGCTCTGCCGCCCTTTACCAAAATAGCTGTTAAAACTTTTAAAAAAGAGATATCTCAAAACGGTTTTTACCAATCGATCCGTCTTGAATTCAGCTTAAGGATGAGCTATAAAACGTCAAAATTGGACAAATTTAAGGTACTCTCCCAAAAAATCGGAAAGGACTTTTCCATCAACCCAATATTTGGATAAACCGCTCAATTAGTCAAAATCCAAGTCTTGGAACAAGTTTTTCTCATAGTTAATAACAATTTGTAAACAAAGCGTAAGCAATCTATTCTCATAAATCTACGATTCATGCATTTCCAGGCTTGTCCATTGTGGATGTCAACTCCCGAGCAATGCCCATTCCCTGATCCCTATTGGGCATTCTATTGGCCAGGTGGGCAGGCTTTGACAAAGTTCGTACTATCTAAAGATAGCTAAGGAATTCGCGAATATTTTATACCAAATTTCATCTCTTAGATTCATTCTCGAAAACCCCGAAACAGTGAAAAATTATTCTGTGCTTGATTGGGGTTGTGGTTGTGGAGCCTCTTCAGTAGCTTCTGCGATTTCTGGTGCTAAAGCGATTCTCGCTAATGACATTGATAAAAGTTAGCAAAAGCTTGAACTTTAAAAATATCTATAATTTTAGATGCTTTATTAGCAACTCTACTCAATTATCGATTAAATCGAATTTCTCTCTCAAATACGGAATTTTCCTCTAGAAACTTCGTTGATGATGCTGGAGTCGAGGAGCTCAGAAAGTTTTTCAAAGTAGGTATAGATCTAGTTTTAAAACTTTGAAAGAATAATTTTGTGTTAGAATTATATACCCTAAAGTCGCGAGTATAAGTTCTGTTTGGTTTTCGCATGCAAATTGACGGCTGTCTCCGGTGCGGTGTGTCGAGGGTTCGAACCCCGCTGCAGCATAACTTTTTTGCTTTTTAAGAACAATAATAGAAGTAAATTTATTGAGGGTTATAGCAATTTTATGCTGTTATTTGTTGCTCCGGGCGTGGCTCGGCCCTGGCCCTGGCCGTGGCTCGGCGCGTCCGCCCTGCTCCTCTCCGGTGCTCAGTCTTATGGATCCCTCCCTGGCCTCTTCATCCGGCCAAAGTCCACGTCGACGGTCGAAAGAGATGCTTTCCAGCGTCTTCTTCAACACTATCGTCTGGATGTATCCATGCACATAACAAATAGCAATGGTGATAGGCGCTGTCACCCTGTAGTATCCCGCGCTCCAAGAACAATAATAAAAGTTTATATAACAATAAAAATGTATAAAAACCCAACAAAAAGAAATTCAAAGCAATTAAAGCGAATGTAAATTAAGGCAGAACTTATATCGAGACTTTAGGGTAAATTAAAATTAAAATTTTCTATTCAGGATCCCGAAAAATCTTTGATTTTACTTGGCGATATGTTTTATGACAGCGACTTTGCCAGTACGGCTTTCAAATGGCTCAAGAAGTGAGTAAAAATTTGGAAAGTCGAATAAATTGACGAGGGAAGGTCAACCGGGTGTGGTGGTCAAATGACACAAGCCATATTTGACTTTCGATGCAGAATTTTGCGCTAATTCCGAATCTGCTTTCCGTTTTTGCAACGCAGCACTCTGTCAAAAGTTATAAAAGCTCAAAGTTTTGCATGGAATTTTTAAAGTTTTAAAAGTTAAAACATCCCTCGAGTTTACGAAGTTTCCAGCTGCCCGTGGTAGCCGAGTGGTAGTCGGCTAAAATAAAAGACAAACCGTCTCGGCTTAGAGTCCACAGTTTAGCTATCTTGGGAGTGGGACAAATGCGACCTTTTTTTTGCGCAACCGGACATTTGCGCACCTTTCCGCACCCCCATAGCGCATTTTCGGTTTAAAGCTCTAAAAGCTAATATTAACCAATTTCTATTCCAAATGTTGTTTTTCTAGGTAATTTTAGGGCTTAGAATCGAAATTTTGACAGATCAGAGCTTGTGGAAGCGAACGGACGGAGTTATACAAAGAGAAAAATCAACAATTTTCTGTAATTGTCTTTCAAATTGGTTCCACACGCTCTGTTATGTCAAAATTTGAATTCGACACCCTCAAATTACCTAGAAAAACAACTTTTGGAATAGAAATTGGTTAATATTAGCTTTTAGAGCTTTTTTAAAACGCGAAAAAAAGGTGCGGAAAAAAAGGTGCGCAAATGTGTGCCCAAAAAAAAGGTCGCATTTGTCCCACTCCCCTTATTTGGCATAAATTTCAGCTCATTTTGAAAAAAAGCTGAATTCATTTAAAAAGATATAAGGAAAATGGTTGAGCAGACCTTCAAAACAACAGATTTTCTTAGATCAATTTTCAACTTTAAGCATTTAAAGTTTGATGTTTATAAGGAAAACGTTTGGAAATGACTTTTTCAGTTTTCAGGGGCAAAAAAATTACCCAATTAAAACACGAGTTAAGCAGTGCAAACGCTCGTTTATATCCGAACAACCTAATACATTGATCGTTAATCGTTAGTCAACAAGTCAAAGTGAATTAATATCAAATATATTATATAAATAACAAAGCTTGCAATCAAATTGTAAGCTTACAATTTAGGCTCAAACACTTGACAGGAGCGAGAGTTCTCGTTGGTGACCCGGATCGACATCCTTTAGCTGAACAACAGTATTTGGACAGGTTATTTTTATCCATTATCGACCAATTTATCAATAATTTTCTTTATTTATTGTAATTTTTTAATGGTACTTGTTTAGATACGAAACAAAATTCACGAAGAGGTTGCTCACCGAATATTCCTTACCAGGCTACGTCACACGGGAACATTACGGCTTCGCAACTGCAAAAGTTTTGGAAATAGATTTTAGATGATCAATAAATAGTTCTGGAATTGTCATGATCAATAAATAACTTTTTTAATTCATTCAAAGTACCCGATAACAATGAAAACTTATCACAAATATAAGAATAAAAGAATTTAAAAGCAGATCTGGATTATGAAAGCTCAATCATAACAAATTACGAGATTTCTAACAACTAAATGTCAAGAAAGAGTCTGATTGCAATGAATTGGACTTAATGGAATCTTGATGAGAACTCCTCGCACTGGTTTTGCACAATGGTGGTAGTATTTGTAGTGTGCGGTGTCTGGTGGGTAAAACGAACGAAAGAGTAGACTGCTTGAACTTTGATCAAATCTAGATGGCAGTAGATTGAGAGATCTCGTTTGAAAGTGAAAATAAATTGATTGAAATTTGATAAATGAAACTTTTTGCAACGAATTGTCACTGACCGATGACAGCCGCTTGCTGGCGGACTTCCACAATAAAGGACTGAACCAGATGGTGCAATGCATTCCTTTGTCAGGGCACAAAGAACTGCCCTGAAAGGAGATTTAGTGGTTGACAAGCATTTGAATAAACCATTTCAAAATCGTTTTGCTTGTTGGAGTTGCACGAAAGAAAAGCACTGCTTCTCGTTGACTTTCATTCCGGTATTTCTCAGGGAAGGGAATGTAACGACGCATTCCTGAAATTAGAGTGTTCCTCGCGAGTAAGTAATTACTCGAGTAAATTTGCATGAGTAACTTTTTACTCGAGTAATAACTCGAGTAATTGTCGAGTAATGCGTTTTCTAAAAAGTGCGCCTGCGCGAAAAAAATATAAAAGCAATTTTTTTGCGCAGGTTTTGTGGTAGGCTAGTTTCCGCAATTTTTTTTGCGCAACAGGGTCATTTGCGCGACTGGGTTCTTTGCGCAACTGGGTCATTTGCGCAACTCGCCATAACTTTCTTCTAAGTCGACCAATCTTTATGATTTTGGTTTCATTTTGTTGCACTTATTCAGCTCTACAAAATGAAACCAAAAGCATAAAGCATAAGCATAAAGATTGACTCACTTAGAAGAAAGTTATGGCGACTTGGGCAAACGACCCTGTTGCGCAAAAAAAATTGCGGAAACTAGCTTACTCGAAAACCTGCGCAAAAAATAGCTTTTATATTTTTTTCGCGCTGGCGCACTTTTTAGAAAACGCATTACTCGACAATTTGCTTTCAAAAGGTACAAGTATCAGATGTAGTGCAATTCTAGTACCGATTTTGGTTTCATTTTGTTGCACTTATTGAGATCTACAAAATGAAACCAAAATCAGAAAGATTGATCGACTTAGAAGAAAGTTATGGCGAGTTGCGCAAACGACCCTGTTGCGCAAATGACCCTGTTGCGCAAAAAAAATTGCGGAAACTAGCCTACCGCTAGGTTTTTCAAAAAAAAAGATCATTTTTTCATTGGAAGGGAATTTCCCACCAAATCAGTTAAACGGCTGAGTATCTTTAAAAAGTGTCGTATAAAATGCGGAGCTCGTGATTTTTGCGTCATTTTTTTGCAATAATTTTTGCTAAAAGTACGGTAATTTTTCCCAATTGTGCGTTTTAAAAAACGCATTACTCGCGAGGAACACACTCTACCTGAAATACAGGGTGCGGCATAATTGCTAACCAAAGTTTTTAGAGAAACCTATTTTTCCATAAAACTTTTCACAAGAAATGTTATGTATTACCGTAAATACTGTAATAGTACCCCACCCCCATCGTACAGTCGCGTAGTCGCAAAAGTTTTTTAGTATTTCATTTTTTTCAAAGCGCCCGTACTTTCAAAAAATGCGTCTTTGGTATCAAAAAATAGCTGAAATTCAGGGCTATTTTTTGATACCTAAGCGCACATTGTAGCATAAACTGGTGTCGAGAAAAACTCGTTCAAAGCTAGACTACGCAACACTCCGCACCGTCATTATGGGGGTGGGGTACTATTACAGTATTTACGGTAGGTTAGATCAAAACCTGATTTCTGACATAGCTCTGACTAGAGAATATCTTGAGAACAATTCTAAAGCTGAGAGCAAAATTCACTAATGATTTGAAGCTAGCAGTTCCATTCTCAAATCAAGAACCACTCTGATGACACAAATCTATAAAAACACAAGAGTTCTTTCGATGTACTTTCAAAAAATGCGTCTTTGGTATCAAAAAATAGCTGAAATTCAGGGCTATTTTTTGATACCTAAGCGCGCATTGTAGCATAAACTGGTGTCGAGAAAAACTCGTTCAAAGCTAGACTACGCAACGCTCCGCACCGTCATTATGGGAGTGGGGCCCAATTACAGTATTGACGGTATATCTATTTAAAAGCTCCAATTCTCAGCTATATTAACTCACAAAGAGTTTTTTGATTGGAAAAACTTTCGGCTCGACGTGGGCGCACAGCAAACACCGCTACCATTTTTCACTATTCCATCAAGCTTTACTAGAAAAAGAGAGTTTCAAAAGAAGTTGTCTTTAGTTGAATAAAGTTTTAACGAGTCTATTAGTTTAAAAAAGAAAGCTTAACAGAATAGAGGCGAGTTGTAGCTCAAAAAAGTCTCCCGCTCTGAAGCAAGGCTCATTTTGTGGGGAAAGGAGAAAAGCCGGGTATGTTGAGGGTTCAAAAATTGGTGACCAAAACATTTTTAACCTATCATTTTTGTGGAAAACTATTGAAATAAGTTTTTCTTGATAAACTATGCACAACTTTGCCGTTAAGAAACGATTCTTCAGAGAGGATTCTTGTCTAGAACACCAAGAAAAATGTTAGCGTGCCGAGGGGTGTTTACTGTGCGCCCACGTCGAGTCGCCTTAAGAATTCGAAAATTTTTCCAATCAAAAACTCTTTGTGAGCTAATATAGCTGAGAATTAGAGCTTTCAAATAGTATATAAAAAATAACATTTCTTTTTGAAAGTTTTTTGGAAAAATAGATTTTTCTAAAGACTTGGATCAGTATGCCGCACCCTGTAGACATGGGCACTACAAACTACAAAAGCTTTGAACTTGCTTCAAATCTCCCGGATTGACATGATCTATAGCTCAAAAAATAGAAGTTCTCAAGAGCTTTCGAATGAACCGAAGCACACCCAAAAACATCAATGCTAAAGAAAGTTACAGTGGTTTGTAGCCTGACTCGAAATAGACCGTACTCGCGCGTAGTCGAGTCAGGCTACAAACCACTGTAACGTTCTTCAGCATTGATGTTTTTGGGGGGCACTTTAGTCCATTCGAAAGCTCTTGAGATCTTCTATTTTTTGAGCTATAGATCATGCCAATCCGGCAGATTTGAAACAAGTTAGAAGCGTTTGTAGTCAAACAGTCCGTCACTTTTGTAGTTTATAGCGTCAATGTCTACCCTGAAAGTAGAGTTGAACTTGAATTTGTAAAAATTGATAATCACTCACCAGGATGAGTAAATTGGATTTCTTTCGCCACTTTTTGGCCAATCATGAATTCAGGAGCCTGAAAACGTTTTGAATTTGCTCATTCTAAACAAAAAGTTTGCCTTTCCATTCTTCACATCCAGATAAAATTGCTGTAGAACGGGCAATTGTTGAAAGACGAGCGATGTGTCGGCCATCCAGAACACATTATATGATACCGAGACTTCCTGGGGCATAAATTTTGAATGAAACTGACCAATGAGAGCACAAACTCACAGCTTCAATCATAACTTTAAACGCATAAGTGCCGAGTGTTTGTACATGAGCGGGATACGCTGAAAAGTTGAACTGACGTACTTCCAAATTGCACACATTTGCGAGTTCGGCTAACTAAAAATTTCAGAAGATTTGCTCATTTATAAAGCCAAAATTTCATGTTCTATGCTCAGAGCTTTGTTCTAAACGGAAAACCCAAAGGAATTCGGATCACTACATGCTATTACCGTAATTATTCTAATCGAATTTCGGTTGTCTTGGGTTGGTGAATTGAAAACTGCGGGACTTTGAACTAAAATTTATTCAACATAAAACCATCAATTCATTCCAAATAATCTCCATTATTATTGACGACCTCTGCCCATTTTACAGGCAATTTGCGGATTCCTCTTTCGTAGTAGGATTTTGGTGTGTGTGTGAGACAAGTGTGAGACTCAGAAATGGAGGACTGGAGATGTCCCAGTTTGAGCACTTTCTTCAAAAGAAATCCATTTTGGTGTCAATAGAAAAGTTGTAGAGAATCAAAAATTAGGGTTATAGCCAAATTTCCAAAAAGATACACTTATTAGTTTCGATTAAAATGCAAGTTTTGTGAAAATTCGTAAATTAGGCATTTCTTGAAAACCAGTTTTTGAATCGTTCTGAAAATTTGGATATAAGCTTAATTTTTGATTCTCTACAACTTTTCCATTGACACTAAAATGGGTTTCTTTTGAAGAAAGTGCTCAAACTGTGACATATGACAATACCCAGCAGTTTTCAATTCACCAACCCAATATATGTATTTTATGGCCAATCCAGACCGACAGAGATCTTTCAAACGGGTTGTTAGCATCTGTTAATCAGGCTAGACTGTACCTGTAGTGCCAGGCTAGACCTGACTCCTCGATTGACCCTGTCCTTGCCTTGTCTGGCCTGACTTAAAAAAGTCTTAAAACAAAACTGCAGGTCAGGCCAGAGTAGACAGACTAATCCAAGATCATATAACTATTTCAATTAATTACCCACCTCTCCTTTGTTCAATCCAATATCATAATAGATAATCTTGTTTTGAAACTTTTTCCGAAAATCTGTTAACATTTGACGACTTTCTGAGAAATGATTGCTCGATGAGTAGCTGATGAAAACGACTTCTTTATAGCTGAATTCAATTTGCTGACATAAGGCAAACACTTTCCAAACTTGAAATTTTTGATCTCCGTGTTTGCAATATCACTCTCCGTCAAATGAAATTCTTTCAAGTATTTTAAAAGTGAACAATCGAACATTTCGCCAATGAGATTTTCAACTTGAAAGCAAAACTAGAAAAAGATTTTATCATAAAAATTTTGTTCAATTACCGTTTCTCCTTTACATTTACAGCTTTTCTCAGCGATTACATTTTGAGATGTGCCTTGTGAGGAATGATCGACTGACAATAGAAAAAGAAGAACAATGATAGATGCAAAGATGATCAATAAACGCACAGATTTTGATAGTCGGAGCCTGAAACCAATAGGTTTATCAAACCAGTTGCCTAGACCGAGGGCCGAAAGCTAAAAGCCAAGCCAAGAGTCAGCTCCTATGCTGGCTGGATTTTACTACAGGTTTGAAACCAGCCTTGAACCTGGTTTTTGGCTTATGTCTTGTGCCTAGCTTGACGTGCCATCCCTAAGTATGGATGGAGTATTTCTAGGAGTAAGCTAAAAGCCAAGCCAAGCCAAGCCAAGCCAAGCCCAGCCAAGCCAAGCCAAGCCAAGCCAAGCCAAGCCAAGCCAAGCCAAGCCAAGCCAAGAGCCAGCTTCTCTACTGGCCAGTTTTTACTACAGGTTTGAAATCAGCCTTGAACCTGGCTTCTGGCCTATGTCTTGTGCTTGGCTTGCCATCCCTGATTATGGATAGAGTATTTCTAGGACGATCGGTACTTTTGTGTTATCTGGGGGCGAATTTTCCCCGCAAATCCCACTCGCTTCTTTAATCACTTTGATCTTAGAGAGCTTGCAGCACTTGGGCTAAGCCTGATTCCCCTAGGGCTGAGATGAGTTTCGTACCGAAGCTACTTTCGTACCAGGAAATACAAGGCCCTTAAAACCTCTGTTATGAAAGTAGCTCCGGTACAAAATTCACCTAGGAGCCGTAGGAGAATCAGGCTTAACCCGGGTGCTGCAAGCTCTCTAAGGTGCGAAGTCAAAGCCTAGAAAAATAAACAACACTGAAAGACAGAAAATGTGAACGCAAACTATTAGAAATGAAAGAATAGAGTTCAAAATGAAAAAGTGAACGCCAAAAGTAAAAAAAAAACAAAATCAAGTAAGATCAAGCGGAAAATGAACGCAAAAGATTCCTCCCAGCTAATTTTTTTCTGAGATTTTCTCCTCCCAGATAACACAAAAGTACCGGCCGGCTAAACCAATTGCCTGATTTGAGTTGGATTTAACCAAAACTTAATGGTTTGATCTGCTTCAAGCCAGATCTGCTATTAAATCATCAAAATCATTAAACTTTTACCATTCCGGCCGCATTGAGAGTAAATCGTTGTATGTAAAGTAATAGAAATCTAGAAATATTAATTCAAAGCCCAAAGGCATTAAAAACTGAAGACCGTTGGAAAATTGTCAAATTTGCAAAAGTGTACAGCTGATGAATCGATTCAGCGCCAAAAAAATAAAATTAGATTATTTTGGAAGAATAAATTAAACAGCCGTAGATCTATTTCCAAACATTTCCATTTTCATTTCCAATTACGGGTGTGTAGCTATGGAAAACCGTCAGGAAGGGAGCTGGGTAACTAGGCAATGAAAGAAGGGAAATGGTTGTTCTTTCAGAAAGAACAATATTTAAGACAAAGACATCTTGGCATTATCAGCAAGTTATCAACATTAACAACAAGTTATTGGGTTGTCCAGTTATGAATGCGCGTTTTTTACTATTCTGTAAATTTCTCAAGATACCGAAATCAAGAAAAAGATATATATGAGTATTATTGGAAAGCTGAAGATCTCCTCTACATTTTGATATAAAAAGTTTTTGAATTTGTCCAGCTTTTGGGCAAATTGACTGCACAGAAGAAGAGGTGGCCAAAAAATGGAAGGGTGCCTTTGGATCAAGTTTTAGCTCCGCTCAAATTGAGTTAACCGTTTGATGTTTGGCCAATAGATATATCAATACAACTTTTTTTAAAATATAACAATTTCAGAGCATCTTTACTTTTCTTTTCTGGGCGGTTATTTTACACCATAAAACTTGAGGAATAGCTAAGCCGGAATGGGTTTTTTTTGAAAACGACCTCTCCCTTTGTGCAGTCAAATTCCCAAAAAGTTGAATGAATTCTAAAACTTTTTGATTCCAAAATGTAGAGGAGATCTTCAGCTTTCGAATGATATATAACACTCATATACATCTGTTCGATATCTTGAGAAATTTACAAAATAGTAAAAACGCGCATTCATAACTGGACAACCCAATATTTTACTCCAAGTGTTTTAAAAACTCATTAATCCTTATACAGTAACTTTTAATAAAAAAAATTGATACTACAGATTGCTGCTAAAGCTGATAGAGTTAAAATTATCAAAAGAAATTGATTTTGAAACAACTTACAGCGAGTGCTTGCTCATAATCAGCAAAATTAAATCTAGTTCAATAGGTTCAATCAAACAAAAACATATGTTCTGGTCAGAAACAGTTCATCAAACCACAGTCCTGAAGTCTGAAGCGACTGTGTCAACAGTTAGTTTTAAAAAAAACTAAAATCCATCCGGAAGTCACTTTGAACAATCCATATGACGAATTCTACAGGGCGCGCCATAATTGTCGCAACAAGGAATCAACAAGATAACTACCTGGCTCTTCTCAAGGATGAATTCTTGCCCTGGGCTTGTAAACATTTTGAAAATCGCATTTGAACTTATCAGCATCAGACTTATCACCGGTCCACAAATCCAAGAAAGTCCAAGTGTTTCGTCAAAACAACTTCCCGGACTTCATTTCTTTTTCTGAGTGTCACCTAGCTCTCCTCAAACCAATGGATTTTTCAATGAGGTTCTAGAAGCCAAAGCTTGTTCAAAGCCCTACAAGAGCATCGAAAGCTTGAAGAAATCATTGTGGAAAGCGTGGGAAGAGCTCGATCCAACCTATTTGGTCGCCACCGTGACGCCTTCCCGAAACGTCTGCGAGCTTGCTCAAATCCTAATGGTGGCCGATTCAGATTTGATCGCTGATTTATAATTGTTAATGTACAATAAATGTTATTCAGTTAAAACTTTGTCTTTTTTTCTCTTGTCTGCCTTAAAATCAGAAATTTATCTTGTTGCGACCAATACTTAATGTGTCATATCATTTACTCCTCAACCTCGCCTTACCCCATCTTATTAGGTACTTGCAAAAGAGACTGCGGGTCAAAAAAGCCACCATATAACGACTGTAAGTAAAGATGATCCGAGTTGATTCATATCTTTAGAAACCTCAATATCTTGTCTTTTTAACGATTTAAAAAGAATTCTGCAGTGATCGTTTTTGAGCAGAATGTAGACGTTTTAAAAAAGGTACCAAAAAACGACTTGGCGGCAATCTAAACTTATAATAAAGGATTATTTTTGAAGAAATCTTGGTCTAAATCATTGACAGATCAGAAGCCAAATCTTAGTAAAAGCGGATTTCAACACTTTCATAAATTTCCAACGATAGAAACTTGATATCGATGAATGGTATAAACTATTTGAAAGTTGTAAATATCCTCTACAAAATAGGCTAAAAGGTGTTTCAATTGATCGAACCATTGAAGAAATTTCGAGGGCGAAATGCGAGTGACCAAAAAAGGAATCGAGCCACTTTAGGGACAAGTTTAACGTGGTCAAAATAGAGTTAGCTTCCCAAAATTGAAGATTTAAAAAAAGGATAACTATATATCAATTCATTACCTGGATGGAACTCATTACCCGGATGGAACTTACTCATTTTCTGGGCAGTGTGTGTGTGTGTGTCAAGCGCCGGCAAAAGAACACACAATTCAATATGTTAAAGTACCCTATTGTCAGATTAGCTCATGAAATTCCTCAACAACAAAAGCTGGATTCTTCAGAAACACTTTTATCGTTTTCTAAGGAGATTTTACTATATAATCCATACTATATAATTCATATCATGCCCGTAAAAATGTTTGTTTTTGATTCTTTTTTGTTTTATAAACCGCTAAACGCAAACTTTATCTTGCATTTCTCTTCAAAATCGACAAAATAAAGCAAAACATAAAAACAAATCATGGAGAAATAAAGCTGACCGTAGAGTCTAACAAGCATTTTTTAAAGGGAATTACTGTACAAGAATATATGCAAATTACGAAAAAAAAAAGTCTTCGAAAACCTATCTTGCACATTCAATATACAGCACATTTAACTGAACCAATCTAAAAGAGCCGTAAAAATTGGAGTTAAAATTCGAAAATCTAGCATCAAGACACCGTCAAAAAGTTGAAAAAAGTTGAAAAAGATTCTAGAATTAAAATATTTCAAATTGAGCACAACAAAAATTTGGGGAAAAATCCCGTATTAAAGGAATTACGCAAAAAAAGAAATTCTTTTAGAGGCACTCAAGAAATTTTTGGAGTTGAAAGAACAGAATTGGAACGAGGGTTTTGAAAGAAATTGCCTTTTTGCTAAAAGATTAAAGAACGGTAAGATTTTCAAGTTTTAGAATAGCGAAATGTTCCTTTTTTTCAGAATACAGTACACTACATGACTATGAACTAGGACGAGAGGTTGGAGGCGCCGACTTCGCTATGCTACCATTCTCATTCGGCGACTGTTGGGCGTACATGTCCTGAAAAATGACATCAGTATTTTGAAAGTTTTGTGGAACTTTATTGTAATACCGGGTACAGTAATATTTGTTTATATTTTAAGTGTTAGACAACTCATTATACAGACAGAAAATACAGTACCAAGGAGCCTGAGCTTATCCTTTGTAGCTCTATTCAGTCTAATACTATCATAGGTATTGGACTTACTTAATTGACCAATAAGGCGATCAATTGGTATCAATAGTGATCATTATCTGTAAAAGATCAATAACCAGATCTAGTAGGTACAAAAAGCTAGGTTGGTGCGCCACTTGTGATTAAATTTCAGTTACCGTATTCTCTAATAGTAGTGCACCCCGGCGAGCCGAGTTGATAACTATTTTACGGTTTCCAAGTTTTCCCAGGAGCTCAACACTCTAATCCCCCACAAGATCTCATCGTCAGCTACATTTTCCGACTCCACATCGATAGGTTTTGATATATTTGATTAGATTTTTATTTTAATCATCAATCTTTATGGACAAAAGCATCCCCGTGCCAGACGCTTTTATTTACGGAGCTTCTAATGGCCTTAATTTTTCTTATAGTCAAGCTATCGGGCTAAAAATTGGAATATAAGTGTAAAAATGTTATAAAAAAGAAATTATAACAAACTTTAAGTAATCTGACACATTTTCTGCTAATGCTAATGCTAAGTTGGTGCGCCACCTGTGGTTAAATTTCAGTTACCGTATTCTCTAATAGTAGTGCACCCCGGCGAGCCGAGTTGATAACTATTTTACGGTTTCCAAGTTTTCCCAGGAGCTCAACACTCTAATCCCCCACAAGATCTCATCGTCAGCTACATTTTCACCCCACATCAATAGGTTCTGATAAGCGCTTTTCGAGATTTCGAGCAATTTAGGTGACGCTCACGGTGCACTACTATTAGAGAAAATACGATATCAATGACAATGACAATGATCAATGACAGGTCCAACAGCTAGACGCATCAGAGAGATGACTTCTTGCTTCAGTTCAAACGCCACAAAGCACATGTCTACTCATTGTCAGTGTGTAGACGTAATTCTTTAACTAATCAATAGTACTACTTGTCTACTTTAGTTAAAAAGTTACTAAAAGTTTGCTCACTTGTAGAATGCCGCCCAATCTCGCCGTCTCGTCGAGCTGTTTCCTATACTGTTCGACGAGATTCTTGATGAGTAGTTGTGCCTCAGAAAGTCTCGATTCAAGAATCAATTTCTCGCTTTCAAGCCTTTCTATTGTTGGGTTCACGTCACTCCATTTGGTAATCGGCGTCCTAAATGGGTAGAGTTAGCCTTTGAACCAGTCACACCATCAAAATATAGAATTGTTCCACTTATCGAAACTCTACTTTACGAAAGCAATGATAGAAGCAATGCATGCTGACCTACGCCATTCGGCTGTTTGTTGACTATCCTGTGAGCCACCCATTGAGCATTTATAACGAGCTGATGAGGAACCGTTTTGCATTGAGAAGAGTACTCGTAGCTCAGCCACCTGAAAATTGGCTTTGCAGTTTAATCTAGAAAAGTTCAGGCAGATGTTCTTACAATTAAATCTCCTAGTTTTCTTTTAGATGGAACTTTTCCAAGGTTTTGTAGCATTTTGCGTCAGGACGAGTTTCAAGTAAATAATATTTACATTTACCGTATTTTCTCTAATACTAGTACACCCTGAGCATCGCCTAAGTTGCTCGAAATCTCGAGAACCGATTATCAGAACCTATCGATTTGGGGTCGGGAAATGTAGCTGACGATGAGATCTAGTGGGGGATTAGAGTTGTTGAGCTTCTGCAAAAGCTTGGAAACCGTAAAATCGTCATCAACTCGGATCCTAGCATCTGTAAGCCAGGCCAGGTCAGAGTTTAAGTCTAGATACTTAAACAAGTAACCTTGAAAAGCCCTTATCAAAACCTATCGATGTGGGATCGGAAAATGTAGCTGACGATGAGATCTAGTGGGGGATTAGAGTGTTGAGCTTCTGCAAAAGCTTGGAAACCGTAAAATAGTCACCAACTCGGCTCGCCGGGGTGCACTACTCTTAGAGAAAATACGGTAAATAGACTTTTTATCTTACTTTTTCTTTTGCCGCTTCCAGTCTGCCCTTCAACTTTCGAATCTCTCGCTTGAGCACGATTTTATCCTAAAGAGAATGAATTTTATGAAATGAATGAATTCGAGAATGAAATTTTAACCTTTATTCAATTATCTCTATTGAATTTCTTGTAAATTTTTGTCACTCACAT
Organism: Mesorhabditis belari; assembly: GCA_958450365.1. Lineage (NCBI taxonomy): Eukaryota > Metazoa > Nematoda > Chromadorea > Rhabditida > Rhabditidae > Mesorhabditis > Mesorhabditis belari. The sequence goes on along the minus strand of CAUEEP010000752.1, from coordinate 706,786 downwards.
CACTCAAACTTCCAGCCGAACTTCCAATATCCTCAATTCCACTTTCGGCTGTTGTTGTGTCTCCAGTGCATGTATGATAGAGTTCCCTCAATCGTGCATCCACCAATTCACATCGTTCACAACGAGAGCTCATTGATGACATGCTCTAAAATGAAAAAAGTGTTTTCGAAAGTGTAATGTCAAGTAAAAATTACTAGTATTACTTTGTGTTCAAAATTTAAAGTTTTTATTAAAATATACCCTTTGAAATGGCATATGATGATGTCTTTTTTCTACTCCAAGTCTCGGGGAGATTTGTTCAAAGATGGACGTGCTCGGATCGAGATTTCTAAATCACAGAGTAGAAAACAGATACTTTAAACAAAAAAACAGCTTCTACAGGATGCCGTCACAACTACCTGGAATCACTTTTGCTAGATCATAGATGCGGTAATGCAACCGATCTCAAAGCCACCGGAAAAAAATGCCATTTGATGGCGTTTTATGCTCGTTTGTTAAATGTAGCCACACTCAAAACGCAAACTATACATCAATTATTGATTCTTGATACATTATTTTGTAAAAGAAAACAAATTTTTAAACAATTTTGGCATATTTGATGACCTAGAACCCCAAAAACGAGTTGCGACCCGACCAATGTGAGACTCCGAACTTTAGTAGCTTCTATAACAAAACATCAATCGCTTAGATAATGAGCACCGCTGCATCAAAGCATCTTCTATAAGCATCAAGCGCTTAGATAATGAGCACCGCTGCAGGAGATCATGTCACAAGTTTATTCCAGAAGGAATTATTGAGATCGGTTGCATTACCACTATGGTCTAGCAAAAGTGATTTTGGCTAATTATGACGTACAAAAGCCATCAAAATTTTGACTCACTTGTACTTCTCAATCAGCGCCAAGAAGTTGTTAGTGTTTTTGTCGATCAAGACAGAGCTTGTGTGTGCGCGGACCTGGAAAGGGTTTGAATCAAACATTAGTAGATAAATTTAAATATACAAGTAAATATTGAAATTGTAAGTCTCACCTGATTGCGGTATTTGTCCCTCATCTCGGCCAGCCTCTTCTCATAGCCGTTTCGTTGACCTTCCAGGGAAGATTCGAGCATCTGAAAAGTTTGATAGATAAAGTTAAGGTATTGATTGATAGATCGATTGATATTAAAGTAGTGATTTAATAGAATCAAATTATCGATTGACTGATTGATATTAAAGTATTGATTTAAAGAAATTAAGTATTGATTGATATTAAAGTATTTATTTAATAGAATTAAAGTATCAATTGACGGATTGATATTAAAGTAGTGATTTAAAGTAATTAAAGTATTGACAGATTGATATTAAAATATTAATTGATTGATATTAAAGTAGTGATTTAATAGAATCAAATTATCGATTGACTGATTGATATTAAAGTATTGCCTTAAAGTAAGTTAAGCATTGATTGATTGATATTAAAGTCTTGATTTAAATGAATTAAAGCATTGATTGATATTAAAGTATTGATTATTATCATTTCAAACATTAAACATTAAATACCCACCTTGATTTGACGCTTATATTGCTCGATGGCGGCCGGTCCCTCGCTTTGTGTGGAGGCGGATATCCGCTGGAGTTCGGACTCAAAGTCTTCCTAGAAAAAATTGATTTAAATTTAACAATGACTTTCAAAACAAGTTTAACGCTAACTATAAGTATAAATCTCAAATCTCACTTGTAATCGAGTCATCAACTTCATTTTCTCGTTTGCAAACGATTGCTCCAACTGAGATCTCTCACCAGATATTCGAAGCTCAATTTGTCGTTCGTATCTGAAAATTTTAAAACTTTTTAATCCCACTAACAAAATCTGTAGCTTACTGAGAATTCAATTGTTTTTCTTGATCGTTTAACGCTTCGGCGAGTGTCTTGCTAGCGGTAAGTTTCATTTGGGCGAGCTCTCGGCGATGATCATCCTAAATCAAAGCTTTATTCCGTAATTTATCACAAAATATTACCAAATTTCATATCAAAAAAGCTTCTGCAAGTATTTAAAGCCAACCTGCAGTTTCCCGACTCTATCCTCCAGCTGTTTGATCGAATTCTTGTGAACAGTTGAACTCGAGTGACTTTTCGGGATCTTTCCTTCAGTAGAGGTGGATGAAGAGGCATCTAAAACGAGATAAAGATTTAAATTTGTCCAAATTTCTAGAACAAACCATCTTGTTGTATAGACAGCCGAGCCAAAAGTCGTTCATGTCGCTGTTTTCGTTCTTTTCGTTTCCTCAGCCTTCTTCGTCTTACTCGAGCAAAGATTGCCTCTGGCTCACTGTCCATTTCGGAGAGAGTATCACCCCGAGCTACTCGTCGTTTTCGGAACATCATTACCTAAGAATAATATTAAATCAGGCTATATTTAGATCTTTAAGATCCGGTAATATCTGGTAATGTAATTTCTAGATCGGACGTAACATATTTGTTACGTTCGAATCCGAACTAAGCCCCTGACCGCGCCACTTTGGAGGGGAAATAGAGAAAATCCAGAGGAGGGGAAATAGAGACAATCCTAGACAAGAGTTTTTTAGAGCAAGACAGGTAGATTCTTAAAATGAAGCTAGCTGTGAAGTTAATTTCATATTTTTTTATTAAATTAACTCCATAAGTAGCTTCACTTCAAGAATCTACATATATTGCTCTACAAAATAAGCTATTATAGGCTATTTTTGGTTCACATTTGAGTCACTGACAAATAGCTTAGAAAAGTGTTAAAAAATGTCGGTTTTTTTGTTTAATAGAAAAGTTATGCTGAACAAAATTTGTTATATTTTAACGTATAGAGAGTTTTTCTGCATCGAATGGTACCAAATTTGTACAAAAATATTAATTCTGCGCGATTTTATGCAATTAGTTTAGATTGGGCGAACATATATAAAAGAGCAGTGTCTGTCTGTCTGTACAGGCATTTTCTCGGCCGTGTTTTGACCGATAAAGCTAAAGCTTGTTTAGAAAACCTTAGAATATATTGTAGTTGTGTCATTAGAAATAAAAAATATAAAAATCAAAATTGAGTGGGATTACGGGGGGTCGAACCCGGGCCGTGTGGGCCGTGTGGGTCGTAGACAAGAGCGCTCCCGACCGCGCCACGGCGACAAGGACTAGCCGCAAAACATCCAGACAGAAAAACCCAAATTTAGGGGGTTTTTCTGGTCGGTTTATAAACCAAAATCCTACAGCCAACAAGCCACTCACTTGTGATTTAAAAGCCGACGACCATTTGGTAAAAAGTGGATTCACATCCCTCACCGCTTTGTTCTTTTTCTGATTCAGCGACAACTCTTGCACTTTCTCTCTCAACCTCTAAAATTCTCATAAATTTAAAGAAAACCATCTGCTTTTGCACGAACTTTGTTGTGAGCAACTAAAAGCTCGGTTTTTTGCTTCCACATGAGAACATTTGCGTTGTCATCTTGTGGTCGAGGTTGCATCGCCTGGAAAAAAAAAGGGAATGGATTGAAAAGTTGAAGGAGTGCTATGCTATATTCCTTTATTATTCTATTCGATAAATCACTGTTTTATGTTACTAATTTGTCTATTAATCCTTTTCAAATCAACCTTTGATAGCTCTGTCCTCAGTTGTCGATTGAGCTGCTCGAGTTGAGAGATCGTTTCGGTGAATTCTCTAAAGTTTAAGAATTTAAGTAGTTTGTTATTTGTTATTTGTTAAATTGACAATTTTAACATTTTGTCAATTATTAACAATTAAAATATTAGGTGTGTGAAAAAGTAATCGACGTTTTTTATTTTTATTTTGTTTAAATAAATATATCTAAACAATTTTTAATTTTTTGTTAACGATATATATATCGTTTAAAAGCTTATTTTTTCCTCTTTCGAATGATATATTCATTTTGTTAAAAGGACGACAATAAACTACCTTCATTTTAGTTTGAAAATGGTATCCACAAGTATCGTTATTCGGTCAAATTTGCTTTATGAGTTCAAAAATGGGTTGAAAGCTGCGGAGGCTGCACGTCGAATTCGGAATGCGTTTGGCGAAGACGCCGTTATTGATGATACCGCTAGGTTTTGGTTCCAACGATTCAAAGGTGGTAATGAAAGCCTAGACGATGAACCACGTGGCGGTCGCCCTGAGACCTGTTCGGATGACCAAATAAGACGCTGTCTTCTCGAAAACCCTCGTTCAACCTCTTCAGAAATAGGCCTTACATTAAATTGTGATGGGTCAACCGTAACGCTTGAATGCCATGAATTTTATCAAAAAGTTGGACAAATGGAAACCGCATAAACGTTAAAAACGTGGATTACTTTTTCACACACCTAATAGTTTCTTATTTGTTAAATTGAAAATTTTAACATTTTGTCAATTATTAACAATTAAAATAGCTTATTTTTTAACTACTTACGTCATATAAAGTGTCATAGATTGATCTAACGATTTCATCTTGTATAATTGTATAAATAAAATGAATTATAGAAATTTATAGGCTCAATAAAGAGCCAAATGTTCAGGATCTCTTTGCAAAAGAAATGGAAAAAAAGGGTGAGTTTTTGTGACAAGGTGGTGCCAAGATGAATGAGAGGATCGAGAATGAAAGATTGCTCAAAAGGGGAAAGAGGGAGTCACCTGTGACACTCAAAACCCTTTTACCCACCCAACTTTTGTCGTAGCAAAAAAAAAGCAAAAACCTAAGCGAATCAAAAGATTTGTAGCCTGTCATAGAAGATTTTTCCTAGTCGATCACTCATTTCGAAGTGGTGGACAAGGACAACTCTTTGGTCAGAGAAAGTGATTGGGATCGGAAGTGGACAAGGATTTGAAGATTGATCAGTTTCAAAGGAAATTCTCCATTACTACTTAACTATTCTAGAGGCTTAAGATAAAAATCATTATTAAAAAGAAGTTTGGAGTCACTTTGACTTGGCTATGTAAGCTCAATCCAATCCCCGATCACAGGATTTCCCCCAATTGCTGGTCAGAAAAAGGCAATTTGAACAAATTTTTCTGAATTCAAGGATTCATTTCTAACAACTATATGAAGTTATCAATTTACCTAGCCTCCTCATTGAGTCTACCGCATTGCCTTTCCAGCATCGTCATCTTATTACGCATCGAGGCTTCAGATTGTTTACTTCTTGAGAGATCATCGTCAAGCTGAAACAATTGATATGGGCAAATTTTCGTAATTGTTTTCTTAAAATGCATGTTTAGTGTCAAAATATATCTGAGATTCGGGGCTTTCGTTTGATACCTAAGTGCACACTGTTGCATAAAACGGCGCTGAGAACGAGGCGCTTAAAGTTAGAGTACGTGACGCTCCGGCCGTCATTACAGGGGGCTTCTATTAGAATAATTACGGTATTTTAAACTGTATAAAAGCCACAAATATAGCTGAGACTCGTGGCTATCGTTTGGTACCTAAGTGCACACTGTAGCATAAAACGGCGCTGAGAACAAGGTGCTTAAAGTTAGAGTACGTGACACTCCGGCCGTCATTACAGGGGGCTTCTATTAGAATAATTACGGTATTTTAAACTGTATAAAAGCCACTAAAAGCCACTAAAATAGCTAATACACTCACCTTATCAATATCATTTTGCAAATCTCTCTTCTCTTGCCTTGACTTCTCTTCGACTTGACCCAATTTCATTTTGAAGCGCTCTTCGGTTTCGCTAAAGTTTTAGATGTCTAACTTTTTAAATTCCAAGCCAATTACCGTAATCTCGACTCAAAAGCTTGTTCGATCGAAAGTTGATTCTGTTCGAGTTCCTCAATTAACATCGTTCGTCGTTGATTTGCGAGTTGAAGCTGCTTTTGAAGGTACTCGGTCTGTGTTTCGTTCTCTTTCACACAACACCTAAACATTGTTTGTTAATTGTAATCTATTGATTTAAAACAACAATTATAAAGTTTAAAACCTACCGCAAATAATCGATACAAGAGTGCAAAGCGATGATGGCGGTTTTGACGGCTACTGGAGCTTCAGCAGCCGCATCGCTGAGCTCTCGTTCCAAAAATCCAGAGAGAAAAACGGCGTTCACTGTGCCAGCGATCGGTTGACCACATTGCTAAATATTCTCAATTGAGTAAGCCAGAAGGGAAATGTTTACAGATATTGAATATTATTTTAGCCTTATCTGTTTTGTCTATTTGGTCTGTAGTTAAAGCAAGGCGAGAAAAGAGAGACTTTCCTAACAACACCAAAATCAGCCGGATACCCGCTTGTCCTTCTCTTATATGATTTTGTCCTAATAAACCGTTACCTATCTAATTCCAATTCTAACATCAAATCGCAGGACAACATTGCTAAGGTTGGTGGTGCTTACATTATTATACAAGGGCACCCCTCTTCTCAGTCCGAAATGAGTAGGAAGCGGACAGCTGGGAAGAGTCTAGTCTTCAAGGAAAGCCTGGTACGTACGTGGGATTTAAGTGAGAGAGTTTAGCTACACCATAATTACTAAACCTATACTTTTGTATCGATTTGGTATACAATGCAGATTTAAGCCTTATCTATTTTGTCTATTTGGCCTCATAAGCACAAAGTACGAGCTGAAAGTGAGTTTATTTCCCCTTCAACTTTACTTTTGCATCAATCCCTCTATTTTTGTGAGCTCTCATTCTACCCAATCCAATACCCATTCTATTCACGAAATCATCCCCCGAAATTAGCTTGGTTTTTGACATATTTCCTATTGCACTAGGAAAGCCTAGCCTAAGCCTAAGCCTAAGCCTAACCCTGAGCCTGAGCCTGAGCCTAACCCTAACCCTGAGCCTAAGCCTAAGCCTAACAGAAAATGGGGGTTTAGCCCAAACCCAAATAGACTTAGTGCTAGGCGCTAGCCGCTAGCCTTCGCACTAAGTCCAACCCTGAGCCTGAGCCTGAGCCTAAGCCTAAGCTTAAGCCTAAGCCTGAGCCTAAGCCCTTCAACTTTACTTTTGTATCAATCCCTCAATTTTTGTGAGCTCTCATTCTACCCAATCCAATACCCATTCTATTCACGCAATCATCTCCCGAAATTAGCTTGGTTTTGACATATTTCCTATTGCACTACAAAGAGAGTTATGGACTTGTTAGAGCAAGAGAATTGCCTCCCCGCAGAACAGCGAATGCCTCGAAAAGCATTTTCACATGCCCATTGTTTTTTTTGTGTCTCGATATTGGGTGACCTCAATTTGGTGAATAATTTGGCAGAATTTGTGGAAGATTTGTGAGGATTGAAGGTCAAAAAAAGTCTTTTCCACAAACCTTCAAAACGGAAATCCCCTCATCGATCCTCAGCCCCGCCTTTGACCAATACTCGAGCAGATCTTGACTGTCAATGGTACTGAAATTTTGAGGATTTCAGTGTTTGAACTAAAAAGCAGCAAATAGAGTTCTTCTAAACTCTAAAAATTATTCCTTAGCTTGTCTTTCTGAGTTTACACTAAAGGTTTTTCTAGAGTCAAAAGCCAAGCCAAGCTAAGGTTATGGCTTACTCTTTGGCTTGACCTTGACCTGGGTTTCACACCAGTAATTTCATACAAACGTTTCTTGAGTTTACTACTACAAATTTTTGAACTATTTTCTTACTGTTAAAACAATTTCTTGATACTTTTCGCAAATTTTTGGTGCTATAGTAGTTCAACGGGGCCAGTTTGTAAACACCGGCCTTTTCCCACTCGCCATTAGTTTTAAAAACTTTTTCTAGGGCAATTAATTAAACTGAATCCATTGGAAGTATTTATAAACCATTCTGAACAAGTTTTATGCCAGTTTTAGCAACAATTCCAAGCCTTCAAGGATGGCTCTATTTCCACTGGGTGCGTGGTCGAATTAAGAGGCTTAAAACCTGATTCTGGACAACTTTTATGCTAGTTTGAGCAACAATTCCGATCAACTGCTTGAAATAAATAGAAAACAGTCAATAAAGCTTAAAGAAATCTACAATTAAAGACTCTATGAACAAAAGTTAGTGCGCTTTGGCTCAATAGAGATGAATGGCCAACCGCAGCACAAAATTTAGTAGCACCAAATTTTCTGTCAACCTCTACTGAAATCCTTGTGTTAAAAGAAATCTATTGCAAGACTCACCCCGTGTTTGCCGTATCCAAAGCGTCGAAGAGATTCAACGTGGAGACAAAAGAATCGGCAATGAAATGAACCTGAAACTTGAGAATGGAATTTAAAGAATTGTTTATGAAGAAAGGTACCCCGATTATTCGTAGGCAGTAATTATTGGCTTCTTGTGAATATTCATGAAGTCTGGGATTTGATTGGAAAATCCACTAGGTGTGAAAAGAAAAGAATGCGAAAAATTCTAGTATGTAAGCAAAATTTTTCGCTCTGATTTTTATAGGGTAGCTCTTGTGGTTTAATTGCAGTTATGTCTCAGTCTCTAGGCTTTAACTAGACTCTAGACTTTGATTTAATATTTAACGATAATCTGGTTTTGTGTTAGGTACTAGACTCTTAACCATAACCGCGTTGAAAGCCTTTAAATGGAATTTGAGTTTTCTAGAAATGCTTTTCTGGTGAGCTAAAGCCTGAAGGTGAAGGTGAAGCTGAAGCTTCCTGGTTCTTGTTTTCTTGTTTTTATGAAAGGTGCTCTTTGTGATCGCAAAATTGGTAAGAATTTTACTTCCAAAGCAATCTTTCAATACGCTAGAAAGATAAGATTTCTATAGAGCTGAAAGTACAAAAAATCAAGCCAATTATTGGATTGGTGAATTGAAAACTGCCGGGTATTGTCATATGTCACAGTTTGAGCACTTTCTTCAAAAGAAACCCATTTTAGTGTCAATGGAAAAGTTGTAGAGAATCAAAAATTAAGCTTATATCCAAACTTTCAGAACGATTCAAAAACTGGTTTTCAAGAAATGCCAAATTTACGAATTTTCACAAAACTTGCATTTTAAGCGAAATTACTAAGTGTATCTTTTTCGAAATTTGGCTATAAGCCTAATTTTTGATTCTCTACAACTTTTCTATTGACACCAAAATGGGTTTCTTTTAAAGAAAGTGCTCAAACTGGGACATCTCCAGTCCTCCATTTTTGAGTCTCACACTTGTCTCACACACACACCAAAACCCTACTACGAAAGAGGAATCCGCAAATTGCCTGTAAAATGAGCAGAAGTCGTCAATAATAATGGAAATTAATTGGAACGAATTGATGGTTTTATGTTGAATAAATTTTAGTTCAAAGTCCCTCAGTTTTCAATTCACCAATCCAATAATTTTATTATTACTTTTATTATATTAATGTTATTACTTCGTGTAGAGGCACATGTGCATACTCGAGAGAAATCATGAGAATCAATTGCTTTAAGAATAACAACTCAACAGCAATCAATCAAATCCATTTTTGTCTAGCAAATGAGAATATGTTCCTAAATCAAAGATTTTCAAAGAATCAACTGAAGGGAAAAAGTGAACGAATGGACTGAGTGTCCCTTTTCTTTTTTTTTCTTTGAAAAGCGCGAATTGAAGGGTGACTTTTCGGGCAAAAAAAATACGAACAAGTCAAAGACTGTCTTTTCTTTTTTTTTCTCAGCAAAAAGCGTGAACAAACTTTGACCAAAAGAGCTGTCGAATTTGGAAAAAGAAGAAATCTTTTTGCATTTCGTGAAATTTTATCCACACCCAGCTGTCTCATGTCAACTTGAATTAGATCTGAGAATGTTTACGACAAAAGTTAAAGGTTAAATGGGTTTAAAGTTAAAGGTTTTGAGAATTTAGGGCTCGATTAAGCAAGAATGATACAGAAATGGTTAGATTGAGATGTACATTCAGTCAAATAGGTTAAGAGGATTACTGAGCTACTTGTAAAATGATAAATGAAGTTCTAAGTTCACTAAAAGCAAAAATGATCTTAAACGTAAAGAATTCTTCATTTAAAACCTAAAGAAGGAACTGTTTTCGCAAAAAAAAATCGAGTTGTCAATAAAATCTCTCAATTCCCTCCCAAAATATCGATGTTTACCCTTCAAATTTTTTTTCTCTTTTCCCTTCGTTTGACTAGAAATGCATTTTATGGCCACGTATTGAAAAGAGTTTTTTTCATCGAAAAATTCTCCAAAAAGTTTGCTCAATTTGATCGAAATTAAATGAGAAACCATGAAGATTACACTGGTTTGTAAAAAGGAAAAATGGAATGGAATTGCCTGAAATGCGCTGAATGGAATGCCATTTATCAGCGCCATTTTGTGCGAGTCTGGTATCAAAATGTAGCCCTTCAATTAGGTCTTGGTATAAAAACTAATAGAAAAACTCTTGTTTAATACAAGAAAGACCGCAAAGTGAGCACCAGCACTGCAAACCCAGCACAAGACGATACATTGTTGCGATGTGCTCTCACTTTGAACCCCATTTTTCTTTTACTAAACAACAGTTTTACTAAAAGTTTTTATATCATTGTGTAGCCGAATTAAAGGGCTAAATTTTGATGCCAAACTTGCACAAAGCGAAAATGGTAGATGGCAATTCCATTCGACGCAATTTTCTTTTTTACACAGCCCCGCAATTTTTATTGTCTCTTAAATTAAAAGCTGAAAAAGCTGAAAGCTGAAAGCGAGTACAAACCTCAGCGGATAATCGCTTCTGTAAACGGAATTGTTGAAGGAATTGATGAACGGAGACACGGCCGTTTCTACAAATGACGTGTTTTGTTAGCTGTACAGCATACCGTATTTTCTCTAAGAGTAGTGCACCCCGGCGAGCCGAGTTGGTGACTATTTTACGGTTTCTAAGCTTTTGCAGAAGCTCAACACTCTAATCCCCCACTAGATATCATCGTCAGCTACATTTTCCGATCCCACATCGATAGGCTTTGATAAGCGCTTTTCAAGATTGCTTGTTTAAGTATCTAGACTTGGACTCTGACCTGGCCTGGCTTACAGATGCTAGGATCCGAGTTGATGACTATTTTACGGTTTCCAATTTTTCCCAGCAGCTCAACACTCTAATCCCCCACTAGATCTCATCGTCAGCTACATTTTCCGATCCCACATCGATAGGTTTTGATAAACGGTTTTCGAGATTTCGAGCAATTTAGGCGACGCGGTGCACTACTATTAGAGAAAATACGGTATATAAAATTTTAAATCAAGATTAGATCATAAACTTTTACTCTAAAAAGGCTAGAAAAAATCATAAGCAGAATTGCTTTCAATTGTTCTCATGAATAGATTGATTTTATACAGAAAAAAACCCAAATTGTAATGTCATAAAAGCTTTATATTCTTTTATAGACAACAAACCGATCAATATCAGCTCGATCGAAGAGAGCCGATACATCACCCGATGTCAATGATTGCAGTTCACTTGTATTCTCGCATAAAAGTCTCGTCTCGTAGCGAGTGAGTCTAAAAATCTTTAAAAGTGTTTAAAAGTGTTTAAAAGTGTTTAAAAGTGTTTAAAAGTGTTTAAAAGTGTTTAAAAGTGTTTAAAAGGCTTTAAAAAAGGCTTTAAAAGGCTTTAAAAGGCTTTAAAAGGCTTTAAAAGGCTTTAAAAGGATTTAAAAGTCTTTGAAAGGCTTTGAAAGGCTTTGAAAGGCTTTAAAAGGTTTTAAAAGTCTTTAAAAGTCTTTAAAAGGCTTTAGAAAGCTTTAGAAGGCTTTAGAAGTCTTTCAAAGGCTTTAAAAGTCTTTAAGAGTCTTTAGAAGGCTTTGGAAGGCTTTGGAAGGCTTTGGAAGGCTTTAAAAGCATTATTTAGTTATACAATAATATTGAGAAAATACCCACTGATACTCGATCTCGTACTCGTACTCCGACTCAGAATCTTTCTTTTTTCGTGGTGGGAAATACTCCATAGTGAAAAAAGGAATGGGAAATAGATCAAGTGACTTTTCTATACGGATTTGAGCATAAAAAAGCTTTTTAAAGATAAATATGATATTTGAAAAGCTAATTTCTATTAGAGTATTCTATAAATACTCTAAAAGTACTCTCATAATGAGTCAAGAGCGTAGTCTAACTTTGAACGTCTCGTTCTCCGCGCTGCTTTATGCTAAAGTTTGCGCTTGGGTATCAAATGATAGCTCTTGAAATCAGTCCTTTTTTGGTATCAAAAGTTTAGTTCGGAAAAATCGAGAAGCTGAGATAAAAATGATTTTCTAGGTTAGATTATAAGATAGGCTTGCTTAACGAGTCTGAGCCAAATTTTCAGACAGTCTGTCTCACTCCTCGATTTTCTTTACTACCCAAAGCTCCGTCGAGCATGAAACCCAGTTCCCCCGTAAGCCCTTATTCTAGACTTCATTTTGATACTAGACATGGCTAGATTCTGTTTTGCCATTTTTTCGAATTCGATGATTTTAGATGAAAATTTTTCTGGACTCATTAATCTTATCGAGTCCGGCGAAAGATTGATCAAAATCTAAAGAATAACAAAAGGGAACCTAGCCATGTTTTGTATCAAAATGAAGCCTAGAATAAGGGCTTGCGGGGGAACTGGATTTCATGCTCAAAGGAGCTTTGGGCAGTAAAAAATCGAAGAGCGAGGCAGACTGTCCGGAAATTTTTCCCAGTCTCGTTAAGCAGGTCTACTACCCGACTATACCAGAGAGTGACGTTCTATTAGAGTATTAACGATAGATCTCAATGTTTTGGGTATGCAAGTATGAAAGAATAAAGTCAAGTGTGAAGCTAGTCTACAAATCAGAATTTTTCGTCTTCAGCTTTGTTGGTGTTGATTCAAATGAGAAAGTAAACAGCAAACAGGATAAATGAATAACGTTTTTTTGAGCTATGTAAACAAATTCCGTAATAAAAACTGGAAAATCATAAACTCAATTGAAAAGCCTGAAGACTAGACTAGGATTGGTTCGATTTCAAGTCAAGCTAAACGATTTAAACGATTTAAACAACCAAATCAAAACAAATGCAGTATTTTGTGAATTCTGTGCATTCTAAAAGCTTTAGTAATATACCGTAAATACTGTAATTGGACCCCACCCCCATAATGACGGTGCGGAGCGTTGTGTAGTCTAGCTTTGGACGCGTTTTTCTCGACACTGGTTTATGCTACAATGCGCGCTTAGGCATCAAAAAATAGCTGAGATTCAGGGCTATTTTTTGATACCAAAGACGCATTTTTTGAAAGTACGGTTGCTTTGCAAAAAATGAAATACTAAAAAACTTTTGTGACTACCCGACTGTACGAGGGGGGTGGGGCACTGTTACAGTATTTACGGTAAGTTTCTTTGGTTTTACATAGATACCAGATAAGCGACAGTTTCTTGCCAAAAAAATGGGGCTGAGAACGAAATGGGGCTGAGAACGAGGCGCCTAAAGTTGATCGAGGAAGGGGACGTTTATTAGAGGAAATACGGTCACAGCATGATACTTACCGTAAACACTGTAATAGTACCCCACCCCCATAATGACGGTGCGGAGTGTTGCGTAGTCTAGCTTTGAACGAGTTTTTCTCGACACTGGTTTATGCTACAATGCGCGCTTTGGTATCAAAAAATAGCCCTGAATTTCAGCTATTTTTTGATACCAAAAGCGCATTTTTTGAAAGTACGGGCGCTTTTAAAAAAAATGAAATACTAAAAACCTGTGCGACTACGCGACTGTACGAGGGGGGTCGGGGTACTATTAAAGTATTTACGGTAGTTAAATTGTACAAATTTATAATTGTAATGCTTAGGCAAAATCGATAAGCTAACTCAATCGTGAATCCGTTTTTCAAGGTCTAAAAACCCGGTAAACCAAGTGAATCAACATCAATTTTTTTTGAGAGCCATAAAATCACAAAAATTTTAGTCAAAAATGGCTAGTCAACCCCTTCTAACAGAGAGAAAGACAAAAAAAATACCCTTTCTCTCCAGGATTTCCCTATTCTTTTCATGTCACTGACAATCACATCAATATTCTTTTTATGTTCTTTTCAATCACTCTTTCAGTAACTTTGATGTCGTTTTTTTTTGTGTGAGGGAAATTGTGAATTTTCACGCTCACTCATCACTAGATTATGTAAATTTTTGGCAATTTTTTACTAGTTTTTTATGAGAGTTCAAAATTTTGAAACTAAAAAAATGGGAAAATGTTGAGGGTTTATTTTCCGGTCACTTGTTTTCCCCTTACACAAAAAAGATCAAGATAAATGGAAAGATTGAAAAGGAGATAGGTTTTTAAGGAGAAAAGTGAAGGATAGTTTTTCACGTTTGTTTCTTTTTTTTTTTACTAAAGAAAAACACGTAAAAATTAATTAGCACATAAAGTATGGTAAATAAAAATGTAATTTAAATTGAAATTAACCTAAATTATTCAAAGTTAATGCAATTTCAAGTTTTCCTTGATCAAGTACATGAAGAAAAATGCATTATCTGCTAAAATAAACGTTCAGAAAAAAAAAGTACTGGTTAAACGCTGAAGGTTTGGGGGGTGGGACAAATGCGACCTTTTTTTTGCGCACCTGGACATTTGCGCACCTTTTTTTTGCTGGAAAAGGCCTTAGGCAAGGTCGTAGAGCTTCGAAAATACTTCCATAGAAGGGAATCGTATGCGTAGATTCCGAATTTCGACAAATCAGACCTCGCTGACACGTCAAATTTGGGCTAAAAGGCAAAAACTGCGGAAAAGCGTTAAGTTGCGTAGTTTTTGCCTTTTAGTCCAAATTTGACGTGTCAGCGAGGTCTGATTTGTCGAAATTCGGAATCTACGCATACGATTCCCTTCTATGGAAACATTTTTGAAACTCTACGACCTTTCCTAAGGCCTTTTCCAGCAAAAAAAAGGTGCGCAAATGTCCAGGTGCGCAAAAAAAGGTCGCATTTGTCCCACCCCCAAAAGTTTGTTAGCTTTAAGACAGGAAAATCCATTGGGGTGACACTAAAAGCTTTCACAGTCGAATAAGACACTAGAAATACCGTATCCTAAACAATTTCACGTATAAAAGGACCCCTTCTTCCCCATTTAGTCAAAATTTTCTTTTCAAAAAGTCAAAACTGTGTTAGCTCTAGCGTAAGTCCGAGAAGGAGTATCAGTTTGAGAGTCAAACTTTAAAGCAACTTTCCGAGATCACATTGAAACATTGAAAGACACAAGAGAAAAACAAAATAGCTAATAGATTACTGAATGGTTTTCATTCGAAAATCCATCATTTCCTCTCAAATTTTCCTTTCTTTTCCTTCCCCATTCCACCTCTTTTCCCCACCTGCAACTCGTGTCTCCAATCCCCAATTTTCGGGCATTTTGCACAGCTTTCGTCACCAATTCATCCACCGTCCCCGACGCGACATCGATTATTTCGGGCAGCAGTGCAACGAAACGATCTTTGAAATCCTGAAATGGGGATTTATTGAATTCCTGACCAAAAATCGATATTTAGAAGCTATACTAATCAGAGATGTTAACTTTTTTGATCTTCTGCCCTTTTTTGATCCGTTTACCGTTGACAATCTACGAATTTTGCTCGCACCTTGACCGGGTTTATTTGAAAAACGTTGAATTTGCTTCCATTCGATGCGAAATTAGATTTCCCATCGAATGAAAGCAAATTCAACGTTTTTCAAATAAACCCGGCTAAGATACGAGCAAAATTCGTAGATTGCCAACGGCAAACGATCGAGACGAACGACCAACGGAATCGAAAAAGAGGCGGAATTAACATGATTGATACTAATGAAGGCAGGCTGTAGCCTGACCTTTTTGGTTTTGGTCTTCGCATGATTTCAATTTGGTCAGGCTGTACGGTCAGGCTGTACGGTCAGGCTGTAGGGTCAGGCTGTAGGGTCAGGCTGTACGGTCAGGCTGTACGGTCAGGCTGTACGTTCAGGCTGTACGCTCAGGCTGTACGGTCAGGCTGCCAGGCTGTAGCCTGACCAAATTGAAATCATGCGAAGAATGGCTTTTAGAAAACATTTCTTAGTAAGTAACTCATTATTAGGATTTGGAAGTGCTGCAATTGAAAACTTACATGAAAATTGACATGATCTTCTCCATGGAGCACTCGCGTGATAATATCGGGAGCAAAAGCGGTCAACTTCAGCTTGTCACACAGCCTCGACAAGCCGATCGCCGTCAAACACTCCCGTTCGTCAACATTGCATGAGAGAAAGATCTAAAAGGGATTTTGAAGGCTGTAAAACAATGAAATAAATGAAATGAATGAAATAAACTAAATTTACTGAATAAATCTGCTACTAATAGGTCTATTTTGCTGCTATTATGGTCTATTTGATCTACAGTTTCAGGCACAGGATAAGCAAGAGAAGATCTGATTTATAGCTGATAAAAGATCTGATTCATAGCTGATAAAAGATCTGATAAAAGCTCTGATAACTATTCATAGATTTGCTACTACAGCTCAACTTATACTGAAGCAGTTCAGCTGGTTTATCTATTACAAGATCTATCTATCTATCAGCTGACTCTCTCAAAACTCTGGGGAGTCGATTCCAAATTCTGGCAGTTCTTATTATCAGCTGGTTTATCTATTACCTATTGTATATACCAAGTATCAACTCGACTTACTCTTTTCAACTCTTGCACATGCGCATTGTCGTCATTCAGGGACTCGTCTGTTGTGTTCAAAGAAGGCATCACAAATGGGGAAACATTTCCCTAAAAATTCACACATTGAATGTTTTGACTCTCTGCACGACAAATAGAATATAATCGATTTAAAAGTGGATTTAAAAGTAGATTTAAAAGTAGATTTAAAAGTAGATTTAAAAGTAGATTTAAAAGTAGATTTAAAAGTAGATTTAGATATCATTTGATATAAAATATCTAATGATATCTAAAGTTTTATATAAAATATTTCAAAGAATGAACATAGACAAAGGAAAAAAATCGGAAAGCGGAAAGGATTACAAGAGGGAAAAGATGGGCACGCTAAAAAGGACAAAGGAGTGAACAAGTGAAGGGAGATGGGAAGATTTTGAAAAGATTAAGAATAATGTAGACTAAACGTGTGCCATCGGGTCGCTAGCGGTTAGCTAAATGCAAAAGCGGTTAGCTAAATGCATTTTAGCATACGGCTTTTGTTTTCTAAAGCGTAAAATCACATTGTATTCACGTTTTAGAAAACAAAAGTCGTTTTCTAGATTGCATTTGACTCGATGGCACATGTCTAATGCAGAGATTCAGTTGTTTTCAAATTGTAAACGGTTATCAGCTATCAATCTAACTGATTCTTACTAATATTGTATCTAAAACAATTTATGAAAAAGATTTACCCAAGATTGGTTGAGATTTTATGCTAAATGTATCAAAAACAAATAAAAATTATCAAAAGTATCTTACTATTGGGCTAAAAGTAGAAAATGGCTAGCTTTTTCATAAGCTTTGTAGCTCTGTAGCTACAATTGTAGCTACAAGCGGAATTGGATCGACGCATTCGGTCACGAACATTCACAAAAATCACCGAACTCGTCGCCGCGCTTATGGGCCAAGATTATGGACAAGAATGGGCCAAGATTCCTCAGGCCACTATCGACAAATTGATCAATTCGATGCCACAGCGTTGTGTAGCAGTCATTACCGCTAAAGGTTTTGCAACGAAATCTTAGTTATTCTTTGGTAATTTTGAATAAATTGTCCGTCTTCTAAAGCGTGTCCAAAGTTATGACCCCCTAGAAAGTGGGTGTCTCGGGTAAAGTAGCTCAAAAATAAATGAGAATGAAAATAAAAGCCAAATTCATGCAGAAATAATGAAAAGGGCTAAAAACTGTATAAAATAGTCGATTTCGGTAGAAAAAGCTCTTATTAGCAAAAAGCAAAAGCAAAGTGAAAGAACGAACAAATTCTAGTTTAGGTGTCCAAAGCGGTGTCGAGGTGTGTCCAAAGTTATGACCCCTACTGTACTTAGTGCACCCATTGACTTGCGCGTTTGCTTTATTAGAATTGCTTTGTTTATCGTTCACTTTTTTTGTCCTTTTTTTAAATCAATTTTAGTCTGTTTATATAGATACTTTATTCAGGACCTGAGATAAAGTGCGTTAGATTTAAGATTAAAACACATGAATTCATGCAAATAACACGAAAAGGGCCGATAAAAAGCAACACAATGAAATATATGTAATGGGTAGCACAGATAACGTTAAGAATCCACTAGAGCTTCAAGATCAAGATCATCTACAGATAACTTAAAGGTTTCGATGCTATTGGACTCTCTCAAAACTCTGGGGAGTCGATTCCAAATTTTGGCAGTTCTTATTGGAAAAGAGTTATAAACAAACTTATTGGAGGTGACTGGAATTTCTAAAACGAAAGAACCTCTCCTTGAACTAACCGTGGGATTATCTTTAAATAAATCTCGAAAAAGAGGGATAGGTTGCAAAGTAAAACTAAAGAAGAACTGTTTGAAAGTAAAACTAAAGAAAAATTCTTATTTTACTGAGAATTCGTTAAAAGAGTGTACAAGGAAATCGACTAAGCAAATCGATCTGAAAATTTGGCTTTATGCTTAACTTCTTAGACTCTATCTTTTTTCTATTGATAAGAAAATAGATTTCTGTGAATGAAAGTGTTCAAATCGTATTCTTTTGCTATTGCCGCTCAGCTTCAAAGCCCTCCTTCAAGGCCTTCAAGGCCTTCAGGGCCTCAAAAACTCGAAAAACAAAGCCGTTTAAAACTCGTAATAGTTTTATTTTGCACAGAATTAATAGAGCTTTTTGATAGAGGAAATCGCAAGTTAATAGATGAAATCTGGTCGCTGTAAAGATAGATGTAAAAATGCTTGTCATTTCGTCAATATTTTCAACTTTCTAACCCAATATTAGTGAGATTTTAGCAAGAAATTGCTAAAATTGCCTTGCTTTACATAAATTTATGGCTTCTTGCTTAATAGTTAACAAAAATTAAGGAGAAATGTTTCATTTTAAATCTTACAATTGAGAATCAGCCTGCTAGAAAGCCTGCTAGAAAGTTTTGACGTTTGCTTTGAGCAGCAACATTTTAGAAATAGGGCAATCATTTGTTTTGATCACAGATTTTCGGAATACAAATCCAGAATCATTGTTGGTTTGAAACGCTAACGTAAAGTAAGCTAACGCTAACGTAAAGTGAGCTAGCGCTAACGTAAAGTGAGCTAGCGCTAACGTAAAGTGAGCTAGCGCTAACGTAAAGTGAGCTAGCGCTAACGTAAAGTGAGCTAGCGCTAACGTAAAGTAAGCTAACGCTAACGTAAGCAAAATTTGTTAATTTCTGCCCACTTGAATCAGTGATGCAATGATTTTTTGAATTTTTGACGAAATTCTTCTAATCTCTTGAACTCAGAACTCAGTATTCTCGGTCTTATTGACGGCAAGCGATAAATCGATTTATCAAAAAGGGATTTTCTCTGATTGTCAACAAAGAGAAGAAATGTTTGCTTAAGAAACAGAGGCCACATCGGAAAATCTCATAGTCGCTTGCTATTTGAAAAAAAACAAGTTTTTTCAATCAAATATATCTACAAGAAAAGAATTTCAATGCAATAAATTCTTTGAAATGTAGTTTAGATAAAAATAAAAAAGATAAAAAGCTTCACTTGTAAAAGTTAAATATTAGAATTTATCGAAATTATCTATATGTCGTAGCCGATGATGAATGAGTGGGTCTAGGAGCGTCCAACCATCGAGTATTTAGTATCATTCAACGCAGAATCATTAATAATTATGTTAAATTTTTGAAATTAGAAAGATTGGATAAAAAGAAAAAAAATTATGGGGCCTCAAAGTTTTCTCTTGAACAAACAGTTTTTTGCTCTAATTTTTTTTCTTTTTATTCAATCTTTGTAATTTAAAAAATTTAACATAATTATTAATGATTCTGCGTTGAATGATACTAAATACTTGATGGTTGGACGCTTCTAGACCCACTCATTCATCATCGGCTACGGGGGTCCCGCCGATTTTGAATGAAACGTTGTAGCGCCGGCAATTTTTAACCTAAACTCACAAATTTGGTACCAATCGACGCAGAATAATTTAATTCGCTACAAGATGATATAATATTGTCCTCATACATTAAAGGGTTGCTCTACTAGAAAGATTTGCCAAAGAATTTCATTCATAATCGGCTACGACATATATTTGAAGGAGATTGAAGAAGATTGACAATATAAATAATCAAAAGCTGAATAATAATCATAGGTAATCATAGATGAGTTAAGAATAGAAATAGATTTCCCTTATTTCCTCAAAACTGTCAACAGAAATCTTTCTATTATTATCGATCAAAATCTTGATGAGATTTCGTTTCTCAAAAGACTTTATCCATTCGTCTTTTCATGTTTTTTTTTCGTGAGAAAGTGCTCATGCATAACAAAAAACAGGCCTAAAGGAAAGAAAATGATATATTGAAAGGATTATTCATGAAGCCGAATCAAAGTCAAAGAAAGTTTTGAAATTCGAAGTCTGGATAGAAAGATAGAAAGAAAGAAAGCTAGAAAAATAGAAAGATAAAAAGGTAGAAAGGTAGAAAGGTAGAAAGATAGAAAGATAGAAAGATAGAAAGGTAGAAAGGTAGAAAGGTAGAAAGATAGAAAGATAGAAAGGTAGAAAGGTAGAAAGGTAGAAAGATAGAAAGATAGAAAGGTAGAAAGGTAGAAAGGTAGAAAGATAGAAAGATAGAAAGATAGAAAGATAGAAAGATAGAAAGCTAGAAAGATAGAAAGATAGAAAGATAGAAAGATAGAAAGATAGAAAGATAGAAAGATAGAAAGATAGAAAGATAGAAAGGTAGAAAAATAGAAAATTGGAATTTATCCCTTTAACATGAAGTTAAAAGTTGAAAATTAAAACTTGTCATGTAATTTATTAGAATTTCTCCTCTTTTCATAAAGTTATAAGTTGAAATCCAAAATATTTAATTCAAAACCTAATCACTGTCAAAGTCTTGTCAGTGTTTTGAAAAGAACCGGAACCATAAAATTTTTAGCAAAAAGAAACAGGATTTCTTTTGAAAATCGATATTTTAAAGTATTTTTGATGATTGATAAAAGATTTGAACGAAGTATGAAAGATTTGGACTCACAAAAAGCCTTAATACTCATTAAAACTCAAGTTCTTTCGGTTTAAAGAATCTCCAAAAGCCTCATTTTCTAATGGAACATCCGTAAAGTTATTCTTGAATAATTTCGTAAAAACGTTGCATGTTTTTAAGGAAAAAGAACCCTTTTTGAATGAAAAGTGAAGAGTCATCAATATTATGTACGAGAATTGAGGAAAAAAAAGGGAAAAGCTGAGGAGAAGACGGCCTATTTTGACCCATCCATCGAACCCACTTGGGAATTTTTGTGAAGAGAAAATTTACGGATTTCTATGGTGGCTAAAAGTGGTGTAAGTATGGTGAAAAAAGTGAAAAAGGAACGTTGAAAAACATCAGAAAAATCGTTTCAGCCTTTGTTGAGGCTTTAAAAGGTCGAATCACTGAAAACCAGTTGTTTCGTTAATAAGGAAAAAGGACAAATGAGATAAGCTATAGACCATTTGACGCAGAATTTCACGCTGATTCCGAAACCGCTTTCCGTTTTTGCTAAATGACTTTCTATAAAAAAGTTATACGTGTTTTAAGTTTTGGAAGAAAATGCAAAAAAAATTTGGAGCCGAATAGGGTTTTTTTGAATTTGAAGCCTTTAAAGGACGCCTTTATAAGAACGCATTTATAAGGACGGCTTTATAACGGCTCTCTCACGCGGCTTCAAACGTCGCTTGGTGGTATAGTGGATAGGGCTTGGACTTAGTGCGTAGGCTAGCGGCTAGCGCCTAGCACTAAGTCTATTTGGGTTTGGGCTGAACCCCCATTTTTTGTTAGGCTTAGGCCTGAGCCTGAGCTGGAATACAAAACGAGTGCTGCATCCTTTCGCTCCAGTTCGATTCCTCTTTGGCAAAACTTTTGTTTTTCAAATGATTTCCTTCAAATGATCCATGAATTATCTCATTTTGCCACAGCTCACTATTGCCTTTCTCTTTTAAGTGATTTGGGGCTTAAAAATGTTAAAAACATCTTTTTTTGATAGATTGCTCAATTTGTCAGTTAGTTTTCTTGTTGTTAAGCTTTCGATGGGTGATTTAGCATAAAAAAAAACTTTGTACACCTTGTAAATCAAGATTTTAGTTTAATTGTTAAAGTTCACTAAAAGAAATAACTGAAAATCAAATTCGAATTGAAGGATCAGTTACTGAATTTCAGCTAAAGCAGCTAAATTTCTTAAAGATTTCAAAAAAACCCACCAAAGTTATCATTTTGAAGAAATAAATAGAATATTTTTGAATAGAATATTCAGAAAAGCAGCAACTTTCAATAAAATAAAGAAATGAATTTGAAATGGAGGCGAATTGAATTCTCAACCTTCTGCTTTGGTAAATGCTTTACCACTGAGCCATCAGCGCCTTCTTTCCCCATGAAGAAATAGGAAAGACAAGGAAGAAGAAAGGAAGGAAGGAAGGAAGGAAGAAAGGAAGAAAGAAAGAAAGATCAATCCAATAATTCACAAGCTATCAGAGTTATAAGCCAAATCAAAAAGGGCAACAAATCTCTTATCAGGTAACTGTTTTCAATCAGATTCAGTCACTAGATTTGAAAACAAATAGGTCAAGAATAAAATCACGATAAAGGTACATTTTCCTTTAAATTTCCTTGTATATTCCTCAAGGTTTGACCACTCAAATGACCGAATTCCTTTCTATTCGTGGGTTTTGAAAATGAGTGAACATTTGTGCTTCTACTTTTCCTTTTCCCATTCTTTTCTTCGAAATCGACGTCTCGAATTTCACCAAAAGCGAACTAGGTTTTCCGATTTTCTCCATTTCCAACCAATTTAGACAAAATGTTTAAGAAAAAACGAAAATAACAAAGAAAATGTTGACTCAACTATACTGGTGACTTTTTCCAGTCAATCCAGTACCAACATCACTTTCAGTAAATCAGTAAATGATTCAGTAATCAGTAAATGATTTATTTATTTGATTATTAAGTAAGAAATTTATAGTTTATTTCAGTAAGTAAATACCGTAAATACTGTAATAGTACCCCACCCCATAATGACGGTGCGGAGCGTTGTGTAGTCTAGCTTTGGACTCGTTTTTCTCGACACTGGTTTATGCTACAATGCGCGCTTAGGTATCAAAAAATAGCCCTGAATTTCAGCTATTTTTTGATACCTAAGCGCGCATTGTAGCATAAACCAGTGTCGAGAAAAACTTGTTCAAAGCTAAACTACCCAACACTCCGCACCGTCATTATGGGGGTGGGGTCTTGGCTTGGCTGCCATTTCAAAATGTGTTCAGGTTCAAGTTTGGCTTGGTCTAAATAAGGAACGAGCTGCCCCGAACTGAAAATTCCTACCGTAAATACTGTAATTGGACCCCACCCCCATAATGACGGTGCGGAGTGTTGTGTAGTCTAGCTTTGAACTAGTTTTTCTCGGCACTGGTTTATGCTACAATGCGCGCTTAGGTATCAAAAAATAGCCCTGAATTTCAGCTATTGTTTGATACCAAAGACGCATTTTTTGAAAGTACGGGCGCTTTGAAAAAAATGAAATACTAAAAAACTTTTGCGACTACGCGACTGTACGACGGGGGTGGGGCACTATTACAGTATTTACGGTAATTATAAATGCTTGCAGCGAGTCTAAAGCTCTCTTATAAAGTACTCAAGGTCAACAGATTGACGACAAACTAATTTTGGCTTGGCTGCCGTTTCGAACGACAGCTACACTACTGGACAATGAAATATCATATTTGAAAAAAGATCGTCACTTTCGCGCGTCTGTAACTCCCTTGTCTTTACCGTATTTCTAAATATTAATATTACCATTGTGTAGCCCTTGAAAAGAGCTTTCAGAAAATGTATAACACTAATAGTTTAAACTCAAAGACAAGGGAGTTACAGACACGCGAAAGTGACGATCGTTTTTCAAATATGATATTTCATTGTCCAGTAGTGTATCTACCGTATTTATTCCAATTAAAGAGCCAATTAAAGGCACAATTTTTTATTTTTTCGAATTTATCAACTCTCGGATAGCAAAATGTTCGACTTTTTAAAGCTTCTAAAGGCTTTGAATAGACTAGAAAATTAAATATTACAGTATTTACGGTAAGTATAATGTTCTAAAGTATTAAGAATACGTTTTAACCAATTTTCAAGTTAACTATTGTTACTAAAAAGGAATGCAATGCACTAGACAATTTGCGTTTGCAACAAGTACAAGAGTAGAGCTTTAATTCAAAACAAGAAAAGATAAAAGAATAAAACAGGAATTGTTGAATTGGAGGGTTCTTTGACATTGCTTTTTGACATCTTTCACAAAAAAAATCTTTGAGTGAACCCAAGAAAGATTCGACAGAATATTCCAAACTAGATAAGTTTCAAGAAAATAAAATGGCTCTTTCCAAAATGACTCTTGAACTGGTTTGTTGTTGGGAAATGAAAATGAAATGTTCGAAAATATCTCTCTAGTGAAATGGGACATAAAACGAGCATTAAATGGTGGTTTACAACTCGCCCGGAAGTCACCTGTGGTTGCTTGAGAATATTTGGATGGATGGATTGAGGGAAAAGGGTTTAAAAGAGCAAAGTGCTTCTCTAATATCGCCTTTTCCTTTTCCTCGTTCACTTTGCATATGAGTGCTTTTACAGCACATGCAAAATGGGTCCGCTTTTGAGAAAAAGGGCAAGTGACTCTGCACATTGTGATGTAAAGCTCTTTCATCAAGAAACAATTGTTATTTTTTTGAAAAAGAGATTGAAAACGAATGAATGAGTGAATGAGGAGTCAATTTAAAATTTGTAGCTTTCTTAAATCTTTGAAAAAGAGTTAATGAAACAGATTTAAAGTCAAAGATTCGTATTCAAAAAATAAATTTTAAAACTTTGAACTTTGGTAATATTGGGTTGGTGAATTGAAAACTGCTGGGTATTGTCATATGTGACAGTTTGAGCACTTTCTTCAAAAGAAACCCATTTTGGTGTCAATGGAAAAGTTGTAGAGAATCAAAAATTAAGCTTATATCCAGATTTTCAGAACGATTCAAAAACTGGTTTTCAAGAAATGCCAAATTTACGAATTTTCACAAAACTTGCATTTTAAGCGAAACTACTAAGTGCATCTTTTTGGAAATTTGGCTATAAGCCTAATTTTTGATTCTCTACAACTTTTCTATTGACACCAAAATGGGTTTCTTTTGAAGAAAGTGCTCAAACTGGGACATCTCCAGTCCTCCATTTTTGAGTCTCACACTTGTCTCACACACAAACCAAAATCCTACTACGAAAGAGGAATCCGCAAATTGCCTGTAAAATGGGCAGAAGTCGTCAATAATAATGGAAATTAGTTGGAATGAATTGATGGTTTTATGTTGAATAAATTTTAATTCAAAGTCCCGCAGTTTTCAATCCCGCAGTTTCAATCCCAATAGGTAAACTAGGAAAAATTGATATATATTCAAAAAGAATTTCATATTGTTTTCAAGAATTTACATTAAAACCTTGAAATTTTGATTTTAAAGGAATTGAATGAGATTGAAATTTCTTAAATAAGCAAAGAAGAGATAAAGTGGCTAATTTTTGAAGAAGAAATCCACTATAAAATCATTTTGATTAGCTTTTTAGCTTTTA
The DNA here is from genome assembly GCA_958450365.1 of Mesorhabditis belari. Lineage (NCBI taxonomy): Eukaryota > Metazoa > Nematoda > Chromadorea > Rhabditida > Rhabditidae > Mesorhabditis > Mesorhabditis belari. Next base: position 681,249 of record CAUEEP010000752.1, on the reverse strand, counting down.
TTCGGCTAAAGTTTTAGCATATTGCTTGGGAAATGTGTTCGAAATTGGGGCTATTCTATGCATGGAAAGGGGTGTGAAAAGAAATGGGGAAAAGAAGGGATCATTCATGCAAACGGGAACCATCTGCGAGGAGAGAAGATGCAAGGATGGAGGGTATTCACAAAGATATTCTTCTATTATTCTATGAAATTCAGTAATCGGCAATCGATTTTCTGTTGATAAGTCAAGATAAAACTCAACAAAAATCAAAGGAAAATCTTGAAAGAAAGTAAAATTTTGTTTTCTTTTCTTATCTCTTTGGTCTACGTGTTAAGTGGATTTGTAGAAAGATTTGGTGAAAAAATGGGGAAAAAGTAGCCTCGCCAACACTTTTTCGTGTAAATAGAAAGTGTTGAGGAGCGGTGAACACTATTAGAAAAACTGCTTAAAAACCCAGGCGTATTTACAAAATTAGCTGGCAATATGATGAGAGATTTCCAAAAAACATCAACGCTTTGGTTATACTCTGCTGCCTTGTATCTAAAGGGAATTTTCCAAGGCTTTTACCCAGAATTGGATTATTACCCAGGATTCCGAATTTCCCCGAATTTCTCAAGGCTGCTACCCAGGATTGGATCAAGACTTAAAGTCAGACCATTGACCAGATCGGGACTCAGGTCGGGCCAGGGTCCAGGCAAGGCTAGGAAAGAACTAGAACAGGAGTAAGGCATCAGGCATAAGACCCTAGCCTGGCAGTAATCGGATACGTGTTGGGGTAGCCAATTGATAAAGCGTTTGCCCGGTAAGCGAAAGGTCGCGGGTTGGAATCCCCGAATTTCTCAAGGCTGTTACCCAGGATTGGATTATTACCCAGGATTGGATCAAGACTTAAAGTCAGACCATTGACCAGATCGGGGCTCAGGTCGGGCCAGGGCCCAGGTAAGGCTAGGAAAGAACTAGAACAGGAGTAAGGCATCAGGCATAAGACCCTAACCTAGCAGCAATCGGATACGTGTCGGTGTAGCTCATTGATAGAGCGTTCGCCCGGTAAGCGAAAGGTCGAATCCTGGAACCGATCAGCCCCAACGCATAAAAGGACTGGTGTTACCAACTCAGGGCTAGGTCAGGGGCTGGTGGGCAGGTGAACACTATTAGAAAAATACAGGATTCATACTAGGTGGCTACGTAGGACCCAGAGTGGCTAGAAGCCAGGACCAGACCAAGGCCAGACCAGGACCAGACCAAGGCCAGACCAGGACCAGACCAAGGCTAGACCAGGACCAGACCAAGGCCAGACCAGACCAAGGCCAGACCAGGTAGCTTTGCCTGGACAGGCTTATAAACCCACGACTAGACAGGAACATTCTAGCTTTTATTGCCAATTGCTGATTGCCCTTTAACTAATAGATCTCAATTTTACAAATTGCTTTACAATATGATGGATTTTCTCAATCTCGAGTCAAATCATTAAAAATGATGAATATTACTTTAGTCTTATCATTGAAAAACAAACAGTTGTCTAGATTTTTTTTCAGAAATCTATTAACAACCTGGAATTCGTCTCTAAACAAAAGGGCTTTGCAAAAACAAAGAAAAAATGGTCATAAAATTGATGAGCTATTGGAGATAAGAGGATGGCACAATGAATCAGTGCCAATGTTTTTGCGGGGTTCAATATCTTAAAGAAAAAGTCTAATAATAGGTTTTGAAATAAATAAATAAATAAATTAGCTTTAGTTTCAAATAAAATATGAAAAAAAAACTGGTATTTCATCATTTTATTGCCTTTTTACCATGACAACAAATCCTTGGATTAGGGATTGAACGGATTTGCAGAAAATGGTAGCTGGTTTTTGCTAAGTAAAAGAAATGAAACAAAATTTACTATTTAATATAGCGGATAATAAAGTAACTCTTAGATAGATTGACTGAAAGTTTTGTTTTTCAAAACCTAACAGACTTTTGTATTTTGATTTGATCTCGAAAAAGAATGCTTAATTGTGAAAAATGGAATTTATTGGGTTGGTGAATTGAAAACTGCAGGGTATTGTCATATGTGACAGTTTGAGCACTTTCTTCAAAAGAAACCCATTTTGGTGTCAATGGAAAAGTTGTAGAGAATCAAAAATTAAGCTTATATCCAGATTTTCAGAACGATTCAAAAACTGGTTTTCAAGAAATGCCAAATTTACGAATTTTCACAAAACTTGCATTTTAAGCGAAACTACTAAGTGTATCTTTTTGGAAATTTGGCTATAACCCTAATTTTTGATTCTCTACAACTTTTCTATTGACACCAAAATGGGTTTCTTTTGAAGAAAGTGCTCAAACTGGGACATCTCCAGTCCTTCATTTCTGAGTCTCACACTTGTCTCACACACACACCAAAACCCTACTACGAAAGAGGAATCCGCAAATTGCCTGTAAAATGGGCAGAAGTCGTCAATAATAATGGAAATTATTTCGAATGAATTGATGGTTTTATGTTGAATAAATTTTAGTTCAAAGTCCCGCAGTTTTCAATTCACCAACGCAATAAATGAATTTGAACTAATTCTAAGAATAGACTAATTGAAAATCTAAAGATTTTATAAAGAAAAGAAGAAATTTTAATGTAAAAAAAATACAGATACATATAAGCAAAGGATTTTCACTTAACCCTTGTATAATCAATAAAATTTTAAACCAAATACAGCCGAATGCAAAGAGGATATTTTGTTGGAGAAAGAGTTAGGAGACTGTGAATGGAGAAAAGGAAAAGAATGAAAAGAATGAGTGAGCGAGTGGATAGAACGTCAGCAAACACCCCCCATTTCTCTATGCTTTCTTTTTCTCTTCTTTGGTATATTGTCTGTCTTTTTCCCTCTCACCTATGGGTAGCAAAAGGGTCCACCCCAACGGGAGTGACTGGGGTGACTCTTGTCCTCTATGTGATTGCTTGGAGGGGAAGACCGATTGACTAGGCACATCACGAAAAGGAATAGATCAATGTGTTTATTCGATGATCTGCAAAGAAAGACTTACAAGATTAAGCTGAAGTAGGCAAGTCTTTAGACAAAGCTTTGGCTTCATCATTTTTAGAAGTTTATTGATAAACAGTCAAAAAACTCGTCTAACTTCTTTAGTAAACCTATGAATCTATTGTAGTTGTGCCATTTAAAATAAAAAATGTTAAAGTTGAGTGGCACTCGAACAAGCAGTCGGAAGCGCACAACTCACACGATCTGGGTTCGACCTCCCGTAGTGTCACTCAATTTTTTTACCAAATGGTCGTCGGATTTTAAATCACAAGTGAGTGGCTTGTTGGCTGTAGGATTTTGGTTTATAAACCGACCAGAAAAACCCCCTAAATTTGGGTTTTTCTGTCTGGATGTTTTGCGGCTAGTCCTTGTCGCCGTGGCGCGGTCGGGAGCGCTCTTGTCTACGACCCACACGACCCACACGGCCCGGGTTCGACCCCCCGTAATCCCACTCAATTTTGATTTTTATATTTTTTTATTTCTAATGACACAACTACAATATATTCTAAGGGTTTTTAAAGGAGTTTTAGCCCAAAACACGGCCGAGAAAATGCCTGTACAGACAGACAGACACTGCTCTTTTATATATGTTGCCCAATCTAAACTAATTGCATAAAATCGCAGAATTAATATTTTTTTACAAATTTGGTACCATTCGATGCAGAAAAACTCTCTATACGTTAAAATATAACAAATTTTGTTCAGCATAACTTTTCTATTAAACAAAAAAACCGACATTTTTAAACACTTTTCTAAGCTATTTTTCAGTGACTCAAATGTGAATCAAAAATAGCCTATAATAGCTTATTTTGTAGAGCAAGATATGCAGATATACGACCGAGAAAATTTCCGTACAGATAGACAAGCAAATAGGAACTATTCTTTTATATAAAGTCGATAAGAATGGAAAAAGGTTAAGACAGCAGTGGAATTTTCGAGTAAAAAGCGTTAAAATGGTAATACTGGTAATACAATGCTGTTAAATAGTTCTTTTTATGGTTTAGAGCTTCAATAAGTTTTAGTTTTGCTAAAAGTAAGCTATTTAAGAGTTTCAGCTAAAGAAAAATGCGTTATTTGACTTGAGCATAGTTGATTAGTTGTTAATTGTTACTAAGTAAACGAATAATAAAATTCCATATCTGAAAATACAGAGAGTTCAATTGTAGTCGAATTTCCTATTGTGGACAAAGCTAAACTGGCTTTAGAAGTTTCAAAAAAAAGAATACTTAAATGCCTTTCTTGATAAGGTCATGTGCTTGGCCTTCTCATGAATAAATCATTGACTTCCACCGAAAGTGCCCTTCAAAATGTCAACAGAAATTTGAGATCTTTAAAGTTTTGACAAGACTCAAAAAATTCAATGAACAAAAAAACGAATATTTTTCTTTGATTCAAAAGCAATATTGACTGAAATCCCGCACGTACCCTTTATTTGCTCTCGTGAAAAAATGCGCTTTGCTTTGTTGGGCGAATTTATGGCGCTGGAATCTTTTTTATTGACGCCGAACGTTTAGGCATGATGTTTTGATGGGAAATAAAAGGAAAATATTGACAGATAAAGCCTGGAACCAATAGTCCGGGTAAACTCACGAGGTTTGAGTTTCTGGAACTATTTGGGAATATATTGTTATTAAGATAGGGCTCAGGATATCTGGAGATACAATTTGAAGTGGTAATCGTAAATTTAAAGTTTAATGATACAATTGGCTGTTTCATAACTGTTATCTGTAAAATAACTTTATTTTTATTGCCTTCGCTCAGCAATAATCTTGATGCTTTCCATATGTCGTAGCCGATGAAGGATTTCAGCCGAAGAAGTCTCAGACTTCTTCGGCTTTCTAGCCGACGAAGTCTCAAAAATGAAATCTTGAGTTATGTATTGACTCAAGTCAATACCACAAACTCAAGCACTCTAAAAGGCGCTTAAAAGCTAAAAACGCATTCTAGTTGCAGTTGCATTTTGCATTTTTCATTGCAAGTTGCTTTTTTCTAGATCGGACGGATTTCTAGATCGGACCTAACATATTAGGTTGATGCAAAAGTCTTTTTCATTTTTTTCGTACTTCTTTTGAAAAATAACAAAGTCATCAATTAACCTATGGTTTGCTCTAAATGAAAAGTGTTTATTGTTGAATTTCCCATCTTTTTAAGTCAATTTGGGTTCACTTTCAAGCAAATTCGAGAGTGAAAACGGGTTTTTCATAAAAATCTATAAAAACCTCTATAAAGAAATTGGCTGAATCAATTTCTCTGAAAATCTGAAAAAATATCTAACTTTTTGTGCTCTATCTTTTATTTATTAACATCAAGATTGGTTTCCTTAGCTAAAGCGTCGAAAATGCATCATCGAGCCGTCGCCTTTTTTGACTACCCCGACTTCAGGCTCGCAAAAAAATCTAGACATAAGACATTTTAAACTCGTTTTAATGTCATTTTGCAGAAAAATAATTGGCCTTTCGAATGCAATAAACCGTTGTTCAATTGGTGCATTTGTTACTTTTTAACGGAAGTACGAAAAAAATGAAAAAGACTTTTGCATCAACCTAATATATGTAGATACGATATATCGATGTTGAAATAGTTAGTTTAAATAATTAACGATTTTAATTAAATTCTGGTTAAAGAATTTCCAAAATGCTGTAGCCAAACTCGAATATTGCAACATTTTGTAAAAAATTAAGTGCCGCCAAGACTTGACCAAGAAAGTTGTATTGATCAAAAATCCATTAAGACCATTGGATATCATAAACACTCAAAAGCTTTGAGTGTTTTTGAGGCAATAAAGTTAATTTTGAGAATAGTAGGCATTAGATCCAGAGCGGTGAAAACCACTGGAGTTCAGAGAAATGCCGACGGAGAGTTGAGAGCCGGTTATCTGACTTTGCTTCTTTCCTTTGCATTTCCCTCACTTCTCTCACCCCAACAAGCTTTCCCATGAGATATGATCTCTCTCAGTGTGAGATGAATGCTAGAGTACCGATCGAAAAACGACACAACTAGTGAATTTGTGGACTGGAACAAGATCTGATCACTTTCTATGATGACATCAACTGTACAGGGTGAGCCAAAATTACCGTTACAACTTTTTGGACAAGTATCTGGGAAATGTCTAATTTATTTCAAAAGTGGCAAGTGTTATACAGAGAATTGTAGGCCTAATTCTCGGCAACATTTATCTACCAAAAACATCCCGATTGGACTTATACAACTCATTTAACAAGCGCTTGAATGAGCACTAATCGACATCTCTCCGGCGAATCTGTCATTTGGCCACTTTTTTCTATTAAAAATTGTTAAGAAAAGCTTTTCAATATTTCTTCAATGCAAAAATAGCGTTTAATATCACTTAATAACATTAGGAATCACACTTAATAGAGAAAAGTGGCCAAATGACAGATTCGCCGGAGAGATGTCGATTAGCGCTCATTCAAGCGCTTGTTAAATGAGTTGTATAAGTCCAATCGGGATGTTTTTGGTAGATAAATGTTGCCGAGAATTAGGCCTACAATTCTCTGTATAACACTTGCCACTTTTGAAATAAATTAGACATTTCCCAGATAATTGTCCAAAAAGTTGTAACGGTAATTTTGGCCCACCCTGTATAAGTCGGAGAAAGTTTCGAAAAGCTAACCTTTTGCTGTGATGAGCTGCAATAACGTTTTAAGTCCAGCAACGTCATTGAGAATTTCGGGGAATTTGAAGAGAAATGAGGCGGGTTTACGAAAAAAGGAGTCTGCATATTTTGATCAAAAAAATGGACAATAGATGAGGTCAATTTGTGGCCACGTTTGACGCCCGATTAACAGCAAAGCTTATTGGGTTATTTTTCAATTCTCATACAAAACGATTGCTAAATTTTGATGAAATAAAACAACTCGCTTAAATGGTATACTAAAAGAAACGTAAAGCTCGAGTTTTAGGGTTTGATTTTGATATATAAGGCCAAAAAATATTGTCTCAAACGTAAACTATTGGTCGTAAGTTCACCGAATGTTTAGGCTGTTATGATTTTTGGACCACCAGAACTTGTCAGCTAGAAATATGAAGCTTACGAGGGAACTATAACTACTTACCACCACAGATCGACTCCAAAATTACGAGGGGGAAAGAACATCACAAGATAAGATATTTTCTAAAGTTTTAGCTGCTAAATGTTAGAAATAACTGAAATATAAGGCTTCAAAGTTTTAGCTTAAAATTAAACCTTGTTGGGGATATATGAGACTCTTTAAAGGGAACTCTCACACGCACTGAACGGATAGCTGAGTGGCCGAGTGTTTAGGAGCCCTACCTGGTAGTCCAAGGGTCACTGGTTCGGCTCCGTCCCAGGTTCCTTTGTTTTCTTTGCAAAACCAGAGAAAAAAGCATAAGCTGCGAGTGGAATTGAACCCGCGAGCAAATTTTCGGCACAGTTCCGTAGACTAGCGCACTATCCCCTAGGCTACTGCCGCTTTTCGTTCCTTCCCGTTTGGCGTCCCCTTATCGTAACAGTTTGCCGAAATTAGCCAAAACTTTGCACGCATTTTTCTCGAAAACTAGCCTCCACTAGGAAAAAACAAAAAAATGTTTCTTAAAATTCGACAGGAGTATTTTGTAGCCACGTCCTGTTTCGAAGTTGAAACAGTTCCTTAATTAAGGGTTGTGCTTGTGTATTTTTTTGTATTATTTGTGTAAATATGTATGCTTCTTTGACCTTAATTTAACTGAATACTTAGCTTAAGATAAAAAACACAACGAAAAGTAATGTATGAATCAAAGATGAAACTGGTAGTCATGACGTAGCACCTTTTCAAGGACAATAATCAACTAAAAGTTTATCGGAGTAAACCAGTAATGTGCATTTTTCTATTAAATCATCGATTAGCACACCTTTCTCTTTTTTTCATTGCTGATTCTCTCCTCAAAATGCCATCAACCGGGTTGGCAGGAATCTCGATGTGAGAGAAAAGAGAGAAATAGAGAAAAGCTTTCTTCATCGATGCATATTGTGCTCATAAAAGGAAATCGATGAAGAGAAATGACTCTATGAAGGGGGAAAGACAGAAATGGCATAGAATGGACAGGTGCATTCATATATTTGAGGTGAAAGCTGAGGGGGTTTAGGATTTAGACAAAAAGGTGTTAATTTGCGAAATTGAAAAGGGAACAGGCAAATCTTTGTTACAAAACTAGTAAGTTTCAGTATTTTTATCTTTAATTATCATCAACGTGTTCTTAGTCTTAAAATCAGACTTTCAAGTCCGAATAGAGAGCTTTAAAATCCAATATTCTGAAAGGATTTGGCGAAAGTTTGTGTTAAAACAGTTCAAATTATGTTTTGCGTTGTTAAGAATGAGAGAAAATCCTGGCCTAATGTAGGAAAAAGTGAATTATAAATCGTGACATGATCTGCAGGTAAGCATGCTAAAATATCATACACAAATAATAAATTTAAAGAATGGAATCTACAGGAATCGGCAGAATTACGAAGCAAATACTAGGAACAAATGGCAAATACTTAACAAATTTTATTTAAACTCACTAATTGTTATATAACATTTAAATGCTTAAAGTCTTTTCTAAAATAGTATTAAGCTTTTGGTGAGAATCTTTCTTTACCAACTAGAGTGAGATAGTTACTAATTTCGGCATTCTTTTGGCGGTGATCTAATTTCTGCTAGTTTGATCTAATTTTCTACATGAAAGTTGCAGCAAAACTGAATCTTTTCTTTTTAATACGCAATATGGTTAGTAATACTATAAGCTTTAACAAGATCTTTTCATCTTTAACAAGGCAATTCAATGAATTTTCATAGAAAAATTTCGATAATGCCTGTTGGCTTTACGAAAATGGCAAAATGATCATATTTGCTTTACGAAATTGATAGAAATGATTTTGTTTTTCAAAAAGTCTAAGAATCGTTTGAATTCTTTTTTATAAAGTCTTAAAATAAAGCAATTAGAAAATAAGAACAAGATTTGTTCGATACAAGAATAATTTACGGTAAATACTAGATAAGCAAAATATTGAGAAGAAGCGAGAATCATCGAGCAAATGATGAAAGCAGCTAATATCTATAAGCATCGACAGTTCAAATCCAGAATTGTTCCAATTACCGTAAATACTGTAATAGTGCCTCACCCCCGTCGTACAGTCGCGTAGTCGCAAAAGTTTTTTAGTATTTCATTTTTTTCAAAGCGCCCGTTTTTTCAAAAAATGCGTCTTTGGTATCAAAAAATAGCTGAAATTCAGGGCTATTTTTTGATACCAAAGCGCGCATTGTAGCATAAACCAGTGTCGAGAAAAACTCGTTCAAAACTAGACTACGCAACACTCCGCACCGTCATTATGGGGGTGGGGTACTATTACAGTATTTACGGTATGTATTTCAATAAAATTATTGTCAGTTAACCTAGATTGGTTTTAAAAACACAGATAAATCAAAAGAATCATGGAAACCAAGATAAAATATTCTGGAATATATTTTGAAATGAAACTGCAACTAAAAATTAAGGAGAAATGTCAAAACGAAAGACTTTAACAGTCTTTAATAGACAGGCTTTTTTGAGGAAAAGACCGACTATCTCCAAGGTCAAGGACATTGATCTTTTCAAAAAAAAATCTTAAGCTTTTCCATCCATCAAAATAAATCAATAGCTTAATAAAAGAGATGACTCATCTCAAAGGAAATCTTCATCCATTCAATACCCGTTTTACTCATTGCACAGCTAATTTTTTTTCAGTCAAAATTGGCAATCTTCCATTAAGTGCCGCGTGTCGCGTTGCGTTCTTTTGAGCTCTTTTTTTGCCGTTTTTCTTCTTTCAACCACAATTTCTTTCCTTTTAAGCAATTTTGGGCACGTTTTAGCTAAAAAATTTCTCAATTGAGACAACGTAGGTCTAAAATTTCATCGACTTGGCTCAAGGACAAAGTTGATAAGTTGGAAACCTTTTGACTTGTTGCTAATTGTTTTAGTCAATTGTATGCTTACTTAGATCTTCATTTTAGCCTTAAAGATTTGTTTTTTATTAAATTTGAATCTCTATCTGTAGATCTGTTAATAATCTGTTAATAATAACTTCAAAATTGACGAAATCTCGCTGGACATGAGAAATTTCCAATCCGAACCCAATTCCACCTTCGTTTCTTGACTATTTCTTGGCAGATTGTTCAAAAATTTTGTTTATATATTCAAATAAACTTGTGTATGTCGTAGCCGATGAAGGATTTCAGCCGAAGAAGTCTCAGACTTTTTCGGCTGAAATCGACGAAAAGGGCCCTTTTATAGCCTTTGGTTATAGTATGATAAAATGCGCACTCTTTAGAATGCGTTTTTAGCTTTTAAGCGCCTTTTAGAGAGCTTGAGTTTGTGGTATTGACTTGAGTCAATACATAACTCAAAAAAATTTCATTTTGAGACTTCTTCGGCTGAAATCCTTTATCGGCTACGACATATATAAGATTTCAGAACAAACAAAAAACAAAAGAAGAACATTTTTCTTCTTGCTAAGAAAGGAATAAGAAAACAAAGCGGAATTAGGTTTGGGTTAAAACTTTTCATATCTTCCTGCAGTGATCTTGAAACTTTGACCCGAGAAGTCTTTGATTTTAGATATTTTAATAGCTTTAACAGTTGATTCAACAGATCCAGAAACCTTTTTTCTGTGATTTGCTTATCAATTGTCAGGTCGTCTATTTCTTTTTTGCCTTTTTTTGCCAAAGAAAATCTCTTTCAAAGCATTGTTATCACTCCTCGAATGACCCCCAGCCCATTTTCACGCGTTTTTCTTCAAACATTTTGAATTATTCAAAATGATTAAACTAGATTAAATTAAAATCTAGCAAGCTGACTTATTTTTTCACATTTCCAATCCAATTTCCAATCAATTCTCTTTGTTTCACTTGAACCGATGGCTTTTGCTGATAATCGATGAGTGAAAGGGAAAAGAAACCGAATCCCTCAATGAACACAATTCCTTGAAAAAAGAATTAGAGAATTTGAGGGATTGAGGTTTAGAGATGTTTAGAGAATTTGATGGACTGAAGGAGAAAAGGGGTGAAGGGGGCGACCCACTCCCCTTCTCCTCATTTCTCTACGTGTGACCTCAAAACTCGCGAGACCCTCACGTGGGTCGCTCTTTTTTTCAACTCTCGTCATTTTCTCCATTAGTTTTTCTCTATTGTCTACTTTTAAATGTTGAGTACTAAGTCTTTACCCCTTTATTTCATTATCTAAATGAATTTCATTGAAAGAAACGATGCAAATCTTGTCCTTTTTGAACATTCGGCTTCTTTCCAATAAAAAAATCTTTAAAACAAAGCTTTTCAAAAACTTTAAAAAGTCATTTGCAAGAGAAATGATTGGGTTATTCAATAAAAACCGTATTTCATTTGATAGCTTGAGACTTATTCAATTAGAAATGAATTTGGGTGCAAGACTTGGTACTCAACCTAATATAAATCCTCTCACTTCTATTAAAATTTAAATAAATTTGAAAACCTTTAATAACTACTTGAATTGAGCTTTTTGATCGCATCAACTGATCCAATTGTTTGATCAAAAATCTTTGTTGATCTGATCAAACTTTTGATCTTTTGATACTTTGATCTAACTGATTGAATTGGGTTTGTTCAAGAATTAAAAGTTCCTGTTTCTTGAAACCCATTCTTCCCTTTTGTAAACTCTTATTTGTCTAATAACTAATCACTTCTAATTACATGCAAATCTCCAATCATATTACAGTCTTTTAGATGAGTGAACTAGTGAGAGCGCTGGTCGTCAAGCCGGACATCTCAAAGCCGAGATGGGATCAGGTGACTAACTTTTAATAAGCTGTTAAGTTATTAATGGTTTGATACACTTAAACTTTTAACATGTTCAAATACAAATTTTAGTCAACATTCGAGGGTCGAGCCAAACATTTCGTCACAATCACCAATCCGATGAACCTTTTTGCTACCGATTCACAATTGGAAACCTCGAAGACAGTCATTGAAAATTTCAGGTACTTAATTGATCTATTATTCCCAGGATTACGTAGAATCATGTCAAACATGATTAATTTTTATTTGGAGGACTGGTCGCCATGCCCGACTGGTTAAAAGCCCTGTATCCTAGTCGAGAGTCAATCCTAGTCAATCCCACCGACTAGTTATTGGTTTTTCTCGTACATTTAGGGCTTAGGGTTGTTCTTGTGTATTGTTTGTTTGTGATAACCAATACCAATAACTAGTCGGTGGGATTGAACCCTTGACCACATTATTTGTGTAAATAAACGTATTTTAACATGTATTCCCATGTATTCCCTAATCGATCAAGTTTCCATGTTTCAGAAAAGGAGTTGTGAGTGATACACTGACAGTTAACGATTTATGGAATGCCAAGCACCTCTTCGACTCAGCCTACCATCCAACCTCGGGCGATAAAATGTTCATCATCGGAAGAATGAGCGCACAGGTTCCAATGAACATGGCGATTACCGGTGGAATGCTCACATTCTACAAGTGAGTTCATGTCTTTCGTTTAGAAATCAGCTGCTTATGTACTGAACTAATTTCCAGGAATTTTAGGCTTTTACAGTGCTGATTGCAAATTTTTAACACTTCACAGCAATTTTCAGAAGTCCAGCTGCTGTCATCTTCTGGCAATGGTTGAATCAGTCGTTCAACGCCGTCGTCAACTACACAAATCGATCTGGAGAATCTGGATCTACTACACAAGTTAGTGCACAGTAAAATTGAAAATATTTCGACAATTCTAAATTTTATAACGTAACACAGAAGACGCCAATTTCAGCTGCTCACCTCCTATTGTGCGGCTACGGGCGGTGCGCTGACGGCGGCTCTCGGGTTAAATGCTCTTGTCAGGGTGAGATTTGGTGGCTTAACTTTGAGAATTGAATTTTAGCTTTAGAACTAAGTTTTGATGGCTAAAATACCTATCCAGTTTGTCTTTTCAAATAAACCCTTCTAGACAATGCCTCCATTGATCGGCCGACTAGTTCCATTTGTGGCCGTTTGCGTCGCCAACTCGATCAATATTCCATTGATGAGGAGAAGGTTGGTATGACATAAATACTTATTTATTCTAATAAAAGCGCTAATAGAAGCAATTTTGTAGCGATGGTTGAAAAATAGAAGCGCTGCTTCCAATAAAAGCAATAATTATGGATATTCAGCTTAGTAGACTGGATCCCCTGAGTTTTGAGCCTTTAAAGATAGATAAGGCATTTCATCGAGAAAAATTGCATTCTTTATCATTTGTTTTGCATAAACAGTGGTAATTTTTATGTTTTTCGTCCAATTCTTGCTTATTTGGATCGAATTTATAACTTAGAGTAGGTATTTAAATTCCGTCGAGTTTAGAATAGTTTATGCCATAAAATTCTCACAACTTTAAACATTTTGACGTTTTATATTTTAGTATCCAATCTTTTAGCAAAGAATCTTTCTTAGATTATTGTCGTTATTGCTTAATTATTATTTTCTTGCATTTTCTTGCATTGACTACGATAGTGACATTTCGATTTGTTATTGTTGACAACTCTAACAGTAATGAAATCGAGAATAATGATTTTTTGACGATTGAATTGTTTTTAATTGGTGGTTAAGGTTTTCTTTCTACGAACTACTTAATCATTTGTTTAGCCATTGAAAAATAGAAGCGCAGCCTTCAATAGCAATTTTGTAGAATGATTGAAAAATAGATTTGCTTTTGCTTTGCTTGCTTGCTTTTATTAGAATAAATACGGTATATATTAAGCAAATATTGTCAATTTAATTGCAATTCGATTCAATTATATAAATTTTGGTTTTCAATTCAATTCAATTATATAAATTTTAGTGAACTCACTGACGGAATTGCCATCGTCGATGCTGAGGGTAATGAAGTTGGAAAGAGTAAGAAGGTCGCTAAATCGGCGATTACACAAGTGAGTTTTTAAGATTTACAATTAGATTTTTAGTTGAGATTAAAATTTTCTAATAGTTCTTAGAAAAAGATCAAAACAATTTTAGGTAGTAATCAGCCGAGTCGGCATGGCTGCCCCAACGTTTGGTTTGATCCCGGTGATCATGAATGTTCTTGAGAAAAAACCATGGATGAAGGTAATGTTAGCTTACATCTTTATGGAAGAAATTTTCACGTTTTCATCTAAATATTCTAGGCCAAACCGGGACTTGCTGCTCCAATCCAAGTGTTCCTCGCCGGAGCGATTCTTCTCGTTTCCACTCCAGTCGGCTGTGCCCTCTTCCCGCAAATGACACCAATCAAGGTCAGATATTTTAATTATGTATATGTTACGTCCAATTTTCAAGTCATTCAAATCGAACGTCCGATTTTTAAACCTTTTTAACCGAATAATATTTTTGCATTAGAATCACTAAATTACTAAACAAATCCTAGTTTTTGCACAAGTTCCTTTAAGAATGAAAAAAAGACGCATTTCTTTTGTAATGTTTTTGATAAATTATTGTTTGAAATTTGATTTTGATAAATTTGATAAATTAAAAGGCGTAATTTCGATGGTTTTAAGATAAAGATCTTCCGTTAAGGTACTAAAGTGCTGAACAAAACTAGAATTGTGTTTGATTTGGCTAGATTTTGTCCAAAAATTTAATAAAATTCTTTATGAAATGTCTTGTCTAGGTAAAAAGAGGTTTCGAAGGTAAAAGGTTTCAAAATCGGACGTAATATATGTTTCCAAAGCTAGCTTTCGCCAATGAAGATAGTTTATACTCTAATTAAACGCTCGCTTCGTTCAAATTTCAAAGAAAAGATTAGATTTGAAGTTCAGAACCGATTCTTAACTTTGAACTACTAAAGAAACAAACAAATAACAAAAAAAATATATGCTAAAAGTAATCTAGAAGTAGTAACGAGCCGTGTAGCAACATAGTTGTTTCTTCCAGTAGCTAAACTTTTGATTCAACGTTCAATCTGTACTATAAAATCACTTTGCTGAACTTGCTGAACTAATGCTTAAAATAGGTATCCAAGATTAAACTATGGTATAATTTTAAACTTTTCAACAAACTCCTAAATTGTTCCGATTTCAGGTGGAAGACCTTGAGCCCGAGCTCCGCGACAAAATCCGATCAATGCCCAAACCACCAGAGATCGTCTATTGCAACAAAGGATTGTAAACTATTAAAATATTTATATCTAAGATTATAATATATAGGACTCTTTGTAAATATCACTTTTATCTATCATTTTTTTTCTCTATGAGCTTTATTTTGGCCTGTATTCATTTGTTTGCTCAATTTTTTGCATTCATTTTTATGCATAGGATTTTTACTGGTTGTGTCATACAAAATTTCTAAAATTTTATTTTTTAGGTTGCATATGTAGAAGCAATGTGCTTTTTCAGCAAAAACTGAATAAAAGAGATTTCCAAGGATTTTCTCACCAAGTACAATCTAAAGCTATGAAAAGGATTGAAGAATTTGAAACCTAAGACATGTAACAACGTGCAATGTGAAGCTGTCAAAACTCTTTCACTCTTTCAAAACTTTTCTTGAAAATGAACGTGAGAAAAATACGGGATTTCTAGCAGTCTTTAATTATACGAGTACGAGATTCTTTTTAGGCTTTTTTATTTTCAATTTCAAACTATTTGAGTTTTGTATAGTTTTTCATAATAATCTTACGATTTTACGACTTTACCCAACGCAAACATATCTCAATCATATTTGATACTTCTTCATTGTCAGCCTATCTTTTCATTTATTTACGGATAATAGATCTGTCCAAACAGCTTAACACATTCACGACAAAGTCATAGTTGGCTTGGCTGCCGTTTCGAATGACAACTATCTACATGTATGTTAGCTGTAGGCGTTTTGTTTTTAACCGTTTGTTTTTTTATTTGGTTTCTATTTGTAATTTTTATTTGTAACCGGAGGCATTCTGCGATGGAGGATTTGATTCTGTTATTATTTTTTGAGCAACTTTAACCTCCGAGCCAATACGGTCATCACAAAACTATCTAAAATTTGGGTAATTAAACCAAATTGGACAGAAAAGGCGAAACTGAATTTGGGTTTTGTCTTTTATCCCCAGAGGCCGTGTGCCAAAAGACGCGTGATTATCATCAGTGTTAGTTGTGTTAAAAGTTTTGTTTATTCTTTAATTTTGTTCAAATAATGTTCCCAACTATTTACATTGATGAAATATACATAGAAAGCGATAGAAAATGAAAACAAAACGAAATTAAGCGTGGATATCCCCAAAAAACAAAAAGCAAAAGATTTAGCTGCAAAAAGAGTTGAACCCGAGGAAAAAGTTGCTAGTTCGTGATACAAGCCTCTCATCCACTAGACCACGCAGCGATGGTTTGTCTGAGTGTGTGGACGTCTTAAATAGCCATGTCAAAAGCGTTTTTATGCCAAATATCCCTCTCCCCAGTGTTTTCTATAATGTATCACCCTTCAAAACTACTGTAATCTTCTCTCGTTTTTACCAAATCCATTTCCAGAATTGCAAAATCAGAGAAGAGACAAAACAAGAGCAAAAATTGCAACTTGTAAAACTTTTCCAATTGTGTTGATTTCCATTGTTCTCAAAACACCTCTCATCACAAGATTTCAATTTGCTCGAGATCTTGTGAACTTTCTTCTTTCCCTGATCACGAAATTGTAATGTAAACTTCCGCAACCAGCATTTTGAAAATTTCTGACCAAAGTTCCTCTCTAAATGCTCAATTTTGAGTTCAAGAATACGAAAAAAACACAAATTCAGTGGGTGATATTTATTTCCACCTGTGCTCACCAATTCCCAGGTGCAATTCAGCTTCTTTTTTTTCATTACCACGCCCAATTTAATTCCGAGAAAATCTTTAAAAAACATTTTCTTTAACAAAAAAAGTCTAGAAAATTAGTGCCGAATAATTGTTTTTTCAAAAATACACAACTTTTAACAATCTTCAAGTTTTACTATTTTCTGTTTTGATTTGATCGAGTTTTCCGTTTTCAAATTCTTATTACACAGACCAATCACCGTAGTTTCGCTGAGTCATGGAGACAAACAAAAGTCCAGGTTTTGAAAGTTTTTAATCATTTAATTTGAGTACTCAGAATTTGTACAAATGAAATAATTTTTTTTGGAGTAGAATCCTTCACTCAAAAATCAGAGCTCAAAAACACAAAAGTTATTCCCGTTGCGGTCCCCTGAGGTTTTCAAATGACTCATTGTCTATCTTTTTGGATTTTCCTTCTTTA
The DNA here is from genome assembly GCA_958450365.1 of Mesorhabditis belari. NCBI lineage: Eukaryota > Metazoa > Nematoda > Chromadorea > Rhabditida > Rhabditidae > Mesorhabditis > Mesorhabditis belari. The sequence goes on along the minus strand of CAUEEP010000752.1, from coordinate 664,049 downwards.
AAAAGTTTTATCGTTTATTGTAAAATATTGTTATTGTTATCATGAAACGCACAAGAGTTATTTCAAGTTTAAATCCTTCAAAAACTCTGCCCTATTCTCGTTTTTGCTTCTAATTTTCGAGAGCTAAGAAACGAAAAAGGAGCGTAACACTATTTCTGTTAAGAATTTTTACAGTAGTGTTTAAAAATAGATTTTAGATTAGATTTAGATCTTTACCTAGGTACCTTTACCCTGATCAGCCCTTGATTTGATCCATCCGGATCAGTTCTGCCAGAACCCAGCTTTGAACCTAGCTTGGCTCTCAAGTCCTAGGACCCCGTTGGAAGACTGTTTGACTCTTCTAACAAGGGAAAAGAATTTCTACAGTGATGTTTCTACCCAGTAAAGCTGAACTTTTGATTTGAGACCAAATCCATCTTATAGAATCGGCCATGGAGATCTCGAATCCAGTTTTAGTTTTTGCAGTACGCAAGATATCTAAATTTCGGACCCCTTAAGAAATCGCCAGACGCCCTCTTAACATCCGCTTTGGTAGTCTAGTAGGATAGTCTGCTACACTGCCAAACCTCTTGCACTTTTTGCCCCAAGTTCTAGTTCCACTCCCAAAGGTTTCGTAAATTATTTGTTGAATATAGAAATATAGAATATAGAATATTATAATATAGAAAGAAAAGAAATAGAAAATTATAATATAGAATATTATATAGAAAGCGTGTATAAAACTCGAATCAATATTTCAATACAAATACGTAAGGAAATAGTTTTTTAAAAAAGCAAAGAAGTCTGACGAGGGTGGGGCTCGAAACTGAGGCTAAAAAATGTAATAAGTTCGGTAGTCTAGCAGACTATCCACTAGACCACCAAAGCAGTCGTTAAGAGGGCGTGTGGCGGCTTCTTAAGGTTTTTTAAGCTTCCGAAATTCAAGGCAATTTTCTATGCCAAATATCCAGCGTTTGCAAAAACTAAAAAACGGATTCGAGATCCCCATGGCTGACGCTATAAGATGGATTTGATCTCGAGTAAAAAGGCTAGCCTTTCCCTTGTAAGACGATCTGATATCTGAAAAGCTAAGACTTGGCTCTTTAGGTATCAAGTCTAAACAGTATTACTGTTTTTTAACTGTTTAGTCACAAGTTAATGAATCGAATCCAGTTAATGAATCGAATCCAATTAATGAATCGAATCCAGTTAATGAATCGAATCCAGCTTCGATATGACACTAGATCAACGAGATAAATGGATAAACAAATGAGTTGATGCCAGATTTTCTCTGATTATCTTAACTTTGACTTGAGTTGTCTATCAACAAATCAAAGTTCACTAGCTAACTAGCTGATTTTAACAAATGAATAAATTTCTCACGTTGTGAACGTCATTTTTTTATTTTCTCAGAACGTGACGGGTTTTCATCATATTGTCAAAAGTGTTTTCTTTGAAAATCGAAAACTCTTCAAGTTCACATCTTGACCAAAAATCCAAAAATCCAAAAATCCCCTTTCCATTGTCCTCCCATTTTTCTCAGAACGACTTTGTCCAGCCGATTGTCTCCAATTTCCGTGTAATTTTTCCAATTTTGGAAACATTTCCTGGTTACGCAAAAAAAAAAACATTCGACATCACAGATCTATTTCAAGTTTTAGCTAAGAGATTTCCCATTAACATTATAAATTTATAGTGATGGGGTTTTGGATTCAATTTATCATGTATGCGAACGGGTTTTGTGCTTATGCAACGAATTCACTGTTAATCTATGTGATTCTGAAACATTCTAGACCTGAATTGGGTAAGTTTCGGTTCTACTTTGTTCACTATTTTAAGAGTTACAGGATCATATCGATATTTAATGTTATCATTCACAATTTGTAACATCATTTTCCCAACGCTTCATATGCTCGTCATGCCGGTAAGCTGAGCTTTCAATTTTTATCATTTATTTTTTATACCAACGCTCACTAACGCGTTTTCCACTGGGAAGGTCCACGTTCTCAGCGCAATCTAAGCCCCGCCCCTTTTTGCCAATGGCTACGAACAGACGGACAGACGGACAGACGTCTTTTCGGCTTTATATGTCGTAGCCGATTATGAATGAAATTTTTTTTGCAAATCTTTCTAGTAGAGCAACCCTTTAATGTATGAGGACAATATTATATCATCTTGTAGCGAATTAAATTCTGCGTCGATTGGTACCAAATTTGTGAGCTTAGGTTAAAAATTGCCGGCGCTACAACGTTTCATTCAAAATCGGCGGGACCCCCGTAGCCGATTATGAATTTCAGCCGCTTATGAATGAGTGGGTCTACGAGCGTCCAGCCATCAAGTATTTAGTATCATTCAACGCAAAATCATTGATAATTATGTTAAATTTTTAAAATTAGCAAGATTTGATAAAAAGAAAAAAAATTAGAGCAAAAAACTGTTTGTTCAAGAGAAAACTTTTCGGCTGAAATTCATAATCGGCTACCACATATATATAGTAGATATTAATATAGTTTTTACGTTGTACTAGTTCATGTTTAGTTCATGTTTAGTTTATGTTAAGTTTGAATGTTTCAAAGGTTAAAGTTGAAATTATTTAAAAGTTGAAAGTTAAAGCCATAATTTCAGCACCTTCATGTAATTGGTCATGCTTTTATTTTCTTCCCTGAAGGAATCCTTGCACAGTGGCCGATTGTGGCTCATTGGGCCGATGTTGGATGGGGATTCATGTTTGGAGTGAGCATTATTTTGAAAACGAATGTGTCAAAGAAAATGCGGTTTTGGCTTGGCTGCCATTTCAAAATGTGTTAAACAAAATGTGTTCAGGTTCAAGTTTGGCTTGGTCTAAATAAGGAACGAACTGCCCCGAACTGAAAATTCCTACCGTAAATACTGTAATAGTACCCCACCCCCATAGTGACGGTGCGGAGTGTTGCGTAGTCTAGCTTTGAACGAGTGTTTCTCGACAGTAGTGCACCGTAAGCTTCGCCTAAATTGTTCGAAATCTCGAAAACCGTTTATCAGAATCTATCGATGTGGGATCGGAAAATGCAGCTGACGATGAAATCTTGTGGGGGATTAGAGTGTTGAGCTACTGTGAAAACTTGGACACCGTAAAATAGTCCTAAGTCCATCCACCGGTGGGCCATATGATCGCGAATGTGTTAAAATCTTGTTTCCAGGTCATTCTCGCGGTGGTAATGCTTCACTTTATCTATCGTTACTTGGCCGTTGTTAGGTATTTTTTTGTCTTTTCGTTGAACCATTAGATTTTTGTGATAGACCACGAGCCCTCATTTTTTTCTCTTCACAACGACATGCTCTTTTACCCGCCAGGTTTTATCTATTGCTGAAAACTAAAGCTAAAATATAACTAAAGCTACCGTATTTACTCTATTAGTGGGGTCCCCCACTATTTTTTCAATCCCCTTCCAGACGACCCCACTATTAGAGAGGACCCCACTATTAGAGAAATTTAAAAGAACATAAAACCAAAGTTTTAAATTGAAAAGATATCAATTTTTCTCCGAAATTCTTGACAAAACAAGTTTGGCTTCATATTTTATTTAGCTTTAACCGTAACAAAACATTAACAAACAGTAAAAGAACTAATCCAAGAGATCAACAATTGATGTATCACTTTCGTTACCAATATTAGAGAGGACCCCACTATTTTTTCAACCCCCCTCCAGACGACCCCACTATTAGAGAGGACCCCACTAATAGAGTAAATACGGTAGTAGTACTTTGCTTACTAGTTTTTATTGCTGAACACTGAAAATGCTTTCAAATTTTGAGTGTCGTTCTTTTCAATGGACTTGTTTGGGGAGCCTCCTTTCATTGCTCAACGTTTCACATTGATAAGCACAAGTTGGTACTTTCATGGATATTTTTAAACATTTGAATGATCGATTCCAAGTACTACAAATTTAATTTCAATGCACCTAATCATGAGTTTCTGAGAGAAAAAGCTGTAAATCATTCAAAATTTGAAAAACTCCCACACTCTTGGATCAATGATGCACAAAATACAGAAAAGTTTATTTAGCGATCAACAGGTGTTTCCGAAAATGATAAAGATCTAGTTTTCCTTCAGGGATTATTTCCGCGAGTCAATGATGAAAGATTACGGAGTGTCGGTGGATGGATTGCCCATGTTGGGACTGCTCTTTGTGGTAAGAATGAGAAATTGTGAGCTGGAAAGCTCTGAGATGAAGCTCTAAACAACGTCAAATGTACAATTTGAAGCTTAAACAAGTCTATCATTCAAAACGATTCGAACATCCTTTAAATCACAATTAAACCAATTAACTACGAGTACGAGTACCAAGTACAAAGCAGCTCAATTTTTCTATTTTTCCACATGAAATCCGTGAGAGTTTTCGCATAGAAATTTCTCAGTTATACCCAAGAATTTGAAGAAATTTGATGAGAGAACTGAAGTAACTTTGCAAAAGACCTTTGAATAGAACTTGAATATTAAGAATAGAACTTGAAACAGGGCTGTTAAACAAGCAAGACAAGAGTCAGCCCAAATGCCAGCTCTAGAGCCTGCGCCAGTTGCAGCTCATGATGGAATCTCGATTTGCGGTATAGCACATCTTATAGAGCTTGAAAAGACGAGTCGAATGATGTAAAAATTAGCTGCTTATGTGCATTGTAAGCACACTAAAACTGGCTTACAAGTTTTGCTATACAGTCTAAGGCATTGAACCCTTGATCTTTGCTTGGTAAACCATTGCACTAACCACTAGCCATCTCAACTAGACCTTCGAAAAACGCTTAAAGACTATATAGCAAAAACTTGTAAGCCAGTTTTAGCGTTTACAATGCTTATAAGCAGCTAATTTTTACAGCATTTGACTCGTCTTCTACAAGAAGCTCTACAAGATGTGCTTTATTGTATATCGAGTAGATTGTGTTCCTCTCGAGTAAGTAATTACTCGAGGAAAATTTGCATGAGTAATGAATCGACATATCGACATTGCATGAGTAATTAAGGGGGTGGGACAAATGCGACCTTTTTTTGCGCACCTGGGACATTTGCGCACCTTTTTTTTTGCTGAAAAAGGCCTTAGGCAAGGCCGTAGAGCTTCGAAAATATTTCCGTATAAGGAAATCGTATGCGTAGATTCCGATTTTTGACAAATCAGATCTCGCTGACACGTCAAATTTGGGCTAAAAGGCAAAAACTACGCAACTTAACGCTTTTCCGCAGTTTTTGCCTTTTAGCCCAAATTTGACGTGTCAGCGAGGTCTGATTTGTCAAAATTCTGCATCTACGCATACGATTCCCTCTCATGAATACATTTTTGAAGCTCTACGACCTTTCATAAGGTCTTTTCCAGCAAAAAAAAAGGTGCGCAAATGTCCAGGTGCGCAAAAAAAAGGTCGCGTTTGTCCCACCCCGTAATTAATCGATTAATCGACGTTTTTGGTCGGGTAACCCTCTTTACGCGTCGAGTAAATTGAATAGCTTGACATGTGCAGGGAATTTGCCACCAAATCAGTTAAACGATTGAATATCTTTAAAAAGGGTCGTATATAAGTCGTCGCTAGTGATTTTTTGCGCCAATTTCTTGCAATAATTTTTGGCTAAAAGTACGGTAATTTTTCCTAAGTGTGCGCTTTAAAAAACGCATTACTCGTGAGGAACTCTAATATCTCTAACTCTCTAATATCGAGCTTCCTTGTGAGCAAATGAATCATTCAATCATTCAAACCAAAGACACAACATCTTCCGTTTTCTCTTTAGTATTGAAAAAATCTTTCCAGACCAACAACTCCCTTGGTCAAGAGGTCTATTATTGGCCCGAGGTCTTCTCCGGTGTTTGCTGTATGACATTATTCTTTGGCACATTCTTAACAATATCCTGTTGCACTGTTGGGTAAAAATCAAAATAATATGCGTAACAAAACTCTTTCAGTATATACTATCATTTGGAGAAAGCTGAATTGAGCGCGAAGACGAAAAAATTACAAAAAGAACTCTTCAAGGCGCTGATATGTCAGGTACGCACATTTTGTGGGATAAATTTGAAGTTATTTAAGTGTTTAAAAGATAATGATGATGAAAATGGGTTGGAAGGAAAAAACTGAACCTTTTTTGAATGTTTGAAACTAAAGCTTTTGAAAATCTAGCCAAGCCAAACCAAAACTAAAAGTGGCTTGGCTTTGCTTGGCCGGGCTTGGCTTGACCTGTCTTGGTTTGGCCTGGCTTTGCTTGGCCTAGCTTTGCTTGGCCTGGCTTTGCTTGGCCTGGGTTTGCTTGACCTGGCTTTGCTTGACCTGGCTTTGCTTGACCTGGCTTTGCTTGGCTTGGCTTTGCTTGACTTTGCTCGGCCTGGCTTTGCTTGGCCTGGCTTTGCTTGACCTGGCTTTGAAGTTTTGGTCTATCAACAGCTCCGACTTAGAATGAGACTAATTGTAAGGCCAAGGCTTCATTTTGCACTGTCTTGTCTATAAAACAGCACTTTCGGGAGGCCTACTGCAGAAGAATACATGAAGAATGCCCCATTCCATTACAGGCCTCAATCCCCTGTATGCTTGAATACGGCCCTTGCGGTTTCACTCATCTACTCGCGTTTTCTGGTATCAACCTTCTTGGCCCATTGACACATTACTGTATGTTAAAACTTATAAATGTCAAGATTCCACTTTTAGGCATAATCTTTGTCTCTCTCTATCCAGCAATCGATCCCCTTTGTGTTATGTATTTCATCAAAGACTATCGTCGTTTCATTGCGAGGAAGCTCGGGTACCGTCCTGTCTCGTATTTATGTGAATTAGTTCTGAAAACATAAAAGAAAAATCTTTTAGCATAAAAATGGAGCAACAGGCGAGTAGTTTATGGGAAAGGAGTCAAAATATGAGCCAAAAAAACAGCAGCTGGACGAGAAAAGGTTGGACTATGCGTAAAAACTGATAGGCAAACAATAAAATTGAAAAGAAAGAATGTTTTGAAGCTTTTTCAGAGTCTTTTTACAAAAAATGAATTGAGAATGACGTTTGCTGACAGAAAGCGAGAGATTTTAGAAGATTTATCGTTAATTTGGCCTTTAGTAGTTAAGGCCATGTTTTGGGGGTTCATTTAACTATAGATTGAAAAGTAGTTAGAGTTGATTCCTTTTGTTATTTTCTTAGAGTTAATTTCTTTAATTTCTTTTCAAAAGTAAAAGCTAGATTGCCAGTAAACTGGTGCTAGTTTTACCCGCAATCTTTTTTTGAATCTCTTTCTTTGTGCGCGAGTAAGCGTTTTCCTTTGATTCAGCTGTTTTCTAGTAGTTTTTCTTTCGGAAAGTTGTTGTATTGTATATGTGTTATGTCCGATTTAGACTGATTCTAGATCGGACGTCAGATCTAGAATCTAGAGTGAAGTGCGGTCGAACGTCCAATCTAGAAGCTAAAGCCGATCACTCTAAATCTAAGGCTGAATCGGATTTCTGGTTTAGAGTGATCGACTTTATTCTAGATCAAACACTCAACCACACTTCACTCTAGAGCGGAAGTTCGATCCAGAATGGTGCTAGTTTGCTAGTAAACTGGTGCTAGTTTTACCGCAATCTTTTTTTAAATCTCTTACTTTGTGCGCGAGTAAGCGTTTTCCTTTGATTCAGCTGTTTTCTAGTAGTTTTTCTTTCGGAAAAGTTAATGTAAAGTATTTAAAACAAGTTAAAAGCAAATTAAACTTGCTATAAGAATAAGTTACAGTAATTAGCTTTCTTTTTAATATTTGGGTTACTTGCCAACTTGGTTTCTTGACGGCTAACAACCATTTAAATCACTCGTTTATTTAAGAAGCCACAGTACTTCAAAAGGCAACTGAAATACTGTAGTTTCTTTTAGGAATTACTGTGTTTACTGTACTGTAAAAGTATTGTAGTTTACTGTAGTTTTATAGCGATTTAAAGTCATAATATAAGTTTTACTCGATGATCACTTTTTAGGCTCTACAATCTCCGATCTGCCACCAATTCGAGGAAAAGTTTTCCCAGCTCAATAAAGGAAACTTTAATGAAAATACAGACAATTTTGTAGTGAAAATCGGGGTAGGCTAATTTCCGCGATTTTATTTCGGTCATTTGCGGGGGTAGGCTAAATTCCGCCATCGGTCATTTGGGCAACTGGGTCGTTTGCGCAACTCACCATAACTTTCTTCTAAGTAAGCCAATCTTTATGGTGTTTGTTTCATTTTGTAGATCTCAATAAGTGTAACAAAATGACACCAAAATCATAAAGATTGACCCACTTAGAAGAAAGTTATGGCAAGTTGCGCAAATGATCTAGTTGCGCGAAAAGTTTCGCGCCAAGTAGCCTATCCCGGAAATCGTATTCTAAATAAAGTACAGTATACCAGATTTGTCTATTTTGCAAAAACCTTTAAATGTGCTTGTCTTTTCAAGAAATTACGCCATTTTTCTTCATCAAAAAACTCGTCCATTATCACACACACAACCAAAAGATTATTGTTTTTGCCATTTTTAAGAATTTGGTAAAGAAATTTGAAAAAAAAAAACAATGAAAAGCAATGAAAAACAATGAAAAACAACGAAAAAGAACTCTTTGGAATCGGAAACACAAGATAAATCGCCAAAATCACATTGAAAATCTTGAGTAAAATCACAAATTCTAGACTTTTTCAAAGAAAAATTAGCTAGAGTTATTAAAGAGACCATGTTCAGAGCAAAATATGGAAATTTTCAGGAAATTGTTTTAGAATTTTAATCGTATAGCACAAGATGAGGACTTGGATAAGGAATAGCACAAGAAATTTCAGAAAAAATTTTAAAAAACTAGATGTGACTAAAAATCACTCATTTTTGACTAGAAACATCAAAATTCAAAAAAATTTTGCAAAAAACTCTGGCAAGAAAGATTTTTGAGGAAATGATTTGAAAAAAGGGGAAATCAGAAGAATTCTAAGAGATATGTTTGGGAAATTTGTTTGTTTGAAGAAATTCAACTTTTCTTTGAAGCAAAAGATCTCTTAGACTTGACAAAGTACCAAGTTTAATCGGTTAATTGGTTTGATTTGACTAAATAAAGAGTGGCTGAAAAGTTCTGTCAACATCAAAAGACGCGGTTTTTATAATAAAACTTGTAAAAGTCAAAAGTCTCTCAAATTTTAATCGTTACATAATGTTTTCACTCTACGCTAACCATCTAAAATAAAAAAGTTGATCGGTTTGATGAAATGTTATGAAAATTTGCCTATAGGCCTAACTTTTTATGCTCTATCTTTTGTCTTTTCACACCAAAGTAGGTTTCTGTGACAAAAAGTGCTCAAATTGGAATCAAATCGAAAATCAAAATCGGTTTTATCGTTTTTGACCGCACGACTTCACAGCTTTAAAAAAATTAACTAACGCGAGCTTTTTAGAATTTCTTAAAGAACAATTTATAAATAAATAATAGGACTTTCTGATAAAATAAACTATAGATTGATTGGTTCGTTATTTCCTTTAAAAAGTGAGTTTTAGAAAAGCAGACAAGGCTTTTCGGCCAACCTGATCACAGTAAATTAAGCGATTTGACTAAATATTGACTATTGCCCTACGGTAATTAAACCAAACAGCTCTGAGTGTTGAATAAAGATTATTTAGGCAACTAAACCATTTAAAAGGGATTTGTTTCGACTTGTCTAATCCAGTTAAACCCAGTGAATATTAGCTGTTGAATAAGCGAATATTAGCTGTTGAAAATTTAAAGGTATCTTTTAAATTTGGCTTTAAAATTGCTTCTCGAGAAGAGTTGAACAAAAGGATCAACAAAATGTTATGAAAAAGAACTAGCTTTGCATACTCATATTCTGGAGTTCTCGACTGAGATTCTGCCATTGGAGCTCACTCGTGTTGATCCCTTGAATCGCGGTCAGAGTTGGCCAGTGTTTCTTGTGAATGGCGATCACCTAAAATCAAAAGGTTACACTTTATAGAAAACTTGTATTTGACTTTAATTATCTAGGAAATACCTTTTGAATCGTTTCCTGAGCATTCAAACAAGGAATCCCTTCAAGTGCTTCAGTGCTCAAACGACCTGCATCTTCATCGCTTCTCAGAAGTACCTAAAAAATGTTTTGACACTTCCTAGCTTTTTACAATTTTTACAATTACAATTTTTACAATCCTTGAGCTTTCTGTGGTCGTCTATTCACTAATAATAGTTAATCTAGCAATTCTCTTACCTTTACACAATGTTCAACTGCATCTGATGTAGCATTCATCTCATATCCTCCCTCTAAAGCCAACACCAATCGTCCATCTGCGTATTGCAACAATTGCCGCGTCATGAAGCCAAACATCGCTGCTGAGATCTCATATCTAAACGGTATCTCTATTTTTCCAGAAGTTTTTTTACAATGAAAGCAGAATTTGATTTCAATTTTTAAACCTTTCTTAAATCTCATTAGCAATGTTATTGCTTGCTAATAAGGCAAATTTCACCAACCCTCCAAGTGCATTTGGATGTCCTGTACAAGCGTCAAAACCAGCTGAGACGAGAATGAAAGTCGGTTCATAGTGATTCAAAACAGGAGCGACGATCACTCGCCAAGCCGCCAAATAGTCGGCATCTCTCATCACTGCACCCGAGAAGGGAATGTTCACTGTATAGCCCTGAAAACATCACTCAGTAACAAGATTAATCTGTACAATCACAATCACAATCAACAATTCCTCACCTTTCCTGCTCCACTCCCTACTTCCGTGACAGCACCAGTACCCGGGAAGAAATTCCCATTGTCATGTCGATGCATAGAAATGTAGAGAACACTGGGATCCGATTCAAAGCACAATTGAGTTCCGTTTCCATGATGAACATCCTAAAAAGTTGTTGTATTGTATATATGTTACGTCCGATTTGAGACTGATTCTAGATCGGACGTCAGATCTAGAATCTAGAGTGAAGTGCGGTCGAACGTCCGATCTAGAATCTAAAGCCGATCACTCTAAATTTAAAGCTGAATCGGATCTCTGGTTTAGAGTGATCGGTTTGATTCTAGATCAAACGCTCAACCACACTTCACTCTAGAGCGGAAGTTCGATCTAGAATCAGTCTAGAGCGGACGGATTTCTAGATTGGCCGTAACGTATATGCTATTGAATTTCGTCCGACTCAGAACCGGACGTCCGTTTTTCAATCGTCCAACCCCTACACTTTGATGATGTTTTTTTGTAATGATCTACAGGGTGGCTGACAATTACGTGCGCGCAGCATCAGCATCATAGTTTTAAACAATGTATAAAGCATTACTACTCATCTTTTTGTGTTTTAATATTCTTTTTATCGTGGTCTAATAATTTTTTGTTAAAAAAGTTGTTTTCTAGGTCATGACAAAGACGTGCGCTAGTCGGGACGCAATCGCACAGCTGGCGACGAGCGGCATGAAGAACTCGTCGATCGCATCGAGGCTTGGGGTGGCTCTGAGGACCGTCCAGAAGATCGTAAAGCAATGGAAAGATGAGGGGCATGTTCAGTCCAAGCCCGGAAGAGGACCAAAGAGGACCGTTAACACCCGAAAGATGCGTGGGATCATCAAGAGGAGGATCGAGCGAAAAGACGATCGTAGTTTGAACAAGATGGCAAAACAGCTTCAAATTTCGCGTTTCTCGGTTCAATCGATAGTGAAAAATGAGCTCGGACTTCGAAGTTATCGACTGTTAAACGGGCAAGTGCTCACCGATCAAGCCAAGCAAAACCGGAAGGAGAAATGCAAGAAATTGCGAGCTTTTTTCAAGGTGCGGCGCATTGACGATGTTCTTTGGTCAGATGAGAAGATTTTCACCTTGGAAGTGGCTAAAAACTCACAAAATCACCGTCAACTTCTCAGTCCAGCTCTCAAGAGCACTCGTAAACGAAAAGTCGCTACAAAAGGTCTGTTTCCAAAAAGTTTGATGGTTTGGGGTGGCATCAGTGCTTCGGGCAAGACCCCGTTGGTTTTTATCGATAAAAATGTGAAGATTAACGCAAAAGTCTATCAAAAAGAGATTCTCGAGAAAGCTGTGGTGCCATGGAAGAGGAGCCATCCCAATTTGACCCTTCAACAAGATTGGGCGCCGGCCCACGGAGCCAAAACAACAATTCGCTTTCTCGAAACCAAAATTGGCTCTTTTTTAACGAAGGATCAATGGCCTGCGAACAGCTCGGATCTCAATCCCTTGAACTTTTCGGTTTGGGGTTTTATGGAAGAACAATTAAGAAATAGAAAAATCACCAATTTGAATGATTTACGTCGAGAATTGATCAAAATCTGGAACGACTTAGATGCAAATTATCTCCGCCGCACCGTCGATTCTGTAAAGAAGCGAATTGAAGCCTGTATCAAAGCGGATGGAGGCCACTTCGAAAATTTCTTGTGATTATTAAATGCTTTTGTTACAACTATTATATAAATAAAGATTTTTACATTTTCTTTGAAAGAAAATTAAATTATGGCGTTTTCTTTGGCGCACGTAATTATCAGCCACCCTGTATGGTTTTTACGAGTTAACAAATATAATTTCAATTTCTATCTGGATAAATAAACAACTCTTTAATAAAGCATGACTAACTCGAATAAAAGAAATAGAATATAAACCAAATTCTAAATTTATAGATAACCCTATTTGAGATAAAGTTCTTAAAGCTACCTTTTCTATATTTGCTTTCAAAATAGCACTAATACTAGGAAAGATAAAGTAAAGAAACTGAAAATTAATAATATAACTATACTAGGATTAAAAAGCGGACGAAATTCAATAACGAACGTGACATATAAGCTAAAGCCTATGTATTGACTATCGGGTTGGCCGGAAAGTCTTATCCACTTTTTTAAAGCTCACTTTTAAAAAGAAATAATGAACCAATTAATCTATAGTTTATTTTATCAGAAAGTCCTATTATTTATTTATAAATTGTTCTTTAAGAAATTCTAAAAAGCTCGCGTTAGTTAATTTTTTTAAAACTGTGAAGTCGAGCAGTCAAAAACGATAAAACCGATTTTGATTTTCGATTTGATTCCAATTTGAGCACTTTTTGTCACAGAAACCTACTTTGGTGTCAAAAGATAAAAGATAGAGCATAAAAAGTTAGGCATATAGGCAAATTTTCATAACATTTCATCAAGCCGTTCTCATTCTATGTCTATTGAAAAACAAGAATTCCTAAATTTGCTTCAAAACGGACTTTGGCTAAAAATGAGCTAAATGAAATAGTTAATCTTTTTTTATTTAAAGCAAATGACACGTTGATTGGCTCTCTCAATCTATGAGTTATTTATAAACGAAGATTTCAAAAGGGTGAACAAGACTTTCCGGCCAAACCAATAGAAGTGTCATTGTCATTTCACTGACCCAATCAACGATCGCTATCCGCTTGCATCGTTGCGGGAATTTCTGTTGCAAATGGCGGACCGTCACGGCTACATTGTTGAAGAAACAGAAGCCCATAGCCTAAAGCAAGTTCAAAAATAAAATTTGAATACTTTACAAATAAGAATCACTTCTTAAGCTTTCCAGAATCACCTAATCTTTTTAAGAAGAATAAGAATCACATAAGAATCACCTGATCTTTTTCAGCGTGGTGTCCCGGTGGTCGAATGCAAGCAAAACCATTTCGAAGTTTCCCTTCTGCTACCTAAATTTTAGTCTTATCTGATTTCAAATGTCTTTTTGTTGAAATGGAGATTAAAACACGTCAAAGAAGCTTTAAACACCAAACCTGTGTAGCCAATTCGATCAACGATCCAGCCGCTGTTCGAGCAGCATTTTGTGTGCTCGCATCATTGAAATATGTATCCGAGTCGACTCCAATTCCACCGCAAGGCAACTAAAATCATTTTATTATTTGACATATAATTTTTTAACATAATTATCAGCATAATTTGTTAGTTTTATCTTACTTGAACAAAACTCCGTAATGGCAGCTCGCTGGGTTCCATTTTGAGGCAAGCTGTTGGTGAGACGGCAAAGAAAGTTACATAGGTGGCTGAATGGACAGCTCGCAAGGCTTCAAGAGAAGCTTTCTTTGCCGGAACACGTTCACATCTAAAATTAGATCAATTAAATTGAAAAACAGACAACTTTGAGCTATTTTTACTTACCTTTGCACAAGCCCAACATTTTGCAACCGTTCCCAGATCATCGTCACTCGACCTCCGTGTTCAACGTGTGAAGCACTCTGGCCACAAACGCACTCATGTCGAGACATTGCTCCATCATAGGCTAATCCTGAAAATAGATTGTTAGAAGTATTGATTACGTAATTTTTCACCTGTAGCCGGTCGATCTTCCCTCGCCTCAACTGTTTCCACCGAGGCCGTCTTAAGCAATGCCGGTGTGTGATCTTCCATCAAAGCTGCCTCTTCTGGCTCTTCACGCACAAGGGATTTACGTCTAAAGTAATTTTGATTATCTAGGTTAGTAACAAGTAAGATCAGCTTTCAAAGTCTTACCTCAACACGAGTTCCCTGAGTTGTTGCTTGAGAAGACTTGGATAGCCGCCAATGGGCAATTGAGCTGAAGTCAGAGAGGCCAATGCGGCTGCTCGTGGGTCGAGCTTTGCTCTATCTAAAGGAAAGTCATAATTAGACTGTGTTCTACTCAAGTAAGTAATTTTTACTTGAGTAATTACTTGAGTAGAACACAAGTATCTCAAATTTCAAACGTCAAGTAAATCTCAAGCATCGTATTTTAAAAAGTGCTTTTTTTTCAATTGTTCAAGCAGTTTTATTACTTTTATCTACTTTTGAAAGCTAATAATTTTAATAACTATTAACTAAAAGCCTCTGTATCAATCTAGGAAAGAACCGAAAAGTTTGATCAAAAAGGGCAAAAGATTTAACTCGAGCGGGGGGTTGAACCTGCCACCTAACGGCTGTTCGCCTCAGAGACAAGCACGCACGCCACTCGACCAACCATTACGACATTAGTTTCTCCCTTTGAAGGGCATTTTAGAAAGCGATTACTCGGAAGGAACACACTCTAGTCAGAAGTTCAGTACACTTCTCCGGTCCCCACCTTGTTCATCGGCTTGTCCACCCTGTCCAGTGACGATCCCCATTTGTCCACCGCTCATCGCTAGCTGTGTTTTGAGAAGTGATGGCAATGAGAGGAAAGAGTTCAGCTGAGCCGCCTGAGCCAATAAAGAGCTCATATCGATCCCGCCCGGCCCACCAAGGGTTCCCGCTGCTAGATTCTGAAAAGGATTTATGAAGCCCACTGAATAAACAAATTTTTCCAAAAATAAACAGCTCTAGTTACATGTCACTTACCAAGTTGGGTAGACTTGGACTGGGGAGGATCATATGGGGAACAAAGGCTTGGCTAACGGCTGCAGCGTTCAGCAATGACTCCTCAACTTTGGGCAAAGTTGAGCCAACATCACTATCGGCTCTAAAATTGTTCATTAGTTTCAATCTTGAGCAGTTTTAATGACTAAAGCTTCAATATTTTCATTAAAAAAATCACCGTTGCAATGTGGTTGGATGATTCGGTGAGTTGTTCAAATGTTGGATTGGACTGTTTCCTTTACTCAGAATTTTCGATCGAATTCTCATCTTCAGATTTGGCTCCGAGTTCACTTTCCTCAATTGATATTCTGGTAGATGAGCGGTGTTGTTGTGATGAGTGCTTTGAACAGGATACGGTTCAAAGTGAGGAGAGGAGACGTTCGACTAAAATAAAGCTTTAGAATCGATTTGAAAGTTGTTTTTGATTAGTTTTTTTTTGGTTAGTCACAAATGCAAACCTTTGAACGAACCTTGCCAACTTGGGGACTCATTGGTTGTGGTTGAGGAAGGGGATTGTTCGGCCAGGTGGGAATTCCCGATGATGAGGCGCCAGTTGAGCCATTCAACACAGGCCCATTGACAAGATTTGGCTAAACGAAACCAAAAATCATCATTTAACTCTAGCTTGACATCGGATTTCTTGTTGACTTGATTGAAATTTGAGCTTAAAAAAGGAAACACAACTTTTCTGGAGCACTGTCTAAGGAACCAAAAAAGGAAACGAGACCAACTCCATCTTATAGAATCGACTACGCTGATTCCGAATCCGTTTTCATTTTTTGCCCTCAAGGCCTGTAACGCGAGATATCTGGATTACTCCTTAATTGAGTTTATTTTTCGCAACGGAGTCAACTAGCGGCATGGTGCAGCGCCAAGGCTCTCGGCTACGGGTCCAAAGAACCCTGCTTCGATCCCCTCCTCAGGCAATTTCTTTTCTTTTTTAATCTGGCCCAAATTACATTGGAACACTAAGGTAGAAAAAATACGTTACGGATTCGGAATCAACGCAGTTGATTCTACAAGATGGAGTTGGTCTCGTTTTAAACGGCGACGTCCCCGAGTGAGCAAGATACTTTGCAATTTGAAATGAATTAACTGATCCGCCGGGAGGTATTCCATTTCACAAATTCCACTCACATTACTATCCCCAGCTCGTCGATTTGCAATCATGTTCTTTAAACGATCTTTTGTGTGTTGTGAAATTGTTTGTGAGCCGCCAAGCGTTTGTCGAATGTCACTGAAATGGGTAAGAACTTGATCAAGAACTCACGATTTGATTGAATTTTTGAGTTGAAAATGAAAATCTTATAGTTAGTTCAACTTTCAAGATGACAAGCAATAACTCATCCTTACATTTTAATCTCAAACTCCCTAGATAATGCGCCTAGACAAAAATAGCCTATGAACATAATAAGTAGACACTCTTAAGAACTTAATCATGAGAATTTGTTTCTCTAGATCGATTCTGCTTTTTACAGGCCATAAAAGTAGGCGTGTAAGTAGTAGTTCTCAGTTCTTTTTTTCAAAAAAAAGTGTCTCATTCTTTACGCCCAAAATATGGATTAATTTCAAGCTTTCACTGTTAGAATCTTTAATCAGCTAGCAAATTTAAAAAATGTATTCAACTGTAAGCCATTTCATTTCATTTAATTTTTAGCCACTCTTGTCTAGGTGCATTATCTAGAGAGTTTGAAGTTCAAATGTAAGGACGGGTTATTGCTTTTCACCTTGTATTGTATTGTATACGTTGACGATCCTTGCTAATGCTGGATGTAAAGCCTGTTTGTCTCCTATGCAGTATAAATTCTTGTTCGAAACTTTGGTTCTTTGGTGGTATTTTTAGTAAAAGCTAAACTCAAATTCGCATTTTTAACTCACTTTTTAACATTTCGATTGTGCACGGCTAACGGGTTCTCTTTAGGATCTTTTGAAGTGGTCGGCGTTTGTGGGACAGATTGTGATCCAGGGCTGCCCAACAATGAAGTCATCGATGAAGTCAATTGAATTGGTACTGAAATCAATATTTAGATTTAGATTTAGAATTTCAATTTATAAAATTATAGATTTAGAAAACATTTTTTTTCAAAATTTCCTTCTTATTACTCTTTATTTCCTTCCTTTTGAAGTGATGCCATTTTGATTTCTCTTGGGTATACTTTTTTTTTGCAATTGGAACAGAAATGAATTTTAGTTTGTGTTGTCAAAACAAATTGCAGTTATTTTAGATTATTCTTGTTCAAAACTCACTTGCTGGCCCCTCAGACTCATCCATTCGCTCCTGTCGAGGTTGTTGGCCGGCTGAAGCGGCAGCGAGGAGTTGCTGAATAATGAACTGTGTAAATAAAATGCTACAGCATTGATCACATTTATTTTCTATGATTTATGATCAAATTTACAGCTAGATCTATGCATAATTTGAATGATTGGATCTGAATAAACTAAAGTAAACCTGAATAAAATTACCTACCGTAAAGGTAATTTTATTAGGTTTAAACGATTGTTCGGCCAGGTGGGAATTCCCGATGATGAGGCGCCAGTTGAGCCATTCAACCTAAGCCTAAGCCTAAACACTGTAATGGTGCCTCACCCCCTCGTACAGTCGCGTAGTCGCAAAAGTTTTTCAGTATTTCATTTTTTTCAAAGCGCCCGTACTTTCAACCCCCCCCTTTTCTCCGAAATGCGTGCTTTGGTATCAAAAAATAGCTGAAATTCAGGGCTATTTTTTGATACCTAAGCGCGCATTGTAGCATAAACCAGTGTCGAGAAAAACTCGTTCAAAGCTAGACTGCGCAACACTCCGCACCGTCATTATAGGGGTGGGGTACTATTGTAGTATTTACGGTAGTCACAGATCAATGAATTAAAGGTAAATTGGGTAATTCGTTGGTTTACAATTAGCGCCTTTTGAAAAGGAGCAACAATAAGATTTCATTGTATTCATTTTCCTAACCTGGTAGTAAGCCTGGAATTGTTGAGCGGCGATCGCCCTCTTTGCTTGCTCATACGAGTTGAGGAGCTCTTGTTGCTTTTGTTGATACATCTGAAATGGTAGAAACATTGAATAATTACATTTTCATTACAATTATAGAGCTACCAGCCGAAAAACCCGTCTAACAGCACTACGGGAGGTCGAATCCGGGTTGTGTGGAC
Organism: Mesorhabditis belari; assembly: GCA_958450365.1. Lineage (NCBI taxonomy): Eukaryota > Metazoa > Nematoda > Chromadorea > Rhabditida > Rhabditidae > Mesorhabditis > Mesorhabditis belari. The sequence continues at coordinate 645,658 of CAUEEP010000752.1, read as the reverse complement.
TGTAGACAAGAGGGCTCCTGACTGCGTCATGGCGACAGAAAGTCTGGGCCCAAAACATACACGAAAAACCCGCCGCTAGGCGATTTTTTTTGATAACCAGCTGAAAAACCCGCCTAGCAGCCACAAAACAGCGGCTTTTTTCTGGTGAAGCCTTTCGTCGCCATAGCGCAGTCAGGAACGCACTTGTCTACAACCCACACAATCCGGGTTCGACCCCCCGTAGTGCCACTCAATTTTGAAATTTTGATTTTTGATTTTAAATGGTGCAACTATATTATCTTTTAAGACTTTTTAAAGAATTTCAGTTTTTTTGGCCCAAAGATGGTTGAGAAAAAGTTCGTAGAGATAGACGGATGGATGGACAGACACTGCTCTTTTATATTTAGTAGATACAGTTTTATATATTATGTTTTGATTCCCCCTGCCAACATTCTACAAAAAAAAAGCGCGTAGACGTTTGTTTTGAGACATAAAAGGACCCTTTTGCAAGCACTAGAATTGGGGAAAATGGGGAAAGTGAATGGGGAAAAAAGAGAGCTGTAAATAGATGAGAGAATGACAGGAATAGACACTACTTGAAGGAAAAAAGAAAAAGAAAAGAGAGACTGGTTCCGGGTTCATTTGGATTATCGAATACTTGTAGGAAATGGATCAAAAGGAAACGGAAAACGAAACCAAATAAGAAAATAGACTAAAATTCTTGCAACTTAATCAAAAATGCTATGCATTTTATGCTAGACAAGTTTATGAAATTCAAAATTGAAAGAACGTAATTTTGATACAGTTTTGATACTTTAAGAGTGATAAAGGCAAGCTTGACTGGGACAAGAGTTACGGCTTTGAAGATTCGAAAGTGAATTCTGGGTATTTATAAAAGGAGTAGTCCAAACTAGACTTATAACGAAAAAAATTTGTCGCTCCTTTTTTGCCGTTGGCAATTTAAGCTTTTTTTTGTTTTTTTCAGCACCAACCCTTCTATTTTGACTATCATTTGATGCAAAATGAAATTGTGCGTCGAATGATACCAAAATCAACTCAAAATCTAATATCCACGCAAAGATATGAGGCAAAAGGCTAAGTCCCGTCCATTATGAGCGGGGTTTAGGTTTTTAGCCAACAACTTTGCATGGATATTAGATTTTGAGTTGATTTTAATATCATTCGACGCACAATTGATTTTGCATCGAATGATAGTCAAAATAGAAGGGTTGGTGCTGAAAAAAACACAAAAAAGCTTAAACTCCCGTCCCTTTTATGACCCGTTTTGCCGTTGGCAATCTACGTATTTTGCTCGTATCTTGGCCGAGTTTGTTTGAAAAACGTTGAATTTGCTTTCATTCGACTCAAAATCAAATTTTCTATCGAATGAAAGCAAATTCAAACGTTTTTCAAAAAATCGAGATAAGATACGAGCAAAATTCGTTTGCCAACGGCAAATGGACCAAAAAAAGGGGCGGAGTTAACATGGCTACTTCAAGATAGGCTCCGTTTTTCCCAATCTTAATCTGAAACCCCAAAGAAGTAAAATCAAGATTAAGCTATTAGTATAACTCATATCTACACATGAGATAAGATAGGCTAATTGAAAAGCTCTGAACCATGTAACAATCAGACTTAGAATTTTTCCCCCCAACTAAATCCAATTCTTTTTCAAAATAAACCGTTCTCTCCTCTCGTGTAACCTTAAAACTGCAAAATGCGAATATTTTTAGCCTAAATTCTATTCTCCAAAGAAAACGCTAAAATCCTTTCCTTTCCTGCGTACATAGTGTTCAAAAACGCTGAATTATTAATGAAGTTTTTCAAATTCTCAACGCCAAAATACGATTTTGAAAAAGATTTTTGAACTTTTCAAATAAAAATCTTGTTATTTCTAGAAAAAGTGCAAAATAAATGCTTTTTTTTTCCTTTTATGGTAAACAAATTCGATCATCCGGTTTCCTATTTTTGGAGGTAGTTTTTTTGGAAAGCAGAAAAAAAGCTTTTACAACACCTCTCAGAAAATGATTCTTTTCTGATAAGCGATAGTCATTAAATGCTAATTTTATTTTGTTTACCCTTTCTTGATTCAGGGCAAAGTTGATTCAAAAAAGAAATCTGTTTTTTTTCGAAGAAATAAAGAAATTCAAGTTTGGCTTAGGAGTGCGATTAGATTTTCAAGCTTTTTAAGCGGTAAAGTTCATTTAAACTACCATCTACTGCTAAAATTTGTATTAAACTATCAATATTTTCAAAGTATCAACGTTGCAGTGAATTTCAGTTCATTCAGGGATCATGAAACTAATAGGAAGCTATCTACGTGGAACGGCTTTGCTAGCATTTGAATTATAATAATCTACTACTATATAAAAGTAGATAAAAGTAGATCTACTACTATAATCTACTATATAAATAGCAAATGTCTGTCCGTCCGTCACACGCACTTTTCTCAGATCGAATTTCAATCATTTTTGTTAGATTGGAACATTATGTTAGACTTCAAAGATTAGAAAATTTTGGCTGGTTTTAAGGTAAAATTAGAACATGCGATTTGTGTCAATCTTTCAAGTAAGGATACAAGGGAATGATCCAAATTGGAGAATGAACTGATAAAAATGACAAGGGAATGATCCAAATTCGGGCTGATGTTTCAGGATAAGCTCGGAGTACAAACACCAGTCGATTATCGGGATTTCAAATATCTATTCAGTTTCTAACTAAAAACTTTGTTTTTGTTAGCGTTTAATAATTTTTCCTAGTGCACTGTAATAGCCTTAAAAATGGTATTTGTTTGTTTTTCAAAAAGGCAAAATTTTGTCGGCGACCGGACTCGAACATATCGGGGAAAGCGGCTCGGGTTTCGTAGCCCGGCTCACTATCCTCTAGACCACCAATGCTCTTTTTTCGCTCACGAAGTGGCGCACTAGGAATAGATATTTGGAATGTTCATAACCGACTGCTGCCACTCCGAGCCAATAAGAGCCACACATGACCGAAACAAGAGCAGCGGTGGCCTAGGGGATAGTGCGCTCGACTACGGAACCCGAGCCTTTTTGCTTGATGGGTTCAAGTCCCGCCACGGACAAGCTTTTTTGAAAAGCAGACAAATACCATTATATTGTACACAATTTCTTTCTTACCCCATCTGTACTTGCCCCTTCCCCTTCGAGAACTCATTTTCCTTCTCAGCTTGCCACTTTTACTTTCATATATCTTTTTTGCTTTATTTAAGAGAAAAGAGATCACGATGTGGAGACACAGAGAGAAAAATTGAGCCAATATCAGCTGAGGGATGGCTAAGAGAAGAGAAATTTCTATATGAGGATGGAAATAGACATTCTTAGAGAACATAGAGTGAAAAGAGTAATCCCGTGCCTCGTTTTTTTTCTTCCTTGGCTCTTTCGAGATATCTAATAGGAGGCCCGCGCCCCGGGGCGATGGATCGACTGAGAGACAAAAATAGCTTCACCCAAAATAGAAAACTGAAAGGAAAAGGAGAGCAATTTAGCCGCAGCCCGCTTTTTTTTTCTTTCTAATTTACATGAATCCATATGAGGTCTGGAAAAAAACCAAAAAAAAAGAAAGTATAGAGGTAAATTGGATGAATGAATTTTTAAGTTGAATGAGGCGTTAGTTTTCATTAACAAAAACTTTAATAATCAAAATAGATTTAACAGCTCAGAAAGGATCTATTGTAAGAAAAGATATTCATTTTTTAAAACAGATAAACAGCTTGAGTATTTCAATGATCTGGCAAGTCAACTACCAGTTTGTTACAGTATTTAACCCATTCGAAACCGCAGCGTTTTTTCTTTTTTTTCGTCTACGGACCAAGCCTTTTTTTGACATTTTTGACTCCGAAGCAGTTTATTTATGGTTGGAAAAATGTAAGAGAGTCTCCTACACCATTTATTTTTGATGAAGATTTGACTTCAGTACTTTTCAAGATCCTATCGATTATTGTTCTTATTTTATCGACGACAATATTTTAGTAGGTGAATCTAATAAACATGGAAAAAGGATAACAAACTGGCAGGATTTCGATGCAAAATCTTTCAAGCTTTTCCTAGCTTCAAATGGGAATCGTCAAAATACCGAGGATTCGTGACTACTGGAGTAGCAGGCCTGGATTAGGAGGATTTTCCCACATGTCCCACATTATGTCAAGAGCAAAATTTGAATCTATTCTTCGAAACCTGCGTTTTTGTGATAATGAACTGGATTCTGCAGGAGATCGGCTTTTTAAGATTAAAGCTATCATGGAACATTTGAATGCAAAACCAGTGACTGGATTGATTCCGGGTAAATATGAAACATCTTTTTTTGCCCACGTAATTTGTAGATCTGCTACAATTGGAATATACATGTAATGCTGAAAAACAGCAAAAAAAGCAATTAATTGAATGAAAATAGCTCAATTAGCGCTGCAGCGGTCCGTTCCTGAGTTTTTGTTGCAGCGATTATTCGCTGCAGAAGTTTCGAATGGGTTAATATTAACCAGATGGCCAGATGGAGTCTTGTCTCTTAAGCGGAAGGTCGAGGGTTCAATTACGCTGGAAAGATAAAAATCTCAAGTTAATATTCCTTTTTCCCACCAATCAAGTGGGTTTTTCTTTCACAACATTTAGGGTAATAGGGGTAACGGCCGCAGTGCTATAAAATTGTTTGTTGAGACCTTTATGTCTTATTATGTATCCTTTTATTGTATCATATTATTGGTTTTCAATAAATGTATTTTTTAACATAAATATAACGCAATAGTTTGTGCAATATTCAAGCCAAGAAACACTATAAATGATAAGTTTAAACCTTAAATACATTACGGACGTGATAAGCCTTTCAAACAGATAAAAAGCCAATGGAAACGATTGAAAAAATGCTGAAAGTTCAAAGATTAAAGGAAAAAAGTGTTCTAGACAAGATAGTAAAGTTTTGAAACCAATTATTGACCATTCAAGACATCTAAAAGATAGTTAGATAGATAAAAAGCCAGATAAAAAGCTTTAAAACTGCAATGATCATAAATTGTGGAATAGAAATTGATTCAAAGTAGACATAAGCGCTACTTTAGTTACAAGCTACAAGCTCAAACTACAAACCCTTGTAGAAGCGCGTAGAATCGAGATTTTTCAAAACTTTTTTACCAAAACATTGATCAAACTTTAGGCTTTCGAATGACACCAAAATCAAGAAAATCCATCATCTCTACTCCAAGAACGAGCTATTTATAGCCGTTTGTAGTCTTGTCTCATTGGACGAGATTACAAACCTGGAAAAAACATTAAATCTCCGGACATAGAACAGAATTTGGCTTGATTTTGGTGTCATTCGAAAGCCTAAAGTTGGCTCAATGTTTTGGTTAAAAAAGTTTAAAAAAATCTCTATTCTACGCGCTTCTACAAGGATTTGTAGTCTGCCCTGTAGTTTGTAGCGGCCATGTCTAGTTCAAAACAATTCAAAACCGAAAAATAGACGATAAGTAAAGTTTAAACTGTTTCCAAAGAAATTCTAAAACAATCACAGTTTTTTTTCATTAAATTATTATTAAATAATTAAAACGGTCATCTAACAAAGAGAGAAAATGAAACTAGAACAACTAGAAAGATGTCAGTCATCAAAACAAAGCTCTGCACCTAAAGCAATGAGTCGAAAACATGGGGTAGGCTAGTTTTCGCAACTTTTTTTGTGCAACGCAACAGGGTTATTTGTGCAACAGGGTCATTTGCGCAACTGGGTCGTTTGCGCAACTCGCCATAACTTTCTTCTAAGTGGGTCAATCTTTATGATTTTGGTTTTATTTTGTTGCACTTATTGAGATCTACAAAATGAAACCAAAATCATAAAGATTGACTCACTTAGAAAAAAGTTATGGCGAGTTGCGCAAACGACCCAGTTGCGCAAAAGGTTGGGGAAACTAGCCTACCCCGAAAACATCTTAAAGAGTTCAAATTCAGCTCCAAAATTGAATCCAAACAGATGGTAATTTTAAGTTGAAAGATTACTCAGCTTTTTAACCCAATAATTGGAAATTTTTTTCTTTATGAATGCCTATTTCTGGTCCAGATTAGCCCCTTGATTATAGTCAAATGTCATCAATTTTTTCAGTAAAAATCGGCAATAACATTTTCAATCAGAATATTGTTTATCTTTTTTCTAAATTTGGAAATAGTTTTCTATAGTTTTTTCTCAAAAAATTCGGATTGATTGAATGAAAAATTGAACGGAAATAACGAAAAAAAAGGCTTATGTTTTATTTGTTTGCATTTGAGCAGGTGCTTTTGAATGGTGAAGCTGATGCTTACGAAAATAGAAATAGGAGAAATTTGACGGAAACGTCATAGATTAAAATTTGAAATTTCCGAGTGAGCTTTGGTTAAAATAAAGGAATAGAATAAAAGAAAAAGTAAAGGAAAGTAAAGGAATTTCTGAAATTTGAAGCAGAAATTTGGAATAAGTAATAAAAATTTAAAATGGTTATTAAATGGAGTTGCTGATTGAATCGCCTTTTGAAATGTTTTCAAAATGCTTGATTATATCATAGTTTACATTGATGCACAGATTTTAGACACTTTAAAGCAAATATAGAAAGCTATGGGTATAAAGCTAGCTCGTTCAACCTTCAAGCAAAGCTCAAGTGAAATTTCTGTTAAGATCGTGTAGTTCATCATGTTTTTCTAAAATTACTGCGCAAAAAAGCCGCCGTTCTCTTTTAGTTTATAAATATATAAAACAAAATTTCGATAGAAATAGAAAAAAAATAAGAAAAACTAGAAAATGTGGCTCTTGCGTAGTTTTCGCGTATTTTGAACGGGTCGTCACACTTTGAAGACCTATAACTTTGTCCAGAGATAATATTTTTAAAACTTTTTATATCATTGTACAGAGGACATTTCACACTTTCAAATGATACAAAATAGAGGTTGATAGGATAATCCAGTCCAAGAAAATCAGAGCCAACACTGAGCAAATGAGGTCTATCCGACTCGGGTGTCGTATCGCCTGATTTGCATGGGAATGAAAAGTTCAGTCAAGCTTTATTTTGTATCATTTGAAAACCTGAAATGTCCTCTGTAAAATAATATAAAAAGTTAGCTAAAATATTATTTCTGGATAAAGTTATAGGCCTTCAAAATGTGTCGACCCGTTCAAAATACCTGAATCTTTCCAAAATACTCGAAAACTACGTAAAAGCCTAAAATGTACGTAAAAGAGAAGAAAGCAGCTATAGAAAATAGTGTCTTTTAAAAAACGTGATTTGAATGATTTTATTTTATTTGATTTGATTAGATTTGTTAAAAGAAAACTCTATTTAAGATTACTTAACCAATTCTATTTTCTGATTTTATAATAATGGAAAATAAGTGTTTGAGATTGTTCAAAAAAAAGAAATGAGAAGAAGTGTGATGATTTTTTTCTATAAAAAGTCATCTAATCATCTGTAATTGCTTTTATAGCATGTCTTCAGATATTCAGCTTTCAAACTCAGTAACAATTAATGTGTTTTCAATCAAACCAACCTGTTGTATTAAACTCAAACGCTCGGCGGCGGTGGCCAAATCGACGCCACCTAATGCTTGGGTGTCACCCGATGCAGAGCCCTCGCCTGTAAACATCAATTTTTCAGAAATGAAAGCAGAAATGGCGATGGCGATTGAATTTATTGACTCAGCTAAACTGTTTTTTTTTATGCTCGCCTCAAAAGCCCCGCCCTATTCTTCTCTTGTTGAATCAAAAAAAAAAATGTGCTATTAGATAAAGTCGACGTACTTGGAAGAGAAAAAAAAAGCGTTTCTTTGGAAAATAAAATTTGATTACTTTACACAGGTTTATTGGCTAGTTTGATTCCTGTTTTGTACTTGAGTTTTGTACTGCATTTCTAGAATTGGAACTTCTTTGAAATGAAGCTTGTTTATAGGGAAAAGGATTGGAATGATGATGAATGATAGGCGGTACTAGAGTCCTAGAAAAACAAGACCAGAATCTAGAGCAGTACCTGCAAGACAAGGCAGGTACTGCTCTAGATAGATGCTCAAACTCAGTGTTTTCCTGGTGCAAAGGTAGTTGAAACAATCTGTAAACTCGTCTTTATAAGTTAAAATTTTACACTAGGGGTTTTTGATGATGCTGAATCGATTGATGGTATTTTTAAACTATGATCTCTTGTTACTTTGATGTTACTACACATGGCTTTGTTTTTTTTTTGATTTTTTGATGCTTTTTTCTCAATTTGGTAACTTTGTAGCTAAGTTTTTCTTGAGTGTATGCCGCAAATAGCTTTAGCAAACGGCGGCTAGGCTTGAATTGAAGGCGTTTAACCTCTTAAGAGAATAGGAACCAAACAGGAACCAAATGAGAATGGCCGAAATTCGTGATCAAGAGGGACAAGGATTTCGATGAGCTGGATGGCCGATATGAGATTGCTTTGGAAAGATCTGATATTAGACTGCTTTGGAAAGGTTGCCTGAATTGAGCATCAAAAAATAGAAAAATATCAATGTGGAATAACATCATAACGTTGTTGCTAAAGCTACTTGCGCCATACACTCAAGAAAAACTTAGTTACAAAGCTACAAAACTGAGGAAAAAGCATCAAAAAATCAAAAAAATTAAAGCCATGTGTAATAACATCAAAATAATAGTTTGAAAATACCACCAATCGATTCAGCATCATCAAAAACCCCTAGTGCAAAATCTCAACATATAAAGACGAGTTTACAGATTGTTTCAACTACCTTAGCATCGTTATCTTGACTTCTGGATTAGAATTTGGATCAGAACCTTGCTTTTCCCTTGGAACAAGCCTAGCTTTTAGCAATTGTATGGAAAGAAAATGACTTCAACGTTATAATCTTTACTATATAAAACCTCAAGCATAGCTTATGACACATCTATGTTAGGCATGGGAAAATTCCAATCCAAACTTAATTCCACTTTTGTTTTCTTGGCCAATTGCTCTAAAATTTGTCTAAATTTTGTCTACGATAGAAATCGGCATTTTCAGCTTGTTCGGTTTGGTTAGATTCGACTTGGAAGTTTTCTATGTCTACTCTATGTGGACAGTTGTTGATCGATTCAATCAACATTCAATTGATCGATTGATCAATCGATTTCAAAATTCAACGTTGATCGATTCAATCAACCATCCATAACAATCATTGTTCAAATAAACTTACCCTTACCGGATTCGCCTGACGAACCGGGCGGTCCCGCCTCGGACATCTCGAAGATTAAAGAAAATCACAGATGATTTAGACTAGATAATAATTGGTGTATTAAAATGGTACCTGAAATTGGAAATTGAATAGATTGGTGTAAAATTGTGAACATTACATAGAAAAGGAAGTAATTAAGTATCTTCAAAAAACAAAATGCTAGTCTATAAATTTCTACAAAGTTCAACAAAGAAACAAAGCCTAAAGTAGAAAAAAAATCGTATTTAAAGCTATGTTTTCATAGCTTTTAATATACAATTTTGCTTTTTTTGTGATTTAAATCTAAATTTTTATGATCTGTGAATGTTTTTTTGTGTGTTTTCTATCTTTAATGCTAATCGAATCAATCAAAACTTCTTTAAAATGATTCTCAAAAACTGTTTTACTGAAAATTTAGAAGACTTGACTTTGAAAAGGGAAATGAATGAGTCTATCTAGTAGCTTAAATGTATCGTTTTTCTACTTTAAGCGTCTAAAATTAGATGTATGAATGATTTTTGTGTGTGTTTTGCTATTTTTGGTGCTAATAGAATCAATTTTGTTTGAAATTGGGAAACTTCTCCGCTAATTTCCCCAACAATTTAGCCAAAAATAGATCAAAAACGGCGTCTCTTTTTCTTTCGAATAATCGTTAGGTGCCAAAAATTGACGTAAGAAAAATTTCTACAAGAAAATCGCGGAAGTGATAGAAAAAATTGATCACACGAGTATTTTTAGGGGTTTTTTGATTTCTTTTCACAAAAAATCGTCATCCACTACAGCTGACTGGAGAATATTATGATGTTGACAATGATTAAAAGCTGGAAATCGATTAGAAAACGATTAGTTGATCAAAAATCTTACTAAACAAAAGAAAGATATGAACAGAACATAAAGAGATTAGCTGTTTGAGTTTAGCAGATTTATCTATTGGGTTGGGGAGAATGAGTCGGCGTCGAAAATGAAAAAAATGTCTAAAACTTCTATTCGACTTCGTCAAATAATATGCGTTTGATATCAGTAGAATGGTTAACTAATTCTCTACAAAATCACATTTAAAAGAAAATTCAAACAGCGCCTCCGCTCAAGAAAAAGCCATTTTTTCACAAAAACTACAAACTGTGATCTAGAAAAAACCATTGGTGGGATCTTCCTGCAAATTTGGCAACTTAAGTAATTGAATGTGCTCTATCTTTTTTATATAAACACCAAAGAAGGTTTATGTGAAAGAAACTGTTCAAATGATGAGTCGGACTCTTTGCCATTTTAACCAGCTGCGTTTCGAAGTTCATAAACTCCACGAAAGAAAAGCTTTGTGGAATCTCTCAAAAGTGATTTTGTAGAGAAATAGTGGATCCTTTTGATGAAACCAAACGTATGTTTAAAGAAGGCTTTATGTGTGCAAAAAGTTTCTTTAAAGTTTGGCGCCGACTCATTCTCCCCAACCCAATAATTGATAAGGACCACAATCAGCTGCTTGATGTTAGTTATAAGTAAACATTTTTATGAGAAATACTTTAAAATAAACTTGTATTTCAAACGGAGAACAATTAACTTTGAAAATCCAAAAAAAGAAAACAAAAACGCGGTAGGCGGACTCGAAATAGGAAGACTCGGTCTTATATTCTAACGCATTGCTATTCGGCCACCGCTGCTTCGTCGTGGAGTTGAGAAATCTACTTATAAACGCAAAGTGTGATTTCCCAATACATTACACGCTTATAACTTTTGACAAAGTGTCTTTAGTAAAAACGGAAAGCAGATTCGGAATCAGCGTAAAATTCTGCGTCAAATAGTATATGGCTCGTGCCATTTGACCACCAAATCCAGTTAAAATTCTCTTGTTAGTATAAAAGAAAAAGTTGGATGGTTGGTGAAAACAGAACTAGCTTCAAATCCTCAAGAACAAAGCTTATTGCGAAAACAACTTTGAATGCTGTTGTTGCGCTTTCTCCTTTGTTAAATTTCTGTCATTAACTCGAATTCTAGTGATTAAAGGGATACTCCGGCCCAAAGAAAGTCAGTGTTAAACTGGGCACGTCTTTTTAAGTTTAATTTTCACCTTTTTTAAATTATTCTTTTAGAATGTAATGTTTTCTATTAAAAAACAAAAAATATTTAGGATTGCTGTTAAATGTGAGAAGATATATGCAAAAGAAAGAACACAAGGGCGAAAATGCAATTAGACGGAACCTTATATACATTTTACCCAAAAATTCACGTTTTAGGGTGAAGCGGTAAGCAAAAATTGCGTTTTTCTTCATTTCTCGATTGAAAACCTTGTTTTTCATATAGAAAATAGTTGTAGAAAAGACTAAAACACATAGAATAACTATATAATAATCGATTAATATAATCGAATAGATAAATAACTGCGATTCTTGAAAGTCAACTTTTAGGCCCAAGAACTTTAACTCGCATTGATATCTTTCAAAAATGAGAGCCCGTCTAGTTAAAGTTATTTAAAGATAAGCAAATAAATTAAAATTACTAAATTAAAAGCTTTAATAAGTAATATCTTTATCGTTCAAAGAGGTCATGAGCGAGAAAAAAAAAGGAAAATTTCCGCGCAATTTCACCCACAACTCGGCTCTAGCTGCGGGAAAATCGATTGGACGGCAAAAAAAAAAATTCGTGGACGCCTAAAAATAGCTCTTTTTCACTACAAATTGAAAAGTTCACCCGGATTACGCACGCAAAACACACTAAAATTGAATTTTTTTTTTTTCTGCAAAAGCAAAAGCAGACTTGCTTTTGGGTTTCAATTCCGATTTTGAAAGCTTTTAATTCAGATTTTGAAAGCTTTCAAAATTGTTTGAATGAAATTCATCTGAATTCTTAAAATCTATCGATTCCAACTCATTTTCTACGTTGATAAATTGAATTTAGATAACTTTTTAATAACAAAAAACAATTCCTACAGAATGATCAAAAGAATGTTTTTATTTTGATAATAAGGCACCATTTATTCACAAAAAGCCGCCAAATGGGGTTGGCTAAAATTAATTTTTTCAATTGTAAGGAAAAAAAAAAGAAAAAAGACGGGGGTTCCGGTTGGAAACGATTCAATATGGAATACAATTTGTTTTGTTTGATTTGTGATTTATTTGAATACAAAAATGGATATTGGATTTAGAGATTAGAATTTAAAGTATTAGATAGTTAAGTCAAGCTTTTTCCTTGCTTTTTTCTAATTCAATGTATTGTTGTTTTGAAATTTTGTATTGCTTTATGTAGCGAAATCTTCTATTAAAGTTTAACATGGTTTTAGCTAAGAATGATTTTGTCAATGACTTCAAAAACTTGATATTCTTTCAATGAAATATGGCCAGAATTGTCTGAGAATTGTCTGAGAGCTTCAAGAATGAGAATGGGCTTTCTACAGTTTATTTTTCTAGATTCTAAACCTTATTTTGATGATTCTTAATCTTAATGATTCTTACTTTTTTCTACAGCTTATTTTTTTTTACATTCTACAAGTTCATTCTAAAATAGTTCAAGATTCTATTTTTGTCTATGAGCTTTAGGTTTCAAGCGTTGCTTAACTTTTTGCATTCCATATGTTAATGTTTCATAACAATAATGTTCCATAACAAATTCCATAACAATAATGTTACCTTTTGATTTTATTTGACATAAAAAGCTACAAAAACTAAAATCCTTGTGAAATTGATTGGTTATTTTATTCGGTAAACATCTCAACGTTTATATTTTAGTTAAAATTACAAATTTCGACCTTAGCTTACCTAAAACTTACTCTAGCAAAGGCTTCTTTCTTTGCTTAAGCTAAAAGAAATCGATAAAGTCTGAAAAGTTGCTGAAAAGCTGATGAAAAGCTGATGAAAAGTTGTCTAAAAAAGCACAAATAAAGGAAAACCTTTAAAGAAATAGTCAGGTGATCAAATTTTTTTAATTAAAAAGAAAACCAACTACCCAGTAACGATCCGCTTTTTGACCATTCACCGGGCAAAAAGGACCATATCTTTCAACAACAAAAAAAAAGCGTGAGGTTTGTGTAATAGGTGAAAATTGGATAAATCAGTCAAATGTGGAAAGAATTGAAAGAGAAAGGACTAAAAAGGGGAAAGAAAAAGAAGAAAGTGTGTGTGTGTGTGTGTGTCGATTGGAAGAGAATTAAAGAAGAGAGGTGCGGGAAAAGACCCGGGCCTCTATGAGAAAAGGCGTTTTCGGGAGATCCCGGGGCCACCCCTCTTCCCCCTTCCTCACCCAGCCTTCCCCTCTTCCCTTTCCGCCACGCAGACCTCCGCGCTGCGTTGCGGAGTTTCCAAGCACTCTATGTTCTCCATATTTCTTTCAATATTTGCAAACTTCTCCGAAAACTTTCCCCTTTGCATCCCTGTGTGATGTAACACTCTATTTCTCCTATCTATCGCTTCTCTACTGAACTTCTCCCTCCTTTTCCCTCTTCTTTCATTTTTCAATCTTTTCCAACTTCCTAACCGCTTTTATCTCTTCCTGAAACTTGTCTCTTATCAAATTTCCTCTACTTTCTTCTTTTTCTCTCTTCATTTCCTTCAACTCTTCTCAATCTTTCTTTCTTTCCACTCTTCCTTCCAATCTCCGCGATTTGGGAAGATCTTTCTATTCTTTTCACTCCATTTTCTCTAACACTCCACTTTTTCTTCAAATTTTCTTTATCTTCACTTCTCTGACTATAAGTCTTTCCAACTTTTTCCTTTTTTCTTTCTGTTTCTTTCCAACTTTGTTCTCTTTTTCCAACTTCTCCAATCCTTCCTTTTCTCCATCAAATTTTTCCCCCAATCCTCTCTTCTCAAAAAATCTCTCCCATCTCTTCTCTGAAATATTTTCCCTCTGCTTGCCAAAACTGCTCTTTTCTCGGAGAAAAAGAAATGCCATATCTGAGGATATTTTTGGAACACGACAAATTTGGAATCGAGAGAGAAAGAAAAAAAAAGAAAAAAAGGGGGACTGAGCCCTCGCCTTCTCTCATGGATTTTCACTAGGCTGTGTGAAAAGCAAAAATGTAAAGCAAAGAAAATGTGAATCTTTAAAGGAGAAATTTTGGGAATGAAGTACCAGAAGTGATTAGAATCATGTGAAGAGTAAATAAGAGATTTGTGTATTTGTGAAAGTTGATTAGAAATCGGATAGAGTTTGGGTAAATGCAAATGTGCTATTCAATGGCGAATTTCAAGGCTAAAAGAACAAGGATAAGAAATAAATACACAGTTTTATCGAAAAATAAAAGCTGAACTTCTCAGCCTTCATATTTCAGGGCATACAAGGCTCTCGTCACTATTCAATACTCGAGACAAATTCCGCCACCCTCACAAATCCTTTTGAAGGTGGCTGCCTTGCAAGCCTTCTGATAAGCTTTTCTCTTGCTTTTCCTATCATCCGAGAAGTCAAAGGTTAACTAGTGCTTCGAAAAAGACAAGGGATAATTGAGAAAACCACGATCAATGAACTTTATAGGCTCATAATTATAGGTCGAATGGTGCAATGCAATGCAATGGTGCAATGCAATGGCAATGGTGCAATGCAATGGCAATGGTGCAATGCAATGCAATGGTGCAATGCAATGCAATGGTGCAATGCAATGCAATGCAATGCAATGGTGCAATGCAATGCAATGCAATGCAATGGTGCAATGCAATGCAATGGTGCAATGCAAGGGCAATGGTGCAATGCAATGGCAATGGTGCAATGCAATGCAATGAAATTAATCTTCTAAAAGCTGAAATTTTGCATTAGACACAATAGCATTTCAAAAATCAAATTTAGGTATTCCAACAAGACAGGGATCTGGCTCACAAAGTCCAGAAAGTCCAAGATTTTTCCCAAGAGTTTCCCGACTTCATCTCTTTTTCTGAAGCTTGCCGGATCTCAATCGATAGATTATTCTGTCTGGTCTATCCTTGAGACAAAAGCTTACTCAAAACCACATAAAAATGTTAAAAGTTTGAAGAAAAGTCTTCTAAAAGTCTGGGATGAACTTGATGATGCTTACTTAGTCCTTTCCTAAACGCTTAATAGTAGAGTGTGTTCCTCGCGAGTAAGTAATTACTCAAGTAAAATTTGCATGAGTAATTTTTACTCGATTAATCGACGTTTTTGGTCCGGTAACTACGAGTAATCCTCTTTACACGTTGAGTAAATTGAATATCTTGACATTTAAAGGGAATTTGCCACCAAATCAGTTGAACGGTTGAATATCTTTAAAAGGATTCGTATATAAGGCGGCGCCGTATATAACGCAGCGCTCGTGATTTTTGCGCCATTTTTTTTGCAATAATTTTCGCTAAAAGTACGGTAATTTTTCTTAAGCGTGCGCTTTAAAAAAGGCATTATTCGCGAGGAACACACTCTAGAGTAGACTGTAACCCGCGAAGGCGTGGAGCGACAAAACGGGCTAGATTAACTACTTTCTTTTGAAACATTCCAATAAAAACATTACAATTTTCTTGTTTTTGTGATAGCCTTGAAAAACTTGTGCTTTTTTGAAGATTAACACATGTTTACTGCAGAAAACTTATGCACACAAGGGTTTCGATTTGCATACAAATGATGGATACGTTTGATCGGATTACTCGCGAGGCATTACTCGCGAGGCATTACTCGCGAGGCATTACTCGCGAGGCATTACTCGCGAGGCATTACTCGCGAGGCATTACTCGCGAGGCATTACTCGCGAGGCATTACTCGCGAGGCATTACTCGCGAGGCATTACTCGCGAGGCATTACTCGCGAGGCATTACTCGCGAGGCATTACTCGCGAGGCATTACTCGCGAGGCATTACTCGCGAGGCATTAGACAACACACTCTACTTAAGAGCGTGTTCGGCTAAAAATAGTAATCGCTTTGAGTTTAATTGTTAATTTGTTGTTTATTGCTATCAAATAAAGATTTTAAAATAAAAGTTTGCTCTTTAAAGTTGAATTTTGTCTACCTACAAAGCTTTTTATCTGCATAATGTGCCATGGAGAAGTCTTTTGTGTTCAAGTGGTTAATAAAAAGATCTCTATCATTCATTCAGATAAGGGATAATTGAGAAAACCACGATCAATGAACTTTATATGCTCATAATTATAGGTCCAATGGTGCAATGCAATGCAGGGGTGCAATGCAATGCAGGGGTGCAATGCAATGCAGGGGTGCAATGCAATGCAGGGGTGCAATGCAATGCAGGGGTGCAATGCAATGCAGGGGTGCAATGCAATGCAGGGGTGCAATGCAATGCAGGGGTGCAATGCAATGCAGGGGTGCAATGCAATGCAGGGATGCAATGCAATGGCAATGCAATTAATCTTCTAAAAGCTGAAATTTTGCATTAGACACAATAGCATTTCAAAAATAAAATTTAGGTATTCCAACAAGACAGGGATCTGGCTCACAAAGTCCAGAAAGTCCAAGATTTTTCCCAAGAGTTTCCCGATTTCATCCCTTTTTCTGAAGCTTGCCGGATCTCAATCTGATAGAATATTTTGTCCGGTCTATCCTTGAGACAAAAACTTGCTCAAAACCACATAAAAATGTTAAAAGTTTGAAGAAAAGTCTTCTAAAAGTCTGGGGTGAACTTGATAATGCTTACTTAGTCCTTTCCTAAACACTTAATAGCATGTTCGGCTAAAAATAGTAATCGCTTTGAGTTTAATTGTTAATTTGTTGTTTATTGATATCAAATAAAGATTTTAAAATAAAATTTTGCTCTTTAAAGTTGAATTTTGTCTACCTACAAAGCTTTTTATTTGCATAATGTGCCATGTAGAAGTCTTTTGTGTTAAAGTGGTTAATAGAAAGATCTCCATCATTGGAAAGCATTCTCATTTTTGATGAAATACATAATTATAATCATTGTTATACTTAAAAGCCAGAGTAATTTTTTGATCAAAGTTTTTCTAAACTGACAAGGCAGTTTAGAGCAAATCAAAAGCCAAAGCAATGCCTGATTTCTGACAAGATCTTAAAATCCTTGTTAACTGATGTTCCTGGTGCACTTTAGTAGACAGAACAAACGAAAAACTACCTTAAAATAGAAGTTGGAATTGATTTAGACTTGATGGTTCAGCAAAAACGACCTACACTTTTTCCCAAGTTGTTTTTGTGTAGACTTTGCAAAAATCGTGATCCAAAACCTGTTTTTTCTCTATCATTGATCGTCTTTGATAAATTGATTCACTGTTTTTAGGATCTTGCACGTACTTCCGCCCGTAAATGTGCAAAATTTGACGGCCATTTTGAATCTTGGAAAGATTTTTGGAGGCAAGGGCCAAGGGGTACTAAGCAAGAGATAAAGTTTTTTCAAAATCCATCGCAAAACCTTGTGCCAATAAGGGTGATCAATGAAATTTTACATCACTCAATAGATTCATTTAGGTGCTGAAATGGCACCTAAATAAACTGGTAATCCATCAAAAACTCCTGCCCCAGGATCGAACCGCCGACCTTTGGCTTAGAAGACCAACGCTCCACCACTGAGCCATAAGGGTGTTGAAAAAGATGGGAAATTGCTGTTTTTGAATATTTGAACAACTTCTTGAGTTTTCTTTTGATGTTTTGATGAACAAATATCCCTTTGATCCATTCATTTTTCATTTTTCTTTCTTTCCACCCATCGCCCGTTTAGCTCAGTGGCAGAGCGTTTGTCTCGTAGAAGAATAGAGTAAACAGAAGGTCATCATTTCAATCCTGATCGTGGGCAATTCTTTTGAAATTTGGGCGAAATTTTGCCATTCATAAGAATATGTTCACAGATCATTGTTCAGTCAAAAAAGTTCAAACGTCTCATCCTGGAATCGAACCAGCGACCTTCTGTTTGCTAGACATTGAAGTGTACTAGACAGACGCTCTGCCACTGAGCCAATGAGACGATGAGATTCAAGAATTCATATTCGACTTGAGGCATACACATCGACCATTTACGCATCCATTTGTACACTTACAGTGTTTGTGGCCTAAACGAAAGCAATTAAACAAACGCTAGAAAAAAATTACCTTGAGATCCGATGAGAGATTCAGCGCCGACTCCTGAGCGAAATGATTTCTCCTTTTCGAGCACATCTTCAACATCGATAAAATTGTGGTTTGCTGGCACAAACTGGTTGCAATTCAACCTATAAAATTATTTAATAATCAAAAAAACTTTTGAGGCAGACCTCCATTCGAAGTGCCAATTTTGTAAAATTCGTCGTTTGCTTCCAACACAGCTCCGAAAAGAGAAGGATGCCCAATCTTCGGTCTTTTCGGTCTTTGAATTTGACTTTTGATTTTTTTGAACCCAAAAATTTGATATCCTCATCTGGTACAGATTACAAATCGATCAGATCCACTTGAAACCGCTCGTTTTGTTGTTTGGTGCTGATTGGCTTGACAACGACTCCTTTTTTCGAAGAGCCTTTGTTCAATTCACATTCAGAACAGAGTTTGACAAAAATCTCGATGATATCCTTCGATATTCCATGATATTCCCTCAGTGTTTTTGTCTCATTTATTCGGTTCTTCCAATGTTGTAGAGGATGTCCAGATCGTTTTCCTTCTGCAAAGCAAAGCACGCCAAAAAAAATTGATTTCTTCAGGGGTCCTTTTTCCTTTCGTATCTTCACTGGTTATTTGTTTGATCGTTTTCACCATTTCGGCGTGGTTTGTGGCATCAGGAATCCAATTGTATTTCTTCGTAGATTGATGTTGCGTAAGGTGATCGACAAATTTACTTTTCATTTCTAAAAAAAATGACTAGGAAAGCTGTAACAATACACTAGAAAAATCGAAAGAGTAAAAAGGATTAAAAAATTGTTACTCATTAAAACACCGAAGAAAGTAATAGTTTGGGTCTAAAAGATGGAATCAGTGGAACTGTTTTAAATTTTAAAAAAACATGTTTCGGCTAGCCGTTGGTGATTGAATCACCAGCGGCTAGCGGATGGCTGAAATGGCACCTAAATAAACTGGTGATCCATCAAAAACTCCTGCCCTAGGATCGAACCACCGACCTTTGGCTTAGAAGACCAACGCTCTGCCACTAAGCCATAAAGGTGTCGAAAGCCAGGGGAAATTTCTGTTTTTGAATATTTGAACAGCTTATTGAGTTTTCTTTTGATGTTCTGATGAACAAATATCTGATTGATCCATTCATTTTTCATTTTTCTTTCTTTCCACTTACCGCGCGTTTAGCTCAGTGGCAGAGCGTCTGTCTCGTAGAAGAAGTGAGTAAACAGAAGGTCATCAGTTCAATCCTGATCGTGGGCAATTCTTTTGAAATTTGAGCGGAATTTTACCATTCATAAGAATAATATAAATTCTTGGATCTCGTCGTCTCATTGGCTCAGTGGCAGAGCGTCTGTCTACGACACTTCAATGTCTAGCAAACCGAAGGTCGCTGGTTCGATTCCAGCATGAGACATTTGAACTTTTTGGACTGTTAGTGTTTGTTGTGGAAGTGATTATTGAAAATTGTTTTTTTTTGTTTTGTTTTGTTTGTTTCCTTCCTTATCCTCTTCCTTACAAAATATGTTCACAGATCATTGAGCAAATAGTCCAAAAATGCATGAAATTTATACACGTCGAAAGAGCAATTTAGTTAAACAGCTAAAGCTCTAAATTGTGATGGAAAAAGAAAATTGAATATTTGTATGGCTATTTGGTACCAATCGACGCAGAATTTAATTCGCTACAAGATGATATAATATCGTCCTCACACATTAAAGGGTTGCTCTACTAGAAAGCTTTGCCAAAAAAATTCATTCATAATCGGCTACGACAAATACACATCAAAAGAGCAATTGAGTTAAACAGCCAAAAGCTCTAAATTGTGATTGATAAAGGAAAGTGAAAATTTGAAATGAATACTTGGCTATTTGGTCGAATCTAATCGAAATCCTGATGGAACCGTCGGTGAAAAACAGGTTGAGAAAGAGAAAGGCACCGATTTTATAAAGCTACCGTAACCGCCAGTTTACATCCGATCAGCCGAATTTTGACATCATTAACCAAGTCTTGTGAATCCTCATCGAATAATACCAAAATTTGACTAATTAAACAAAAACTGGCGGCTTGATATGATGGTTTTACTGCTGCCTTCTAGAATAGATCAGCTTGCGAATTTACTTTATTCCAAAGACACTACGGCTTATAGATTAAGTTTATATACAGTAGCGGACAAAGACTTAGCATAATTTAGTTTTTTTGTAATAAGACTCGCTGTTTGTGCAATATTTACCTAAAACTTCGAAATATAATAATAAAACTTGATGTTTTAACAAAAACAATTGGTATTGAGCCAAATAGACTTTCAGAAAAAAATTTTGAAGATTTTTATACAAAACTGGCGCGACAAAGACTTAGCATAATTTTGCATTTCCCAGTAGTTTTGATTATTTTTCTGTGTTTTTTTTCTTAATTTGAGCTATAATTTGATTGAAATTTATTATTTTATTAATTTCAGTCAATGGGTCGCAAGAAACAACTCCGGCCTGCTATTCGGGATACCATTGTGGCTCTTCATCAAGCCGGTGAGAGACAGGATCGAATTGCTACCATTCTGAGGGTACACCAGTCGACTGTTTCGAGAATTTTGTAGCTTTTCAAGACAAAAGGAAGCACAATTGCAAGAAACCATTGATTTCAGCAGAAAGCGGAAAGCTCCAGTGAAGAACTTTCCCGCTACGGAGCATCAAGGGTGGACTCTTCAGCAATGGAAAGATTGCTTGTTCACTGATGAAAGCAAGTTTTCCCTACTTGGTTCTGATGGAATTCAGTATATTCGACGTTCAGTTAACCAAAGATACAATAAAAACTACATTCTCCCTACAGTCAAACATGGCGGCGGAAACGTTCTCGTATGGGGTGGCTTCTCTTCTTATGGAACTCTACCACTCAAGCGAATCACTGGGATTATGGATCAACGAGTTTAATTGGACATTTTGACAAACCACATGCTTCCAAATGCAGTTCAAACTATGCCTCCAAATTTCACTTTTCAGCATGATAACGATCCAAAACACAAGGCTTGACTCGTTCAAAACTGGCTGTCGCAACAAAACTTTGCCGTTATGGAGTGGCCAAGCCAAAGCCCCGATCTGAATCTTATTGAGCATTTGTGGGAAACGCTGGGAAGAATCTGCAAAGGGGTTAGAACTCAAAATGCTCAGGATAAATTTGATCTCTTAGCCAAGAAGTGGTCGGAGATTCCAAAAAAGACGATCGATGAACTTATCGAGTCCATGCCTCGCAGATGTGATGCTGTCATCGCCTCGAATGGTTTTCCTACGAAGTATTAATTGTTAAAAACGAATTTTGTTGTTTTGATTTCAAAAACATTTGTTACCAGCTTTAGTTAATATGTTATTAAAAATATGCTAAGTCTTTGTCGCGCCAGTTTTGTATAAAAATCTTCAAAATTTTTTTTCTGAAAGTCTATTTGGCTAAATACCAATTGTTTTTGTTAAAACATCAAGTTTCATTATTATATTTCGAAGTTTTAGGTAAATATTGCACAAACAGCGAGTTTTATTACAAAAAAACTAAATTATGCTAAGTCTTTGTCCGCTACTGTACGACAGTAGTCCTCAATTTGTTTAAATGTAATTCAGCAGTCAGAATTCTATCATTTGTTTTTTTGCTATTTTCTTGAAGATTTAATCAATTTTAAGGTTAGTTACCTATGAAATCTAGCCAATCATTTGTCAAACCAGATCTGGCACAATCACAAATAAATTTGCTCAATAATGCCCGAGGTTGATCCGCCATTTTATTCCATTTTCCATCAATCGCAATTCTCTAATTTCATTTTTATCCTTTATGTATTAGTTTTTAGTAACTTGCTTCTTTTAGTTTAATCTTTTGAGCTCTTCTACTCAAAATAAATCTTTTAACTCTTCAATTACAAAATTTCCTTGTTGTTTTATATTTTATTGTGTTTTTCAGTTCAAAAAACGTCAAAAATGACCCGCGAAATGAACAGAACAGAACTGAAAAGTTAAATCTTTATTCTCTTTTCTAAAATTTCTATAATTTTGGTTGTTCTTGTTGAAAAAATTATTGTGAAAAATCATCTATTTTCAACCTTTAAGGTCAAAAATCAAGAGCAAATTTTGTTGTTCAATAAATTTCAATATTTCAATTTGAAGAATTTCTTGTTGTTGATAAAAATTATGCATTCAGTACAGGAAAATCTTAAAGTAATAACCAAGGCTCAAAATCCATCAAAAACTTCATCCATTCATCCAAGCCATTTTTTAATACTACAATATACAGTCATGGACAAAAGTCTTGGCGGCTCCTGGGTGGCAACTTTCAAACGCAAATTTAGGAACCTTTCCGAGAAGCTATTTTAAACAACAAAAATAAGCGTAAACGACAAAAGGCCACAAAAAACAATGGACAAAAGTCTTGGCGGCACAGACATCGAGGCAAAAAATTCAATATTTTGTAGGTCCGCCTTTAGCTGCAATGACCGCTTTGAGCCTCCGGGGCATACTGTCAACTAGATCGCGTAAAATTTGTAATTGTCGGTCAAACTCGCCGTACGAAGTACCAAAGATCCGCCTTAGAGCTAAACTGTCTTCCCTTGAGTTTCGTCTTGATCAACGCTCATAGGTGTTCAATAACATTCAAATCGGAGCTGTATGGAGAAGCTGAAACGAGTTGAACACGATTCGCGCGGAGCCATCCGGGTAGTCGAGCTCTTCCTCCATCGAACAGTGCGGCCCATAAGCAACTGACTCTTGTGGCAAGGAGCATTGTCCTGGTAGAGGAGCCACCCTTGTCCCATTTTGGCGGTCGCAAAAGGAAGAAATTTATTCTCCAGGATGGTCTTGTAACGCTGGGCATCAAGAGTCGAGTTGAGAAGGACCAATGGACCCGGTGAACTTCTTGGCATAGCTCCTAAAAAACAAGATTAATATACATAACAAGAGAGAGTCTCTTACCCCATACCATGACCGCTTCACCACCAAATTTCACCGTCGGACGCAAGTATTTAGAGCTGAATCGTTGTCCCACAGGTCTCCGAACCAAATGGTTCCCATCCGGTTGAAAAAGGTTGACTTTTGACTCATCAGCGAAAATAACATTTGCTCAATCGTTGGCGGTCCGACTTGCGTACTTTTTCGCAAACTGCAACCTGAGTTTTCGGTGCCTGGCAACCATTAGGGGTTTCTTGGCAGCTCTTCTAGTCACCAATCCAGCTCGAATCAAACGACGGCTAACAGTTTTTCGTGAGATAACCTTATTTGAAAGATTCTTGATGAAAGCCGCGCTGTCGATTGCTGTCTTTTTCGGTTCTTCTCGATGCTACAAAACGAGTTTACGATCCTCCCTTGGGGTTGTGACCGGTGGGCGGCCTGTTTTGAGCTTTCGATGAAGGTTTCCAGTTGCATTTGCGTTGTGTGTGATGCGTTCAACTGTCCTCGTACCGCATTTGAATTTTTCCGCGATGCCTTTTTCTTTCTCTCCTCTAGTTCTTGCTTCTACAATTGCTTTTTTGTCTGGTGATGATAAATACGCTCCAGGCATCTGAAAAAAAATTAAAACATTACGAAAATATAAGCAAGATGCACAAAAAAATCGAAAAAAAAAAACGAGTATTGTAGTAAGCCGCCCAGACTTTTGTCCATTGTTTTTGTGACCTTTTTGTCATTTACGCTTATTTTTGTTGTTTAAGATAAACTTCCGAGTTCCATGCTTGGTCATAGCTAAAAGTAGAGTAAAAATGCTCAAAAATACTTGTGACAACTTTTTTATAGCCTCTCGGAAAGGTTCCTAAATTTGCCTTTGAAAGTTGCCACCCAGGAGCTGCCAAGACTTTTGCTCATGACTGTACTGTAGATGCCAAAAATTGGTCTGTACCGCTATATCCCATCAGACATCAATCTGCATCTTTAAAAACTTGACCTGACTTAAAAATAAAATAATACTTATTGATAATAAACCGATTTTTTTTAAAAATTAAGCAGAGATAAAAACGAAAAGGTAAAGAAAAAGCCATGGAAACTTTTGAAGTTAGAAAACTCACTTTGGCAACAATGAGTGACGTAACCAGGATCATGATAGGTGATCGTATCCTAAAATGAGGGTATTATAAAAAGTAAGGTTTAACAGATGTTCATTACAGGCTGAAAACTATTTCGTAAAGTTTACAGCTGTCTCCTGACTCTCAAAAAACACCTGTCTTCATTTTTATTTCCAATTCGTCCATTCTACTTTTCGGGTTCAGAACCAGTCAGACTTTTCCACTTTTCCTCACTTCGCTCACTTTTCCCACTATCAGACACAAATGTCAGAATATTCAACTCTCGAGACTCTTTATTTAATTCCAATTTCAATCGATGGCATTATTTGCTCACTCACTATTGGTATATTCAGTTGTGTGAAAGCTCCGGATCATATTAAAGCGTTTAGAATGCTTCAAATTGCGATCATTGTAAGCAAATGATAATTTTGTGTTGATTCTAAGCTAAATGATCGCTTGGGTCGTAACTTATTATAAGAGAGAGAGAGAGAGTATATCTGTGTGTCTGCCTGTGATGCGATTTTAGAAAAACGGCTGGACCGATTTGGCTGAAAACTTGACTATATCTGTAAGATTTTATCTAATTGGCGAATTTGTGCGACTTGAGCGGCTGCTGTGATTCCTAGGTTGGCCAACCAAGCTTCTGTACCTTCTACAAACTTCTGTGTCGACCATCAAATCCTTCTACCATTTTGACATGAACATCGAGTTACGGCTGTTACGACAAATTCCATTTCTTGCCCAATTGATTGTTCTCGACTTTCCTTTACTTTGGCCTCCTTGAATTTTCCCGCAAATATAGCAATGTTGAAGGAAAATTTCAAAATGTACTAACTCAACAAGGACGTACGTCAGTTCATCATCTTCAATAGCTTCATCATCGCTCATCTTGAAAGAAAAGTTAAATAAGAAATGATTCTAATTTTCTGAGAGGGCTTGCCAGTTGACACGTTCAAACCTGTCTGCCGCAGCAGGAGATGCTCATCAACAAAATGTTGCCGAATATGGCAGGAAATCAATCAGTCTATTTGTTTCTGCTATTTTTGGTATAAAAAGCATCAAATAAAAACAAAATAATAGTTATCGGCGATCAAAAATTTCTCACTTGGAATCAGCCTTAATTGTTACCCCCTTTAACATCTCATTTTAGCTATGTTCCCTATCAATGACGATCACTTTGTCCTTCATGCGCCCCATCGTTATCCCATCTTTCACCATCATTTCAGCAAGTTCAATAAATCTCAGTCAAACGGAGATTCTTATATTTCTTGTAAGATAAGATGGTTATTGTTTCTTGTTGACTGCAAATTCTAGCACATCTATTTATTTCTCACTAGCTTTCATGGTCTTTTACATGTGTATAACTTTTTTCTTCGATGTCTCGCTATATCGTCTCCAGAATGGGAAATTCGAGTTCGACGAATATTTTCTGTATGAAAAGAAATCAATTTTGAAAAATGTTGATTCTTTTAGTTTTTTTACACGAGCGCATTTCTTTTGGTGATCACAATCGTCTTTTACGTTGATTATTTGGTGATTCCTTATCAAATACACACAAATAATGGGGTAACTTTATTTACATTAAAAATTTTAGAGAAACATACAATTGAACAATTCTTAGATCAAATCTTCAATTGATTTCTCTGTTCTTATCAACGATTCAAATTTTCCCCTGACATTTGCATTAATCGGATTTCTCGGGGTCTTTGCGATGAGGTTGATCTTTTCAATAAATTAAAGTCCGTGTCGAGCTCATACTTTAAACTAAAAATCGTCAACTTATTTGTTAAGTAATACCGGAGTAACTTAAATCGTCTCAAAGTTAAGCTTTTAGTTGGATCATTGTTATTATAACTCTTTTATACAAACTTCCTCACCTCGGGCCTCATCTGAGTATTAAATTACAAACGATGCATCAACAATTATTACGAGTTTCGTTAGTTCAGGTACACGAGTGGATTCTCGGATGATATTTATTAGGTACTCCGGAGAATAACTCCATTTTTCTTAATGACTTTCAAATGCAAAAGTTTTTATTCAAAAAAAATCAAATTATTCGAGATCACAAGCGTTAGAATCAATACATTTTTGCCAACGAGTAGCCAGTTTTTCGATCCCTGCAGCAAGAAGTCGGGCTGTCTAGAGGCGACGAAGTTGATAGAATTTGTATTCGATAGAATTTTTAACCTTTGATTCGTTCTTGAAAATTTTCTCGACCTCTAGGTTTCAAAAAGGTTCCGACCGACCGATTTTGTGTTCGCAGATCTATTCGATAATCTTACTAGGGAATATGATCAAGTCCAGATCGAGTTTTCAGATTCAGAATCCCCGATGAAGAGTCGATCACATGGGCCAAGGCTGATGTGAAAACTCGATGTTGACTTGGCATAATTCCCTAGTTAAAACCTCACATAAAGTGTCATTAAAAATATCTAGATAATCTTTTTGCTGATAATATGTGTTTTACCTTTGTTGATAATAGCTTTATCAACACTTGTTCAAGATCAGCAAACAAGTAAGTCAACATTTAAAACTCTCATTTATACGGTTTTCTTTTCAGAAAAAATTTTATCCAATGCAGTAATGATAACCACTTTGCATTCTTCCGGCAATTGTCTCATCGTTCTTTTTGTGACAAAATACTATCGAGATCTTCTCATTAAACTTTATCAGGTAAGTGAATAGACAAAGAATGCGACATTGACAATAATTTGATTAGAAAATTTCATTTTCAGCATCTCAAAAAGCGATTTACATCACGAATTGGAGATTCAATGATAGTTAAACCGCAACAACGAAAACCATATGTTATTCGACCTGACCAATAATAAAAAGCACGAAATTTTGTCTTTTATCACAATGAAGTGTTGAGAAAATACTAATCTGGGTTGGTCTTGTAAACCAAAGGTCGGTAGTTCGATCCGGTCTGGGGACAAGAGATTTTTGCTGAACTTTTAGCTTTGTTCAGTGCTCTTAATGTCAATATACATTGTCACTTTATATAACTTTGTTGTGGAAGTGATTATTGAAAATTGTTTCCTTCCTTATGCTCTTCCTTACAAAATATGTTCATAGATCATTGAGCAAATAGTCCAAAAATGCATGAAATTTATATACATCTAAAGAGCAATTGAGTTAAACAGCCAAAAGCTCTAAATTGTGATGGAAAAAGAAAAGTGAAAATTTGAAATGAATACTTGGCTATTTGGTCGAATCTAATCGAAATCCCGATAGAATCGTCCATGAAAAGATCGATGAAAGAAAAAGGCAACGATTTTATAAAGCTACCCTAACCGCCAGTTTACATCCGATCAGCCGAATTTTGACATCATTAACCGAGTCTTGTGAATCCTCATCGAATAATACCAAAATTTGACTAATTAAACAAAAACTGGCGGCTTGATATGATGGTTTTACAAAATAGCTGCCTTCTAGAATAGAAAGCTTGCGAATTTACTTTATTCCAAAGACACTACGGCTTATAGATTAAGTTGATATGCTACAGTAACCCTCAATCTTGTTTACATGTAATTCAGCAGTCAGAATTCTATCACCAACGATCGATTTTTTGAGCCCGATCATTAGTTTTTTTTTACTATTTTCTTGAAGATTTAATCAATTTTAAGGTTAGTTACCTATAAAATCTAGCCAATTAGCCCACAATCATTTGTCAAACCAGATCTGGGACAATCACAAATAAATTTGCTCAATAATCCTCGAGGTTGATTCGCCATTTTATTCCATTTTCAATCGATCGCAATTCTCTAATTCCATTTTTATCCTTTATTTATTAGTTTTTAGTAATTTGCGTCTTTTGGTTTAATTTTTTGAGCTCTCTTACTCAAAATAAATCTTTCAACTCTTCAATTACAAAATTTCCTTGTTGTTTTATATTTTATTGTGTTTTCCAGTTCAAAAAACGATGAAAGAAAAAGATGAAAGAAAAAGGCAACGATTTTATAAAGCTACCCTAACCGCCAGTTTACATCCGATCAGCCGAATTTTGACATCATTAACCGAGTCTTGTGATCCCTCATCGAATAATACCAATTATTGACTGATTAAACAAAAACTAGCGGCTTGATATGATAGTTTTACAAAATAGCTGCCTTTTAGAATAGATTAGCTAGTGAACTTACTTTATTCCAAAGACAATACGGCTTATAGATGTAATAGATGAAGTTTATATGCTAGAGTAACCCTCAATCTTGTTTACATGTAATTCAGCGGTCAGAATTCTATCACCAATGATCGATTTTTTGAGCCCGATCATTTTTTTTTTGCTATTTTCTTGAAGATTTAATCAATTTTAAGGTTAGTTACCTATAAAAACTAGCCAATTAGCCCACAATCATTTGTCAAACCAGATCTGGGACAATCATAAATAAATTTGCTCTCTAATTTTCACATTACATTTTCAATCTCTAATTTTAACATTACAAAAGGATGGATTTAACAATTTATCAGATGTCATGAACTTTTTAATAAAACAAAAATAGAGCCAAAATTGGTGGATTAACATCGCAGTTTCTTCGTGAAATTTTCTGTTTTTCCTATTGATTTCTGGTTGCTAACTCTGATTTTTTAGATGCCCGGCGCCTACTTATCAACTCCGGACAAGGAGAAAATCGACGAAGCTCGAAAAAATGGGATGTCTAGAAAAGCGGCTGCTGAGCTCTTCCGTTGTACCGAAACAACTGTATCGCTTGTTGTCTCCAGGGCCAAACTCGCGGGAAACGTTCATCGTGCATCAAAAGTGGACGTCTACCAGTTACAACTTTACGAGAAGACAATGCGCTCGTCCTGGCCCACAAGAAGAACCCAAATCTGAATGCCTCTGATCGCGTGGCTATGGTAAAGCAAAAATTTCTCGAAAAACAGTGAGTCGACGCCTGATTCACGGTGGATTGATGACTAGAAGGGCCACCAAGAAACCTCTGATGGTAGCTAAGCACCGGAAGCTTCGTCTCGAGTTTGCTAAGAAGTATCAAAGTTGGACGTCGCACGATTGGGCCAATGTTGTGTTCACCGACGAATCGAAAGTCAATCTTTTCGCCCCTGATGGCAATCATTTGATACGGAGACCAGTCGGACAACGTTATAACATTAAATACTTGCGTCCTACAGTTAAATTTGGTGGCGGATCGGATGCTATGGGGTAAGAACCTTTGTATTTTGTGCCTACTGATTTTCTGCTTTCTAGGAGCAATGTTCAGAAATTCACTGGGCCCACTCGTCCTTCTAAACTTAACGCTGAATGCTCAACGCTACAAGACGATTCTGGAGAATGATCTTCTACCGTTTTCGACCGCAAATATGGGCCAAGGTTGGTTGTTGTACCAGGACAATGCCCCGTGCCACAAGTCACAGCTGCTGATGGGACACCGTGTTCAACTCGCCAATGGAGGAACGGCTCTGGTGCCAGGATGGTTCAAAGCAAACCGTGTTCAACTTGTATCTGTTCCTCCCTATAGTCCTGATTTGAATGTGATCGAGAACTTATGGGCGTTTGTGAAGTCGAAATTGAAGGGGAAACTATTCGGATCAAAAGTGGGGCTTTGGTACTTCATCCGCCGAGTCTGGACAACTATTGGACCCCAAATTCTACGTGATCTGGTTGACAGCAAGCCAAGAAGAATTCAAGCAGTAATTGCGGCTCGCGGAGGACCTATCAAGTATTGATTTTCATAATGTTTTTCTCACATGTTAAAAGACTTTTGTCCATCAATTTTTGGCTCAATTTTTGTTTTATTAAAAAGTTCATGACACCTGATAAATTGTTAAATCCATCTTTTTGTAATGCCAAAACTAGTGATAATAAGCTCTTTAAATCTTTTAACCCCGTGCAAATTGGTCGAATTTGGACCAAGATATACAAAGAACAATCTTCCAAAAACCAACGTTAAAAGGCTTTTGTCCATGACTGTAAGTTATCGTTGTTATTTGTGGAGTTCCTTTATTGTTTAAAAAATGATTGTGAAAAATCATCCATTTTCAACATATATTGTCAAAAATCAACAGCAAATATTGTTGTTCAATTGTCGGAAATGTTCAATGTTCATCATAGCACGATCGAAGAGCATTTACATTTGATTGGAAAGCGAAACAGATGCGGAAAATGGGTCCCACACAAACTGACCCTCAATCACGGATATTCTATGATAACGTTGAGCGCAAGCACCATGGCTATCGCCAAAGCAAGCCCCGGCTGTCCCGTCAAAACCTGGTCTGCATGGAAATAAGTTGATTTTGTGCGTATGGTGGAACTATCGTGAATTGGTTTATTTTGAACTGCTCACAGCGGATAAAACTGTCACAGCTGAACTTTACAGCGAGCAGTTATAGCAAAATTCAAAACAAAAATTCATGATACTTTACACTGCTCAAACCGAGTAAAACTGTCACAGCACAGAGATGCGCTGGAAACTTCTACCTTCCGCCTCATACGGCCCTGACTTGGCCCCGTCAGACTACCACTTATTCAGGTCTTTAAAGCAGTTCATCTCCGATCATCTGTTCAAGGATTCTCAGGAAGTCGAAAATGCGGTCACCAACTATTTTTCGTCAAAAAGTCCCAGTTTTATGAAGATGGAATTATTGAATTGAGGAAATGATGGCATGATGTCCTAAATCATAATGGAGAACCGCTTGAACATGGAATCGAGCCATTTTTCGATTTCCTCCGCATCTCCAAAGTGTTCATTTGCCAAATAACTTTCTACTTATATCGTGCGAGATTGCGGCAGTTTAGCACTTTTTAGAAAACATGATTTGAGCACACTCTACAGGGGAGTGGCATTCTAATACAGCATTTATGGTATTTGATAATATCTGCAGGATGACACAAAAGTCCGGGGGCCACCCCGTTTTTAGGCCAACAGAAAATCTTTTAAAAACAGTTTAGAAATACGAAATCTCTGGGGTTGGTGGAAAAGTCCTTTCGGATTTTTTGGGAGAGTACCTTAAATTTGTCCAATTTTGACGTTTTATAACTCATCCTAAAGCTGAATTCAAGACGGATCGATTGGTAAAAACCGTTTTGACATATCTCTTTTCTAAAAGTTTTTACACCTATTTTAGTAAAGGGCGGCAGAGCCAAAAAATGGCTGTTTTCACGTTTCGTTAGTTTTCCGTGCAGAAACCTAGCCTAAAAACATGTTTTTCGTGATCAGCGTCAAAAATAAGCTCTAGACACAAATTTTTAGAATCTTAGCAAAAAATTTTTGAAAAATATTGTCACCGGTGGAAGTCGAACCAGCGACCCTCAGATCAATAGCCTTTCCGCCGCTTTTCGCGATTTTCCTTCGTTTTTCCCCTTTTTTTTTGTTTTTTTATTTTGTTGTTGTTAGAAGGCCTTTTTCAGGAATGTCGTGTCAAGTTGAATCGGAGGAGAACCAGCGTCACCTGTTTTTGTATGCATTCAACCGAAAACTCAATGCCGCACAGGCTCATTGAGAGATTACTGACGTTTATGGACCCGATTTCGTGACCGAACGAACTAAAAAAACAAAAAAAAAGGGGAAAAACGAAGGAAAATCGCGAAAAGCGGCGGAAAGGCTATTGATCTGAGGGTCGCTGGTTCGACTTCCACCGGTGACAATATTTTTCAAAAATTTTTTGCTAAGATTCTAAAAATTTGTGTCTAGAGCTTATTTTTGACGCTGATCACGAAAAACATGTTTTTAGGCTAGGTTTCTGCACGGAAAACTAACGAAACGTGAAAACAGCCATTTTTTGGCTCTGCCGCCCTTTACTAAAATAGGTGTAAAAACTTTTAGAAAAGAGATATGTCAAAACGGTTTTTACCAATCGATCCGTCTTGAATTCAGCTTTAGGATGAGTTATAAAACGTCAAAATTGGACAAATTTAAGGTACTCTCCCAAAAAATCCGAAAGGACTTTTCCACCAACCCAATAGATGACATTTCGGTCTAGAAAACATTTTTCCTGATTTCAGAAAAAAACAGAACCTTCTCATCGCGTACTCAGGTAAGAAAAACTTTTCGCTTCACCCAAATTTTGCCAAATCAACTACCAAGCTTTTGTATGGTTATATATAAAGATCAATAGCTTGAGTTAAAAATAACGGCAAAATTTTTTATTTTGAGAAGTTTTAATGAAAGAAATGATTGAGATTATAGCTCTTCAAAGATGGAGAAAAATTCTTTTGATGATGTTTTGTCCACAAAGCCATGCTCTAATCAGCTTGAAATCGTGTTTTTTGGAAAGAACTTGCAAAACTACCTCTAGAAATCTTTGAATTGAGTATTTATTGCTGTCTCAAAGTTCTAAAAAACCAACTTCGCATTACCGTCCTTTTTTTGAGACTGAAGAAGATTGAGAGACCGAGTCCAAAATTTTACTTAAACAATACTTAACTTAAAATGAAAGAAAACAATAGGAAAAGTTGTGTTTCAAGAAGAGGAAGAGATAGCGAAAAGAAAACGAAACAAGAGATGAAACGATAGAGTTGAGAGCTCAGTTAGGCTCAATAACTTGAGTTTTCATAATTCTGCCGCATCATGTAGATCATTTTAAATCTGCTAAGAGTTTTATCTTTAAGAGCTTTTTTCTAAAAGCTTTTTTGACAATCCCTTAAAGTTATTTGAATCCTCAATCCAAGATTTCCTGGGATCAAAAAGTGCATAAAGACTAGATAACACTTCCGGTAACACCTTTTCTTTTGAGGGTAAATAGGCGACTAACAAGTGTCATTGTCTAACAAGTGCTATTGGATATTTCTCAATGATCAAAACAAAAAGCACACCGACAACCGTTGATTCCCCTTTTTCACCCCATTTTTTTGATAAACAGCCGCCAATCGATTTGAAGTGATTCCTCACTGTGAGTCGAGCACTTCACTGTAGCGATAGACAAAATTTGCTAAGTCTTTGTTTATTGGTTGCAAATTGTGACGACAGCTAATTAAAGATACTGTAAGAGCCGGTTTCTTGCTTTAAGAGCTGTTTACAAACTTTAAGATTGATGACTATGTGACACAAAAGTTCGAAGCCATCTTGTCCTTCGGTCGTCAAATTCAGGGTTTAAGATAAGAAAAAACTATCCAATGCTGAATATTCTTGTAAAAGTTTATAATCATAGCAAGTTTGTGTTAGATTTAACGCTTTACAAGTAAATTAATTAACAATATATCGCCAGAATCAACGCAATCAAACGCCTGGTTGAATTTCCCCAAAAACGATCTGAATTTTCTCAATTTCTGATTAAACCTAGTCAGTCATAAGGGATTCTATTCTTTAAACTGTTTTTAAACGAATAGAAAAAATTGCGGGTTTCTTAAAGCTGAAACGCAAAAGCTATAAAGCTTTAAAAAGTTGGCGAGTCGTAATCGGATTTCAAATTTTAATTGCTGTTTCACTTAAGAAAATATTAAGTTGGCAAGGAAGTCTTTTCGCAATTTTTCAGAATATTGAAACTAAACCATCAAAATGCTCTTTTATGACTTTTCTCTAAAAAAGGTTTCTCTAATGAAGAGAAAAGTAATAAATCTTGGTAGATTTTTAAAATATCGAAAATATACAAAAGAAACTCCCCTGGCACGTTGTTCGTCTTTTTCTCCTTTGGTTGACAGTGTGTTCCCCTCAAATCAAATCCTTCAAAGCATGTTTTCTAAAAGGTGCTCGTGAACAAAGTTATTTTCTAAAAAGCGTTTGTTGTTTCTAAAAATAAATATTTGTTTAAAATAAAATTTTCGATAAAGATAAAAAAGTAAAACTTTCGGAAATTATTAAATAAAAGCGCGCTTTTTAGAAAATAACTTTGTTCACCAGCACCTTTTAGAAAACATGCTTTGAAGGATTTGATTTGATTTGAAACCTACTAATATTTTATTGGAAGTAAAATTTAAGACGCTATTTTTGAAAAAAGAAAAATAATTTTTTGAAAAAATCATTAGGGTTTTTGGATTTTTTTTTTGGAGATTCAAAGGGGGTCGCGGGTAAGAAAATAACTTTACTTTTAAACATTTTTTGTACGTTTTGGACAAAAAGCCATTGTTTAAAATAGTTTTTAACGAATTCTAAATTTTTGATTCATGTGCCCCCCCCCCCCCCTACCTACTTTTTGGATCAGTCGATTTTCGGGGATTGAAAAATAGAATGACATGTCATTCTATTAGGTTGGCAAGTTATAAATGATCGCTTGCTTTGTTCAATGATTTCTTAGAATGCAAAAAGATTTTTCGCGGGGTTTTTCTCTGCAAAAAAACTACAGTATTTTAGCGTAAACATGAAACCCCTTTCAAATTTCTGAACCCCTATTTTCCTGAAAAAAAAGGAGGACGAAAGATTTCTTATTCGCGCAGCTATGCTCTACGATTTTAAACAAGGAAAATCAGCCGCTGAATCTCATAGTACAATTATTTTCGCTTTTGGAGATGGAAGCATTAGCGAAAGTCAATGTCGAAAATGGTTTCAACGCTTTCAAAGTGGCAACGAAAAACTCCAGGATGAGCCACATGAGAGGGACCCTCCAGGAGTGACTGATGTGGATTTGCTGGCAGAAATAGAAGAAAATCCAACACTCACTACACGAGAATTGGCAGAAATGTTCGATGTTTCTCATACAACAATCAAAAATCATTTGCATCGTGTTGGGAAAAAAAAATCGATGTGGAAAGTGGGTTCCCCATGAATTGACTGAAGACCTCAAAACAACCCGTGTCAATATCAACTCATTTTTGCTTCACAAGTGCAAGGCTGGAGGTTTCTGAAATCCAATTTTAACTTCTGATGAAACTTGAATCTATTTCGATAATAAAACACGAAAGAAACAATGGTTATCGTCAGGTCAAGCTCCTCAAACTACCCCAGAACCCAGATATTCATGGGAAGAAGATTGTGCTTTGTTGCTGGTGGAATCCTAGGGGTTTGGTGTACTATGAGTTGGTGAATCCTATGCATAACATCGACGCTGATCTCTACTCAAAACAGTTGATGGGAGTTAGTGACTCATTGAAGAATGGGTATCAATCCGTCGCAGGTCCGCTTTTTTGCAAGACAACGCAAAACCGCACACGGCAAAAGTCACTCACAAAAAACTCGATGAGCTTGGCTGGAAATTTCTACCACATGCCTCTTATTCACCCGACCTAGCACCCTCAGATTACCATTTGTTTCGATCGTTAAAGCAATTCCTCTCGGGAAGACTTTTCGATGATCATGCACAAGTCAAAAACGCACTTGATTTCTACTTTGTTCACAAGGACGCTCAGTTTTTTGAGAATGGTGTCAAGGAATTGCGCAAAAGATGGCAAGAAGTCATCGATAATAATTGAGAATACCTTTTGGATTAATGTTCTTTTTTTGCGTTCTATGAAATAAACAAGTTATTGCCTAAAACGATCGTTTATAACTTGCCAACCTAATAATACAGCATTTACGGTAGGTTTTGTGTCCAGGCTAAGAATAAGCCAGAAGTTAGGCGGGTTGGACCAGCCAGAGTCAGGAAAGACCTTCTCACAGCCTCACATTGAAAGCTATTCACTTTCACAGTGAGATGAGTATAAGATCTCCACTTCAATATACTCTAGTGAGAGAAAATTGCTCCAACACTTTTCTTCAATTTCTTTTCTTCAGCTTTGGGTGAATTCTTTATCTTGTGCTTTGGTTAACCTTCAAAGTTGTGATCTGAATCAATTAATGTATAATAATCTAGTAATTCTACAGTTTGACCTTCGATTTCTAGAATATTTGGTAATTCCCAATCAGTGTTTCGAGCTTATTTTGATAATTCTTCAAGGGAATTCCAAAGAGGATCTGTTTTCTAATTCTAACCATTCTTCTTTTAATTGGCACGGCTTCACGTTGCAAACCTGGCCAAGGAAAAACTGATGTCTTTAGGCTGGGAAGTTCTTCCGCATGCGCCTTATTCTCCTGACTTGGCCCCTATTGATTTTCATCTTTTCAAGAAGATGGCTGTTGATTTGGCCAAAGAACACTTTGGAGATGTGGAGGAAATCGAAAAATGGATCGACTCCTTCTTCAAGCGGCAGCCGCGTAACTTTTGGGAAAAGGAAACCAGCGCTTTGCCCAATAAATGCCCAACAAGTTATACTTAAGAATAGTGTTGATTTTGTATAAATATATAGTTTATTTTAAAAAAAATTACAGTTCAAACATTTACTACAGACTTATGCATCAATCTAATATCAATTTTGTAATTCTTCATGAATATAAGCTGCGAATTTCAGAAAGCTGTCTCCTGACTCTCCAAAAACACCTGTTTCCATTTCTATTTCCAATTCGCTCACTCTACTTTTTGGGTTCACAAACATTTGGTTCACTTTTCCCACTATTAGACTCAAATGTCAGAATATTCAATTCTCGAGACTCTTTATTTAATTCCACTTCTAATCGATGGCTTTACTTGCTCACTCACCATTGGTATATTCAGTTGTGTGAAAGCTCCAGATCACATTAAAACGTTCAGAATGCTTCAAATTGCAATTATTGTAAGTAAATGATAATTTTGTGTTGATTCTAAGCTAAATGATCGTTTTGATCGTTACTTATTATCAGAGAGAGAGCCTATATCTGTGTGTTTGTCTGTTAAGCGATTTTAGATCTCATTTTAGCTATTTTCCCTATCAATGACGATTACTTTGTTCTACACTCGCCCCATCCTTATCCCACCTTTCACCATCATCTCAGCAAGTTCAATAAATTTCAGTCAAACGGAGATTTTTATATTTGGTGTAAGATGAGATGGTTATTGTTTCCTGTTAACTGCAAATTCTAGCACATTTATGCATTTCTCTCTTTCTTTCATGTTCTTTTACATGTGTATAACTTTTTTCTTCGATCTCTCGCTATATCGTCTCCAGAATGGAAAATTCGGGTTCGACGAATATTTTCTGTATGAAAAGAAATCAATTTTGAAAAATGTTCAGCTTTTTAGTTTTTTTACACGAGCCTCTCTCTTTCGTTGATCACAATCATCTTTTACATTGATTATTTGGTGATTCCTTATCAAATACACAAAAATAATGGGGTAACTTTATTTGCATCAAAAATTTTAGAGAAAAATATAATTAAACAATTCTTAGATCACATCTTCAATCGATTTTTCGGTTCTTATAAACGATGCAAATTTTCCCCTGACATTTGCATTAATCGGAATTCTCATTGTCTTTGCGATGAGGTTGATCTTTTAAATGAATTAAAGTCCGTGTCGAGCTCATACTTTAAACTAAAAATACGTGCGACTTATTTGTTAAGTAATACCGGAGTAACTTAAATCGTCTCAAAGTTAAATTTTTAGTTGGATCATTGTTATTGTAACTCTTCTATACAAACTTCCTCATCTCAGGCCTCCTCTGGGTATCAAACTACAAACGATGCATCAGCAATTATTACGAGTTTCGTTAGTTCAGGTACATGAGTGGATTCTCGGATGATATTTATTAGGTACTCCGGAGAATGCATTTTTCTTAATGATTTTCAATTGCAAAAATTTTTATTAAAAAAAATCAAATTAATCAAATAAAATAAAAACCGTTAGAATCAATACACTTTTGCCAACGATTACGCAATTTTTCGCTCCCTGCAGCAAAGTCGGGCTATCTAGAGGCGATGAGGTTGATAGAATTTGTCTTCGATAGAATCTTTCACCTTTTGTTTCGTTCATGAAAATTTTATCTAGGACGCTTGTCTCGACCTCTAGTTTTCAAAAAGGGGACCGACCGACCGATTTTGTGTTCACAGATAATCTTACTAGGAAATTTTGTCAAGTCAAGAGCGAGTTTTCACATGAGCTTTGGCCCATCCGATAGACTTTTCATCAAGGATTCTGAATCTGCTTTCAGTTTTCTTCGAAACGCTTCTGTAGCCAGAAGGCAGAAGGTAACAAGTAATGAGCAAAGCCTGTCAGTCAGCCGAAAAAAAGCCAAGTTTTGTATGCCAAATCTCTGGTGTTACAGAAGCGTACCGGTAAAACTAATTGCAGATGCAGAATCCCCGATGAAAACTCTATCAGATGGGCCAAGGCTCGTGGGAAAACTCGATGTTGACTTGACAAAATTCCCTAGTTAAAACCTTCAATCACTTAAACTAATTGTAAAAAAAGTGTCATAAAAAATATCTAGATAATCTTTTTGGTGATAATATGTTTTCTACCTTGGATTATATTATTTTCATCAGCACTTGTTCAAGATAATCAAACAAGTAAGGATTTAAAACTCCTATTTATACGGTTGCCTTTTCAGAAAAATTTTTATCTAATGCACTAATGACAAGCACTCTGCATTCCTCCGGCAATTGTCTCATCGTTCTTTTTGTGACAAAATACTATCGAGATCTTTTCATTAAACTTTATCAGGTGAGTGAATAGTCAAAGAATGCGCATTGACAATAATTTGATTAGAAAATATCATTTTCAGCATCTCAAAAAGCGATTCACGTCACGAATTGAAGCTTCAACGATAGTTAAACCGCAACAACGAAAACCAGATGTTATTCGATCTGATCAATCATGCAAATGAAATTTGGTCTTTTATTACAGTGAAGTCTTTATAAAATACTAATCTGAACTACATTTTCAAGCACAATCTTTCCCAGTACCCTTAAAAGATACCTGGGAACGTATAATAGCCGAGGCGCGGTTTAGAAACTTACCTTCTAAACGTGTCACTTTGAAAATTTAAGACTGTGTCAACTAGATTTGCAAACCAATTACAAACTTGAATTAATAGTTAATCTGCAAAGTTAATATGCAAATTAGTCTTTAACTATGTATTGAATTTTATCATTTGTGGTCTGATGAAGTTTAACGTTATAAATTCAATCGGGCGTGCAATATCCACAATTTCCCCTGATATAGCATGAAAATTTTGTTAAATTTTCTTCTTTGAATGTAAATTGATTGGGCGCTTCTGGACAAACGAAGCTCTAACGATCCTCCCCAAAAACATTGAAATCCTGGCTACAGGTTTGATGTCTTGTCTTGTCTACAGGTCTTGCTACATCATCTCCAAAATGGAAATTTCGAGTTCGGAAAATATTTCTCTGAAGAAATCAATTTGACTATGACTTTGACTTTTTTAGATTCATTAGGTATTAGGTTAGCCGGAAAATAATGCCAATTTTTTTGACTCGAAGTTTTATTTTAGAAAAACAATAAATAAAGAGGATTAATATAAAAGGTATTCTCCATTATTATTGAGGACATCATGCCATCTTTTGCTCAATTCAATAATTCAATAATTCCATATTCATTGAACTGGGACTTTTTGACGAAAAATAGTTGGTGACCGCCAACTATTTTTCGCCAACTATTCGACTTCTTGGGAATCCTTGGGCAGCTGATCGGAGATAAACTGCTTTAGAGACCTGAATAAGTGGTAGTCTGATGGGTGATGGGGCTAAGTCAGGGCTATATGGGGCGTGAGGTAGAAATTTCCAGCGCATCTCTGTGCTGTGACAGTTTTACTCCGTTTGCGCAGTTCAAAATAAACTAATCCACGATGGTTCCACCATACGCACAAAATCAACTTCTTTTCATGCAGACCAGGTTTTGGCGGGACAGCCGGGGCCTGCTTTGGCAATAGCCATGGTGCTTGCGCTCAACATTATCATATAATATCCACGTTTCATCAGAAGTAACAATTGATTTCCAAAAATCATGCGCTTTTGATTTTTGAATCAAAATTGAACAACTGTTCATACGGACAATTTTGTGATTGAGGGTCAGTTCGTGTGCGACCCATTTTCCGCATCTGTTTCGCTTCCCAATCAAATGTAAATTCTCTTCGATCATGTTATGATGAACATTGAACATTTCCGACAACTCCCGAGTGGTGCAAGTGGGATCTTCTCCGATAATTAGCAAAAGTTGAAACTCATCCAGTTTTCGAGGACGTCCTTCGTGATGCCCATCGTCTAGGCTCTCGTTTCCACTTTGAAATCGCTCAAACTAGTCTTGTGCCAAAATCCGAGTCGATCCTTCGGGATTTAGCCGAAGTCGGCGCCTCAACGTCTGTCGATTCACTTTTCTGGGACGAACGCTTTCTCGCTTTCGTGTGAGCCGTGTGTCACCTTTTCGGAACTTCTGAAACCACCATCGTGCAGTCCTTTCCTTGACGATTGTTGATCCAAAAAAAGAATTTATTTCTCTCGTTGCTTTGGCCGCCGAAATTCTCTGCAAATATCGTTGATACAAGACGAGACGGCGCCATTTGATCGATCACAACTTTTTCTGTTTCTGCTTTCTAAAAAAGAAAATTTAGCACATAAAACTATGGTTAGTGGGACCTTTTTTTGTAGAAAGTGGAATTACTGAAGCTCCTTTATACGCGTGGTCGAGTGGTCTAAGACTGTCAATCTGGCGCTGGAGAAAGGGCTGTTGGTTTCAATTGGGTGAACAGCTTAAATATTTTGTTGGACATTGACAATAACACTTTACCAAGCTTTCAATGAGAATCTAGCTCATTTTAAGTCTATCTTGGTGATTTGTATCCAGGATTTCCGATCTAAAGCAAACTCCTGTTATCTGATAGATACAGGCCATACATGATATTTTGAAAAACGTAGAAAATGTCCTTTCGATAAGAACCGCATTTTCAAAACATAGAAGAAGGAAGCCGAATTAGGGTGGCCAATTTGTGGGACTTGAGCGGCTGCTGTGATTGCAAGGTTGGACAACCAAGTTTCTGTACCTTCTACAAACTTCTGTATGGACATG
Source organism: Mesorhabditis belari (assembly GCA_958450365.1). Lineage (NCBI taxonomy): Eukaryota > Metazoa > Nematoda > Chromadorea > Rhabditida > Rhabditidae > Mesorhabditis > Mesorhabditis belari. The sequence continues at coordinate 604,800 of CAUEEP010000752.1, read as the reverse complement.
GAGTTACGGCTTTTACGGCAAATTCCATTTCTTGCCCAATCAATTGTGCTCGACTTTCCTTTACTTCAGCCTTCTTGAATTTTCCCGAAAATATAGCAATCTTGCAGGAAAATTTCCAATGACTTGACAAAATTCCCTAGTCAAAACCTCACAGAAACTAATTGTAAAAAAAGTGTAATTATAAATATCTAGATAATCTTTTTGATGGTAATATGCTTTCTACCTTGGATTATATTATTTTTATCAACACTTGTCCAAGATAAGCAAACAAGTAAGTATTTAAAACTCCTATATATACGGTTTCCTCCTATATATACGGTAAAAAAAGTGTAATTATAAATATCTAGATAATCTTTCTGGTGACAATATCTTTTCTATCTTGGATTATAATGTTTTTATCACCATTTGTTCAAGATGAGCAAACAAGTAAGTATTTCAAACGCCTATTTATACCGTTTCCTTTTCAGAAAAAATTTTCTCCAATGCACTAATGATAACCACTTTGTATTCTTCCGGTAATTGTCTCATCCTTCTTTTTGTGACAAATAACTATCGAGATCTTTTCGTTAAACTTTATCAGGTAAGTGAATAGACAAAGAATGCGCATTGACAATAATTTGATTAGAAAATATCATTTTCAGCATCTCAAAAAGCGATTCACGTCACGAATTGAAGCTTCAACGATAGTTAAACCGCAACAACGAAAACCAGATGTTATTCGATCTGATCAATCATGCAAATGAAATTTGGTCTTTTATTACAGTGAAGTGTTTATAAAATACTAATCTGAAGATTGTGCTTGAAAACTACATTTTCAAGCACAATCTTTCCCAGTACCCTTAAAAGATACCTGGGAACGTATAATAGCCGAGGCGCGGCTTAGAAAGCTTCTTGACGTGTGCCATTACCGTTACCTTCTAAACGTGTTGACCTTTAAAATTCAAAACTGTGTCAGCGGAACTTGCCAAACAATTACAAACTTGAATTCATAGTTAATCTGCAAAGTCAATACTACAAGTTAATATGCAAATTGATCTTTAGCTATTTACTTCATTCTTGAATTTTATCATTCGTTGTCTGATAAAGCACAAATTCAATCGGGCTTGCAATATCCACAATTTTCCCTGATATGGCATGAAAATTGTGTTAAATTTTCTTCTTTGGATGTGAATTGATTGGGCGCTTCTGGACAAACGAAACGATTCTCCCCAAAAACATTGAAATCCTGGCTACAGGTTTGATGTCTTGCTACATCATCTCCAAAATGGAAAATTCGAGTTCGGAGAATATTTCTCGTAAGAAATCAATTTGATCTTGTTCAATTTGTTTGAATTTTTCTATATATACAAATGACTTTATTAGATTTATTAGGTATTAGGTTGGCCGGAAAATAATGCGAATTTTTATTTTAAAAAACAATAAATAAAGGGGATTAATATAAAAGGTATTCTCCATTAATATCTAGGACATCATGCCATCATAAGTATTTAAAACTCCCATTTATACGGTTTGCTTTTCAGAAAAAATTTTATCCAATGGACTAATGATAACCACTTTGCATTCTTCCGGTAATTGTTTCATCGTTCTTTTTGTGACAAAATACTATCGAGGTCTTTGCATTAAACTTTATCAGGTGAGTGAATAGACAAAGAATGCGACATTGACAATAATTTGATTAGAAAAGTTCATTTTCAACATCTCAAAAAGCGATTCACCTCACGAATTGGAGATTCAACGATAGTTAAACCGCAACAACGAAAACCAGAGGTTATTCGATCTGATCAATCATGAAAACGAAATTTTGTCTTTTATTACAATTATCAGTGTTTATAAAATATCTGAACTGCATTTTCAAGCACAATCTTATTATTTAGGTTGGCCGGAAAATGATGCAAATTTTTTTGACCCGACTTTTTATTTAAAAAAAACAATAAATAAAGAGGATTAATATAAAAGGTATTTTCGATTATTATTGAGGACATCATGCCATCTTTTGCTCAATTCAATAATTCCATCTTCATAAAACTGGGACTTTTTGACGAAAAATAGTTGGTGACCGCATTTTCGACTTCCTTGAACAGCTGATCGGAGATGAACCGCTTTGGGGACCTGAATAAGTGGTGGTCTGATGGGGCCAAGTCAGGACTGTATGGGGCGTGAGGTAGAAGTTTCCAGCGGATCTCTTCGATTTGTGGGAGGCTCATCTTTGCCGTGTGCGGTTTTGCATTATCATGCAAAAGCCGAATTTTTGAAGTGTCATGTCGAAATTTCGATAAAGTTTGATTCACACGCTCTAATTGCTCACTGTCAAGTTCAGCTGTGACAGTTTTACCCGGTTTGAGCAGTTCAAAATAAACCAATCCACGATAGTTCCACCATACGCACAAAATCAACTTCTTTCCATGCAGACCAGGCTTTGACTGGATAACCGGGACTTGCTTTGGTGATAGCCATTGGTGCTTGCGCTCAACGTTATCATTGTTATACTTAAAAGCCTGAGTAATTCTTTTGATTAAGACTTCTTGGTTGTTTCATCAAGGATTTGTTCTGTTCTAAACTGACAAGGCAGTTTAGAGCAAATCGAAAGCCAAAGCCAATGCCTGATTTCTGACGGATTTTAAAATCCTTGTTAACTGATATTCCTGGTGCACTTTAGTAGACAAAACAAACGAAGAACTACCTCAAAATAGAAGTTGGCATTGATTTAGACTTGATGGTCCAGCAAAAACGTGATCCACTTTTTCCCAAGTTGTTTTTGTGTAGACTTTGCAAAAATTCTTATCCAAAACCTGTTTTTTCTCTATCAGTGATCGTCTTTGATAAATTGATTCACTGATTTTAGGATCTTGCACGTGCTTCCGCCCGTAAATGTGCAAAAATTGACGGCCATTTTGAATTTTGGAAAGATTTTTGGAGGCAAGGGCCATGGGTACTAAAAAAAGAGATAAAGTTTTTTCAAAATCCATCGCAAAACCTTGTGCCAATAAGGATGATCAATGAAATTTTACATCACTCAATAAGTTTATTTAGGTGCTGAAATGGCACCTAAATAAACTGGTAATGCATCAAAAACTCCTGCCCCAGGATCGAACCAACGACCTTTGGTTTGGAAGACCAACGCTCTACCACTGAGTCATCAGGGTGTTGAAAACGATGGGAAATTGCTGTTTTTGAATATTTGAACAGCTTATTGAGTGCTCTTTTGATGTTTTGATGAACAAATATCTCATTGATCCATTCATTTTCCATTTTTCTTTCTTTCTACTCACCGCCCGTTTAGCTCAGTGGCAGAGCGTCTGTCTCGTAAAAGAATTGAGTAAACAGAAGGTCATCAGTTCAATCCTGATAGTGGGCAATCCATTTTTGAAATTCGACGGGAATTGTGCCATTTATGAGAATAATATGAATTCTTGGATCTCATCGTCTCATTGGCTCAGTGGCAGAGCGTCTGTCTAGTAAACAGAAGGTCGCTGGTTCGATTCCAGCATGAGACATCAATTTTTGAAATTTTTAAGAAGAAAGTGAGCGAATTTGGATTGGTTAAACGAATTTTGCCGGGTTCTTGAGGCTTTTCACAGAGGATCCAATCTCTACGCGAAAATCGAAAAAATTCAAACAAGAAATCTGGGGAGGCATTGGAAACAATGCAAAAAACATTACAAAACATTTCATTACAAAAATAGATGTCTCATGCTGGAATCGAACCAGCGACCTTCTGTTTACTAGACATTGAAGTGTACTAGACAGACGCTCTGCCACTGAGCCAATGAGACGATGAGATCCAGGAATTCATATTATTCTCATAAATGGCACAATTCCCGTCGAATTTCAAAAATGAAGAGATAAATGAGATATTTGTTCATCCATTTCTCTTTCTTCCCAGTCATCGCCCGTTTAGCTCAGTGGCAGAGCGTCTGTCTCGTAGAAGAATTGAGTAAACAGAAGGTCATCAGTTCAATCCTGATAGTGGGCAATTCATTTTTGATTGAAATTTGGGAATTGTGTCATTCATGACAATAACATGAATTCTTGGATCTCATCGTCTCATTGGCTCAGTGGCAGAGCGTCTGTCTAGTACACTTCAATGTCTAGCAAACAGAAGGTCGCTGGTTCGATTCCAGCATGAGACATTTGAACTTTTTGGACGGTTAGTGTTTGTTGTGGAAGTGATTATTGAAAATTGTTTTCTTCCTTACGCTCTTCCTTACAAAATATGTTCACAGATCATTAAGTAAATAGTCCAAAAATGCATGAAATTTATATGTCGTAGCCGACTATGAATGAGTGGGTCCAGACGCGTGCAACCATCAAGTATTTGGTATCATTCAACACAGAAGCATTAATAATTATGTTAAATTTTTTAAATTAGAAAGATTGGATAAAAAGAAAAAAAATTTATGGGGCTTCAAAGTTTCCTCTTGAACAAACAGTTTTTTTTTGCTCTAATTTTTTTTCTTTTTATCCAATCTTTCTAATTTAAAAAATTTAACACAGTTATTAATGATTTTGCGTTGAATGATACTAAATACTTGATGGTTGGACGCTCTTAGACCCACTTATTCATAATCGGCTACAGGGGTCCCGCCGATTTTGAATGTATGTTGTAGCGCCGGCAATTTTTGACCTAAACTCACGAATTTGGTACCAATCGACGCAGAATTTAATTCGCTACAAGATGATATAATATCGTCCTCACACATTAAAGGGTTGCTCTACTAGAAAGCTTTGCCAAAAAAATTCATTCATAATCGGCTACGACATATACACATCAAAAGAGCAATTGAGTTAAACAGCCAAAAGCTCTAAATTGTGATGGAAAAAGAAAAGTGAAAATTTGAAATGAATACTTGGCTATTTGGTCGAATCTATTGGGTTGGGGAGAATGAGTCGGCGCCGAAAATCAAAAAAATGTGTAAAACTTCAATTCGATTTCGTCAAATAATATGCGTTTGATATCAGTAGAATGGTTAACTAATTCTCTACAAAATCACATTTAAAAGAAAATTCAAACAGTGCCTCCGCTCAAGAAAAAGCCATTTTTTCACAAAAACTACAAACTGTGATCTAGAAAAAACCATTGGTGGGATCTTCCTGCAAATTTGGCAACTTAAGTAATTCAATGTGCTCTATCTTTTTTATATAAACACCAAAGAAGGTTTATGTGAAAGAAACTGTTCAAATGATGAGTCGGACTCTTTGCCATTTTAACCAGCTGCGTTTGGAAGTTCATAAACTCCACGAAAGAAAAGCTTTGTGGAATCTCTCAAAAGTGATTTTGTAGAGAAATAGTGGATCCTTTTGATCCAAACGTATGTTTAAGGAAGGCTTTATGTGTGCAAAAAGTTTCTTTAAAGTTTGGCGCCGACTCATTCTCCCCAACCCAATAATCGAAATCCTGATAGAAACGTCGATGAAAAAAAAAAGAAAGAAAGTTGAGAAAGAAAAAGGTGTCGATTTTATAGAGCTACCGTAGCCGCCAGTTTACAACCGATCAGTCGAATTTTGACATCATTAACCGAGTCTTGTGATCCCTCATCGAATAATACCAATTATTGACTGATTAAACAAAAACTAGCGGCTTGATATGATAGTTTTACAAAATAGCTGCCTTTTAGAATAGATTAGCTAGTGAACTTACTTTATTCCAAAGACAATACGGCTTATAGATGTAATAAATGAAGTTTATATGCTAGAGTAACCCTCAATCTTGTTTACATGTAATTCAGCGGTCAGAATTCTATCACCAATGATCGATTTTTTGAGCCCGATCATTTTTTTTTGCTATTTTCTTGAAGATTTAATCAATTTTAAGGTTAGTTACCTATAAAATCTAGCCAATTAGCCCACAATCATTTGTCAAACCAGATCTGGGACAATCACAAATAAATTTGCTCAATAATCCTCGAGGTTGATTCGCCATTTTATTCCATTTTCAATCAATTCTCTAATTTCTTTTTTATCCTTTATTTATTAGTTTTTAGTAATTTGCGTCTTTTGGTTTAATTTTTTGAGCTCTCTTACTCAAAATAAATCTTTCAACTCTTCAATTACAAAATTTCCTTGTTGTTTTATATTTTATTGTGTTTTCCAGTTCAAAAAACGTCAAAAATGACCCGCAAAACGAACAGAACAGAACTGAAAAGTTAAATCTTTATTCTCTTTTCTAAAATTTCTATAAGTTATCGTTGTTATTTGTTGAGTTCTGTTATTGTTTAAAAATTATTGTGAAAGATCATCTATTTTCAGTTTTTATTGTCAAAAATCAAGAGCAAATATTGTTGTTCAATAAATATCAATATTTCAATGTTAAGAATTTCTTGTTGTTGATAAAAATTATGCATTCAGTACAGGAAAATATTAAAGTAATAACCAAGGCTCAAAGTTCATCAAAAAAAAATCTCATGCCCCCAGGCAGGATCGAACTACCGACCTTTGGTTTACAAGACCAACGCTCTACCACTGAGCTATAAGGGCTGACGAACGGCGAGAAATCTTTTCTGTTTTGGAATATTTAAACAGCTTATTAAGCCCCTTTTGAGATATCTCGTGATTATCCATTTCTCTTTCTTTCAACTCATCGCCCGTTTAGCTCAGTGGCAGAGCGTCTGTCTCGTAAAAGAATTGAGTAAACAGAAGGTCATCAGTTCAATCCTGATAGTGGGCAATTCATTTTTGAAATTTGAGGGGAATTGTGCCATTCATGAGAATAATATGAATTCTGGGATCTCATCGTCTCATTGGCTCAGTGGCAGAGCGTCTGTCTCGTAAACAGAAGGTCGCTGGTTCGATTCCAGCATGAGACATCTATTTTTGAACTTTTATAGAAGAGAGTGAGCGAATTTCGATTGGTTAAACGAATTTTGCCGGCTTCTTGAGGCTTTTCAGAGAGGATCCAATCTCTACGCGAAAATCGAAGAAATTCAAAAAAGAAATCTGGGGAGGGATTGGAAACAATACAAAAAACATTACAAAACATTTCATTACAAAAACCCATGTCTCATGCTGGAATCGAACCAGCGACCTTCTGTTTACTAGACAGACGCTCTGCCACTGAGCCAATGAGACGATGAGATCCAAGAATTCATATTATTCTCATGAATGGCACAGTTCCTGTTGAATTTCAAAAATGAAGAGATGAATGAGATATTCGTTCATCCATTTTTCTTTCTTTCAACTCATCGCCCGTTTAGCTCAGTGGCAGAGCGTCTGTCTCGTAAAAGAATTGAGTAAACAGAAGGTCATCAGTTCAATCCTGATAGTGGGCAATTCATTTTTGATTGAAATTTGGGAATTGTGTCATTCATAAGAATAATTTCAACTCTGGAATCCCATCGTCTCATTGGCTCAGTGGCAGAGCGTCTGTCTAGTACACCTCAATGTCTAGCAAACAGAAGGTCGCTGGTTCGATTCCAGCATGAGACATCTATTTTAGAAATGCTTCATGTTTCCAATCCCTTCCCGGTTTTCCATCAACCATTTGGCCTCGAGAATTTGTCTATGATCGGAATCCAATGAATCCAATGTCAATAATCGAGAAAATTACGGTTAGAATTGCCACTTTTGGTTGATTCGTTCACAATGGAGGACCCGGCAACCCATTTCTCTTTTCATGGTGTCAGCGTTTTCCGAGAAAAATGGCTCACCATAAATGCCCGTTTATGTTCACGACTTGACCTTGGATTACCGTTTTCGGTGTAAAAAATGAAACGTTTAAAAAGTTCAGTACAGAGTGCGGCAGAATTATGATTGCTTTATCAATTTATTGAATCTAACTCAGTTCTCGATGCCTCAAATGAAAGAATTCTTTTTTTGCTAGTATACTCTGAGTTACTTTCTCTAGGAAAAACATTATTGGATAAAGGGAAGTGTTTCCTAAAGGTTCTGATAATTATTTAAAGTGGGCGCGTCGGGAATTCCCGATTGAACCACTATGAATCGTTCTAAGATTCTATTTATGATTACGATTGCCCAAAAACATGAACGTGCTTAAGAAGTTTAATAAAACATTGAAGTTCAATTAAAGAAACGGTTTTTTTTGCAAAAATTTCTATCAGAAATCTACGAAAACCGTGAAATCCAGTACTGGGCAAAAGATTATCAAAAGAATTTTGCTCCATCTTGGAAGAGCTATAACTTCGAGTCTTTCCATCGTAAACTAGAAGTGTTATAATGATTCTGAAAGCTGAAAACAAGCTCTATAAGCTACTCTATTGCTTTTTATTATCACTTTGATTTTTGACACATTTCGGGGTGCGCAAAATAGGGTTTGAAAAAAAGACGTTTTTAGCTCTCAGTTTCAGCTTTCATTTTTTCTTCTTGATGCCATGCTCTAATCATCTTGAAACCGTGTTTTTTGGAAAGAACTTGCAAAACTACCCCTAGAAATCTTTGATTTGAGTCTTTATTGCTGTCTCAAAGTTCTAAAAACCCAACTTCGCATTACGGTCGCTTTTTGAGACTGAAGACGATTGAGAGACCGAATCCAAACTTTTACTTAAACAATACTTAACTTAAAATGAAAGAAAACAATAGGAAAAGTTGTATTTTAAAAAGATCAAGAGATAAATCGAGTCAAAAGAAAACAATAGGAAAAGCTGTGTTTTAATAGGGGCCAGAAATAGCGAAAAGAAAACAAAATAAGAGATGAAACGATAGAGCTGAGAACTGAGTTAGGCTCAATAACTTGAGTTTTCATAATTCTGCCGCATCATGTAGAGCATTTTAAATCTTCTAAGAGTTTTATCTTTAAGAGCTTTTTTTTAACAGCTTTTTTCTCAAAGCTTTTTTCTGACAATCCCTTAAAGTGATTTGAATCCTCAATCCAAGATTTCCTGGGATCAAAAAGTGCATAAAGACTAGATAACACTTCCGGTAACACCTTTTCTTTTGAGGGTAAATAGGCGACTAACAAGTGTCATTGTCTAACAAGTGCTATTGGCTATTTCTCAATGATCGAAACAAAAAGCACACCGACAACCGTTGATTCCCCTTTTTAACCCCATTTTTTTGATAAACAGCCGCCAATCGATTTGAAGTGATTCCTCACTGTGAGTCAAGCACTTCACTGTAGCGATAGACAATATTTGCTAAGTCTTTGTTTATTGGTTGCAAATTGTGACGACAGCTGATTAAGGATACTGTAAGAGCCGGTTACTTGCTGCTTTTTCTTGCTTTCTTGCTGTAAGAGCTGTTTACAGACTATAAGATTGATGACTATGTACAGAGTGACACAAAAGTCCAAAGCCATCTTGTCAAATTCAGGGTTTAAGATAACAAAAAACTATCCAATGCTGAATATTCTTATAAAAGTTTCTAATTATGGCGAGTTTGTGTTAAATTTAACGCTTTACAAGCAAATTGATTTATTCATTAATAATATATAATAATACTTTATTCAAACGATAAAGTGAAAGAAATCATAGAGAAATGCACAGTGATACTTAATCATAGAATACATACTGAAATCAATAAGCCAATTACTTACGGCAAAGAGCCACTAGATCTAAAGCATCGATACGTTTCTTGAATATGAAAAGCGACTGAATTTCTCGTATGTCGTTTGGGAGCAAGTTCCATAATCTAGCGGCTCTAACGGGAAATGAATTTGATAAAGAGGCATTGGAAGCAAAGGGAATTTGCAAAAGGAATGAGCCACTTCTGGGCCCTGACCGCGGTTTAAATTTGAAAAAGTCTATAAACAAAGGGCTAATCTGTTTACAACGGAGGATTTTGAAAATTTCGACTAAATCAATGACAAAGCGACGATGCTGTAAAGTTTTTAGTTCAAAAAAAAGCAAGTCTCTCCTCATAAGTAAAGCTAGAATATTTAGAATATTCAATTTTCCATAAAGCGACTTTTGTGAACCTCCTCTGAATTTTCTCCAAGCGTTCAATAAAGACTTGTGCGCGGGGAGACCAAACAATAGAAGCATATTCTAAGATGGGCCGGATATAAGTCGTCAAGCATTTGCGGTAAGAGTTTAGGTTAGGATGAATATATCGCCAGAATCAACGCAATCAAATGCCTGGTCGCTTGAATTTTTCCCAAAAACTATCTGGATTTTCTGAAATTTCTTATTAAATCGAGTCAGTCATAAGGGATTCTATTCTTTAAACTCTTTTTAAACGAATAGAAAAAATTGCGGGTTGATTAAAGCTGAAACGCAAAACTTATAGCTTTAAAAAGTTGGCGAGTCGTAATCGGCTTTCAAATTTTAATTGCTGTTTCACTTAAGAAAATATTAAGTTGGCAAAGAAGTCTTTTCGCATTTTTTCAGAAAATCCAAACTAAACCATCAAAATGCTCTTTTATGACTCTTCTCTAATAAAAAGTTATGTAATAATCAGATTTTAAATCAAGGTTATATAAAATAGAAAAATTTATTTCAGGAAAGTCAATTTTTGTGAGTATTTTCAATTAAAAACTGATTCCAAAAGAAATAAAAAGTTAAAATTGAAATTGTTTGCAAAAAACAGTAGCATAATCATAAATATTCACTTAAAATTTTGAAAAAATACATGGTGTTTTGATAGATTCCGAGTCAAAAGAACGTGAACTCGAAAAACTTCAAATTTGACTTGGTAATCTCGATCATTTCTTCCAACAAAACTTCCCAAAATAAAAAGTTATGCCGCTATTTTTAGCTCAAGATATTGATCTTTATATATAAGCATACAAAAGTTTGGTAGTTGCTTTGGTTGAAAAATTTGGGTGAAGCCAAAAGTCTTCCTTGCCTAAATACGCGATGAGAAAGTTCTGTTTTTGCGGAAAAATGTGTTCTAGACCGAAATTTCATCTATTGGGTTGGGGAGAATGAGTCGGCGCCGAACTTTAAAGGGACTTTTTGCACACATAAAGCCTTCTTTAAACATACGTTTGGTTTCATCAAAAGGATCCACTATTTCTCTACAAAATCACTTTTGAGAGATTCCACAAAGCTTTTCTTTCGTCGAGTTTATGAACTTCCAAACGCAGCTGGTTAAAATGGCAAAGAGTCCGACTCATCATTTGAACAGTTTCTTTCACATAAACCTTCTTTGGTGTTTATATAAAAAAGATAGAGCACATTGAATTACTTAAGTTGCCAAATTTGCAGGAAGATCCCACCAATGGTTTTTTTTCTAGATCACAGTTTGTAGTTTTTGTGAAAAAATGGCTTTTTCTTGAGCGGAGGCGCTGTTTGAATTTTCTTTTAAATGTGATTTTGTAGAGAATTAGTTAACCATTCTACTGATATCAAACGCATATTATTTGACAAAGTCGAATAGAAGTTTTAGACATTTTTTTCATTTTCGGCGCCGACTCATTCTCCCCAACCCAATAGATTTCGAAATGATAAATTCTTTTTTAAATATTTTCTGTTGGCCCTAAAAACGGGGTGGCTCCCGGACTTTTGTGTCATCCTGTCGATATTATCAAATACTGTAAATGCTGTATTAGAATGACACTCCCCTGTAGAGAGTGCTCAAATCATGTTTTCTAAAAAGTGCTAAACTACCGTGATCTTGCAGGTCATAAGTAGAAAGTCATTTTCATTTTCCAGTAATTCTACAGTTTAATCTTCGATTTCTAGAATATTTGTTAATTCACAATCAATGTTTCCAGCTTATTTTGATAATTTTTATAGGGAAATTCCAAAAAAGCATCTGTTTTTCCAATTCTAACCATTCTTCTTTTCATTTCGCACAGCCCCACCTTGCAAACTTGTTCAAGGAAAAACTGAAGTCTTTAGGCTGAGAAGTTCTTCTCCATTCGTCTTATTCTCCTGACTTGGCCTCTAGTGACTTTCATCTTTTCAAGAAAATGGCTGTTGATTTGGCAAATGAACACTTTGGAGATGCGGAGGAAATCGAAAAATGGATCGACTCCTTCCACAAGCGGCAGCCCCATAACTTTTGGGAAAAGGAAATCAGCGCTTTGCGCAATAAATGGCAACAAGTTATACTTAAGAATGGTGTTTATTTTGAATAAATATATAGTTTATTTTTTCAAAAATTACAGTTCAAACATTTACTAAAGACTTATCAACCCAATATCATTTTTGTAATTCTTGAATGAGTATAAGCTGCAAATTTCAGAAAGCTGTCTGCTGACTCTCAAAAAACACCTGTTTCCATTTTTATTTCCAATTCGTTCACTCTACTTTTGGTTTAACAAATAGTCACATTTGGCTCAATTTTCCCACTATCAGACTCAAATGTCAGAATATTCAATTCTCGAGACTCTTTATTTAATTCAACTTCCAATCGATGGCTTTATTTGCTCACTCACCATTGGTATATTCAGTTGTGTGAAAGCTCCAGATCATATTAAAGCGTTCAGAATGCTTCAAATTGCGATCATTGTAAGTAAATAATAATTTTGTGTTGATCCCAAGCTAAATGATAGCTTAGCTCGTTACTTATTATGAGAGAGAGAGTATATCTGTGTGTCTGTCTGTTGTGCGATTTCAGAAAAAATGGCTGAACCAATTTGGCTGAAAATTTAGATATATGTGTAAAATTTTATCTAATTTAAAAAATCAAATTAGTTCTGAGGGTTAGTGGGACCGTTTTTGCAAAAAGTGGAATTACTGAAGCTTCTTTATACGCGTGGTCGAGTGTCAACCTGCGCTGGAGAAAGGGTTGTTGGTTTCAATTGAGTAAACAGCTTAAATATATTATATTGCGCTTTGACAATAATACTTTACCAAGCTTCCAATGAGAACCTAACTCATTTTAAGTCTATCTTGGTGGCTTGTATCCAGGATTTTAGCTCTAAATCAAGCACTCCTGTTATCTGATAGATACAGGCCATAAATGATGTTTTGAAAGACGAAGAAAATGTCTTTTCGATAAGAACGGTATTTTCAAAACATAAGGAAGGAAGCCAAATTGGGGTGGCCAATTTGTGCGACTTGAGTGGCTGCTGTGATTGGTTGGTCAACCAAGTTTCTGTACCTTCTACAAACTTCTGTGTCGACCATCAAATCCTTTTATCGTCTTGACATGAACATCGAGTTACGGCTGTTACGGCAAATTCCACTTCTTGCCCAATTGATTGTTTTTGACTTTCCTTTACTTCGGCCTTCTAGAAATATAGCAATGTTGCAGGAAAATTTCGAATTGTGCTAACTCAACAATGACGTACGTCAGTTTATCATCTTCAATAGTCTCATCATCGCTCATTTTAAAAGAAAAGTCAAAAAAGGAATGATTCTAATTTTCTGCGAGAGGAGTGGCTTGCCAGTTGGCTCGTTCAAAACTGTCTGCCGCAGCAGGAGATGTTCATTAACAAAATTTTGCCGAATATAACAGGAAATCAATCAGCCGATTTGTTTCTGCTATTTTTGGTATAAAAAGCATCAAATAAAAACAACATAATAGTTATCGGCGATAAAAATTTCTCACTTGGAGTCAGCCTCGATTGTTACACCCTTTAACATCTCATTTTAGCTATGTTCCCTATCAATGACGATTACTTTGTCCTTCGCTTGCCCCGTCATTATCCCAACTTTCACCATCATTTCAGCAAGTTCAATAAATTTCAGTCAAACAGAGCTTCACATATTTGGTGTAAGATGAGATGGTTATTGTTTCTTGTTAACTGCAAATTCTAGCACATTTATTTATTTCTCTCTATCTTTCATATTCTTTTACATTCGTGTAACTTTTCTCTTCGATGTCTCGCTATATCGTCTCCAAAATGGAAAATTCGAGTTCGACGAATATTTTCTGTATGAAAGAAATCAATTTTGAAAAATGTCAATTTTTTTAGTTTTTTTACACGAGCGTATTTCTTTTGGTGATCACAATCGTCGCTTACTTTGATTATTTGGTGATTCCTTATCAAATACACGAGAATAATAGGGTAACTTTATTTACATTAAAATTTTTAGAGAAAGATACAATTAAACAATTCTTAGACCAAATCTTCAGTAGATTTGTCTGTTCTTATAAACGATTCAAATTTTCCCCTGACATTTGCATTAATCGGATTTTTCCTGGTCTTTGCGATGAGGTTGGTCTTTTGAATAGATTCAAGTCCATGTCGAGCTCATACTTTAAACTAAAAATACGTTCAACTTATTTGTTAAGTAATACCGGAGTAACTTAAATTGTTTCAAAGTTAAGCTTTTAGTTGGATCATTGTTGTTGTAACTCTTTTATACAAACTTCCTCATCTCGGGCCTCCTCTGAGTATCAAAATACAAACGATGCAGCAGCAATTATTACGAGTTTCGTTAGTTCAGGTACATGAGTGGATTCACGGATGATATTCATTAGCTACTCTGGAGAATAATTTTTCTTAATGATTTCCAATTGCAAAAAATTTTTATTTAAAAAAATCAAATCATTCAAAATAACAGCCGTTAGAATCAATACACTTTTGTCAACGAGTAGTCAGTTTCTCGATCCCTGCAGCAAAGTCGGGCTGTCTAGAGGCGATAAAATTGATAAAATTTGTATTCAATAGAATTTTTTTGACCTCTTGTAAATTTTATCCTCTTGTAATTTGTATCGCTCTTGTAAATTTTATCTATTGGGTTGGGGACTATGACTCAGCGGACAAAAGAAAGGCAAATAGATTGAACATTTCACAAGCAAATCATTCAAGGTATTCTCCATTATTTTGCACGATTTGGGCCCATTTTACTGGTAGAAGCCGGATGCCCCTCTCGTAGAAAATTTTGGGTTTTGAGTCAAACCAATCGGACAGCCATTTTTGGACAGCATTCTCGGAATCAAAGTGTACATTTGCCAAATCATTGCTCATGGCCCTGAATAAGTGATAATCAGATGGTGCAAGATCAGGGTTGTATGCCGGATAGGCAAGCACCTCCCATCCAAGTGAGTTCAATTTGGAACGAGTCATCTTCGAAACATGGGGCCGGGCGTTGTCATGTTGGAGAATCACTTTGGTCTTTGAGGGTCTTTTTTCAGCCAAAGAAACATTCAATTTCCCAAGTTGCTCTGAGTATTTGATAGAATTGAGAGTGGTCTTGCTATCCAAAAGTTCCCAGAATACCATTCCATCGATATCCCAAAAACAGCAAAGCATGTACTTCTTCTGGTGCACTTCTGGCTTGGCGTCATGATCGGGTTTCTCTCCAGCTCCAACCCATTGGCGCTTCCTTCGGAAGTTGGTGGTTAGAACCCACTTCTCGTCCCCCGTAATAATACGGGAGAGAAAAGATTTCCTTTCGTAACGAGAGAGAAGGGCGGCGCTGATTGAAGCTCGTTGCCACTTCTGGGTGTCCGTGAGATCATGAGGGACCCAAACCCCAAGTTTTGATTTAAAGCCATTTGCATGCAAATGATTCAATACTGTTTTGTGATCAACTGAGAGTTCTTCTGCTATTTCCCGTGAAGACAGCCTATCGTTTCTTTGGAGAATTTCAAGCAACTTAGCATCGTCAAAGGAGACCCCTGGATGACCCTTTCCTTCATCTTCAAGAGACATATCCCCAGAACGAAACCTAGCAAACCAGGTTTGACAAGTGCGTTCTACAGGTGCATCTTCACCGTAAATCTTGCCAAGGTTAGCAGAACATTGGGCTCCATTGTGACCTTGCAGGAACTCGTATAACATAGCATGTCTCAGATGTCCGGGTGGCAGATTATTGATGGTCGCAACAAAGCAAAATAAAAAATGAATAAAATAAAGAGATAAGGTTTGATTCATCATTGTTTTTGAGAGAATAGATCTGTTCTTATCTGCTCGCCAAAATGGCAGGCAGCCGATTGTTGTTTACAATTTAAGAGAGTGTTGGGAAACTAGCCGCTGAGTCATAGTCCCCAACCCAATAGGACGTTGGTCACTAGGTTTCAAAAAGGTTCTGACCGATTTTGTGTTTACAGATCTCTTCGGCAACCTTACTAGGGAATGTCAAGTCAAGATCGAGTTTTCAGATTCAGAATCGCCGATGAAAACCCTATCAGATGGGCCAAGGCTCATGTGAAAACTCGATTTTAACTTGACAAAATTCCCTAGTTAAAACCTCACATAAACTAATTGTAAAAAAAGTTTCGTTAAAAATATCTAGATGATCTTTTTGTTGACAATATGTGCTCTACCTTGGCTTATAATAGTTTTATCAACCCTTGTTCAAGACCAGCAAACAAGTAAGTCTTGAAAACTCCCATTTATACGGTTTTGCTTTTCAGAAAACATTTTATCCAATGCACTAATGATAACCACTTTGCATTCTTCCGGCAATTGTTTCATCGTTCTTTTTGTGACAAAATACTATCGGGATCTTTTTATTAAACTTTATCAGGTGTGTAAGTAGACAAAGAATGCGACATTGACAATAATTTGATTAGAAAATTTGATTTTCAGCATCTCAAAAGGCGATTCACATCACGAATTGGAGATTCAACGATAGTTAAACCGCAACAACCAAAACCAGATGTTATTCGATCTGATCAATCATGAAAAAAACGAAATTTTGTCCTTGTACAATTCAATATTTATATTTCATATTTATAATTATATTTGTTTGGTTATATATTTCAATATATAACCAAACTTCCAACCATTTACAAACTTGAATGAATAGTTATTCTGCAAAGTAAATACTACAAAGTTAATATGCAAATTCATCTTTAGCTATTTACTTCATGATTGGATTTTATCATTTGTTGTCTGATAAAGTTTAACGTTACAAATTCAATCGCGCGTGCAATCTCGACAAGTTTCCCGGATATAGCATGAAAATCTGGTTAGATTTTCTTTTTTGGATGTAAATTGATTGGGCGCTTCTGGACAAACGAAGCTCTAGCCATTCTTCCCAAGAACATTGAAATCCTGGCTACAGGTTAGATGTCTTGCTACATCATCTCCAGAATGGAAAATTCGAGTTCGGAGAATATTTCTCGTGAGAAATCAATTTGATCTTGTTCAATTTGATTGAATTTTTCTATACATATAAATGACTTTATTAGATTTATTAGATATTCGGTTCGCGGGAAAATTTTTATTTTAAAAAAACAATAAATAAAGAGGATTAATATAGAAGGTATTCTCCTTTGTTATTTAGGACATCGTGCGATCTTTTGCTTAATTCAATAATTCCATCTTCATAGAACTGAGACTTTTTGACGAAAAATAGTTGGTGACCACATTTTCGACTTCCTGGGAATCCTTGAACAGCTGATCGTAGATGGGCTGCTTTAGAGACCTGAATAAGTGGTAGTCTGATGGGGCCATTCAGGGCTGTAGCGGGCGGTAGAAGGTAGAAGTTTCCAGCGCATCTCTTCGATTTGTTGGAGAGTCATCTTTGCCGTGTGCGGTTTTGCATTATCATGCAAAAATCGAATTTTTGAAGTGTCATGTCGAGATTTGCTTGATCCACACGCTCTAACAGCTCACTGTAAAGTTCAGCTGTGACTGTTTTACCTGGTTTGAGCAGTTCGAAATAAATCAATCCACGATACGCACAAAATCAACTTCTTTCCATGCAGACCAGGTTGACGTGACAACCGGGGCTTGCTTCGGTGATAGCCATTGGTGTTTGAGCTCAACGTTATCATATAATATCCACGTTTCATCAGAAGTAACAATCGATTTCCAAAAATCATGTGCTTTTGAGTTTTGAATCAAAATTGAACAAGTGTTCATACGGGAAATTTTGTGATTGAAGGTCAGTTCAAGTGGGACCCATTTTCCGCATGTTTCGCTTTCCAATCAAATGTAAATGCTCTTCAATGGTGCTATGATGAACATTGAAATGGCACCTAAATAAATTGGTAATCCATCAAACACTCCCGCCGCAGGATCGAACCACCGACCTTTGGTTTAGAAGACCAACGCTCTACCACTGAGTCATCAGGGTGTTGAAAACGATGGGAAATTGCTGTTTTTGAATATTTGAACAGCTTATTGAGTTTTGTTCTGATGTACAAATATCTGATTGATCCATTCATTTTCCATTTTCCTTTCTTTCCACTCATCGCGCGTTTAGCTCAGTGACAGGGCGTCTGTCTCGTAAAAGAATTGAGTAAACAGAAGGTCATCAGTTCAATCCTGATAGTGGGCAATTTATTTTTGAAATTCGACGGGAATTGTGCCATTTATGAGAATAATATGAATTCTTGGATCTCACCGTCTCTTTGGCTCAGTGGCAGAGCGTCTGTCTAGTACACTTCAATGTCTAGTAAACAGAAGGTCGCTGGTTCGATTCCAGCATGAGACATCAATTTTTGAAATTTGCTAAAGTGAGCATCATTTGCTAAAGTGAGCGAATTTCGATTGTTTAAACGAATTTTTCCAGGTTCTTGAGTCTTTTCAGAGAGGATCCAATCTCTACGCGAAAATCTAAAAAATTCAAAAAAGAAATATGGGGATGGATTGGAAACAATACAAAAAACATTACAAAACATTTCATTAAAAAAATAAATGTCTCATGCTGGAATCGAACCAGCGACCTTCTGTTTACTAGACAGACGCTCTGCCACTGAGCCAATGAGACGATGGGATCCAAGAATTCATATTATTCTCATGACTGGCACAATTCCCCTCAAATTTCAAAAATGAAGTGCTGAATGAGATATTTGTTCATCCATTTCTCTTTCTTTCCACTCAACGCCCGTTTAGCTCAGTGGCGGAGCGTCTGTCTCGTAAAAGAATTGAGTAAACAGAAGGTCATCAGCTCAATCCTGATAGTGGGCAATTCATTTTTGATTGAAATTTGGGAATTGTATCATTGATAAGGATAATTTCGACTCTGCAATCCCGTCGTCTCATTGGCTCAGTGGCAGAGCGTCTGTCTAGTACACCACAATTTCTAGCAAACAGAAGGTCGCTGGTTCGATTCCAGCATGAGACATCTATTTTTGAAATGCTTTATGTTTCTAATACCTTCCCGGTTTTCCATCAACCATTTGGCCTCGAGAATCATTTGTCTATTGCCACTTTTGGTTGATTCGTTCACAATGGAGAACCCGAGAACCCATTTCCGTTTTGAATGGTTTCAGGGTTTTCCGAGAAAAATGGCCCACCCTAAATGCCCGCTTAAGTTCATGAGTTGACCTTGAATTACCGTTTCCGGTGTAAAAAATGAAACGTTCAAAAAGTTCAGTAGATAGTGCGGCAGAATTCTGATTGCTTTATCGATTTATTGAGTCTAACTCAGCTCTCGATGCCTCAAATAAAAGAATTCTTTTTTTTGCTAGTATATTCTGAATTACTTTCTCTAGAAAAAACATTATTGGATAAAGGGAAGTGGGTTCTTTTCCAATATCGGGGGAGCGGTCCGATTATCGGGGGAGCGAAAGGAAAATCGGGGGAGCAAATTTTGCCCCCTCGAAAAATGCATTTCCGGGACTGTATTTTAACTGCAACGTTTTTTTAAAAACTTTAACGACGATGCGCTTTTGTTTTGGTTACTTCGTTTGCATTTCTTTCCTTGTTATGGTCAATTATACTATTAATGAATAATTTTTTAGGTAGCCATTTGTTCGTTCGGGATTGTGGAGCGTTCGGCAAAAAGAGAAGGCGACCGATAGGGAAGGTGGCGGTAGATTTGGTGTTAGATATTTAAGTCACTTTTGTGATCTAATATAAAGGTTGTGAGAATAACGGGTAATTCGCGGATTTTATGGCGGTAGTTTGTATAATATAGGACATATGTAGCGCTGCCAAAATTTGCTCCCCCGATTTTCCTTTCACTCCCCCGATAATCCTTCCGCTCCCCCGATATTGGAAAAGAACCGGGAAGTGTTTCCTAAAAGTCCTGAAAGTGGGTGCGTCGGGAATTCCCGATTGAACCACTATGAATCGTTCTAAGATTCTATTTACGATTACGATTGCCAAAAAGATGAACATGTTTAAGAAGTTTAATAAAACATTCAGTTCAACTAAAACGGTTTTTTTGCAAAAATTTCTTTCAGAAATCAACGAAAATCGTGAAATCCAGTACTGGACAAAAAATTATCAAAAATTTATTTTTTTATTTTTGAAGAGCTAAAACTTCGAGTCTTTCCATCGTAAACTAGAAGTTTTATAATGATTCTGAAAGCTGAAAACGAGCTCTATAAGATGCTCTATTGCTTTTTATTATTATTTTGATTTTTGACACATTTCGAGATGCGCAAAATAGGGTTTGAAAAAACGACGTTTTCAGCTCTCAGTTTCAGCTTTCAGCTTTCAGTTTTTCTTGTTGATGCTATGCTCTAAACATCTTGAAATCGTGTTTTTTTCGAAAGAACTTGAAAAACTACCCCTAGAAACCTTTGATTTGAGTATGTATTGCTGTCTCAAAGTTCTAAAAAACCCAACTTCTCATTACCGTCGGTTTTTGAGACTAAAGACGGTTAAGAGACCGAATCCAAAATTTTACTGAAACAATAATTAACCCAAAATGAAAGAAAAAATTAGGAAAAGTTGTGTTTTAAAAAGAGCAAGAGATAGCGAAAAGAAAACGAAATAAGAGATGAAACGATAGAGTTGAGAACTCAGTTAAGCTCAATAACTTGAGTTTTCATGTCAATCATTTTAAAGCTTTTAAGAATTTGATCTTTAAGAGCTTTTTTCTAAAAGCTTTCTTCTAAAAGCTTTTTTGACAATCCCTTAAAGTTATTTGAATACTCAATCCAAGATTTCCTGGGGTCAAAAAGTGCATAAAGACTAGATAACACTTCCGGTAACACCTTTTCTTTTGAGGCTAAATAGACGACTAACAAGTGTCATTGTCTAACAAGTGCTATTGGCTATTTCTCAATGATCGAAACAAAAAGCACACCGACAACCGTTGTTTCCCCTTTTTAACCCCATTTTTTTCCATAAACAGCCGCCAATCAATTTGAAGTGATTCCTCACTGTGAGTCAAGCACTTCACTGTAGCGATGGACAATATTTGCTAAGTCTTTGTTTATTGGTTGCAAATTGTGACGACAGCTGATTAAAGATACTAAATTACTTGCTGCTTTTTCTTGATTTCTTACTTTAAGAGCTGCTTACAGACTCTAAGATTGATGAATATGTACAGAGTGACACAAAAGTCCAAAGTCATCTTGTCATTTGGTCGTCAAATTCAGCGTTTAAGATAACAAAAAACTATCCAATGCTGAAGATTCTTATAAAAGTGGAGTTCTTATGATTTTTTGGAGATTCAAAGAGGGTCGCGGGTAAGAAAATAATTTTACTTTTAAACATTTTTTTTTGTACGTTTTGGACAGGGTCCATTGTTTAAAATAGTTTTTAACGGATTCTAAATTTTTGATTTATCTGCCTCCCCCCCCCCCTACCTACTTTTTGGATCAGTCAATTTTCAGGGGTTGAAAAATAAAAGGACATGTCATTCTATTACACCCCTTTCAAATTTCTGAGCTCCTATTTTCCTGAAAAAAATGGAGGACGAAAGATTTCTGATTCGCGCAGCTATACTCTACGATTTTAAACAAGGAAAATCAGTCGCTGAATCTCATCGTATAATTATTTCCGCTTTTAGAGATGGAAGTATTAGCAAAAGACAATGTCGAAAATGGTTTCAACGCTTTCAAAGTGGCAACGAAAGTCTCCAGGATGAGCCGCATGAAAGGCACCCTCCATGAGTGACTGATGTGGATTTGCTAGTAAAAATTGAAGAGAATTCAACACTCACTACATGAGAATTGGCAGAAATGTTCAATATTTCTCATACAACAATCGAAAATCATTTGCCTCGTGTTGGGAAAAAATCGATGTGGAAAGTGGGTTCATGGAAAGTGGGGTCATGTTCATGTTTATTTGGTATCAATAAATTGCGCCAAAGGTGACAAGAAATCATCGATAATAATGTAGAATACCTTTTGGATTAATGTTCTTTTTTTGCGCTCTATGAAATAAACAAGTTGTTGCCTAAAACGAGCGTTTATAAATTGCCAACCTAATAATACAGCATTTACGGTAGGTTATGTGTCCGAACAACTGCCGATCAGGGCTAATAATAAGTCAGAAGTTAGGCGGCTTGGACTAGCCAGAGTCAGGAAAGACCTTCTCACAGCCTCACATTGTAATCTATTCACTTTCACAGTGAGATGAGCATAATATCTCCACTTCAATAGACCGTAGTGTGAGAAAATTGCTCCAACACTTTTCTTCAATTATCTCTTTGGGTGAATTCTTTCTTGTGCTTTGGTTAACCTTCAAAGTTGTAATCTGAATCAATTAAGGTATAAAAATATAGTAACTTTACAGTTTAACCTTCGATTTCTAGAATATTTGTTAATGCACAATCAGTGTTTGGAGCTTATTTTGATAATTCTTATAGGGAAACTCCAAAGAGCATCTGGTTTCCATTTCAAATCATTCTTCTTTTCATTTCGCACGGCCCCACCTTGCAAACTTGTTCAAGGAAAAACTGAAGATTAATGTCTTCCAAAGAGCTCCTGTTTTCCAATTCCATCTCCCAAAAAGCAAGTGTCTTCCAATTCTAACCATTTTGTGCAGCAACCTAATCTCAGATTTGTGATTCTTGAATGAGCATAAGCTGAGGATTTCACAAAGCTACTCCTGACTCTCAAAAAACACCTGTCTCAAAAACACCTGTTTTTATGGCCAACTTGTCCCCTTCCAACTTTTTGGGTTTACAAACAGTCACATTTTGATTCACTTTTCCCACTATTAGACTCAAATGTCAGAATATTCAATTCTCGAGACTCTTTATCTCATTCCACTTCTAATCGATGGCCTGATTTGCTCACTCACCATTGGTATATTCAGTTGTGTGAAAGCGCCAGATCATATTAAAACGTTCAGAATGCTTCAAATCGCGATCATTGTAAGTAAATGATAATTTTGTGTTGGTTCTAAGCTAAATGATCGTTTTGATCGGTACTTATTAGAAGAGAGAGAGAATATCTGTGGGTCTGTCTGTTATGCGATTTTCCCCGATTTCCGATCTCATTTTGAAAATAAAAACAAAATAATAGTTATCGGCGATAAAATTCTGACTTGGAATTCGCCTCGATTGTTACCCCCTTTAACATCTCATTTTAGCTATGTTCCATATCAATGACGATTACTTTTTCCTTCACTCGCCCCGTCGTTATCCCACCTTTCACCCTCATTTCAGCAAGTTCAATAAACTTCAGTCAAACGGAAATTCTTATACTTGGTGTAAGATGAGATGGTTATTGTTTCTTGTTAACTGCAAATTCTAGCACATCTATTTATTTCTCTCTATCTTTCATGTTCTTTTACATGTGTATAACTTTTATCTTCGATGTCTCGCTATATCGTCTCCAGAATGGAAAATTCGAGTTCGACGAATATTTTCTGTATGAAAAGAAATCAATTTTGAAAAATGTTAATTTTTTTAGTTTTTTTACACGGGCGCATTTCTTTTCGTGATCCCGATTGTCTTTTACATTGATTATTTGTTGATTCCTCATCAAATACACGAAGATAATAGGGTAACTTTATTTACATTAAAATTTTTAGAGAAAAATACAATTAAACAATTCTTAGATCCAATCTTCAATTGATTTCTCCGTTCTTACCAACGATTCAAATTTTTCCCTGATGCTTACATTATTCGGATTTTTCCTCGTCTTTGTGATGAGGTTGATCTTTTGAATAGATTAAAGTCCGTGTCGAGCTCATACTATAAACTAAAAATACGTTCAACTTATTTGTTAAGTAATACCGAAGAAATTTGAATCGTCTCAAAGTTAAGCTTTTAGTTGGATCATTGTTGTTGTAACTCTTTTATACAAACTTCCTCATCTCGGGCCTACTCTGGGTATCAAAATACAAACGATGCATCAACAATTATTACGAGTTTCGTTAGTTCAGGTACATGAGTGGATTGTCGGGTGATATTTATTAAGTACTCCGGAGGATAACTACCTTTTTCTGAGAAACTGATTTGCGATTGCAAAAATTTCAATTGAAGTAAATCAAATTAATCACCATAACAACCGTTAGAATCAATACACTTTTGCCAAAGAATAGCCATTTCTTCGATCCCTGCAGCAAAAAATCGGGCCTACTCTGGGTATCAAAATACAAACGATGCATCAACAATTATTACGAGTTTCGTTAGTTCAGGTACATGAGTGGATTCTCGGATGATTTTAATTAGGGACTCCGGAAAATAATTGCAATTTTCTTAATGATTTAAGAAATGAAATGAAAAGCCAAGTTTTGTATGCCAAATATCTCGTGTTACAGATGCGTTCCGGAAAACTAAAAGTGGATTCAGAATCCCCGATGAAAACTCGCTCCTGACTTGACAAAATTCCCTAGTTAAAACCTCACTTAGGCTCATTGTAAAAAAGTGTCATTAAAAATATCTAGCTAATCTTTTTGGTGACAATATCTTTTCTACCTTGGATTGTATTAATTTTATCACCACTTGTTCAAGATAAGCAAACAAGTAAGTTTTTAAAACTCCCCTTCATACGGTTTCCTTTTTAGAAAAAATTTTATTCAATGCACTAATGATATCCACTTTGCATTCTTCCGGTAATTGTCTCATCGTTCTTTTTGTGACAAAATACTATCGAGATCTTTTCATTAAATTTTATCAGGTAAGTAAATAGCCAAAGAATGCGACATTGACCATATATTGATTAGAAAATTTCATTTTCAGCATCTCAAAAAGCGATTCACATCACGAATTGGAGATTCAACGATAGTTAAGCCGCAACAACGAAAACCAGATGTTATTCGATCTGATCAATCATGAAGAGAACGAAATTTTGTCTTTTATTACAATGAAGTGTTTATAAAATACTAATCTGAACTGCATTTACAAGCACAATTTTTCCCAGTACCCTTAAAAGAAACCTGGGTGTATAATAGCCAAGGCGCGGTTTAGAAACTTACCTTCTAAACGTGTTGACTTTTAAAATTTAAAACTGTGCCAACTAGACTTGCCAACCAATTACAAACTTAAATTAATAGTTAACCTGCAAAGTTAATGCAAATTGATCTTTAAATATTGATTGAAAATTATCATTTGTTGTCTGATGAAGTTTACAAATTCAATCGGGTGTGCAATATCCAAGTTCAGCTGTGACAGTTTTACCCGAGTTGAGCAGTTCAAAATAAACCAATCCACGATAGTTCCACCATACGCACAAAATCAACTTCTTTCCATGCAGACCAGGTTTTGACGTGACAACCGGGGCTTGCTTTTGGTGTGATCGCTATTGGTGCTTGCGCTCAACGTTAGCATGTAGTATCCAAGTTTCATCAGAAGTAACAATTGATTTCCAAAAATCATGCGCTTTTGATTTTTGAATTAAAATTGAACAAGTGTTCATACGGGCAATTTTGCGATTGAGGGCCAGTTCGTGTGGGACCCATTTTCCGCATCTGTTTCGCTTTCCAATCAAATGTAAATGCTCTTCGGTCGTGCTACGATGAACATTGAACATTTCCGACAACTCCCGAGTGGCGCAAGTGGAATCTTCTTCGATAATTTGCAAAAGTTGAGACTCATCCAGTTTTCGGGGACGTCCTTCTTGATGCTCATCTTCTAGGTTCTCGTTTCCACTTCGAAATCGCTCAAACCCTCGATAAAATTGGCTTTTGCCAATACCTACGTCATAGGGCTTTGGAATAAAATAAAAGCCCCGGTTGTCACGTCAAAACCTGGTCTGCATGGAAGGAGTTGAGTATGAGGTTTTCAGGGAGATTTTTCAAGCTTAAAGTCATAGAGTAAAGCAGCTCGAATAAGGAATTATTGTTGCGTCATTTTTTTGATAAAAAATGAAGAAATGTTTTCGAATAATATTATGATTGTGTAAGCAAACACCCTCTGCTTCTCTGTTACTCTCGCGGTTTTCTCTGTTTGTCTGCCATTACTTTCGCAAGAGCACAAGTTAAAAATTCGCATTATTTTCCCGCCAACCTAATATATTCATTAATTCTAGCTCAAATATATGCGAAACCATATAAAACCCAGGATAAAATATGCTAAATTCAATGAGATAATTGGTTAAAGATTACCTCAAATTTATTAGCTCTAACTCAAATGTGTAATTCGTTGGCAAACCATAATTAGTTACTTTTTCATTTGAAAAATAGTAGCCTAAATTTTCTAGTTTTTTTTTCTTGAACCCTCACCAATTCATCAACCTGTACCCAATAAGGACAATTCCACGCGTTTCTCTTTGATTGCGCAATGTGGCCGTTCCCCCATTGTGCTCAATCAAATGAATGCCCATTCTCGTAATTTTTTTTCTTTTTTCTCAATAATTAAGTTAGCGATCGTTAATTGTTGGTAAAAGACTGGAAAATGGGATGAAAGACACCGCTAAAAAGAAGAAATGCAACAGGAAATTGGGAGTCATTGTTGAAGAGAAGATGAGCGACCTTTGACCTTTTTGAAGTGCTGTTAATTGGATAGTTTTGAAAGGAATGGTTAGGTAAACAGTTTATCGAAAAAATTTCATTTTAGTGATTGCCTTGGTGAAAGGAAAATTACCAAATTAAGCTCTAGGAGTCGTTCAAAATGTCTTTGCATTGGTTGCTTGTCGTTGTGTCGTTGGTTGTCCGGTTTCAAGTAAAGTTAAAAGTAAAGTTTTAGTAAAAGTATTCACATAAAAGCTGCTTATTCCTGAAATTTTGATTAATAGTATGAAAACGAGTTTAAAAAAAACAAGCAAGCTGTTTAAAAAATAAAATTTTAAAACTGAAACATCTTTTGGCCATTCCAGGGCAGCGTTGAGTGGAACCGGACCCAGAATCTCTACGCAAGAATACAAAGAACGTCACGGCAACTAAGCGACACTAAACGCCTACACAACGATACTATGAAGTGACTATTGAAGCGTCGCGTAGCCGCCAAGTGTTCTTTGTATTCTTACGTAGAGATCTGGATGTGAATCCGGATCCACCCTTCCCTATTCCAAAGCCATTTGTTTCTAACACCATCCGTTTCTGTTTCTGTTTTTGACTCAATTCCCTAGTCGATTCGATTTCACCTCTAAAATTTCCTATTTGTCTCCTATTTGTCGGAAATCTCCACCAAATTACAGTGTTCATTTCGATGGGCGAAAGTCCATTCGTGTCGTCGGAAATCGGTGGTTTTTTTACCGCGTTTTCCTGCCATTTCGTGAGCAATGGGCCGATTTGAAATGAAAGGATAAAGGAAAAGAGAGAATTATACCGTATTCCCTTCACCCAATTGCCTTGTCGGTGAGTTTTGTGTAACAAAAAACATTATCGTCTCCATTGAAGCTCTATGGACACGTGTTCAAAAAGTGACAAAGTGAAACTCGTAAATTCTTAAAAAATGAAAACTCTGGTTGAACAAATCAGCATTGAAAGTCGAATTGAACTGTAAGCGGTTTATCATTATCAAATTTTTATCAGTTTACCATCAAATGTTACAAGCTATTGCTTTCACTTTGTTTATTAGGCAAACCAAGATGATATCATCTGCTTCTTGGATCAATATCAAACAGTTATATACCCAAGATCAAGAACTACTGATTGAAAAACATTACCTTGACATAAATCTGTACCCTTACAAGAAATATCTGCTATTTTAGAACAACTATGGCTCGTTATTGTCAAATGAAGTTAATAAATCCAAGCTGAAGCTGTGTGAGACTAATGTTGAGCCATTATGAACTATTATAGTTAACTAGTATAAAAACTACTATAAAAAACTGATAAAAGTGCGTGTTTTTCAAATTATGACTTACACTACGATAAGCATTGATCTTATAAACCTATAAAGTATTACATCTAAAGAAAAAAACCAAAAACCAAGAGCGGGACCGAACCCCGGTTTTGCTAACCAGAAGCCTTCCCACTATCCACTAGGCCACCGGTGCTTGCTTCCGGCAAATGAAAAGGGGGTTTTGAAGCTTATCATCAGAATTTCAATACAATTTTTAAATTGAACTTGATTAATTAAATTAAATTTTAAAATTTTCTATTTAATTCCATTTTTTTGCAAGCTTATTTGGCAGATTTTGATTTCAGATTATAAATCTCCATACTTGATTTAGTAAGATGTTTGTGGTGGGGAAACGAAAGAGAAAAGAAATTCGTGCCTTTCCCTAAGTAAAGATTGTTAATGAAAGTGCTATCTATCCGTTTATATCCAAGAATCAGGAAACTTACTAGGTTTCTTGATTCTGGGATATAAACGGATAGATAGCACTTTCATTAACAATCTTCAAATACATTTGGTCCCTAAAATCTTAAAACATTCGTTTTCCTAGTATTTTCTCCTCATGATCTGTCGATGGACCGTAATAAACGACTCCAATCGTCTTATCATCATTCCCAATCTTGAACGCACATTTGTGTGGTTTCTCTATCCAGCTGCCACAGATCGTTTCACCAATATGAGCATTTTTCTCTCTCTTTGGGGAGACAACGAACGGTTTACGCCATCGCCCTTGATGGCTTTTTTTCCTTATTTTCCCTTGACCACTATTCGCGCCATTTCCCCCTCTGTGTCCTCAAATCACTGCCTCGTTTTTCGTAATTAACTCATTGCATAACAAGATTTCATTAGAGTAATCAAGCAATCAAAATGTGATAATTTTATCGAGATTTGGCATGGTTTAGCACTTGGAATTGATTATGAAAGCTCAGTGAAGTTCGAATTTTTTGCAAAATTAACATTTAAAATTAATAACAAGTACTTTTGCACCAACGAATCTTATAATTCCAAGAACTTGGAATTATAAGACTTTCAAATTCCAAGAACTTATCGTTTTTAAGTAAATCAACAGTTTAAGCGCTTCACATTAACCCGATAACAGCAAAATTACAATAGTTGACCCAGATTGTACAAAAACAACAGGATTATGATAGCTTTTTTTAAAGATATACGCTTTAGACATCAGACTTGATAACATAATGAAAAGAAACTTGATTTGATGACAATAAGCGTTTTAGACGCTAGATTAGATTAGTAGATAGTTAGAATTTTAGAAATAAATACCTCCAATATTTTTAATCACTTCTTGAGCACTCAACTACATTGGAGTCATTGAAAAGGGGGTGTCAATGTGCATTGAGAGGTGGTTTTGCACTCAACTACACTTAATTTTGGAGAAATTATCAATCTCCAAAATTTCCCAATAGTTTTGACCCCCCTTTTCTCACTCGTTTGCCCATAACAAAACCCCGTGAACGTACACGGGCTATAATATGCACTAACGAGTCTTCTCGTGTGTTGGAGTCATTGAAAAGGGGGTGTCAATGTGCATTGAGAGGTGGTTTTGCATGCATGTGTGCATTTCTCGCTTGCCCCCCAAATTTGACGCCGAAAAGTTGTCAATTCACTTCAGCGTCCATTTGCATTGTTTCCCGATTTTCCAAAGTGGCAAACATGAATAGCTGGGCATATCCGGGCCAGTTAGTAAAGCGGAAAGAAGGCAAGAGAAGTGAGTTATTCAGAAAGAAATAGATCTGATCTAGCTGTCACGAATTAAGCTACCGTAAGACTATGAATGGAGTGAAACTTCTTGATTAATAGTGTCAAGTATTGATTTGTTGATTTGTCCGGAAAGTTTTGTCCGTATTTTTGAAATTTTTGTTTATAAATGAAGCCGATTCTGTAATTTGCTTTAAATAAAAAAAAAAAATTAACCATTTCATTTAGCTGATTTTTATAACAATTTGATTCAAAGTTTGGTTTACTAATTACAAGTTGTGTTTCAACAACTTTTTTGTCAACTCTTCTCACCAAGCGTACCCCAATACAGTAGCCTCATGACCTAAAACAAGTCACGTAGTTGTGTTTGAATGTGTTATGTCAAATCAAGATTACTTCCAAGATTGATATTTAGATCATAAGCTTTTGATTTCTGAGCTGATCCTGATCTAACTTGTCAATCTTGATCTATTCTGGTTCTAGTATTAAAAGAAAAAGATTGGGAAAAGATTTTTGAGAAGAATTCAAGCTCAAAGGCTCGAATTGGGATTGTGCAATTGGGAAATGAAAGCACAACTCATTGACTAGACCCTGACTAGAGTTCTGGGCCAAAAAGTTGAGGGATAACATAAGCGGCATGTTCTTTGGTGTGAGTACTCTACCTTTTCTGATAAATCCCTTTGCTTGAAACAACTTTTTGTCAACTCTTCTCACCAAGTGTACCCCAATACAGTAGCCCCATGACCTTAAACAATTCCTAATCATTTTTATTACCAGTTATAATCCATGCACACCTCTCCAATGCCAATCGGAGCCCATAAAATCAATCGTTAAATGCTCAAGGTTGAATACATTTTGTGGCAAAGGTGATAATGATTGCTGGGGAAAAGGGGAGAGTTTCCGCAAATCTTTCTCAGCCAACGTTACGATCTAGTCATAATTGACAAATCACAGTCTTTCTCTTACTTTTTCTCTTCTCTTCACTCAATCAATTTATTCCACTTCATGTAGGCTATAACTTGAATCATTTCACCAGCAATGAAACCAATGTTAACACCGTTTTTTCTCGGATACCGTGGGAAAGGGTTTTGTTTGAATTTTTGAAGGTTGCATCGTTATCTAATAAATTTCAATGACAACTTGAAATGAGAATTTGAAGACTTTTCCTTGAGATACAAGTCATAAATCAAAAGTTTACTATCAGACGGTTTTAATCTAAATCCAATATCAGTTATATTATGAATGAAAGCTTGAAATAGTTCAAAATCTTTCCCAGCTACTTATCAACTTTTTAGTTAAAGTTAACAAACGTTTTTGAGCGCATTGCTGGAATTACCAGAATGATCTTAAAACTTTTCAACACTAAGACTGTTCTTTGGAATTGTTTGGAAAAGGCTAAAGCAAAATGAGATCAAATAGCTCCTCTGGAAAGTCTCTGTTCATTTCAACATCTTTCTTCATTTAGTGTCGAAACTCAATGAAATTTCAGGTCGATCCACCGTTCATTAATCGGTCATTTGCATTAGAATGATGAGCAATATGGCCTTGTCTTTTCGATGAGAAATAAATACACACAAATGAATGAAAAGAAAGAGATTTGGTCTCATGATGGCGCCAACCAATCCCTTTCTTTTCCTCTTTTCTGCCAGCCGCTTTACTTCATACAAAAAGTGAATCTATTTGGGATTTCTCTCCCAAGCTATTGACCTTCCATCAATCCTCCGTGAATTTTCTTCGATGAGAGAATTGATGATTGCTGAGAAACACAAGAAAATGAAAACATTTGGTAGTTATAAACCTTGTCAAATGCATAGAAAACAAAAATTCTATTTGTTACACGTTAGTCAAAGTTAAAGTTCGAGT
Organism: Mesorhabditis belari; assembly: GCA_958450365.1. Classification (NCBI taxonomy): domain Eukaryota; kingdom Metazoa; phylum Nematoda; class Chromadorea; order Rhabditida; family Rhabditidae; genus Mesorhabditis; species Mesorhabditis belari. The sequence goes on along the minus strand of CAUEEP010000752.1, from coordinate 573,622 downwards.
TGTTAGTCGCTTACAGTATGCCAAAATATAGCAAAGGATGCTAGAGTAACTACAGTAGACTAGTATAATGTGTCAGACTATGACAAGCTATAGTATGAAAGATTCAAGTATGTCAAAGTAAAGTTTTCTGGCTTCAAGTCTGAATCTTTCAACTCTTCAATAGAACCAAAGCTATTCAAGGCTGAAATGGCCAAATGACATGAGCCATACGCAGAATTTTACGCTGATTCCGATGCTGCTATCCGTTTTGCAAAGTGACTCGGAAACGCGGGGATCTGGCAAACAAGTTTGAGGTCAAAAATCAGTCCCTATTCGGAATTTGAGCTTTTGGTGTAGTGGATAAGAGTCTCGTTTCCGAAACAAGTTATCAAGTTTTTGATCGAGTTCAATCCTTTCCTTTTTTTTCATTTTATTTTGATTTTTAACCGCTCGAATTTGCTCTATTTTAACTTTACAAGAAGCATTATGACATCTGTTGTAGTACCATTGAAAAAGAAAATTCATGCATTGAAATTGAGCGGCACTACGGGGGGTCGAACCCGGATCGTATGGGCCGTAGAGAAGCGCGCTCCCGCCATGGGGACAAGAAACAGGCCGACAAAAACGGCGATAAAAACTCGTCATTTGGCGGCTGGATGTTTTGGCTTGTAAGAAATAAAACGCTGATAGTGTTGAATTTGAGTTAGTTTTGGGAATTGAGCTTTTCTATTAAAGTCACGCGTTATCTCTAACGGAGATAATGGTTTTTCAGTTACAAATTTGTAGTCTATTTAATAGGTAAACTAAGAAAGCATTTTGTTACCTGGTTAGACCGCATTTTGTTTTGATTTTGAGCATTTTGAGCATTTTGTTACCTTATCATCCATAATTTCATTCATTTTTTCAATCAATCAATCGTCAACCCCAGTAAACCACAAATTCCTAACCAAATGATGAGTTTAGGTAACAGCAAAATTACAATAGCTGATCCAGATTGTACAAAAACAACAGAATTCTTTAAAGATATATGCTTTAGACACCAGACTTGATAACATAATGAAAAGAAACTTGATTTTCATTCATTTTTCCAATCAATAGGTCGTCAACCTCAGTAAACCACAAATTATTTACCAAATGATGAGTTCAGGTAACAAGCGAAGAGTGCCACTGATTGGGGATGACCACAGCACAACGGGGCATCGATGTGGAAGAAACCCATTGTCTGTGGGGAGTCTGTTTTCCCGTCGATTACCGGATTATCCCATGTCAACCGAATCGATGAACAAAAGAGTCGATCGGTCACCGTTATCCATACAAACACGACAATTTTCGGGTTTGTTTCCGGTCACATGGAGTTGAAGGCATTTTGTGCCATTTTGATGGCACAAAATGGTCGTTATTTTGAGGTAGAGTGGTTACAGTGTTTAGTTAGTGTTAGTTAGTTAGTTAGTTAGTTAGTTGTTTAGTTAGTTAGAACCTATAAATCCATAAAACTCTAAAAGCATACCGACAAGAGCTAACAATAAGTTTTTAAACTTGCTTTTCAACTTTGATCTTTAGTTCTTTAATTCTAAAGATCAAAATTAGAGCTTTCAAATGCAGAGTTACCAGAATTCAGAGAATTGAAGCCTGATGAAACTATTGAAAGCTTTAAAAACTTGTTATAAGTAAGACTCACATGCAAACTTATGTGTAATTCTAATTTACAAACTTTTTACCTTATTGAGCTTGAGCTTTACCGTAAAGAGCTTGAGTTTTTACCTTATTTGATTGGTAAAGTACCTAATAATCTGACTGGAAACTTTGCGTAGTTCCATACCGTAAATACTATAATAGTACCCCACCCCCCTCGTACAGTCGCGTAGGCGCAAAAGTTTTTTAGTATTTCATTTTTTTAGTCTAGCTTTGGACGCGTTTTTCTCGACACTGGCTTATGCTACAATGTGCGCTTTGGTATCAAAAAAATAGCCCTGAATTCCAGCTATTTTTTGATACCAAAGCGCACATTGTAGCATCAACCAGTGTCGAGAAAAACTTGTTCAAAGCTAGACTACGCAACACTGCGCACCGTCATTATGGGGGTGGGGTACTATTACAGTATTTACGGTATCTCTAACCATTTAAGCTTCAAGAACTAAAATCCTTCCCTTCTTTAACAGATTCCCTCAAAAAAAATTTGACTAATAAGTGCACTAGTTGAGTGCACAGAAAATTAGTGCTGTTTCCGCGACGGTGGGCAAATGTGAATGACTGGAGGGGGAAGGGAATGGAGTAAGTGACACCGCTAACCGGCCCTCTACTCACACAATGTCTCAGAAGTCTCTCATAGCACTTTTCCCCTCACTTATTCACACAAACATCTCGGCTATTATGCCTTCACGCTTTTAATGTTACTGGAAATTGAAAAGAGGAAGACCGCTACAAAGTGACTTGCTCTTTTTTGTGTTTGTAAGTCAGTCAAGCGAACGGCGAATGACTTTGGAAAAAGTGCGACAAGCAATAAAAACAGCTTACAGTTAGATTTGATGTTTGACTTCTAGTAGAGATCTGAGCGGAGAACCGAAAGCTTTTGCTTTGTTTCAAGAGGAAGAGATCAGTGTACTTTTTGAAAAAAACTCTAGTTGACTCCTAGTAGAGGTAGCCCAAAGCTTTTACTTTGTTTACAAGAGGAATATGATTTGTTCTCTTTTACTGAATTGTTGATCTGAATTTTTGACTGCTTCTTCCGAATCGAAGTGTTCTCCAGTAAGCTCATTACTCATGATCCGGAATAAATAGTAATCAAAAGGGGCGAGTTCCGAACTGTATGGGGAATGAGCCAAAAGTTCTCAAACAAGGCTATTTATTTTAGAGCGAGTCAGTTTTGCAACATGAAGGCGCGCGTTGTCGTGGATTGGAACGATCTTTGACTTGGAGGGCCTATTCTTCTTCAGGGATTCATTCACCTTTCCCAACTGTTCACTGTATTTGATTGCATTAACGGTCGTCCTGCTATCCAGCAACTCTCAGTACACCACTCCCTCCATATCCCAGAAAACGCAGAGCATAAACTTCTTCTGGTGCAAATCGGGCTTAGGGTAACTTTCGGTTGGTTGGTAAATTAAAAACTGCGGGACTTTAAACTAAAATTTATTCAACACAAAACCATCAATTCATTCCAAATAATTTCCATTATTATTGACGACTTCTGCCCATTTTACAGGCAATTTGCGGATTCCTCTTTCGTAGTAGGATTTTGGTTTCTGCGTGAGACAAGTGTGAGACTCAAAAATGGAGGACTGGAGATGTCAGCCGTAAGCCCAGTTTGAGCCCTTTCTTCAAAAGAAACCCATTTTGGTGTCAATAGAAAAGTTGTAGAGAATCAAAAATTAGGCTTATAGCCGAATTTCCAAAAAGATACACTTAGTAGTTTTGCTTAAAATGCAAGTTTTGTTGCAAGTTTTGTGAAAATTCGTAAATTTGGCATTTCTTGAAAACCAGTTTTTGAATCGTTCTGAAAATTTGGATATAAGTTTAATTTTTGATTCTCTACAACTTTTCCGTTGACACCAAAATGGGTTTCTTCTGAAGAAAGTGCTCAAACTGTCACATATGACAATAGCCCGCAGTTTTCAATTCACCAACCCAATAAATACCTAACGAATACAAAATCCAGAATCGGCAAGCCAAGCCAGTAACTAACACATCTAGTGTCAGAATTTTTGATAAGCTGTTTGAATAATTTGGTGCAATTCAACAATTGAATAATTTGTTCATTAAAGAAATTTCCCTTTGAACATTTATATTGACTTTTGTTGAACAAGTTTTGGATAACCTTGTCGCGACAACCGTAAATTGGCGGTTGGGAGTTCTTCCAATAAGACGATCAAAGGAGAGGCGAGAAAATGCCGAAGACATTTAATGACACCAAAAAAAGGACAAAAAGGGACAGTGAATGAGTCTGTTTCAAGTCTGAGAAGAGCCAATTGAGGGCTATGGATGGAGAAGATAAATAGCCTTCAAAGATGTTACTTGATGATAGGCGTACCGTATTGTTCTTTACCATTTTTCAAGTGCTTTGAGTAATTGGAAGATGATTAACGAGTCTTTGATGTGGTCATTAGTAATTTGGTCTTGCAAATTTTGAGGAATTTTTCACCTTGAGAATCATAAAGAGCAAATACTGTAAATACTCTAATAGAACGAAAAAGAAATTAGACTACGCGACTGTACGACCGAATGGCTTTCTTTTTAGAGTATTTACGATAAGTGTAATATAAAAGATCGACTTTTAAAAAGGCTATCATATCTACCGTACTTTTTGTTGAGAATAGGTGATTTAAGCAAAAGCTAACTACGATCCTAGCCTATTTATCTTTTCAGGCACTCGAGTACGGTCCCTGTAAAATCCCCAGTCCTTTGCATAAGCTCTGTTGGTTCCTGATTTCACTAATGATCTGATCTTTCTTCAACTCATTAGCATTATTTATGGGTCAACAGTTATTGACACCCCCAAATTACTCAATTCTGCCCCACCCAAAGGCTCTCTTGTCAATAACGAAGTTTTCCAGAGAGTGCCCCCATAAAATGTGCTCCTCAATACAAGCAAACCCTCCTAAAAGGCACTCGGCCTTCCGCCTAAAGCCTATCATTATCCTCCAGAGATTGGTGGCTTGTGCGGATGGTTTCCGTCGCACAATCAACTCAATTGGATAAACCACTCGAAAGATGGAGCTTGCCCTGTTTTCTCCAATTATCTTCCCAAAAATCCCCAAATTGACACCCCTATCCCTTTTTTTGTCCAAATTCCCAAATTGCCTCACTCTCGTCGCCGGGGTTTTCCGGGGCGGCTAAAAGCAAAATTTGGCACGCAATCGGCTCGACAATTGGATTTACTTGAAAAGCTCTCCTTAGTCTTGGAAATGGATTCGACAAAATGAGAAAATGGAGGGTGTTATTTGTGGCAAATGAAGAGATGTCTTTAGGGGTGTTGAGTGGTTGGGTTTTGTGGTGAAAAGGAATGATACACTGGGCACATGTTTGTCATCACTAAATAGTTGGGCTAGTACTTTTACTAGCAAACCAGCGATGCTTTGCCTCTTTGCTTTGCCTTGCTTTGCCAATAAGCTACGTATAAATTATCCATTTTTTCAACATGACTAATGTAACACAAACAAAAACACAACTCAACACACAAATACTGCCCCAATACCCCTAGAGATGTTGCTGAAAAAAAAGCATGACCGGCTGGAATCAAACCTGTGACCACCCGACTAGGATACAAGACTTTTAATCATTCCACCATCGAGCCACCTGATAATCAAACGTGCAAAAGGGTTACCTATTGTTGAACGGAACTTGATAATTGCGATAAAGAGACCAGAGTGTGTAAAGGTCTTATCCCATCACTAAAAACAACTCGTAGCCAGTCTCCCCTCAAAAATCTTTCACTTGTGAAAATAAATTGTTGAGCCACCCACTTAGCCACTCTTTCAATACCCAATTTGAGTCGCTTTCCTCGCAAAAAGTTGAAACTCGAAGAAGGTGAAGAGAGGCGCGAGAAATGCAGCAATTTTGAGTGCTTATGTGGTTGTTTGGATGGGGAAATAGATGGGCAAAAAGAAGACTTTCTTTGCTATGCGTTTGGTGTTTTTCAGGGGGAAAGAGTTGAGGATCGTTTCACGCCGATTTGGGGGAGAAACGGTAATTGACGATACGGTAGTGCGGTACTTGATGGCTGAGAGAGGGAGTGGAGGTCAAGGTGGACGGAGAGGAAGTCGATTTGTTAGAATAGTGTGAAGTTAGATAGTTAAATGATTTTCCTGAATCTTGTACTTGTCAAAATCAGTTAACCAGTCTTGAGAGCTGTCAAAGATATGTAGATAGTTAATTGATTTTGATTCCTTTCGGGACTTTGGGCTTAGTCTTACTCTACTGGAACTTTACAGTCACTAGCTCAAGACTAATCCTACAATTCTTGCGCTTAATTTGGATTTTTGTTTCAAAGTTTGTTTCAAAAATTCAGATTCTAATTTCTAATCAAAACTTTGATATCAAAACTGTTGCCATTTTGATGGATTGGCTCTCCATTCATCATTTCAACCATTTCATCTCTCCCATCAATGCTGACAGATCGGATCTCTGACTTCCGGTCGAGTGGAGGCCCTCTCAGCCTCGATTTCAGAGCATGAGAAAATTACGCCAAAATTTCCCCACTTACCTCTTCTTTTTCACCCTTTTTTCCCACTCTGACAGTCAACCGATTTTCGACGATTTGCTTCACCGTTTCGAAGTGTTTGATCGAAAACTATGAGAATAATGGCGAGTTGAGATGGAGAAATGGGTGGAATTGTGATCGGAATTGAGAAGAATTGGATCGATGAGGAAATTTGATTGGATGATAATGAATTTTTGGATATTATAAACCTTATAACTACAGTAGTTAAATAGTTTTTTTTGAGTCGCACACACCTGTGCCCTTCCAGTCCACAATCTATCTCAATTGGATATTATAAACCTTATAACTACATTGATCTCTCAGTTTTACATTTTATCTCTTTAGATCTACAAGTTTAACAATGAAAGTACAGAAATCAATGCTGACAGGTTTCCAATCGATTACCGGTCGTTTAGAGCTTTAAACGGAGAACAAACAGTAGTTTATAACAGTTTATAACTACAGTAGTTTAGAACTACAGTAACTTTATAACAAAATGCTATGATAGTTTTTCTTTGAATAGTTTTAAGTTTTCCTTTGTTTGGCAATATTTTAGCTTTATTCTTGAACTTTGAATCAAATCAAATTTGCATTTTTGCCAATCCCAATCCCAGAAAAACAATGTGCCCTTGATTTGCCCAATTTTCACACATACTAAAAGCCAATTGAGATAGATTGTGGACTGGAAGGGCACAGGTGTGTGCGACTCAAAAAAAAACGGCAAAAAGCCTCGGTGGGATCAAAATATTTCGTCCTTTTTGGTCAAATTAGCTCCGCCCCATTTGCGCCTTTTCCCCCTCAACCCATCGCTTTCGGAAAACAGACAATATTGTGCTTAATGGAGAGACTTTTTGTGTGCACTACTCTCTAATCGAAAGGCAAATTGTGAAAACATTTGAGTGAATATTTAGGGTAATTAAGTTGTGGATAGACTAAAAAAGGTAACGAAAGGATTTAGCAAATGCAAAATGATTTACAGTCGAGCTTCTCTACAACGACCTTCTATATCACGATTTTGAAATTCTAAATGATGCCCCTAATTTCTGCTTAGCTGCCCAATTAGGTGCAATCGTTGCCCGCACATGGCAGCTACGCAGAAAAAGTGGGACGCGTTTTAGAATCGTTATATAGAAATTTTTGGTCGCTCCAATATCTTTATAGAGAAGTCCGACTGTAGTGGTTAATTTAAAGATATTCAGTCAATCAATCAATCAGAACGTAGAGGCTCACCGTGGCAAAAGCGCAAAAACGCAAAAATTATTTGACAAAAACGCTTTTGGCATGTCTATTTGGGACGTCCACACCCTCGCCGGACACATCCCATGATGGTGTAGTGGATAAGAGGGTTGTATCAAGAGTCAGCTGCGTGCCTCCTTGCTCGGGTTCAATTCCTTTTGCGGCTGAGTCTTTTGCTTTTGGTTTATTTAGGTATAATTTTGTTTTCTTTATACTTTCTATCGTATATTTGATCAAAATAAATAGTTGGGGAGCGTCTTATGTCAGATATGTCAAATGAGAACGAAGCCAAAAGTTTTCAAGGTTTTCAGGGTTCATTTGTTGTATCTCCAAGCAAAGTCTCGAATTTGTGCTGATCTTAAGTCATTATTTTTGTATTTTAGCTACAAATAATGACTTATAAGAACCGTTTATAGTAGTGTAATTAGCTTGATAAACTTGACTGACAAAAACTGAATACTGTGCCATTGTGATTTTGTTTGGATACTGTACCCTTGTTTGGATGCTTAATCTGCATTTATTCACAACCGATTCAGCAAAATTCATATTGCAAGCAAAGAGAATAAAATAAGCAAACTTTCAAACAAAAACATTTGAAAAATCGAATCACGCAGTTCACCAAAATGGGCAAGCAGAAGAAAACTTTCAATGATCAAGTAAAGCATTCATTAAAGCCAAAAGAGTTACACTTGGGAAACTTTTCCATAACAATTCTGATTTAAAAATGGAAAGTGAACCCACAGTTACTCAAAAAGCATCAATCTTGTCGAGAATCACTCTCAGATGGACTGCCTGGATGAGAATTTGGGATTGGAGTGGATTTAAGATTCGGAGAGGATTGGGACAAAATGGGTGTACTGGAAGAAAGTGGGGTTTGTGATTGAGCTAAAGCTAGAAATGAGGGATTGATCAGGGGGAATCCGGTGGGCAATGATGGGGAGGAGATCGATGGCGACGAGATGGATGAGAGATCAGTGGAAGTGGAAAGGGGAAGACCGGAGAGACCCATCGATTGTTGCATGAGCATCATGTTGAGACCGGCACCCGGGAATGATTGCACGAAGTTGGACTGGAATTTTGGGAATTCTTGAGACATTGTACAATGTACAATTATATTTGGAATTTCCGAACTTTTAGCGTATTAACCGTTATTAATCACCTCCATTTCTGTGCCGACTATTCGACACCAAATTTACTTTTGGGAATCAACAAGATTGTGTTTAATCAACCTTTTGCATTGCCAATTTTCTTTGTAAATTATTTAGCCCGTTAACTGAATATCTTTAACGTGGCTTGCTCTATTTAACTGTTGCTGCCAGAATTTCATGTCTTTTTTTCCATTCATTACAAGGTGACCAGAAATAACGCGTCCCTTTTTTTTCTAGGCTCATATTTTTGTTATTTGTAGATCAAAACGATTAACTTCTTTTTTAAATGGAAATTCACATCATTTTCTATATATATATTCAAGATTTCATGACATTGATAGATAATTTTTTATGAACGCTCAAAAATGGCCGATCAAAAAAATGACGAGCCGCAATTCAACCCCACAAAAAAATCCCAAAAAATAGTTTTTTTCTTGCCAGTTTTTTTTAAGTTTAAGTAGATTCAGTTTAAAAAATATTAAATTCGTTAATATTTTCTATAAGATCATCGATAAATAAATCTCTAAACTGCGGCTCGTTAATTTTTGAGCGTACAGAAAAAATTATCTATCAATGTTAGGGTCATGGAATCTTGAATATATACAGAAAATGATGTGAATTTCCATTTAAAAAAGAAGTTAATCGTTTTGATCTACAAATAACAAAAATATGAGCCTAGAAAAAAAAGGGACGGGTTCTTTCTGGTCATCCTTTAAAAGGAACGCACTTCTTGCAAGTTAAATAAAATAAAATAAAATAAAATTGTTTTCAAGTTGATTGGTTCAAGTTGATACAAATTGCCCATCATTTTGGGTGAAGTTTTTCGATTACTGATCAGCTGTCAATTAAAGAGAAAGCTCGGATAAAAGATAGGAAACAGTCCTCGTACAAATCATCTCTATTCAGTATAATTCCTAAGCCCTATTATTTCTCTTAACCATTTCAAAAGAACTTATCTAACTGTTACATTTTTGAATAGTTCAGTTAAAATTGAAAGGACAATTTATTCAGTACAAGTCACTCACCCAGTACGGGTTACTCCGAATCAATTGTTGAACAGCAGCCATATTCCCTGCCTCATTCAACAGGTCCATTCCCACTGACGCTTGCCTCTTCCATTTGGTTCTAAATTGAAAATTTTCTTCATACGATCATAAATTCTTATTATCATTAACATCTTTTACAGAAATTTTGTCTTTTAGAGAGGAATTTTATGTATTCGAAGCGATCATAACCGGGCACGCGATTGGATTCGAAAAGACAAAGGAGGCAGATGGATGGATAAAGAGAAAAGAAAGGAAGAAGATTAATCGAGGAAAAGAAGATCGGGTAAACTACAAATAATTGATAATGCGGAGGAGAGTCTTCGAAGAATATTGGGTACTAATTTAATCATGTTGGCGGCCATTTTGATCGCTTAATGCTCCCCTAGGCTGGGGTCTATTATTGCTCAAAATTGGATAAGAGAGATGAGTGACTGAAGAGAATGAATGATTACTGTGGCATTTGATATTCATTGTAAGTTCTCAAGCCCAACCTTCTATTCTGATACCAAGTCTTGACTTGGGTGTCCGTCAGCCCCATCCTTTGAGCCAACTCCATTCGATCTTGGACGTTCAGGTACTTGTGCTTTTCGAACATCGACTCAAGCTCCTGGAAATTGGGAATTCATTTGGTTTGCGTTTAAATGATCCATTTGACTATTTTGTCCTCCAGTTGGCCTATAAATCACCATAAAAATCATGAAAAATGGCAAAAGTTTGAATTAAATCTAAATCGGACACAACATATATAGTAGATACTTGACATGTGTCACGGTCCGGTCCTCGGTTCGGACCGGACCGGACTGAGAAGTTGGGGCTTCGGTTCGGACCGGACCGAGATCGGATCGACTGATACGGACCGAGTGCACATGTCTACCAGATACTCACTTGTAACTGTTTATCGGTGAAGATCGTCCTCGCTTTTCGGGCTTTCTTGCTTCCGCCTTCTCGCGAAACTGGACTTGATCGACCCTCACTTCCACCAAATGGACTACTGCATGTGGCTTTGCGATCAAGTGGAGACTCAATCTCGATGCTATCTGAAAACAGGATTGTATAAAAGATTGATAAATTTGTTTTTGTGATTTTAAACTACTGTGGTTTGCCTAACAATCGTTATCTATAGTTCTCTTCTGTAGTTGAAACTTAATCGAACTCATAGTCGTTATCATTTCACTTACCAAACATTTTCCAAATTCCTTTCTAAACTCTATTTGTTATTTTCCACAAAACATTCCATCTTTCATGGTTAATCGTCAAAAATTTTCGATTTTTCTAGGTTGAGTGGGCTCAATTACTGAAAGGCAATCTGTATCCACTTCAAAACATGACTCCTCATTCAAAGCTAACCACCGCACCAAGCCGATGTTCTAGGTCATCCTGTAGATCTAATTTATGAGTGTCAAGGAGACTAACCTTTGCAATTTTGGATGGTAAGAGGTGGGTTCTCAATAGGACTGGGAAATGGTCTTCCTCTTTCTCCGTCCAATTTGACACGATATAATCGCGCACTTGATCCAATAACCCATCCCTCTTTCCGCTGGGAATGTGGAATCTCTTTTAAGTGTAATTGTGGAGAAGGTTTGAGGAGTAATCTTTGAAATTTGAGCATAAAAATCTTTTTCTACTTAACACTTAAGATTTCTAACAAGTTCTGTTTCGGTTAGCCCACCACAACCTGGTTTTGGGATAAAAGACTAAAATTTGATGCGTAAAGTGATTGCAACAGTTGCAGTTGTTTGCTAGATCAGTTGCAAAAGATCAGTTGTTCTTGATTTTTTAGAAATTATCTCAATAAAGGTTTTAAAGAAAGGATTGCCCTCACTTGACTCCTCTCACTAAATCCCCAAATGAACAACGAATTGATAGTAATAATTCCGGTAGAGTGCCCTCATCTATATCCCTTTCTATCTAGGTATATTGGATAATTCGACCTATGGATGATTCGCTAATCCGAAACAATAATCCGTGCGAATAATGGGTGAAGAGAGGGCAAACCGGGGCTCTTACAAATAAATACCGTAAAGAACATTCATTCATCGGAAAGGATCGGATTCGAACAGGTAATAGATGAGATTATTGTGTTATTGGGGTAAGAGGAGGTACAGTACATGTATATGTACAGTACATAAACAAGATGAATGAGAAAATTGACTATTTTGAAAGCTCTGCTTCGACGGACGTCATGGAAGCGATTCATAAAATGAAGGAATTTCAAATAAATACATAACAATAGAAAGAACTACATAATCAATGCTATCTTTAAGATCTTGGTTTCAAGAATTGAAGAAAAATGATCTGCTGAAAGCTAAAACACTGGTTGGTAAGGTATTTTTGAAAAAAAGCTTTACAATGAGTTGGATTTTAGAAATTTCTTAAGTATTTCTATCTTTTGACATCCGTTACCAATTTCAAATCACCAACCACTTTCTCCACTCGTATTCGCCATGTCATCATGTCCACGAGGCGCTTCCAAAAGATCTTGAATGCGAAAAGATGGAACATGTGGAGTGATGGAAGATGGAGATGGCTTCACTGTTGGTAGAATAAGACCACCCAATCCAGATAGTTGTGGAGGTCGGGCTAATAAAGTCGCCATGTGTGGATCGATGAAAAGAAGGAATTGTCGAGGATCCAACATTCTGAAATTGATTGACTTCAGATCAAGCACTGGAATGAGTACAGGTTAGACAAAAACATCTAAGTTACAGACATAGTAATTTAAGTTTAAGTACATTGGTCATCTATTTTGATGATTTTGAATGCTTGATGCTTTTAAATGGTTTTGAATCAGGCGCATTGTAAAGTATTTAAACGTAACAGCCTAGGATTTTGAAAAGAACCCATTTTAGTAAACTTTTATATTATTTAGATCAATGCTTAAGAAGTAAATTGTATCAAAACGATTAAGAAGTCTCAGTTTTGAAAGAAAGTTCGAATAGCAAGCTAACGCAAAAAAAGCCAAAACTTGGCAACTACCGTAACCGTTCGACTAAAAGATTGAAAGTTTTGGGTGCCGGGAGAAGGGGAATCGTTTGTAGGCATTTAAAGCATTCAGTTGAAGGAAGGGGAGGGTGAGAGGGCGGGTCCAACAACCTCCATCCCCCATCCGCCCATTCAACCAATCATCGACACTCTGAGGGGGCGGTATCCATTTGCACTCATCGTGAAATGGTGAAAGAAAATACGGAAAGAGAGAAGATGCCCATAATTGAGCAACCACACGAAGTGAGCACTCATTGTCATTTGTGGAGAAAGAGGTGGGAGATGGCCGCGAATTTGCACTCAAGTGGATTGTTTTTGAAAATTGCTTGGCTTTATAGGAGTTGAAAAACAATGAAGAAAGGATTGTTAGTTGAAATTTTGAGTCTCAACGAACGTTAGAATGAACGGTAAAACGTTAGAAAGTTAGAAACAGCATTTGAATACGAGGGAAATTGACACAAACAGTGAAAGCCTGTTCTCGGAAATAAGAAAACAAGAAAACCCAGAACTAAAAGAGTATGGACTTAATGGGATTTTAATAAGAAAATTGAGCACTATCTCAATTTAAAACACAACCTAACCTCATTTTCACAGTTATTGTCATTTTTTCAAATTTGCAAACTCTAGTTACTCTGATCGACTCAAAATTTTTGATCTTAAATCCCTTAGACACCGCCGCTTGGTCACGGATTTAATAGAATACTTGGAAATTGTAAAAGGACAACCAACCTATCTCTCTTTTTCAAGATTTATTCAAAGTGAATTCAAGTTTCAGAAGATCCAATTTCTTTAGTTTTAGAAATTCCAATCACCTCCAATAATCTTGTTTATAACTCTTTTCCAATAAGAACTGCTAGAATTTGGAATCTATTCCCTAAAGTTTTTTGAGAGTCAAGAGTAGCCTTGAAGTCTTTAAACTATCTGTAGATGCTCTTAATCTTGCAGTTCTAGTTGATTCTTGACTTTATCTGTGCTAGCCAATTTTTACATACATTATATCTATTTCTATAGCTCCTTTTCGTGTCTATGTGTGTTAATCTTTGCGCACTTTGTTTCAGTTTCTGAATAAAGTGTAAATGCACTAGCTGTTTTGCTAAAATTTGCATTAAATTCCCTCTCTTAAAAATTCTCTTAAATTCCCTCTCTTAAAATAAAAATTTAGCGTGAAATGCGAATTGGGCGGTTGTTGTAAATTTTAAAGTCGAACAACTCGGCGGGAAATGACGTTTTTTACAGACTTTAGATTCGGAATTAGCGAATTTTCTACCCTAAAATGGGAGTTTTCAGCTCCTTAGCTCAATTCCTCGAATAAAAGCCTCGGACAGACAGACGGACAGACGAACGGCGTTATTTATATTGGTGAATTGGATGAATTGGATTGAATGGTTTGGATTATCTCTACAGTTCTTTATTTCTTAAAAATAAGAAGACAAGGGAAAGATAAGTGTTTGCCTAGAAATAGTCGATTAACTCAAACAATCACAATTGAGATGATATCCGATAAACTTGTAATAGCGTTCAAACCAACAATAGTTTTCTTTTTGGTGTCTCACCTTGTTGAGACGGATGTCAATTAGCCATTGGGTGTTTTGACACCAATTTGACATATGTTTGGAGCCCGCGAGTGATGATCGAGGGATATCCGGTAGGGGGAAATTGAGAGGGAAGTAGAGGACACGAGCCACCACAAGGTAGGCAGATGTGAACTGTGTGGGGAAAGATAAGTGATAGGGATGATAATCTGATCGAAGTGAGCCCATTGCTTGCGGTGATATCCCCCGAGACTGTTGCCACTTAACACTTGAGGCAATTTCCGTTTCAAAATCTTGAAAGCGGAGATTTAAACCAAAATACTGAATTTTACTTTACGTAACTTTTAGTTTATTTCATCGAATGGAAATCATTTTGCATTTAAAACTGCAGTTTCCGAATTTACATACAAACTACAAAATTACATTTAACATTTCATTTATAAACCGCCGTCACTCGCAAAATGCATCTCATACTTTTACTACAACCCTTATTGGCGGGTTCTGAAGCTTCTAATCAGGCAAGTTTTTTTTAGCTTTCTTTATTTAAAAGTTAAGATGTTAACCATTTCGTTGTTCGTAAGTTGTAAATGTTTCTGTTTTTTAGACCGATAGAATCAATGGGATGTACTCTTTCGAAAAAGCAACGCCTTCAGCGGGAACCGGAAACGAATAAAGCGGTTAGTGGTTTTTGGAAATGTTTTGTTGTTGCAGTTTAAGGAAAGTTGAGCCCATTTTGTATTCATTTTCTAACTTTTACACCAAGTTTACTCCAGGTTAATCGTTTACTTAAAAGCTTCTAATCAGCTCATTTCTTGAGCTAATTTTTATAGTATGATGAATAATTTAAAGCTAAATATTATAGAATAGATATGTCAAAACCAAATTAACTTTTTAATTGGTGCTATAGTAGTTGGGGGGGGGGGGTTCGCCAAATGAGCTGATTATTTGCGCCCAGGGGTTTTTGACTATGCTGAATCGATTAGTGATGGTTTCACACAACAAGATTTTGCAAGTTTTAACAGCGTTTATATCAAATGTACTGGAAACCTAATGTACTCAGGCTTATTCTGGGATAAAGTGACCAAAAAGTACCCCTTGTCTTGAGTCATGTCCTCGTTGGTAACTTGTTGACATTTTGTTGTTGTTATTTTTGTTGCTATTTGTTATAAACGTTGTTAAATGTTGTGTGAAATCATCACCAATCGATTCAGCATAGTCAAAAAACCCTGGGTGCAAAAAATCAGCTCATTTGGAGAAAAAATTCCCCCCAACTACTATAACACCTTTTTGATCTTTAGAATGCACCGGGGGAAACGTTGAATGTGAAAACAGTGATCGAAATGAAAAGGACCGAGAGCTTCAAGCAAGAATCTCATCATTCACATCATCGAGAAGAAGAGGAAAAAAAAGAGCAGAAGAAGACGGATCCACGTCCAGCCACTCAACGACCACAACAAGTCTACGTTCCACCACGGTAAGAATTTGGTCGTGTTTTAGATGCCTTAAAATTCCATTTTATTCTTTGTTAGCATCTTCTTTTTAGGCTGCCTTCAATGGATCGAACGCAAAGCATTAGCAAGCCACGCAAAGATGTCAAGATTGCCGCACATCCTCGGTAGTTGTTTAGACTTTTTAGCAGCTTTTACGCAATTCATATTGGTTTTAATGTGAATTATATAATTTCCTTTAGAATTGCACCAAAGTCAACGGTTTCAAAGAGGAGCACCAGTTTCAATCGTTCAGAAAAGAAGCACAGGGAACGGGAAAAGGTCGACATCTCGAGAAGCATGCCTAAACTGGAGAAAGTTATTGTACAAGACGACTCAAAGAAGCACGTTGTAAGTTGTTCCAATTCTCGAGGCTTATATTTTACTTTAATAGATTTTACATAACTTGTCTGCTTTAGATGTCAGTGAGCCTGGTCTCGAAGCACCAAGAGCAAAAGCCCATCCAAGCAATTCAGCACGTTGTTAACAAGCCCGCCCCGGTTCACTCTACCTTGAAAACAGTAAGTTATTTATCTAAACTACATTAATGAGTTAGAAGATAAGTTTTACTATTTTCCCGTGTGCAATATTTTTTTATTTATAGGTTGACGAGAGAGCATCACCGCCACCAAAAGCTCGTGAAAGGGATCGTCCTTTGCAAGTGCCACAACCAAGTGCATTCGTTAAACATTCACCTCGCACCAATAAGGAGGAATGTGAGTTTTAAAATAACACCAAAGTAAAAGGTCGGATTGCAAAGGGTTTTAGCATTCCATTTTAGTTTATACGTCCAATTTTTTTACGTTTAGTACAAGCCGACGGATCACCACAGCGAGAGCTTCAACGCACTCCTCGTCCTCAATCGACTCCACCACGAGAGAAAGAGCACAGAGGTTAGATTTTTCAGATTTACCGTAAATATTCTAATAGAAGAGCCGGCTTTTCTATTTTTCAATGTCCCTCTAAAATTCTTTTTCGTGCTCTAGTTACAGCAAACCCAAATTTTCAAGAGCCCAAAAATGGGTATTTTTGTTGGATTTTCATCCGGTTTTTGACGTCATTAAGCTTTAGTCTATAACTATTATTTAAAATCTTTGGAAGTCTTTAAATAGTTGGTATCTTGCTATCCGAGAGTTGAAAAATCTGAAAATAATGAAAAATTTCGTCTAAAGGAGGCTCTTCAATTGGAATACGATACGATAAATACGATAATTTTACTCAGTTCTCTTTAGAAGACATGCGTCGTAACCGCAGCCAAGCCAATATGCACCATGCGGCCCAAATGCCAATAGTTCTTCCAGGATTTAAACCAGTTGATGATGGTATTTTTTAGTTAAAAGTTGCAAATCTTGGTTACATTTAGATCTGATTCCCCGCGAGTCACCCGATGAGGCGGCCGACCGATTCCGTCTTGAGCAAAACATTAAGGAACGAGTGGATGCAAGGTGAGTAAAGATTTGAGTTTTTAATCAGTACGTAGTTGATTGGTTTCCGGCAGATGAATAGTTTAGAATAGTTATTAGTTACTCTTATACTGTATGAAAAATGCTTTTTAAATTTAGGCATCGCGCTCGCAACGCGCCATTTGATCCCGAGGAAGACACGCTTTTTGAGGTGAGAATTTTGGATAAGAATTTCCGTTCATGCTATTTTTTCTTTTTTATTTTTCCACTTCAGATACCAATGCGAATGCCGGTGATCGATTTGGTGAGGATTTGAGGGAAATTTCCGGACAACATTTCACATCAATTTCTTCGTCTTCACTCTACGGAACAATAAAAATATGGGATCTTTTTTAGAAAAGTGTAAATGAATTGTGGGATAATGGTTTTAAACTGTGATGCTTTTTTCAAGGTTTTGATTTATGAACACTGAATTCCACTGAACTACTGAACTTCGATTAACTTGCCCAAAAAAAGTTGCATACATCCCTATAGCTTACTGTAGTTTGTTTGATGATATTGATTTTAATGTTCTTTTTAATTGAACATGCACAATTTATTAAAAAGAAGCCCGCATATCACACCAAATTTGTTGAAAAGCAAATCAAAAAACAAGCGAAACTGATGGGAAATTGTCACAGCGGTTTATCACAGGATTAAGAGTATTACACTTGCGCCTAAAGTTTGAAGAGTGGTAGTTGAAATTATGAGAAAATATCATAAAGTAGTTATAAACATAAAGGCCATGAACCTTATTTTAAAGTCCGTTCCAGCGGTGAAAGAACGAAGAGAGACTCGAGACTCCGGAAGTCGACGGAGAGTCTAATGGGGCTAAAAGATATAAATTTTATAAGCTTCAAAGATTGATCAATCTATTAACAGCGTTGAGAACGTATGTACTTCGTGCTCAAAAACAGAAACGCACCACTTCTGTTTCACTAATTCTTTTCAGAACACTAAAGGTTTGATCTGGTTTTGTTTGAAACAAATTTATATTGAAAACGTAGCAAAATTTGTCTTGATAATCTTTTGAGGTTTTACTTTGATCTTACCTGCTTCAGTAGTCATATCAAACATGACTTTGTACTCTTCATCGTTGAGTTGAAGCATTGTTCGGAGAATTTGCAGCAATTGTCTACGCTCTCCGCTCACTTTCTCGGGTCTCATAAACTGAAATACATAGGTAAATAGATTTTGATCGTATTTTAAAGCCTAAATCTTACTGCCAAAGTTTTAAAGTTACTTGTTTGTCCATTTACTAACCTGGAAAATGATGTTCTTGATATACTCGGTGTTGTTGATGTGATTCTCGCGCTCGTTATTTCTTTGAGTTCGACGAATTTCTTCTTTCAACAGAGAAACCTAAAAGTATCGGCAGGCTCGGCAGATTTGTAGTAAATTTGATCAATCAGATCTAACCGATGATCAATCAGATCAATCAGATCTAATCGATGATCAATCAGATCAATCAGATCTTCCCCAATCAGATCTAACTGATGAGTCCTGTTACTTCACAAACCTGATCAGCGAATAATTCATTGTTTCCTTCACTCTCAGCCAACAATTCTCGCAGGGTAGTGTTCTAGAAAGTTCTTAATACTATAAGACAAGGTTCTTTTTGATTTTTGCGTAAGTCATTTCCCTTTCAGCTCCTCTAAAAACGCTCACAGGCAACCGATTTACTTAAGTTAGGGGTCAAAATGAAGAGAATTGTTCCCAGATCATTTATCTGAAAACAAATTAAAGAAATATTGAATTTGAAGAAAGTTTAGAATGTTTTAGCAGAAATGTTTTAGCATAAGAAGCAAAAGAAAGCATTAGCAAAATCACTGGTGAATTAATCAACATTCAAAGGTTCATAACTTTCTTCAAACTCAATATTTCTTTAATCTGTCTTCAGATAAATGATCCTCAAACCTTTCTCTTCATTTTGAGCTTTAACTCATGTAAATCGATTGCCTGTGAACGTTTTTAGACGAGCTGAAAGTGAAATAAGTTACACAAAAATCAAAAAACCTTGTCGTGAATGTTTTAAACTTGTTGATAAAACTCTTAACTAACTTGTTGCTCTGCCACTTTGAGTGTTTCTTTTAGTTGTGAAACGGTGGCAATCGGGTACTCGTCTCCTCCGTAAATCGATCCCTCAATTGTGTCATTCATGTGATCACCAAAGAGAACATCGTGTAGAGAAGCCTCGGGAATTGGTTCGGATCCGGCGAATGTCGGTGAACCAATACTTCTTGAGGAGCTAAAAAGACAGTAAATCTCGATTTCTACAAGGTGCACCCTAGAAAAGCTACCGTAATCTTGTATCTTTCTTATCCATAGTAGCTTTTTCTTGGTTGTAGTTGTATTTTGCTTGAACTCACTAGGTTTGATGTACTGGTTCCTTTTCGACACTCCGATTTTGCATACTTGGTGTACTTGGTGCTGGCGTTGAACTCGTTGGCATCATTTTCTAAAAAACAGTCTTTCAATTAGTCAAAACAACTGCCAAATACTACTTTTACAAAACTTACATTTACATTGTCAAGTTGTTTTTGTAATTCATCTCTTTCTCGCCGTAAACCATCGATTTCTGACTTCAGCTTGTGCTCGACTTGCTCGAAACGTGATGAGTCGAGTTTTCGGTCGGAAATTATCTAAATATTATTACACTTACAAATTCGACTATATACCGCAAATACTCTAATTGAAGCCCCGTCTATAGGAGCATCGCGTATTCTAACTTCTTTTTAGGAAATCATTTTTTCTCCACCCCTAGATTTTTACCAGCTACAATTTTGGTACCAAAAACGATTTCAAGGACTATCATTTGACACCCAAGCATTGGAGGTCTTATGGAAATGATTGCTACTGCATTTTTACGAGGATAAGATAGACGTAAATATTCTAATAGAAGAGTCCCCTATGGGAGCGTTGTGTAGTCTAACTTTACTCTCGAACAAACGCTCATATCTCGACACCAGTACGTTTGTTTCTGAGCGCTTTGGTATCAAATTAAAGTAGAGAGAATGGGTGTTTTTTTTGAGATATCATACAGATTTCTAACATTAACCAGTGCTTAGAAAAGAATCACCCATTCTCTCTACGTAGTCTAGGTTTACACTCAAAGAACCGCTCATATCTCGACACCAGTACGTTTGTTTCTGAGCGCTTTGGTATCAAATTAAAGTAGAGAGAATGGGTGATTCTTTAAGATATAACACATATTTTTAGCATTAACCAGCGCTTAGAAAAAAATGATTGAAAAGTGGCAAAAAAGTAGATTTTTTATCACTTTTTCTAAGGGCTGATTAATGCTAAAATGTTATGTGTTAATGCTATGTGTTATATCACAAAAAATCACTCATCCTCTCTATTTTAATTTGATACCCAAGCGCGCAGAAACAAATGTCTGGACGCCAAGATATGAGCGGTTCTTTGAGTGTAAACGGTAAACGCCGAGAGATGAGCGATTGACTACGCGACGCTCCTATAGGCGCTTCAATTAGAATATTTACGGGAAAGATTAAAAAGCTAAATCCTACTGTCACAATTCACTTTTCAAACCTTGTCAAGTACTCCCTCGTGATCCCTTTTTTTGCCTCTCCAATGCCTGGGCTCCTCTGTTCTGTTCATCGCTCAACGCAGTCTCATATCTTGAGCGCAATTCTCGCAAATCGTCCATAGCTCGAGTCAACGAGGAAATATTGGCTTCAGCTAAAATTTTCTCATAATACTGACAATGAGTTTCAGAGGGAATGACAAAATTGAGGCAAACCTTCAGCTTTCCATTTCTCGGCCTCTCGCTCGGCTCGGCTCACCTTCTCGCTCCATCTCATTGATTCTTCGGCACGCATTGTTGCCTCGTTTCTGTAATACCATGATTTCTAGTGACATGATGATACTAGAATTGGTCCTATTTCAAGAAATTCTCCATACTCACTGTATCCTCTCGATTTCCACATCTTTTCCTTGCAATTCTTGTTTCAGCACCCCGATTTCTTGGTTCAAATTGTCGTAAGTGGAGGGAATTCGGTTTTTCCACGTATCATTGTACATCAATTTCGTTTTAGCCTAAAAATTTTGTATCACTGACTGACGAATTTCCCTAACAATATATTTTGTGTGCTCTTCTTGAGCGAGGGTTAGCTTTTCTGAAAGCACTTGAGTCTCCGAGGCGAGTGAGTCGCGTTGAGCCTGAAAGTGAAACGGTTTAATATTAAAGAAACGGTTATTAAGAAACGGTTTAATATTATTATTTCAAATTGCTTTTTTCTCACTTTTACAGAAGCCAGCGACGCCTTGAGCATATCGATTTGTAGGCTCGTCTGCGAGAGCTCGTTTGTCAGATCGAGAACTTGTTTGACACTAAAAGAGTACTGATTTTCTTGCAAAAGTTGAATTTTTCTTAAATAAATAGCTTTTTTTGTTCTTTCTTTTGTCCCAAACCTGTGGCTATCCTCGTGGATCTTCGTCTGCATCAACTCCATCTTCGACGTCTCCACTTCTCGTTTTTGCAATCGCAAGTCTGAATTTCAATTTTATTTCACAATTGCACATAAAATCTTTCCAGGATTTTTGAGTTTTTTTTGCTAAATTTAATTGTCCTCCTTACCTTCAGCCTCTCTTTTCGCAATCTCCAACGCTTTCTCGAGATCCACGTTGAAGTGATTGCTCTAAAATATGCATACAGTTCAATGAAAGATGAAAGGGTGTCGGAAAATTATGGTTAACGTATTGCCTCTAATAGAAGCCGCACTAAAATAGAAGAATAAGAAGCCGCACTAAAATGACGAAGCCCCGCCCACTCACCTGAGAGACAAAAAGTTGCACCAAATTGCGGGTTTTTAACTAAAAGTTCTGGAATTTTGTTAAAACTTGCATATTCCATAAGCACATCTATAGAAACAAAATAAATTGGATTTGCTTTATCCATTGCTGAGAAAACTAAAAAACTTTACAAAAAAATTTATGCGTCGTTTATTTTCAAAGTTTTTGAGTTTTCTCAGCAATGAATAAAGCAAATCTAATTTGGTTGTTTTTCTATAGAAATATGGCTTATGGAATGTGCAATTTCTGACAAAGTTTCAGAACTTTTACGAGGCACTTAAGAGGCAATCCGCTACGCGCATCTACTGCCTTTAACTTCTTTCTGTCTTTCTTTTTTTCTTGTTTTCTTATTAATTCGATGATTTGGTTGTTTTTTAAATATGAAGTCTAAGAAAGAGCTGTATCCAGCCATTATTACTCTTCATCAGCAAGGAAAAACACTCGCAGAGATATCTCGACTCTTGTGAGACAGTGGATAGAACGGGAAAAAAAGTGACAGAATGTTTTTCGCGCTCTGAAGTGTTTAAAAGAAACGGGCTCCAATGAAGATCGTAAAGGTCCACCAAAGATTGCCAACAATTCAACGAATGATGATTTTTGATCGACTTAAAAGAAACCCCCAACTCCTGAAAGAATTCTGTTTGAAAAATGGCCAAGTCTGTTCGTATTGGAAAAATTTCTCATCAGAACGGCTCATCGAATCCTCAAAACAACCGGAATGAAAGCCAGAAAAGGGATAAAAGAACATTTTTGGCAGATCCAATGAAGAGAAAACGTTTGGAACGTTGCAAACGACTTTTAAGGTGATTTGCTGCTGGCCGAGACCGGAAGATCCTCTTTACGGATGAAAAGTGGTTTGATATTGAGCAGGCCCACAACCATCAGAACGATCGAACTTGGTCCAAAGAACCTCTTCCGTTAGACGACAGAATTGTTTCAAGACAAAAAAAGCCTCAAAAAATCATGGTTTGGGCCGGTGTCATTCATGAAGACGCCCTTGATCTTCATTCCCGCTGGAGTCAAACTTGACAAGAAAGTTTACGTCGATATGATTGAAAAGGAAGTTTTGCTTTGATTTCAAGCGCACTTTGGTGCCAATAATGATTTGGTTTTTCAAAAAGGCGATTCTCCATCTCACAAGGCTGTTGTTACACAAGATTTGATCTCCAACAACTTCCCAGATTGCATTACCGTGGACATCAGTCAACAACGCCTAGGCCAATGGCCATCAAACTCGCCCGAGCTGAATCCCATACTCAATATGATTCTTAAAAGCAAGGTATTTGCTAAAGCCCACAAATCGATTGATTCTTTGAAAAGAGATTTAATCAAGGCATGGAACGAAATCTCTATCAGCACCATTGAAAAAGCCATTGATGATTTCCCAAAGCGCTTAAGAAAATGTATTAATGCTAATGTCACCATAATTGGTGGATACCCTGTCTATGATAGTAGCTAGTTATTAAATAGTGAATCTAGATTTAAACCAACATTCTTCAGCTCTTCTTGACAAGTGGTCAAGCTCTTGCTCAACTCGTCATGCTCTTTGAGTGCCGTCTCCAATTTTGTTGCCATCGACGATTTCTCTTCTTTGAAGGATTTGATCTAAACGAAAAAGTATTTGCAGATTTTGTCTATTATTCCCATAATTCTATTTTTTGAACTCTTTTAGTCACCTGTTTATCGTAATCAGCCAACTCTATGCTCATTGCCTTCAGCGAGCTTGACGCCTCCGAAGTTAAGCCCTTTTCCCGACTCAACTTTGCTTCATACTCAGCTTTCAACTCGGCTCGTAGCTCATCCACCTAAAAGTTTTGCCATTTTTAAATGCCGTCGTGGTCGACAAGTTCCCTGTATCTTAGTCAATAGGTCAAGGGTTCAATCCCGTCGGCTAGATTATTAGTTTTTTCTTTCCTATATTTAGGGCTTAGGGGCTTGCTTGTGTATTGTTTGTATCACAGTATTTGTGTGAATAAACGTATTTAATTTTCTCGGACGAGAAAGCTTCTATTATGTGCTTGGATGTTTTTCTACCTCATGATTCGAGAATCCGTTCTCCTGTTTTGGGGATTTCAGAGCAGTTTCATTGCTTGTCGTAGCTGAGAGCTGTGATAGAGCATCTTCCTGAAATTGAATGATTCAGCTTGATGGATAAATTGTGGAAAATTCAGATCTTGACTAATTTAAATTCAACTATTCTCTTACTATTAGAAGGAGATGCTTTGAATGTTCAAATTGGACTTATACAGTATTGTTTTCGATGAAAATGAAACTTACGCGTTTAGTATTCGTTTAACATCAGTCTAGTATTGGTTTAGTATCAATTTAGTTCGCTGAAGTATTAGTTTAATGCTTAGTATTCGTTTAATATCAGCTTAGTATTGGTTTAGTATCAGTTTAGCTCGTTGAAGTATTAGTTTAATGTTTAGTATTCGTTTAATATCAGTTTAGTATTGGTCTAGTATCAATTTAGCTCGCTGAAGTATTAGTTTAATGTCTAGTATTAGTCTAATATCCGTTTAGTATTGGTTTAGTATCAGTTTAGTTCGTTGAAGTATTGGTTTAATGTTTAGTATTAGTCTAATATCCGTTTAGTATTGGTTTAATATTAGTTTAGCTCGTTGAAGTATTAGTTTAATGTTTAGTACTAGTCTAATATCCGTTTAGCTCACTGAAGCCGACTGAAACTTGTTTTATCTAACAAGTCATAAACCATTTGCAAAACTGCAAAAATAATTCTATCATTGTACCATTTTCTCACCTTTTCTTTTGTCGCTTGTGCCAATTGCTCTTTCAGATGTTTTTGTTGTTCCAAAGTCTTTTTGAGCACTTTGATGAGATCATCTTTTTCCATCGATTGTAACTTCGTCGCCATTTTTTTTGTAATTAGATCTCAGCAGAATCCAAATTACATAATACTAAAATTTTTACATAAAGTAAACTAGCTATATTAAGAATCTAGGAAAATCTTTGTATGTGTATCGGAAAAGGTTGTAGTTTGTCGATAAGATGTGGCAGCACGCTCTGCGCTCTCTGCAACGCTCTTTTCTGTCTGCGCTATGACTCCTCAAAAATGCAGTAAATAAATGCTTCTCTGAAATCTGTCAATTTTCAAAAACTATCGTAATTTTGGAAATTTTCGATATAATTTTAAATCTTTCAGCATCCTGAATCCTCACAGAATTTATTTCAAATAATCTTTTATTCTATCTTTCAAAAGATTTCTTTTATCTAATTACTGTCAGCTTCGAGCCAAACTGATATTTTAGTTACTATTGTTATTATTGAATGATTTGTCTATTCTTATGTAAATGTGTTCTCCCCTGTGCTTATCCCTTTCGAGAAGGGGCGATGCACATCGGCGCGAAAATGCGTTTTCTATAGGATTTTCCTGGGAGTGCCTTTTTTAGATGTGGAAAATTGTGCTGATTCCGAATCTGAAGGAATTTTCCAAATCCCTCTGACAGAAATTTTTTAAATTGGGTTTTAGCGGTTTTTTGGTCATTTTGTATGGGAAATTTTCTGGTACCCTGCAGTCTGGAGCTCGTAACTCGACAACGAGGTTCCAGAACCAAAAACGAGGAGATAAGTTTTATTCTAGAGACTCTTACGAACATTTTGATACAAAAATCATCAAATTTGCTCAACTCTACAAAGTTATAACATCTTTAAAGAAATTATAAGCCTAATTTTTGATTCTCTACAACTTTCCTATTGACACCAAAATGGGTTTCTTTTGAAGAAAGTGCTCAAACTGGGACATCTCCAGTCCTCCGTTTTTGAGTCTCACACTTGTCTCACACATCAACCAAAATCCTACCACGAAAGAGGAATCCGCAAATTGCCTGTAAAATGGGCAGAAGTCGTCAATAATAATGGAAATTATTTCGAATGAATTGATGGTTTTATGTTGAATAAATTTTAGTTCAAAGTCCGGCAGTTTTCAATTCACCAACCCAATAGATTAGTAATAGCTCTTTCGCTCTTTCGAGTTTAAAAAAAACTACCGCCTCTCGTTAAAACTTACCATAGTTCAGCTGTCTTAATATAGTTACAGTAATGCTGCCGTAATGCTACCGTAGTCTAGCTACTGTATTCTTTACGAAAACTATCGTAATCCGGGATTACTGTGTCTCCTTTCCAGCTGAATATGAGTCCTTGCCAATCAGCAAATATGATATATCTATTGTAGTAAAGTGACACGTTTTTCAATCAATACGCTGTACTTCAATATTTATAATATTCTGAATATAAACATTTAAATTGAACAGAAAACACTCGACACCATGGAAAAATTCTCTTTGCACTGAAAATCAGATTGATGATTGAAATAACTAAGTGTATCTTTTTGAAAATTTGGCTATAAGCTTAATTTTCGATTCTCTTCAACTTTTCCATTGACATCAAAATGGGTTTCTTTTGAAGAAAGTGCTCAAACTGGGA
Organism: Mesorhabditis belari; assembly: GCA_958450365.1. Taxonomy (NCBI): domain Eukaryota; kingdom Metazoa; phylum Nematoda; class Chromadorea; order Rhabditida; family Rhabditidae; genus Mesorhabditis; species Mesorhabditis belari. The sequence goes on along the minus strand of CAUEEP010000752.1, from coordinate 547,316 downwards.
CATCTCCAGTCCTTCGTTTTTGAGTCTCACACTTGTCTCACACACAAACCAAAATCCTACTAAGAAAGAGGAATCCGCAAATTGCCTGTAAAATGGGCAGAAGTCGTCAATAATAATGGAAATTATTTCGAATGAATTGATGGTTTTATGTTGAATAAATTTTAGTTCAAAGTCCCGCACTTTTCAATTCACCAACCCAATAGTACTTTTCACTCATCATAACCTATTTACCAATTATAAAATGTTTATCTTTTAAGTCTTTTAAAACTACACCAATCTAATCTTTATTTTTAATGAAAGCCAATGATTCTTACGGTAATTGTTATTTAAAGCTTTAAGAAGTACAGTAATCTTGAGAAATTAGATAGACTTGAAGAGTACTGTTCTTTCCCAGGAGTAAACGGATATGGACTAGAATTTGGGTTAAGGTAAAGAGAGTGGACCCTCTTTGATACCCTGCCATCTCTAACACCCCGACAAGCCGACTCAACTCCTCCAACGTATTAGAGGGGAGTCCCTGTGATAAAAATAAGACTTTTGCACTTGTGAACAGAGAAAGGTTCGTTTAATATTGTTTGAAATACAATGCCCGACAAAATTATAGGACCAAGAGCTTTTAGAAGAAAAATGACCAGTCCATTCTTAAAATTAAGCAAAAGTCCAAAGTTAAGTCAGTATTATTTCATAAATCTAAAGTAAAATCATTCAAAGTAAACAAAGAGCACAAACTTCTTCATACAAATTTTTCCTTAACAAATTTTGCCGGACAAAATTTTACGGCCTTTACATTGGAAATTTATAAAGCTCTACTCTATGTTGTTCTTTCCTAGGAGTAAACGGATATGAACTAGAATTTGGGTTAAGTTAAAGAGAGTGGATCCTTTTGATATCCTGCTATCTCTAACACCCCGACAACCCAACTCAACTCCTCCAAAATATTAGAGGGGAGTTCTTGCGAAATGACCGACCTGAACTGCAGTTACATACCCGGAAGATATGTATCTTTATTTACAATAGTACGATAAGACGAATAGATTGCAAATGAGTGAAAGGGGAAGGAGGAGGAAAAGTGAGAGCCTCACTTGTCCTCCTAGGCAATCCTAAGGATTCCAAGGATATCACATCGCACATCGACGCGAAATAAGGCAAAAATGTGTTTTCTATAGGATTTTCCTGGGAGTGCCTTTTTTAGATGCGGAAAATTGTGCTGATTCCGAATCTGAAGGAATTTTTCAAATCCCTCTGACAGATTATCAAAATCAAAATGAATTTTGATTTTGAATTTTGAAATAAATTTTTATTAAATAGAATGTTTATTGCAATAATTCTTTTCAGATATTTTTTTTTTTAATATAGATACTTTATTCAGGACCTGAGATAAAGTGCGCTAGATTTAAGATTAAAACACATAACACGAAAAGGGCCGATAAAAAGAAACACGATATAATATATGTAAAATGTGGGCAGCACAGATAACGTCAAGGATCCACTAGAGCTTCAAGATCAAGATCATCTACAGATAATTTAAAGGTTTCGAGACTATTGGACTCTCTCAAAACTCTGGGGAGTCGATTCCAAATTCTGGCAGTTCTTATTGGAAAAGAGTTATAAACAAACTTATACGGAGGTGACTGGAATTTCTAAAACGAAAGATCCTCTCCTTGAACTAACCATGGGATTAACTTTGAATAAATCTCGAAAAAGAGGGATAGGTTGCCTGCCCTTTACAATTTTGAAACATTCTATTAAATCCGTGACCAAGCGGCGGTGTCTAAGAGATTTAAGATCAAAAATTTTGAGCCTATCTGTGTAACTAAAGTATGCAAATTTGGAAAAATCTATTTTCCATAGAGCTATCTTAGTATATCTCTGCTGGATTTTTTCTAGGCGAGATATATCAACTTGTGTATGTGGAGACCAAACTATAGATGCATACTCTAGAATGGGTCTAACGTAAGTGATGAAACACTTTCTGTAAGTGTCAACTTTCGGATAACAAATTGCTTTTAGGATACGACTAGAGACAAAAACAAAAGAAGCTTTACGGCAAATAATTTCAATGTGTTTTGACAAATTTAAAGGTGGGGAAATATGGACTCCAAGATCTCTGATATAATCCGCTTTGCCAATTCTGTTTAATGGTGTAGAATTAATTTTCAGCGGGAAAATAGCATTTCCGGTGGAGAAATGACGGGATTTCGTAGACGCTAAAGCTAATTTCCAATTATGGGACCATTTTTCAACCAGATCAAGATCTGACATGGCGTCTCTTAAAGAAGCAAGCTTAGCGGCTTCATCTTTGATGGGAATTTTAAAGGTTAGTTTAGCGTCATCAGCATAAAGTCAGATAGATGAGTCCCTAGATGAAAAGTTTAATTTGACAGAAATTTTTGAAAAAAACCGATCGAAGTGGCTCGTTTAAGAAAAATTTTAAGAAAAAAAAGAAAAAAAGAAAAAACCCCATTCACAACTCAGCAGAATTTGGATTCTGAGATCTGATTACAAAAAAATGGCGACGAAGTGACAATCGATGGAAAAAGATGATCTCATCAAAGTGCTCGATCTTGTTTAAAAGTACTCAGCCGGATTTCCCTTTCCAGAAATTGAAAGCTACTATAAAACATGGTTTTTCTTATTTTTCATGCAAACATGACTTTTTTTGGGAGTGGGACAAATGCGACCTTTTTTTTGCGCACCCGGACATTTGCGCACCTTTTTTTCCGCACCTTGCCCATTAGCGCACCTTTTTTCGCGTTTTAAAAAAGCTCTAAAAGCTAATATTAACCAATTTCTATTCAAAAGTTGTTTTTTTAGGTAATTTGAGGGTGTAGAATTCAAATTTTGACATAACAGAGCGTGTGGAACCAATTTGAAAGACAAAACGGGTAGGTCAAATTACAGAAAATTATCGATTTTTCTCTTTGTATACCTCCGTCCGTTGGCTTCCACAAGCTCTGATATGTCAAAATTTCGATTCTACGCCCTAAAATTACCTAGAAAAACAACTTTTTGAATAGAAATTGGTTAATATTAGCTTTTTAGTGCTTTTTTAAAACGCGAAAAAAGGTGCGCTAATGGGCAAGGTGCGAAAAAAAAGGTGCGCAAATGTCCGGGTGCGCAAAAAAAAGGTCGCATTTGTCCCACTCCCGACTATTATACATACCGAGGTATCTTTTAAGGGTACTTGGAAAGATTGTGCTTGAAAATGCAGCTCAGATGAGTATTTTATAAACACTTCATTGCAATAAAAGACCAAATTTCGTTTTCATGATTGATCAGATCGAATAACATCAGGTTTTCGTGGTTGCGGTTTAACTATCGTTGAATCTCCAATTCGTGATGTGAATCGCTTTTTGAGATGCTGAAAATGAAATTTTCCAATCAAATTATTGTCAATGTCGCATTCTTTGTCTATTCACTTACCTGATAAAGTTTAATGAAAAGATCTCGATAGTATTTTGTCACAAAAAGAACGATGAGACAATTGCCGGAAGAATGCAAAGTGGTTATCATTAGTGCATTAGATAAAATTTCTCCTGAGAAGGAAACCATATAAATAGGAGTTTTAAATACTTACTTGTTTCCTTATCTTGAACAATTATTGATAAAAATAATATAATCCAAGGTAGAAAAGATATTGTCACCAAAAAGATCAACTAGATATTTTTAATGACACATTTTTTACAATTAGTTTAAGTAATTGAAGGTTTTAACTAGGGAATTTTGTCAAGTCAAGATCGAGTTTTCACATGGGTCTTGGCCCATCTGATAGAGTTTTCATTGGGGATCCTGAATCTGAAAACTCGATCTTGACTTGACAACATTCCCTATTAAGATCATCGAATAGATCTGTGAACACAAAATCGGTCGGAACCTTTTTGAAACCCAGAGACAAAAGTCCTAGATAAAATTTCCAAGAACGAATCAAAGGTGAAAAATTCTATCGAATACAAATTCTATCAACTTCATCGCCTCTAGACAAGCCGACTTTGCTGCAGGGATCGAAAAACTGGCTACGCGTTGGCAAAAGTGTATTGATTCTAGCGGTTGTTATTTTGATTAATTTGATTTTTTTAAATTAAAATTTTTGGCGATTGGAAATCATTAAGAAAAATGCAGTTATTTTCCGGAGTATTTAATAAATATCATGCGAGAATCCACTCATGTACCTGAACTAAAGAAACTCGTAATAATTTTGACTCGGAATCTATCAAAACACCATGTATGTTTTCAAAATTTCAAATAAATTTATAATTATGTCTACTTTTGCAATTAATTTCAAATCCAAAGACCTTTTATTTCTTTTGGAATCAGTTTTTGATTGAAAGCACTCACAAAAATTGACTTTCTTGAAATAAATTTTTCTATTCTAGATAACCTTGATTTAAAATCGGATTATTACATAACTTTTTATTAGAGAAAAGTCATAAAAGAGCATTTTGATGGTTTAGTTTAGATATTCTGAAAAATTGCGAAAACACTTCTTTGCCAACTTAATATTTTGTAAGTGAAACGACAGTTAAAATTTGAAATCCGATGACGACTCGCCAAATTTTTAAAGCTATAAGTTTTGCGTTTCAGCTTTAATCAACCCGCACTTTTTTCTATTCGTTTAAAAAGAATTTAAAGAATAGAATTCCTTATGACTGACTAGGTTTACTAAGAAATTTCAGAAAATTCAGATAGTTTTTAGGGAATATTCAGGCGGCCAGGCATTTGATTGCGTTGATTCTGGCGATATATTGCTAATTAATTGGCGATATAATGCCAATTAATAAATCAATTTGTTTGTGCGTTAAATTTAGAACAAAGTTGCTATGATTATAAACTATTATAGTTGTTATCTTTAACGCTGAATTTGACGACCGGAGGACAAGAAGGTTTCGAACTTTTGTGTCCCTCTGTACATAGTCATCAATCTTAGAGTTTGTAAACAGCTCTTACAGCAAGAAAGCAAAAAAAAGTAGCAAGTAAGAGTATCTTTAATCAGCAGAGTATCTTTAATCAGCAGTTGTCACAATTTGCAACCAATAGGCAAAGACTTAGCAGATATTGTCTACAGAGAAGTGCTTGACTCACAGTGAGAAATCACTTCAAATCGATTGGCGGCTGTTTATCAAAAAAATGGGGTTAAAAAGGGGAATCAACGGTTGTCGGTGTGCTTTTTGATTCAATCATTGAGAAATATCCAATAGCACTTGTTAGACAATGACACTTGTTAGTCGTCTATTTACCCTCAAAAGAAAAGGTGTTACCGGAAGTGTTATTTAGTCTTTATGCACTGTTTGACTCCAGGAAATCTTGGCTTGAGTATTCAAATAACTTTAAGGGATTGTCAAAAAAAACTCTTAAAGATAAAAATCTTAGAAGATTTAAAATGATCTACATGATGCGGTAGAAATATGAAAACTCAAGTTATTGAGTTTGACTGAGTTCTCAACTCTATCATTTCATCTCTTATTTCGTTTTCTTTTCGCTATCTCTTGCTCTTTTTAAAACACAACTTTTCCCATTGCTTTCTTTCATTTTAAATTAAGTATTGTTTAAGTAAAATTTTGGATTCGGTCTCTCAATCGTCTTCAGTCTCAAAAAACGACGGTAATGCGAAGTTGGGTTTTTTAGAACTTTGAGACAGCAATAAATATTCGAATCAAAGATTTCTAGGGGTAGTTTTGCAAGTTCTTTCCAAAAAACACGGTTTCAAGATGATTAGAGCATGGCATCAACAAGAAAAACTGAAAGCTGAAACTGAGAGCTGAAAACGTCGTTTTTTCAAACCCTATTTTGCGCACCCCGAAATGTGTCAAAAGTCAAAATAATAATAAAAGGCGATAGAGCATCTTATAGAGCTCGTTTTCAGCTTTCAGAATCATTATAACCCCTTCTAGTTTACGATGGAAAGGCTCGATTATAGCTCTTCAAAGATGAAGATAAACTCTTTTGATTATCTTTTGTCCAGTACTAGATTTCACGGTTTTCGTAGATTTCTGATAGAAATTTTTGCAAAAAACCGCTTCTTTCATTGAATTCCAATGTTTTATTAAACTTCTTAAACATGTCCATGTTTTTGGGCAATCGTGATCATAAATAGAATCTTTGAACGATTCATAGTAGTTCAATCGGGGAATTTCCGACGCGCCCACTTTGAATAATTTTCAGAACTTTTAGGAAACACTTCCCTTTATCCAATAATGTTTTTCCTGGAGCAAATAACTCAGAATATACTAGCAAAAAAAGAATTCTTTCATTTGAGATATCGAGAGCTGAGTTAGACTCAATAAATTGATAAAGCAATCATAATTCTGCCGCACTCTGTACTGAACTTTTTAAACTTTTCATTTTTTACACCGGAAACGGTAATCCAAGGTCAAGTCGTGAACTTAAACGGGCATTTAGGGTGAGCCATTTTTCTCGGAAAACCCTAAAACCATTCAAAACAGAAATGGGTTGTCGGGTTCTCCATTGTGAACGAATCAACCAAAGGTGGCAATTCTAACCGTAATTTTCTCGATTATTGACATTGGATTCATTGGATTCCGATCATAGACAAATTCTCGAGGCCAAATGGTTGAAGGAAAACCGGGAAGGGATTGGAAACATAAAGCATTTCAAAAATATGTCTCATGCTGGAATCGAACCAGCGACCTTCTGTTTACTAGGCATTGAAGTTTACTAGACAGACGCTCTGCCACTGAGCCAATGAGACGATGAGATCCAAGAATTCATAGTATTCTCATGAATGGCACAATTCCCCTTGGATTTCAAAAAGGAATTGCCCACTATCAGGATTGAACTGATGACCTTCTGTTGACTCAATTCTTTTACGAGACAGACGCTCTGCCACTGAGCTAAACGGGCGATGAGTTGTATAAAGTGACAATGTATATTGAGATTAAGGGTACTGAACAAGGCTCAAAATCAATCCAAAAATTTCATGCCCCCAGGCAGGATCGAACTACCGACCTTTGGTTTACAAGACCAACGCTCTACCACTGAGCTATAAGGGCTGTTGAAAAGTGGGAAATGGAGGAGAAATTTCTGTTTTTGAATATTTGAACAGCCTATTGGGTGCTCTTTTGATGTTTTGATGAACAAATATCTCTTACATCTATTCATTATCCATTTTTCTTTCTCCCAACACATTGCCCGTTTAGCTCAGTGGCAGAGCGTCTGTCTCGTAAAAGAATTGAGTCAACAGAAGGTCATCAGTTCAATCCTGATAGTGGGCAATTCATTTTTGAAATTCAAGAGGAATTGTGCCATTCATGAGAATACTATGAATTCTTGGATCTCGTCGTCTCATTGGCTCAGTGGCAGAGCGTCTGTCTAGTAAACAGAAGGTCGCTGGTTCGATTCCAGCATGAGACATCTATTTTTGAACTTTTGTAGAAGTGAGTGAGCGAATTTCGATTGGGTAAACGAATTTTGGTGGGTTCTTGAGGCTTTTCAGAGGGGATTCAATCTCCACGCAAAAAATTTTAATGCAGTCAACTTAATTTTTGGCGTGTTGCCTAAGCTTTGTGATTTCTAGTCAAACGATGCATTGATTCTTTCAGCTAAAACTTCACCTAATTCATTTCGATTTCTTTCGGCCGGACAATTTAGTTTATGAGCCAAAAAACAACTTCACAAAAACCTTTTAAACTTTTGTAGATGTCAGTGAGCGAATTTTGATTGGTTAAACGAATTTTGCCGGGTTCTTGAGGCTTTTCAGAGAGGATTCAATCTCTACGTGAGATTGCAATCAGTATAGTATCAAAATTTGCAAATCTGCATTGTTTAAAAGCAATTTCCAGCAAAAAGAAAAGATTTTTGACTTTACAATAGTTTCTCCGGGTAAAACTGAGAAAAGAGTTCAACAATCGACCAGAAAGCCTTGAATACATATTTGCTTTGGATTCATTACATCTCACATTAGCGATTGGGTGTGAAAAGCCCTAAAAATCGATTCATTAGAGTATTTGAAAGTTTTTTATGACATTTATAACACATTTATAACATTTCTATTTTTTTTTATAACACTTTCTAGCAAAGAGTCAGTTTGATTAACGGTTTGATTAAGTTTTCAAATTAAAAGCCTGGTTTGACACAAATTTTATGCTGTGAGCTTTTGAAGACTTGCTTTTGTTCTTCAATTTTGAAATTTTGAACATTTTGTTTGTTTTTCCATTTATTTTACATAAGCTCAGTTATCTACAGTAAGACCAAGCCTGCAGTAAAGCCAAAACCTAGGTTTGGTCCCTAAACCTGGCTAGGTCCCTAAACCTGGCTAGGTCCCTAAACCTGGCTAGGTCCCTAAACCTGGCTAGGTCCCTAAACCTGGCTAGGTCCCTAAACCTGGCTAGGTCCCTAAACCTGGCTAGGTCCCTAAACCTGGCTAGGTCCCCTAAACCTGGCTAGGTCCCTAAACCTGGCTAGGTCCCTAAACCTGGCTAGTTCCCTAAACCTGGCTAGGTCCCTAAACCTGGCTAGGTCCCTAAACCTGGCTAGGTCCCTAAACCTGGCTAGGTCCCTAAACCTGGCTAGGTCCCTAAACCTGGCTAGGTCCCTAAACCTGGCTAGGTCCCTAAACCTGGCTAGGTCCCTAAACCTGGCTAGGTCCCTAAACCTGGCTAGGTCCCTAAACCTGGCTAGGTCCCCTAAACCTGGCTAGGTCCCTAAACCTGGCTAGGTCCCTAAACCTGGCTAGGTCCCTAAACCTGGCTAGGTCCCTAAACCTGGCTAGGTCCCTAAACCTGGCTAGGTCCCTAAACCTGGCTCTTGGCCTGACCTTGGCCTTACCTGGATTGGCTTTGGCTTTGGACGGAAAATCATTTGGAACAACTCTGGATTGAACTCATTGAACAACTCTGAAATTATTGAAATTATTGAAATATTGCAGTTTCCTTTATTTGCCTTGAAATTTCCTTGCAAGATGCAGAATGAATTAACTTTTTTGGATCAAGTACCATTATTTCTTCCTTCCATTCTTTTAACTCAAACTAAAACATCTTGTTTCTTTGCTCTTCTTCAAACTTCACGATCAAAATAATATCAGTCCCCATTGAACCCACATTTCTTGACACCAAAACTTGGGAAAACCCGTGGTTGATATTCTCAAATTACTCATCTTTCATTCAGACTCGATGATGAGGTTGGGGGAGTTGGTGGGGTGAAAAATGGATACACTTTATTCTTGCAGAAAAGTGGAAAAAAATTAAGAGAATTCGAGAAAATGAAAAAAGAAAATTTCAATGCAATGACGGGTTCTGTGTTTTGGATTTAAAAGTTTTGTTTTTATTTTAAAAAGGCACAAATCTAATCGATGACTTAATAAGGATTAGACAGATCATCGATTCTTCTGAATCCTCGAGATTCGAGGAATCGAGATTCGAGAACTCGAGCACCGCGTGATTGAAATTGCCAGAAAAATTGATCTTTTGCTTTTTGTTTTATATTCATCATGAAACTTGATGAATATCTTCTTTTTGTAAGCGTTTAGACGTCATCTTGAGCCTCACTATACCCAAATTCTTGGGAAGAATTTTTGCCTGACTTTTGGCTGCATTTTTGCTACAATTTCTGCATTATGTTAAGCCAAAACTAGCTGAGATACTCGAATTTGAAATCCTAAAGCCGTATTTTTTAGTGAGAATCAATCCCAACTCGGAATTATTATTATTAGTGAGAATCAATCAACCCCTCTTTAAATTTTTTGATTTCTCACTTTGCCATTTCAATCTCTTTAACATTTCTCTTTCACTGTATCTCAAATTATAAATTCTTTCCTACTATTAGAAATGGGTGAACCAATCCCGATGGAGCAGCAAATCCTCACGACAATGCTTGACCCAGCTTTTTATGATATGAGTGTACGACCGTTTGGAGAGGGAATGATTCTTTATATCAACATCACATTGAACACGTTTCGATTGCTAAATATGGTTCGTTTATAGCCAAAACTAGAATTTAGTTCAGAGCCATGATTATTTAGAAAGACCTAATTCATAGCCAACTACAATTACCGTACTTTCTCTAATAGTAGTGCACCCTGAGCGTTGCCTAAATTGCTAGAAATCTCGAGAACCGCTTAACAGAATCTATCGATGTGGGGTCGGAAAATGTAGCTGACGATGAGATCTTGTGGGGATTTGAGTGTTGAGCTTCTGCGAAAACTTAGGAACTGTAAAATAGGCGCCGACTCGGCTTGGTGGGGTGCGCTACTCTTAGAGAAAATACGGTACTGGAAAACTAATAGTAAGCAAAAGCCTTTCTGATTGTGGTACCTTGTCAGATTGACTCTGGAACCTGTAAGCATTTTAGGGTTTCAGTAAAGCCAGTCCAGGCAAGTTTAGGAAAACTGGCTCCTGCCTGGACTGATTCTGACTTTGCCTAAACTAGTCTAGTTCAGAAAAATGCTCTTGGAACAACCTGTACCAGAAATTTCTTTCAAGATATTTAAATTTCTTCAATTTCTTTCAAGAAAACTTCCAGGACCAAGTCGAGGAAACGATTCAATTCCAAAACGAGTTTCTCATGGTTTGTGATAAAAATCAACTCAAAACTATTGTAATTTAGATGTGGATGGACCCAGGTCTCGGCTGGAATCGCTCCAATTACCCTGAATACTCCGCAATTTACGTGATGGCTCCAGAGGCTCAAGTTTTTGTGCCCGATGTAATCTATTACAGCACGTTTGTGAATCAAGTAAGATCTAATTGATTTTCTTTTAGAATAGACAGTTTTCCTATTGTTGACCCATCGATAGCGTATGCGATCGTTCGATACGATGGATGGATACGACTTTCGATGCCAGCTACGGTAACTAGAGCAACAATTATCTGAAATCTTTTTCAAGCCCACGGTTTTGAAGACCCAGGGATTTACTTCTTTGTTTCTACCTCTCTTCTTCCCCCTTGTCTTTTTTTCTCGGCAAGTTAAGGTACCGGATAGCTCAGTAGTTAGAGCAGGTGGAGGTCGAGAGCGGGGGTTCAATCCCCTCTCCGGAAATCTACTTCTTCTTGCCGATTCCTTCACTTGTCCGTTGTCTTTCCCCCCTTTCTCTCGACAAGTTAACGTACCGGATAGCTCAGTGTTTAGAGCAGTTGTCAGAAAGACCGAGGTCCAGGTATAACTCAATTTTTATTGAGCTATACTCAACTCAACGCAACTCAAGTTCAATCCCCTCTCCAGAAATCGACTTTTTCTTTCCAATTCCTTCACTTCTTGATTGCTGAATCAATTTTTAGGTTACAGTCCCGTGTTCTCTGCATCTTGCGAATTTCCCGTATGATGAACAGGTGATTTTTGAATTTAAGTTAAGTCAAGTCAAGTCAAATCGTTTCTTGAGTCAAAATCAGATGGAGTTGAAACGTTCGAACTCATCCAAGTGTTCATTTTAGAAATGTAAAGTAACGCTTGGATCATGGATATTCAGAGACGATCAGATTGTCGTTTTACCCACAGATGGTCCACTCATAAAACCGGATCCTCCGCTGGCGTTGGGTCAAGTGATGTTTTAACTATTTCATCTAGGTTTTTATTACAAGCAACCAAAGTTTCCAGTTACAATTCTAAATTTGGAAGAACAATTGCTAGTTTTTTACTGCTGCTCTGTTTTACATACTTTACAGAGCCTATAATCATCATATTCTTACAACACTTGTTTCCAGCTTGGCTCTATCACTTTTACTGGAAACTCTGAATGGGAACTTCTCTCAATTGATGTCAGCCGTGATTTTATGGTGAAAGCAGTCTTCTATTAACATATTTTCAAATTTCCAGTACATTGAAGATGATGGAAATTACTCATTAATCCTCTACACAGTTCATCTGAAACGAAAACCGGTTTACTATGTGATGGTTATTCAAGTAAGAGCTGAATTGAAGTTCTGAATGTGCTGAATTGTACAAACAAGTTCAACAAATTCAAGTTATTCTTGCTCGATTCTATTTTTAGTTTTGTATTGAAGCTACATGTTCGGAAAATTTCCGAGATTTTAATAGAAAGCTTGGGTTAAACTGAGTTAGAGTTTAACTGAGTTAGACTCGTGCCTTAAAAATCAGCACTAGAAAAACATTAGACATACGCATTTTCGGTCCGTTCGTCGATAGGTGTAAAGCGGAAATTCATGTCTTGAGCCCTTTAAAATCGACTTTTTTAAACATTTTTTTTTCACCATTAGATACAGCTTGTAAAATCAATCAATCAAATACTATCTAACGGTAAAAAAACGTTTGAAAAGGTTGATTTTAAAGGGCGGCGTGAATTTCCGTTGTACACCTATCGACAAACGGACCGAAAATGCACATGTCTAATAAACATGAGAAATCAGGACTGAATAGGAAAAGGCATGGAAACAAGGTGACTTTTTTGAACGGAACCTAGCTCATATTGTACAGCTTTCCATGGGGAATTTGATGATGCTTTTAGTTTTGCCAAAGGAGCTCTATAACGCGAGTTATTTGGAACAAACGTCAAGTTTCATATTTGAGGCGGTGCGCGCACGCCAGATCAAGAAGTAGTGTAATGGATAGGCCTGTATCAGAATCAAAAGATGTTCTTCTTTGCCCGGGTTCAATTCCGGTCACACAAAGTTTTTCTTTTTACTTTTGTTTTGATGTAAGAACTTCTTAGGAAGAAAACGCATACCTTCTTACTACTGAATAGGAAAAGGCATGGAGACAAGGTGACTTTTTTGAACGGAACCTAGCTCATATTGTGCAGTTTTCCATGGGGAATCTGGTGATGCTTTTAGTTTTGCCAAAGCCTCTATAACGCAAGTTATTTAGCAAAAACGTTTTGGCATACCTTCTTAGTAAGTAGGTATGCGTTTTCTTACTAAGAAGTTCTTACATCAAAACAAAAGTAAAAAGAAAAACTTTGTGTGACCGGAATTGAACCCGGGCAAAGAGGAACATTTTTTGATTCTGATACAGGCCTTCTATCCATTACACTACTTCTTGATCTGGCGTGCGCGCGCCTCAAATATGAAACTGGAAGTTTTTGCGAAATAACTTGCATTACAATTATTTCGCAGAGCTCCTTTGGAAAAACTATTAGGGTGATCCAAAAGTTTTCTATTTTTTTTAATTAAAACTTTCAACGTAAATAAAACAACAATGGCCGAACTCTAAGTTTCGAAATAAAGACCATTTGAATCTATAACTTGAAGCCATCTATCGGCAAGTTGGCCTATCCCGCGGCGGTGATCCAAAAGTTTTCTATTTTTTTTCTCTTTAAGTTTGAACAATTTTTTAAAAGTGGTACCGCCGCGGGATCGGCCAACTTGCCGATAGATGGCTTAAGAACTTCTTAGTAAGAAAACGCATACCTTCTTACTAAGAAGGTATGTCAAAACGTTTTTGCTAAATAACTTGCGTTATAGAGCTCCTTTGGCAAAACTAAAAGCATCACCAGCGCCCCCATGGAAAACTGCACAATATGAGCTAGGTCCCGTTCAAAAAGCCACCTTGTCTCCATGCCTTTCCTTAGTAGGGGTTGTAGGTCAAATTTTGTGCGGCTTTTTACATATTTTTGAAGACTACAGTATTAGAACAGGAGAAAAAACAGGATTGTTTCAGGCACCGACATTAATCATTGGAACGATTACAATCTTTGGAATGTTTACTCCATTTAGTCAACGGATGGAAAGATGGCAAAAGGTTGAATTTAGGAAAATTTAAAAAAAAAGATAAAGCTCATTCTCTTGAGGTTGAACTCGGACTGAACATGTTATTGGCTATTTCAATGATGTTGAATCTTGTCTCGAGTATGATGCCCAAAGCTGAACGATTACCTTTATTAGGTTACAAAAAGGTTATAGAAGAATAACCAACTTTTAGGCAACTACATCATAGCTGAGATATTTATCTGCTCCGTTGGAATCATCGTTTCGATTTGCATATTAGAGCTGCACTCAAGAGCAGATCAAAGAAATTGGAGACCACCAGATTTGTGAGTGTTTTTTTTAATAGAAGATTGCCATGTAAATAAAATCATTGTTAATTTTTAGACTTTGTCGATTAATTCTTTTCTCTTGTCGAAAAAGATCCTCCCCAGTCGCCTTGCCGGATCCTCCGCGACTTCTACCCATCAAGCCACCAACCGAGAAAGAAACCGAAGATCAACACAAATTGAATGTTGTCAAGAATCAATTATCACAGGTTATACTTTTAACATTAGCTTTATACAGTAGTAGGGAAGTAGAAGCACCAGATTTGTTAGCTAAGCCGATTTGTTTATTAAATCGGTACTGACTGGCTGGCTAGACCTGGCTGGCTGGACCTGGCTGGCTAGACCTGGCTGACTAGACCTGGCTGACTGTTCGGATTTGAGTCAATCTCAAATCTAGCTCTGAAAAAAAGTCATTGTTAATCTTTAGACTTTGTCAATTAATTCTTTTCTCTTGTCGAGAAGATTCTGGTTGATCTGGTCTGGTACAAATCCCTAGACAAAATCCTATTCTGAACAAGTACCAGGTTCATTGAGCAATGCCAAACAAAAATTTAACAATATTGAGTCTAATACTCGACTCAATTAGTCTACTGAAATCCATATGAAACTCAATCTCAGTTCTCGATGCTCTACTTGTCTACTTTATTGAATCCTGAAAGCTTTGAATTCTAAATAGTGCGTGAAAAGTTCTGTTCCCTTTCTAAGAATCATTTGTACGGCTCGAACCAAAAAAGTTAGAGAAAAACCGACTTCAAATTTGAAAATTTTGACTATTTTTACCTTAAAAATGCTTCTTCATAAAAAGATTTTTGTTTTGAAAATCATTCTTTTTTTGCTAAATTGCCCACTGACTTCTTTGACCTTCTGGTCCTTTTGAGCGCGAAAATTTTGACTTGATGTTTAAAAATAACGAGCTCTTAACCAATCTGACCGTAAAACGGCTAGTTTTAAAGGGAAATGTTTCCTTTTTTCTAATATTTAAAAAAGTTTATTTTATTTCGGTTTTTTTCATCTTTTGAAATCAATTAGCGACCCAAAAGCAAGTAAATGAGTAAGTAAATGAGCAAGTAAGTAAACAAGTAATGAGTTCCGCAAGTAGTCGTAGCCAAAAACAGATTTTCGAAACAAAAGATCTTTTTAAGAAAAAGCATTCTTAAGGTAAAAATGGTCAAAGATTTCAAATTTGATGTCCGTTTGTCTCTATTTTATTTGATTTTTGTCTAATACTTTCAATTAATCTGACAAAAACAAATGATTTGAAAACGAAAAAGAAACGACGACGCGGCGCTCCCATCGACTACCTTCAAATGGCGGTGACGTTAATTGGAATGCGACGTTGCGCAAAAATTAACATTTAAAATTTGCGACAGAAATTCAAATTTAACATGAAAACGGCTGAAAAAACACCTTTTTTTCTCTTTGAAGATCATTCTCTACTCAAAAGTTCAGAAAGTTATTCAAAAATCATTGGTTTACTAGTGTGGCGAATTTCCACTGCTCTGCAGTTAGTCAAAATTCAATACACAAGTTAAAAAGCAAAGTTGATGGATAAACTGCCGTAATCAACCACCATAAACCAACCGTAATCAACCGTAATCAACCACCATAAACTATCGTAATCAATATCGTCAACAGACGATATTCAGTTGTCCGTTTGTCGTAGCTTATTTACTTAAAAACCCATTATTTAAGCTTAGTTTTTGAGTCAGTTGCGTGCTCCCTTTTCTATTCATCCTTTTTCACACCAAAGTGTTGAAGTAATTGTGATAGTGCCAGGTTGCTCCAGTTTGAGCGAAGTTTGCCTTGATAAGGGAAAGTTTTGATAAATTGTGCGTTTTCAAGACCTTTGAACTCTCTACCATTGATCCTCTACCATTGAACACCAAGACCTCTACCATTAAACCTCTACCATTGAACACCAAGACCTCTACCATTGATCCTCTACCATTGAACACCAAGACCTCTACCATTAAACCTCTACCATTGAACACCAAGACCTCTACCATTGATCCTCTACCATTGAACACCAAGACCTCTACCATTGATCCTCTACCATTGAACACCAAGACCTCTACCATTAAACCTCTACCATTGAACACCAAGACCTCTACCATTGAACCACACCGAGACACGATCTCACAAGAAATTATAAAGATCAAAGTAGAAATATATTTCTTACAACAGTTATTAGATCATTTTAGACTCTACACCTCGTTCGTTCCTATATGGATCGTGGCCACGTCGAGGAAGAGTGGCGACTTTTATGGACTCGAATCTTTGACCGTCTTGATATTATATTCCTTGTTCTATTTCAAGTTGCAAACATAATTTGTTCAGCAATGTTCATGCGATAATTGTTATCAATAAACTCATCTTTCATCAAAGTTCTTATTGCAAAGACATTTTTTTTGGTGAACATTCAAGCGAGCTCACATTACTTCAGCAAACATCACTGGGAACCAAAGAAACGAAATTTAAGAAAGTGAAGAAAAGGACTTTTAAAAGTCTTTTAAAAAAACATCAAAATGATTCCACAAGAGCAACAGATTTTGAATTATATGATGAATCCACTATATTACGATCCATTGGTGCCATCGATTGAATGGGGAAAAGCACTACGGATCAATATTACACTCAACGCGTTGAGGCTTGTTTCACTGGTGAGTTTTTGAAGATGTTTTAAGCTAGGAAGCTTTTGTTCTTATTCTTATTCGTTTTCTAAATGGTCGATCATTTGGGAAACTGCCGTAACCTTTCCTCAAGATTTTCTCTATTCTACGTAGTTTTGCGCGCATTCGACTCACAGTTTCTTATCAAATGAATCAGAATTAGTCGGGATTACGGTAGTTTTCCAAATTCTAAAGTCAGAATTAGTCAGAATCAAATCTAAAGAGGATTACGGTAGCTTTCCAAATTGCCCACCTTTTAAAAAAGCTCCAATAACTAAATAAAACTGATATTTTATCTTTTTTCAGGATCAACAAGAAGAAACAATCGTTTTTCAAGATGAATTCATTGCGGTTTGTGCTTTTTGTAGTGATTAGATTGGTTTTGAAACTTCTAACTTGCTAAAAACTATTACTGAATCTTGAAATCCTAACTGGGCTTTGAATTTAGATGTGGTTCGATCCAAATCTCGGGTGGGATAAGAAAGATTTCCCCGATTACCTGGCTGATTTTGTGAATGTCCCGTATAAACAAGTCTGGATACCGGATCTTATTTATTACAATACGTAAATGAACTTAAAATTTTATTTAGTTTCTAAAGTTATTTAGAATTGATCAAGAAAAAGTGTTGCTTGATGAGTGGACATTTGTCAATGTGAGATATGATGGATGGGTGAGAGCCTCAATGACGGCTACTGTGGGTTTACTGTTTGATAACTTTTCTAGATCAATCCTTAAAATCATACTATTTCTTAGGAAATTAGAAATAGAGTACAAGTTACAAGAATTAATCAGCTATCAAATCAAATCCTTAGCCTGCCTCTTGGGTTTTAAAGCTTAGCTTGCTTAGCTGAATTGCATCAGCAATTCTCTCCGACAAGAACGTCCTTTGATTCCCCGACATGTGCATGAGGATATTTTGCCATTCCAATGCCCATCATACACCCTCCAGCCATTGCCAAAAGTCTTCAACCGGCGCCAGTTGTTAGTCATCCACCCATTGTTTGTCAACCGCAACCGATCCGATTCCTCTAGATGATCCGATTTCTCTAGATGATCCGACTCCTCAAGATGATCCGATTCCTCCAGATGATTCGATTCCTCTAGATGATCCGATTCCTCCAGATGATCCGATTCCTCAAGATGATCCGATTCCTCTAGATGATCCGATTCCTCAAGATCATCCGATTCCTCAAGATCATCCGATTCCTCCAGATGATCCGATTCCTCCAGATGATCCGATTCCTCCAGATGATCCGATTCCTCCAGATGATCCGATTCCTCCAGATGATCCGATTCCTCTAGATGATCCGATTCCTCAAGATCATCCGATTCCTCCAGATGATCCGATTCCAATTAGCTTGCTTAACTTTTTTTGAAGTAGTTATAAAAAAACCGAGCTACGTTTTGCTACTTTTTGATAAGGTTAAGTAAAATTTCTTGAATTTGCACAAAATTCCATAAAACAATGCTGATTTTGAGCATTTACGAAACAAGAAAACGTTTTAGCGAACGCTTCCATGTGAACTCCATCTAGCGGATTTCCCATATGATCGACAAGTGAGTTATCATAATACAGTCGCGCTCAAAATGATTTATTATATATTTTTCTCTTTGTCAGATGTCGACTTACACTCAGAAAACAAAGTTTTACCTTGATCATTTTCTAATATTATAAGCCTAAAAGCTTTTATCTATTGGTTACCATAAATTTTTGAGTCTCCTGAGTTCGGTGGAAGTTCATCTTTTTAACTATGCATTTTTGAGCAAATCTGATCACAAATTCGGATTCTCCATGTATTTTTTTAGCCTAAAAAGTGTTTTTCAAAAAGATTATGGCCCGGCGCGCGCGTGCACAGCTTCTCAAAAAAGTTCAAAAAAAAGTTTTAAAAGTAATAGTTTTTTAATGTTTTAAGTTCCAAAATCAATCTAATCATTTCAAAAATGGTCATAATGGAGCTCTCAGGCTTATCTAGAAGCTAATCTAGGTACAACTTTGTTTTTGAGTATGATATCTCACATATCTCACAAAGAGAAAAGAAAAGAGGCGTGCTTTATCCTCTGTCTAGGGGCTGGAGGCTCAGCTGGCTTCTTGGAGGCTCAGCTGGCTTCTTGGAGGCTCAGCTGGCTTCTTGGAGGCTCAGCTGGCTTCTTGGAGGCTCAGCTGGCTTCTTGGAGGCTCAGCTGGCTTCTTGGAGGCTCAGCTGGCTTCTTGGAGGCTCAGCTGGCTTCTTGGAGGCTCAGCTGGCTTCTTGGAGGCTCAGCTGGCTTCTTGGAGGCTCAGCTGGCAAGCTTTCGCCAGGCAAACGATTTTGATTTTAAAAATTTCGGATTTTTCGTAGCTGAAAGCCAATTTTGATCATCTTTTGCCATTTCTAGAAGTCCCATATAGCTTCTTACTGTTTATAGACACTTTAGAACACTTAAAAATTCGATTTAGTAGACTAAATGCATTTAGGTTCTGACATTTGCACATTCATTCTCACATCTCTACATCATTTACCATCAAATACCATCGTCTAAATCATTTTGAGCGCTACTGTACTTCAGTTTTATCACAGTTTTACCACGAAAAAGTGTAATTCAATAGAAAATATTACAATATAATTTAAGAAATGCGTCTTGATGTTGGGCTCTTGGACTTACGATGACAATTTAATCCAACTCCACCCAACTGCCACTGAATTTGAGGCGGATTTAGGTGTACTAGCTGGAGAGGTGATTCAAAAGTTAGTATAATAAAATGAAGACTTTTAGAATTCTGGTGTAATCTCTTATTTCGGGAATTCCGAATGGCAACTAATCAAAATCGATGCATATGAGAAACGGGAGGTGAGTTAATGTTAAGCTATCCAGAAAGTCTTTTCACTCCTTTTCCTACTCGTTTTCGTTTCAAAAAATAAACAAATTCCCTTACCGTAAATACTGTACCCCCACCCCCATAATGACGGTGCGGAGTGTTGCGTAGTCTAGCTTTGAACGCGTTTTTCTCGACACTGGTTTATGCTACAATGCGTGCTTAGGTATCAAAAAATAGCTGAAATTCAGGGCTATTTTTTGATACCAAAGACGCATTTTTTGAAAGTACGGGCGCTTTGAAAAAAATGAAATACTAAAAAACTCTTGCGACTACGCGACTGTACGAGGGGGGTGGGGTACTATTACAGTATTTACGGTATATTTTGCTCTAAATAAACGTTTATTGTTCAATTTCCCATCTTTTTAAGTCAATTTTGGTTCACTTTCAAGCAGTGAAAGCCTGTTTTTCATAAAAATCTATAAAAACCTCTATGAAGAAATTGGCTAAATGAATTTTTCTGAAAATTTAGCTATATACCAAACTTTTTATGCTCTATCCTTTATCTATTGACACAAAGATAGGTTTCCTTCTTCTAAAGTGTCTAAATCTTCTTCGAGCCCTTTTTGACTTTCTGACTTCACGCTCCTAAAAAATGCGGAAATAAGACATTTTAAACCCATTTTAATGTTATTTTGTAGAAAAATAATTGGTTTTTTTTATGAAACAACCCGTAGTTCAATTAGTGTATTTGTTGGTTTTAAACGAAAGTATGAAATGGAACGAAAAGAATTTCTGAACAGCTTAATATTATTTTGATAGAGGCCAAGTGAACTTCATTGGTGAAGTCAGGGATTTGATTTGATAGCTGATTAATTCTTGTAGCTTGTACTCGATTTTTAATTTAGTATGAAAAGTAAGTAAATATGAAAGAAATATTATGATTTTAAGAAGCTAAGAGGATTGATCTATTAAAGGCTCGTCCAAGAAAAGTCTTGTCCACGTCCACGTCCAAGAAAATTCTTGTCCACGTCCACGTCGAAGAAAAGTCTTGTCCACGTCCACGTCCAAGAAAATTCTTGTCCACGTCCACGTCGAAGAAAAGTCTTGTCCACGTCCACGTCCAAGAAAAGTCTTGTCCACGTCCACGTCCAAGAAATGTCTTGTCCAGGTCCACGTCCAAGAAAAGTCTTGTCCACGTCCACGTCCAAGAAAAGCTTCAAATTTAGTAAAAATCATGCTGGCTCAATCAGACCTAATTCTAAAGTCTATAATTGCAAAAGTTTTAATAATGAAACCAACCTTTTCATCGCACCACTAGAATCCGAGAATTCGAGAAAAGAATGAGATGTTTTTTCTTCGATTTACTCCCCAATTTTTCTTCTTAAAGCACATCACCTCACCCTCTTTCAACTTTCGAATGTCCATTTCTGAAAAAAATATTCACTGGTTCACTGGTTCAGTCCACCTTTTGGTCTAAATGTTAGAATTTTGAGCTTCATTTTCATTTTCGATTCTGAAAAGCTTTGGAAAACTATTGGAAGCCAACATTATGATTGATTATGGTAGTTTTAGGTGCTTTTTAGAACAAATTAGCCTCGTTAAAACGACCCGAATCTCATTCTTAGATTTACATTCAACCAGCCGGTGACTGGAACTATTCCCTCATCTATTTCAACCTTCACCTTGAGCGCAAACCCGTTTATTATGTGATGATCATTCAGGTTTAAAAGTCACTTCAAGATTTCAAACAAATCACAATTCCAGATCCCAACGCTGATCGTCGGTGTGTTGACGATTCTCGGCATGTTCACCCCATTCAGTCAACGAATGGAAAGATGGCAACGAGTCGGTGATCCATTTTAAAGTTTTCCTTAAATTCTCAAAGTGCAGAACTCGGATTGAACATGTTATTGGCGATCTCAATGCTCTTGAATTTGCTCTCGTCAATGATGCCGAAAGTTGAACGATTGCCATTGTTGGGTGAGGTGAAAGAATTAGTTCGTAATTGTTCAGAGACTCGATTTATCAATAGACCTAAGTCGGATTAATGGTACTAAACTGTATCAATAGTACTAGATTAAATTCTCAAAAGGCAGAACTCGGATTGAACATGTTATTGGCGATCTCAATGCCTGAATTCAAGGACTGAGTCCATGAAAATCTTGAACCAAATCTGGTATCTGGATGCCAACGAATGCCAACGAATTGAGTTCAATTGAGTTACCCGGATTCATTATTTTAAGTGAAACTCAGCACTTAGATGTGCAATCATCTCACGCTTTAAGAGAAAATTTGGGGGTGGGACAAATGCGACCTTTTTTTTGCGCACCCGGACATTTGCGCACCTTTTTTTTCGCACCTTGCCCATTAGCGCACCTTTTTTCGCGTTTTAAAAAAGCTCTAAAAGCTAATATTAACCAATTTCTATTCCAAAAGTTGTTTTTCTAGGTAATTTTAGGGCGTAGAATCGAAATTTTGACATAACAGAGCATGTGGAAACAAACGGACGGAGTTATACAAAGAGAAAAATCGACAACTTTCTGTAATTTGATCTAGCCGTTTTGTCTTTCAAATTGGTTCCACATGCTCTGTTATGTCAAAATTTCGATTCTACGCCCTAAAATTACCTAGAAAAACAACTTTTGGAATAGAAATTGGTTAATATTAGCTTTTTAGAGCTTTTTAAAACGCGAAAAAAGGTGCCTAATGGGCAAGGTGCGGAAAAAAAGGTGCGCAAATGTCCGGGTGCGCAAAAAAAGGTCGCATTTGTCCCACTCCCGAAAATTTAAATATTTTTCTACGATGCATTCTTAGATTTGACGAAAAAAACTCTTTCTGCCTTTTTTATCGAATCTCAAAGTTGGCAGTGGAGTTGCTTGGCGCGACACTTGTTTTTAAAGGATTTAACAAAAAAATTTTGGTATTACGAACGTTTCAGCACTAAATTAAGTTTCTATTTCTTTAAATTTAGTTCCCTATCTCTACAAGTTTGGTTCTTCATCTCTTTAAATTTGGTTCCCTATCCCTTTAAATTTGGTTTCCTATCTCTTTTTTATTTGGTTACATTTACCTAAAGATTAAAGACTCACATTTAACAGAAACTGAAAAATGAAAAATTTCATTTTGCAGGGTCATCTTTTGAAAAGCCAACGCTTAGGTCCAAGTGAAACCAAGAAATAACAAATTTTTACCTAATTGAGTGTCACTTTACCTTCCGATTTGTTTAATAATGTTTAAAACGTATTGCAAAAACAAAAGCCTTTAAAGATATGCTCAATCTTTGGCGTTTTCTGAAAAGCCGCCAACAGCAAGTGCCGCGCCAAGCAACTCAACCAACCAAACCAACTTTGAGTTTCTATAAAAAAAGATAGAAAAAGTATTTTTCTCAGACCTAAGAATCCATTGTAGAAAAATACTTAAATTTTCTATTAAAACAAAGCATGAGATGATTGCATATCTGAGTCTTGAGTTAAACTTAAAATACCGAGTCCGGGCAATGATTGAAGACTCTGTAGATGTTGATTCATCTATGATTGATTGAATCAATCATTCAGTAAGTAAGGATCTACCAAACCACATTTCTTTGACTAGATCTTGATTTCAAATCATCAATTCCTTCAGGAAACTATATTGTTGCTGAGATTTTCATTTGCTCCATTGGCACAGTCGTTTCAATTACGTTGCTGGAGATTCACGCACGAGCAGATCAAAGAAATTGGAGACCACCAGACTTGTGAGGGTTTGAAAAGAAGCTAAACCCGCCAGCAAAGGAATAATAAATTTTATCAACGCTGAAAGTTCTTTAGATCAAGTTTAGTCCTTTTATTTACTTAAATATGGTCTTGGTATCGCTAACTTTAGTCGCTGCTTCCCTTTTGACAGCAAATTTCATGCCCCTTCCCCAGTCCCCCATGGCCGACTGGATAAGAGTCCTTTATCATAGTCGGGAGGTCAAGGGTTCGATTCCACGGCTAGATTATTGGTTCTCTTTTACATAGAATTTTTTTCTTTTTCTTTCCTACATTTAAGGCTTAAGAGTTGTGCTTGTGTATTGTTTTTACCACATTATTTATGTGAATAAATGTAATGGCAAATAGATCTTTAGTTTTTGCCGATTTCTGCGTCTCTCGTGCACTTCAGGGAAGACGAATCCTTCAGCGTTGCCCGATCCTCCACGCTTGATTCCGGCGCTACAAAATAATGAATTCGAAATTGGTTCCATTGAAGCTTTCAAAGCAAGGAAACAATTATATCAAGTAACATAAAATTAAGGGATTCTATTAGAGTTAAACCTTTTTCAAGTTCAAAACTCTTTTCCAGAGTTTACACCTCGTTCGATCATTCATTTCTCGACAACACGCTGAAGAGGAATGGAAACTTTTATGGACGAAAATATTTGACCGATTGGACATCATATTTTTGTTTATATTTCAAGTTGGTTTACCATTCGAAAAGCTTTTCAAAAACTTCTTTCAGTCAGGCAATATCATCATAGCCGCCATGTTTATGAGATGACACTTATTGAATGGAATAAATTGTATCTAAATCTTTGAAAACAAACAAGAAACACTGTAACACTTACACTAAACACTTACAACAATTGTAAAAACGTTTAAAGAAGTCAAAAAGTTTACATTTTGTTCAAACGAATGATTAGAATTTAAGTACAATGGTCACAATGGTTTAATGGAATGTAGAATTGATAGCAAGGATACAGCCAAATTCAAGGGAAAAATTTGATCCCAAGAATTTGTACATGGTGATGCCCAGAATGCAGGAAAAACTCAGTCGCTCACCGCTACTTCCCTTTTAAAGATTCAAAAGGCAAGCACTTTATACGGAAGGGGTTTATCAGATAGAGAGCGATTACAATGAAACGAACGCGCAATGAACACCTCCATGATCATTTACATATGCACTTTTTCATAGGCGTAGGGGGTTTTCGGGGTCGGAGAATCGATTCGCGTTATTCATTTTATTGATTCTACCAATTAGAATACAGGTTTAACTGGTTGAAAGTTATGGACTTGTAGGTTCATCCCTGATTTCACTGGGCAGGTCAGCACCAACCCTTCAACAACTTCTTTCAGTCAGGCAATATCATCATAGCCGCCATGTTTATGAGATGACACTTATTGAATGGAATAAATTTTATCTAAATCTGTGAAAACAAACAAGAAACACCTTTATAAAAACGTTTAAAGAAGTCAAAAAGTTTTCATTTTGTTCAAACAAGTGATTAGAATTTGAGGAAATCACACAATCCTAGGAAAAACAAGAGCTCAAGTCAGATCGCATTGTTCTTAGCTGCCGTTTAAGTGTCACAATAGTTTAATGGAATATAGAATTTAGGGAAAATTAGGCTTTAAAGTTTTAAAGAAGAAATATCAGACTTGCAAATGACATAAAATAAAATATGATTGGATCAAAAGCCTAAGAAAAACGGGAGCAAAACGGAAAAGTTTAGTTGCTCAGCGCTACTTCGGTTTTGAAGATTTAAAAAGGGAAGCACTTTATACCGAAGGGGTTTGCCAGATGGGGAGTGATTAAGTGCGGAGACAGAGCGCTCAAATCAGATAGCATTGTTCTGCCAAGTTTAGCTGCTGTTTAAGTGTCACAATGGTTTAATGGAATGTAGAATTGATAGCAAGGATACAGCCAAATTCAAGGGAAAAATTTGATCCCAAGAATTTGTATATGGTGATGCCCAGAATGCAGGAAAAACTCAGTCGCTCACCGCTACTTCCCTTTTAAAGATTCAAAAAGGCAAGCACTTTATACGGAAGGGGTTTGCCAGATAGAGAGCGATTACAATGAAACGAACGCGCAATGAACACCTTCATGATCATAGGCATTTTTTCTTTTGCTTTGTAAATGACACAAAACGAAGATATTCAGCTGTAGATTTTTAATTGGGGTTTTCGGGGTCGGAGAATCGATTGGCGTTATTCATTTTATTGATTCTACCAATTAGAATTCAGATTTAACTGGTTGAAAGTTATGGACTTGTAGGTCCCTGATTTCACTGGGCAGGTCAGCACCAACCCTTCGATTTTGACTATTTTAACTATCATTCGATGTAGAATGAAATTGGGCGTCGAATGATACCAAAAATTAACTCAAAATGTAATATCCATGCAAAGTTATTGGCTCAAACCCCATTATGGGCGGGACTTGACCTTTTACCTCATAACTTTGCGTGGATATTATATTTTGAGTTATTTTTTGGTATCATTCGACGCACAATTTCATTCTGCATCGAATGATAGTCAAAATCGAAGGGTTGGTGCTCAGAAAAACACAAGGAACCTTAGGTTGCTAACGACAAAAAAGGACCGACAGATGTTTTCGTTACAAGTCTAGTGAACACCGTATTTTCCCTAAAAGTAGTGCACCCCACCAAGCCGAGTTGATGACTATTTTACGGTTTTCAAGTTTTCCCAGAAGCTCAACACTCTAATCCCCAACAAGATCTCATCGTCAGCTACATTTTCCAACCCCAAATCGATAGGTTCTGATAAGCGGTTCTCGAGATTTCTAGCAATTTAGGCGACGCTCAGCGTGCACTACTATTAGAGAATACGGTATCTAATGAAAAAACTATATTTCATTTGGTAGCTTAAAACTTAAATATCTTGAAAGGAATTTCTTATACAGGTTGTTCCAAGAGCATTTTTCTGGACCAGACTAGTTTAGGCAAAGTCAGAGTCAGACCAGGCAAAAGCCGATTTTCCTAAACTTGCCTGGACTGGCTTTACTGAAACCCTAAAATACTTACAGGTTCCAGAGTAAAACTGACAAGGTACCACAATCACAATAGCTTTTGCTTACTATTATAGTTTTCAAGTGCCGTATAATAGTCTCTAATAGTAGTGCACCCCGCCAAGCCGAATTGATGCCTATTTTACGGTTCCTAAGTTTTCCCAGAAGCTCAACACTCAAATCCCCCACAAGATCTCATCGTCAGCTACATTTTCCGACCCCACATCGATAGATTCTGTTAAGCGGTTCTCGAGATTTCTAGCAATTTAGACGAAGCTAAAGGTGCACTATTATTGAGGAATTATTGAGGAAAAATACGGTACTCAAACCTTATTCGACTTGAACCGATTGTGCTCTTTTCCACTTTTGTTAACGTTTTAATAAACTTTAGCGTATTTTATTGAGCTTTGCTTTTGAATGATACCTTTTACTTTAATATAGATGGCTTTAATATAGTTGGTTTGGCTTTATGGATTGCTGACATGTCTAACTACATGTTGTATTTAAAAATAAACTCAAAAACATTTCCTTTTTGATGATCTTTGTTGGCAGAAAGTTTCTATTTTGACCCTGAGAAATTTTGAAATGGCATCATTTCCACGAAAAAAGGAAAAAAGATCGAAACTCATATTTGCAAAGAAATTTCGGCTTCTCAAATTTCGTTTTAACTCATGTTCTGAATTTTTGAATGGAGAAATGAAAAAAATTCGCGTTAAGGGTTTCAGTTTTTATTCGCATAAATTGATCACAGAATAGACTGAACTGGACGGACGGTGCGGAACGATTGGCTGAATTAGGTAAATCTATTGGGTTGTCCAGTTATGAATGCGCGTTTCTCACTATTTTGTAAATTTCTCCAGATACCGAAATCAAGAAAAAGATATATATATGAGTATTATTCGAAAGCTGAAGATCTCCTCTACATTTTGATATAAAAAGTTTTTGAATTTGTTCAGCTTTTGGGCAAATTGACTGCACAGAAGAAGGGGTAGCCAAAAAAAATGGAAGGGTGCCTTTGGATCAAGTTTTGACTCCGCTCAAATTGAGTTAACCGTTTGATGTTTGGCCAATAGATATATCAATACAACTTGTTTTTAAATATAACAATTTCAGAGCATCTTTACTTTTCTTTTCTTTTCTGGGCGGTTATTTTACACCATAAAACTTGAGGAATAGCTAAGCTGGAGTGGGTTTTTTCGAAAGCGACCTCTCCCTTTGTGCAGTCAATTTCCCAAAAAGTTGCATGAATTCAAAAACTTTTTTATTCCAACATGTAGAGGAAATCTTCAGCTCTCGAATGATATATAACACTCATATACATCTGTTCGATATCTTGAGAAATTTACAAAATAGTAAAAACGCGCATTCATAACTGGAAAACCCAATAAAATGTGTCGAAAGCTACCGTAATCTTAGCTTCAGCTTTAGTCAATCTATTCATTTAAGCTAATCATTTTATGCCCTATTATTTATAGCTAAGATTACGGTAGCCAAAATTACTGTAGCACGTTTTAGAAAGTGCATTTTTTAAGAGGAAAATGTTAAGAGAAAAGATTTTCTTTCATTTTCACTACTTGTCCGCTTCAGAGTCAAAACTTTGATGATTCCCCTGGAGCAAGTGCTCATTCAAGAAATGCTCAGTCCGATAAAGTACAATAACGGACAATTTCCAATGCCTTCTGGTGTGGCTCTATTAGTGAATATCACGTTGAATTCTTTTCGATTACTTTCAATGGTAAGGTTTAGATTTTTACAAATAGCACATAAATTTTAGGATCAAAAAGAGGAAACGATTCAATTCCAGAATGAGTTTTTGATGGTCAGTTGGCTCTTTCTTAAAGATTTGGCACAAATTACTAGGGAAAAGCACGAACTCAAGATGAGCTTTTGTACTGAGCCTAAGCCTAAGCCTAACCTGAAATTTTGTCAACATACTCCCATTGGGTTCCAAAGCACACCGCCAAACGGACACCCGTAGCTCCGAGAACCGGCTGAGATCCAAAAAATGGGGGTTCAGCCCAAACCCAAATAGACTTAGTGCGAGGCGCTAGCCGCTAGCCTTCGCACGAAGTCCAAGCCTAAGCCTAAGCCTAAGCCTGAGCTTAACGTAGCTTTTGCCGAGTTTTTGATGGTCAGTTGGCTCTTTCTTAAAGATTTGGCACAAATTACTAGGGAAAAGCACGAACTCAAGATGAGCTTTTGTACTATTTTGCACTATTTTGCTAGCCGCCATAATGCAAATAGCTGCAAGATGCTAGAAGTTGCTCCAAAAGAAAAATAAAAACAGAAGGTAGCATCAGGGGTCGAATTATTCCTGGGAGGCGGATCCTATAGGCGGAAATCTAGTGCGTTATCCACTAGGCCACCAACGTAGCTTTTGCCCGCCAGGCAAGAGCCTTTAAAGCATCCATTTTGATGCCAATTCGATTGAACTTCCACTTGGAAAGTCATTTAGCAGATTTTGATTTCTGATTCGGATTTCTCATACGCGATTCTATAAAGTTCAGACAAAAGCTCACCTTTTTTCCAGATTAAAGACAAAAGTTCGTGTTTTTCCCTTGTTAGATTCAAATTCGATTCTAAATTCTAAATTCCTAGCCTTTAGATGTGGATGGATCCGAATCTGGGCTGGGATGCCGACAACTTTTCTATGTATTCATCTGAATATGCGAAAGTGATGATATCGGATGTTTGGAGACCAGATTTAATATTTTACAATACGTGAGTTTTTAAGGCTTACGTAGTACTAATCGTAAATACTGTAATAGTACCCCACCCCCATAATGACGGTGCGGAGCGCTGCGTAGTCTAGCTTTTGAACGAGTTTTTCTCGACACTGGTTTATGCTACAATGTGCGCTTAGATATCAAAAAATAGTCCTGAATTTCAGCTATTTTTTGACACCTAAGCGAGCATTGTAGCCTTGCTTAACAGCTTTTGCTGAACTGAAATGTTTGTCTACGGCGATTCGAGCTTTGTTTCAGAGAAAGTAACTTAATTTGCATTGGCTTTCATTGTCATAATATCATTTATTTCAGCACTTTTTATTCAATCATCATTCGATCATGGATTTAATAGAATGTTTTAATTAGAAAAATGTTCCATATCTGAATACTAAGACGTGTACTAACATCAAATAGAAAAAAGAAAAGCTTCAATTTTCCAAATCAATTTAGCCAATCCAAACAAGTATAAACGTAGCTTTTCTGGCTTTTTTTAGCATTACCTTTCTTCTATGAAGTTTTTCTTTTATTTCT
The DNA here is from genome assembly GCA_958450365.1 of Mesorhabditis belari. Classification (NCBI taxonomy): domain Eukaryota; kingdom Metazoa; phylum Nematoda; class Chromadorea; order Rhabditida; family Rhabditidae; genus Mesorhabditis; species Mesorhabditis belari. The sequence goes on along the minus strand of CAUEEP010000752.1, from coordinate 517,894 downwards.
TTTGATTATGAATAACCTACCGTAAATACTGTAATAGTACCACACCCCCATAATGACGGTGCGGAGTGTTGTGTAGTCTAGCTTTGAACGAGTTTTTCTCGACACTGGTTTATGCTACAATGCGCGCTTAGATATCAAAAAATAGCTGAAATTCAGGGCTATTTTTTGATACCAAAGACGCATTTTTTGAAAGTACGGGTGCTTTGAAAAAAGTGAAAAAAGGTGCGGAGTGTTGCGTAGTCTAGCTTTGAACGAGTTTTTCTCGACACTGGCTTATGCTATAATAGCAATACAATTATCAAAAAATAGCCCTGAATTTCAGCTATTTTTTGATACCAAAGACGCATTTTTTGAAAGTACGGGCGCTTTGAAAAAAAATGAAATACTAAAAAACTTTTGCGACTACGCGACTGTACGAGGGGGTACTATTACAGTATTTACGGTAAGTAATCTTTATCATTACAATATCTCTCAACCAACTTGATTGAAACGTTTTATTCAAATGAGAAACGTAAAAATGTAAACTCGGCAACTGTGGCGGGTCAAGTGACAATTTTAAAGTATACAGTCCGTTTCATATTTCTTTATCCACCCCCCAAAAAGAGGTTTTATGGAGAATGGGTGGAGATATCGAGCTATTTTCTTTTGCAATAGAAAGACCATATTGTAAAACCCTAAAAACACCGTTTTTGGGTTACTGGATTTTCTCAACATAAAAAAAACTAAGAAAGAAGATTCTGCGACCGTTTCACATTTCTTTATCCACCCTTAGGAACTTTGAAAATCAACATTTATTTAGCATTAACAACAAATAAAAAGACGTCAAGAATTGTGAACATAACAACTAATAATCTGATATAGCACCGGACCGGTTAATAACTTGATAGATTCGCTTATTCATACTTTTGATAAGGTTTTGGAGAGCCGTGGCGTCAATACGATTCCAGGCAATCTCAATTGATGCTTTTAGTTCCGAAACGGTCGTAAATTGTCTCTTATGTTTGTAAGCATCCCTGACAAGGATTCCCCACAGGTTTTCGATCGGGTTAAGATCCGGGGATCGTGCTGGCCAGTCCAAGATGTTGATTCTCTGCGAAGTCAACCAGGCTTTTGTATGAGCGGAGCGATGAATTGAAGCATTGTCATGCTGAAAAGTGTAGACAGTCGCGACATTTTGCTGGATGAAAGGCAGAAGAGTATCTTTGAGCACTTCAGTATAATCTTGACTGTTCATTTTGCTGGAGACAAATTTCAAAGCGACCGTCCCATTGGCGCAAAAGGCTGCCCAACACATCACACTTCCTCCTCCGTAGTTACGTGCTCCGAAGATCAGTGGATCCTGTCGCAGGTCTCTCCAGTAATGCAAAACACCGTCTGGTCCGTCAAGATTCCATTTTTTTTCATCAGAAAAGATTACCTAAATAAAAACCGTTATTTCAGAGTACAGCATTTCCCAACCTTGCTCCAATCAAAGTTCATATGATTTGCCTCGAGTCTAGACGGGCTTTCTTGTGCTCTTGCTTTAAGGCAGGCTGTTGATTTAGGCGTTCACGATCGATATGAGGATTTTCTTTGACGGCACGCCAGATAGTTGTCTTCGAAGCAGCGATTTTCAGCTCATTTTTGACCTCATTGATAGACTTTCCATGAATTGAATTCACAATGTGACGCTTAGCTCGAGAGTTTTGGGCCCAGTCTTCTTTTTAGGAGTGGTCACGTTCTTGTTCTTTAAATAACGTCGAATGCAATTGTGATTGCGGCCCAACAGCCTTGCGATTTCTCGAATACCCTTCTTGTCGATCTTGTAGGCATCGATCTGTCCCTTCTCGTAATCAGAAAGCACTTTCCAACTTCCCATTTCCTAAAATGACGACAAATGATTACAAAATATAAAAAAAATTTAAGTAAAGCAAAAAAATGAATAGTATCATCAAATAAGCGTTGATTTTCAAAGTTCCTAAGGGTGGATAAAGAAATGTGAAACGGTCGCAGAATCTTCTTTCTTAGTTTTTTTTTGTTGAGAAAATCCAGTAACCCAAAAACGGTGTTTTTAGGGTTTTACAATATGGTCTTTCTATTGCAAAAGAAAATAGCTCGATATCTCCACCCATTCTCCATAAAACCTCTTTTTGGGGGGTGGATAAAGAAATATGAAACGGACTGTATTTTAGGAATTTATGAAAGATTCTTCATTTTATAGGCTAAAAGAACTAAAATTGGTTGAAAATGCAGTGTATCTGTGAATGTAAATGTCAATAAATCAATCCAATTACAGCATTGATAGCTATCAACTAGTGCCAAGCGAAATTGCTACTTGTGATATACGTCAAGATGGCTACATTCGAATATCAATCCCAACTACGGTAAAAAAAAAATTCGTTTCCTCTAAGCCGTTTTCTTTCAGATCTCGGTACCTTGCAATCTCGATTTTGATCGTTTTCCTTATGATCATCAAGTATGCGAAGTTTTCTTGAGTTCATGGGTCTTCAATCAATCATACATCGTATTGACACCGACAGACGATGTTTATGGAGGAGATCTACCGAATAAAAGTGGAGCGGTGAGATGATATGCTGAAGAAACAGTTCAACTGTTTCTTCAGCATATAGTTCAACTATTTCTTCAGCATATTGAAGGGAAATAGTTCAACAAACAGTTGAACTATTTCCCTTCAATATCTAATACTTGTTGCTAGGATTCTTGATTTGAAAAGTTTTTCGAAAGTTTGAAAAAATTTCACTTTTGGAGTCTAACTTTTGGTTAATGGTGAACCTTGATACTACCAGGTTGACCGGGGTATGTAAAGCTACCGTAAATACTGTAATAGTACCCCACCCCCCCTCGTACAGTCGCGTAGTCGCAAAAGTTTTTAGCATTTAATTTTTTTCAAAGCACCCATACTTTCAAAAGATGCGTCTTTGGTATCAAAAAATAGCTGAAATTCAGCGCTATTTTTTGATACCTAAGCGCGCATTGTAGCATAAACCAGTGTCGAGAAAAACTCGTTCAAAGCTAGACTATGCAACACTCCGCACCGTCATTATGGGGGTGGGGTACTATTACAGTATTTACGCGTTTAGCACTCATGAATTTGCTTGAAAGTGAACTAAAATTGACTTAAAAAGATGAAAATTGAACAAGAAACACTTTTAATTTAAATTTACACTTAATTTAAAGTAAATTATAGGTTAATTGATGAATTTTTTCATTTTTAAAAGGAAAAGAAAAGGAACAAAAAGACTTTCTGGACAGAATAATAATCTAAAATCGAAGGAAACCTATCTTTGTGTCAAAAGATAAAAGATAGAGCGTAAAAAGTTAGGTATATAGGTAAATTTTCATAACATTTCACCAAACCGTTTTCATTATATGTCCATTCTCAGGATTTTAGAAAAAACAAGAACAAAAACAAGAATTCGCGTTCGGATTTGCTTCAAAGCGGACTCAAATTTGCCTAAAAATGAACTAAATGAAATAGTTAATCTTTTTTATTAAAGCAAATCACACGTTGATCGGCTAATTATTCATTTATAAATGGAAATTTCAAAAAGGCGGAATTTCTGGCCAAATCAATATAAAAGATTTTTTTATCTTATCATTAGTAATTCTAGGATGAAACAATCATACCAATACCTACCGAGAGCAAAATTTTTCGATTAGAACGCTTCAGCTTATATTTTCTTTTCTTTTTAGCTCCTCGACCCCATTTCTTACGCCGGGAACGCGGAATGGAGGCTGGAAAAAATTTTGGCTCAACAAGTAGAAACGGTAAGTTTTGATTGTTCATACTTTATGCTTAATCTTGTAAATGTCTTAGCCAATTATGAATGAAATTTTTTGGCAAATCTTTCTAGTAGAGCAACCCTTTGATGTATGAGGACAATGTTATATCATTTTGTAGCGAATTGAGTTCTGCGTCGATTGGTACCAAATTTGTGAGTTTAGGTTAAAAATTGCCGGCGCTACAACGTTTCATTCAAAATCGGCTGGACCCCCGTAGCCAATTATGAATGAGTGGGTCTAGGAGCGTCCAACCATCAAGTATTTAGTATCATTCAACGCAGAATCATTAATAATTATGTTAAATTTTTTAAATTAGCAAGATTTGATGAAAAGAAAAAAAAAATTAGAGCAAAAAAACTGTTTGTTCAAGAGGAAACTTTGAAGCCCCATAATTTTTTTCTTTTTATCAAATCTTTCTAATTTTAAAAATTTAACATAATTATCAATGATTCTGCGTTGAATGATACTAAATACTTGATGGTTGGACGCTCCTAGACCCACTCATTCATAATCAGCTGAAATTCATAATCAGCTGAAATTCATAATCGGCTACGACATAAATAAATTAAGTCTAAAACACAGCTCATTTTGAGCTCATTTTACAGCATCAAATTGATCCACTGATACAGTTTTCAATAATTACTATAAAGCTGTAATAGTAGCCCTGGGAGGCATTATTTTTTCGCTGACCCTCTGGAGCAAGGGTTACTATTTTTTCGATAATAATTTTTGCCATTCACATGACCAAATTGAAAAATATAACATACCGTAAATGCTGTATTAGAATGATATGTCATTCTTTTTTTTCAATCCTTAAACTCGACGGATCCAAAAAGTAGGTAAGGGAAGATCACGTGAATCAAAAATTTAGAATTCGTTAAAAACTATTAGGGTGGTGCAAAAGAAGCTGCCGATTTGACGGTAAATTCAAAAAAAAGATGGCGCTCGATGGTGACATGATCACAATGGAATATTTTCACAAGATCTCGAGCAGATTGGCATGAATCGGCCTGAATAACATCCCTCAGCTTGGCTTCGTTCACGACTTCTGGCCTCGAATCGTGCTCGTAATCTTCCAAAGCCTCGTCTCCCTCTCGGAATCGTTGAAACCAAGTCTGACACTGCCTGAGAGACAAACTGCCACCTCCAAAAGCAGCACAGAGAGAACGATGCGATTCGGCAGCAGACTTTCCAATTTTGAAGTTAAACAGTAATGCTGCACAAACTTTTCCTCGACCATGATCTAAATAAAAAATATAAGCATTTTTCAATAAAATAAACAACAACCAAAAAATTCAAATGTCGAAATAAATAGCAAACAAATATGCGAACAAAACATAAAAAAAATAATGCCGTTAGCATCGCTCGTTTCTGATAAATGAGAGCTGATACCCATCGGCAGTTTCTTTTGCATCACCCTAATATTTTAAACAATGGCCATTTCTCCAAAACGTACAAAAAAGCACGTTTAAAGGGAAACTATTTTAACTAAAGCTGATTGAGTTTTCCCTCGTCAATTCGCTTTGGTGAGAAGCAAATCCCAAATAATCCAAGAACGATCAGTTTTTCGATTCCAACACCACAGGTTTTGAAGGATCGACGAATGATTTCTTCTGAAATTGAATCCCAAGCATCAGCAACCATCAGAAGATTTGCTGAAGTAAGCAAATCCAGAAGCTCGTCGACTTCTTTTTCGACATGTGCATCCCTGAGTAACTGTAGTCCTGTAGGAAGCGCGCCATCGTACTTAAAACAGTAAATCAGCTGGTTGTCGGCACCATTTGGATCGATTCCAACACAGCTTTTGAAGGATCGACGAATGATTTCTTCAGAAATTGAATCCCAAGCATCAGCAACCCATTTTAAGTAGATTCCCATTTCAGGGGCCTTTGGGTTCCCACCTTTTATGCGTTCAGGTGCTTGCAGCAAAATCCAATCCTCGTAAATATTCAGCTAAGAGCAGATGCAAATTTTGGGGCTATTATTAGCGGCGAGGCTACTATTACAGCTTTTACGGTATTCAAGCCATCCAAGCCAACGGTATTCAGCTTTTACGGTATTCAAGAAATGTTTAGCTCTTCGTCGGAGACTTGAAACAAGCCTGGACCGGGAATTTCTCTCAAATTCGATACAGTATCTACCTACAACGGGAACCAGTTTACTATATAATGGTTATACAAGTAAGATATTTTTATCCTTTCAGTCTAAAAACTTTTAGATTCCAACATTTATCATCGGCACAATCACGATCTTTGGCCTATTCTCATCATATTCTCAAAGAATGGAACGATGGCATATTGTAAAAGAATTACAGATCTGAATCTGAATCAGATTTTTCAGCTAGACATTGGACAAAACATGTTATTGGCGATCTCCTACATGCTTAATTTGATTTCGGACATGATGCCGAAAACAGCACAGCTGCCGCTTTTAGGTTAGATCTTTTGCCTTTTACTTCTAAACATAAAGTTTTAGGAAATTACATCATTGCTGAGATTTTTGTGTGCGCAATTGGGATGCTTATCTCGATTGTGATATTGGAGTTTCACGCAAGGGCTGATCAAAGGAATTGGAGACCGCCAGATTGGTAAGAATTATGTTCATGTCTTGCTGTCTTCTAAAAGGTGCATTTAGAGTAAAGCTACAGTATTCTGGTTTATGGTTGTTTCCATGAAAACTTTAGACAGGTTACAAATAGTGTACGAAAAGCCGGAAGCCAGATCCAAGGCCAACAATTGGCCAACAACAATTCAAAGAGGGCCCGAAGAGACATCTTTTGCCATTTAGCCCTATTTAGCTTCTTAGTGTTTATAAAAACTCAAAAACAACTTAAAATTGGTTTAACAAAAAAGCAAAAGGTTTTAACAACGAGAACAAACTAGGGACAATGGGGGGTAAGGGGAGAGCTTAGGGCGAGCACACTATCTGCTACACTGCCAGGCAATCTTCTTCAAGGGAAAAAATTCTAGCCCATATCGCGGCAGTGCCATTTTTCCAAAGAGTGCTCAAATTTTAAAAGCATTCTTCTGGATGCTATGGAGTAAAACTGAAAAACAGTATCGTAATACCTGTAATGGTAGCGCCTTGCCAGTACAGTCGCGTAGTCTAACACACAATTTTGTGCCGCTCACTTCTCCGCTCTGCTTCGACAAAAAATGTGCGCTTAGATATCAAAAGATAGCGCTTGAAGCGAAGAATTCTTGGGTACTAACAGTTTATTTTAGAAATTCTAGGCGCGTTCAAAAAAATCATTTACTTTAGCGATTAGTTGACTGGTTATGGGTGCGCTGGTATTACAGGTATTACCGTATCCTTTAGAATTTCCAGGTAACATTTTTGCACTAGGTCCCATATCCCAAATTGATGCTTGTTGGGGTTGGAGTTGGGGTTGGAGTTGGAGTTGGAGTTGGAGTTGGGGTTGGAGTTGGAGTTGGGGTTGGGGCTGGAGTTGGAGTTGGAGTTGGAGTTGGAGTTGGAGTTGAAGTTGGAGTTGGAGTTGGGGTTGGGGTTGGAGTTGGAGTTGAAGTTGGAGTTGGAGTTGGAGCAGTTCTTTAGTAAGAACATCATCTGACACTGGCTGATCTGATTGTAAGTTAGTCAAGTAATGTCAGAGCGAGAAGCCAGCCTCAGGCTTAATTTCTGCAGCAAAGCCAAGCTAGGCAATCTCAGATAGAAATGACTTCAAGCCTGATCTTGAAAAATTACTTTTTAAACCCTAAAATAGCATACGGTAGTCCTTTTAGGCGGCAAGCGTACCTTTTAGAATTTGTAAGTAACATTTTCCAAACTAATGCTTATTTTTAGGCTCTGCAAAATCGTGCTCTTCTCTTGTCGTCGAATGAAAGTCAAGGCATTAGCACAGCCGGATCCAGTTCGAAAACGAACAATCCCAATTACAAAAATTGATGATGAAGTGGCTGACATGTTGAAGTTAGATCTAGTAAAAGGGCAATTAAAAAAGGTATTGAAGTTTTTAAACAAAGAAAACGCTCAATTTTCAAGAGTCTTCACCTTGTTCGAGATTTCATGGAAAGAGACGATGCTGAGCATGAATGGAAATTGTTATGGGTGATGATTTTTGATCGAATCGATTTCTTTTTTCTCTTTTTATTTCAGGTAAAGAGATTCATTGAATATTCAATTCAGGATACGGGGGTGGGACAAATGCGACCTTTTTTTTGCGCACCTGGACATTTGCGCACCTTTTTTTTGCTGGAAAAGGCCTTAGGCAAGGCCGTAGAGCTTCAAAAATGTTTTCATACAAGGGAATCGTATGCGTAGATTCCGAATTTCGACAAATCAGACCTCGCTGACACGTCAAATTTGGGCTAAAAGGCAAAAACTACGCAACTTAACGCTTTTCCGCAGTTTTTGCCTTTTAGCCCAAATTTGACGTGTCAGCGAGGTCTGATTTGTCGAAATTCGGAATCTACGCATACGATTCCCTTGTATGAAAACATTTTTGAAGCTCTACGGCCTTGCCTAAGGCCTTTTCCAGCAAAAAAAAGGTCGCACTTGTCCCACCCCCCAGGATACTTTTAAAATAATTAGTTTCAGATTGTAAATATTGTGGTCTCCGCGTTGTTCATGAGATAAAAAGTTTATGTAAATAAAGATGCTCAATAAGTTTTTGGTCTTTTCAATCACATTTTGGTAACACTTGAAGTAATTGCTGAATTGATATCATTTCTTGTTTTTCTTTGAAAAACTCACAAGTTTCCTGTAATCGCTCTCCTTTTGAAGGCTTTCGCAAGAGTAAAGCTAAAGGAGCAAAACACAGAATACCAATTGCGAAAGCCCAGGTTGTCCTTAAAAGATTCCATTTAAGAATAAGTTTTGTTAGGGTTTTGTTAGATATAATTCTATTATATACTAGTACTAATTCTAAATCTTATTTCTATCTAATTATTCAAGGGCTTACCATTGAAAACCGATTGTTTGCACTAAAGGACCCGAAGCAAACGGTGCGATAAAGAACGCAATACTCAATCCGGCATCACTGATTGCATAGGCGTTTGCTGAATGAATTCAATTATTATTATGAATTCATTCAGCGTATTAAAGTGTAATTTTAGCTTGAATTTAACCTGTAAAAGCCATTGAAAGATCATCCTTCAGTTTCTCATTTGAAAGCAATTGAGATTTTTCCGTAAATACAGTTTTTCGGGACTCACCTGAAAAGATTTCATCGTCACTTGAAGATTCGTCGAATTTTGCGCCAGCTGTAAGATTTTTTTCGTAGATAATTGTAAGCGTTAAGTCTACACTTATCCATGTGTTCAAACCTAAAAGTTAACTCACTTTCATCTTTGTGCTTTATGTAGGCCATATGGGTTATTAACGGGATCATTGCTGAGTCGATAAAGGCTACAAAATATCCATTTATATTAACTTTTCGGAACTTACAAATGCAAATCCCGATTACTGTAATTGGGATGAAAAGCCAGAAGATCGCTGGTGCAAAAGAGACAAAAAGAGAGACAAATGGCAATGATTGGGAGAGCGAAAAGAACGCAACGCCATCTGAAATTGGATAATAGAGGTTTTTGATTTAGCAAGTACCTTCCAAGCTTGATTGAGATGCTCGGGACAAATGTTGTGCCAATGAGATAGGCCAATGAGGAGGGAAAGAAGACAACACCTGAATGAATACGTAACAGGTTTGAGGGGAACTTTTAAACGAATACTCATCCTTTAAAGGTCCACAAATTTGTTTAGAGATAATACTAATGCTAACTTGTGATATACAGTTGAACGTTCGATGACGAACGTCAAGAAACCAGCCAAAAAGTTCGTTATTGAAGGTAATTTTTAGGGAGTGGAACAAATGCTACCTTTTTTTGCGCACCCGGACATTTGCGCACCTTTTTTTCCGCACCTTGCCCATTAGCGCACCTTTTTTCGCGTTTTAAAAAAGCTCTAAAAAGCTAATATTAACCAATTTCTATTCCAAAAGTTGTTTTTCTAGGTAATTTTAGGGCGTAGAATCGAAATTTTGACATATCAGAGCTTGTGGAAACAAACGGACAGAGTTATACAACGAGAAAAATCGACAATTTTCTGTAATTTGATCTAGCCGTTTTGTCTTTCAAATTGGTTCCACACGCTCTGTTATGGGGAGTGGAACAAACGCTACCTTTTTTTTTGCGCACCCGGACATTTGCGCAACTTTTTTTCGCGTTTTAAAAAAGCTCTAAAAAGCTAATATTAACCAATTTCTATTCCAAAAGTTGTTTTTCTAGGTAATTTTAGGGCGTAGAATCGAAATTTTGACATAACAGAGCGTGTGGAACCAATTTGAAAGACAAAACGGCTAGATCAAGTTACAGAAAATTGTCGATCTTTCTCTTTGTATAACTCCGTCCGTTCGCTTCCACAAGCTCTGATATGTCAAAATTTCGATTCTACGCCCTAAAATTACCTAGAAAAACAACTTTTGGAATAGAAATTGGTTAATATTAGCTTTTTAGAGCTTTTTTAAAAAGCTAAAAAAAGGTGCGCTAATGGGCAAGGTGCGGAAAAAAAGGTGCGCAAATGTCCGGGTACGCAAAAAAAGGCCGCATTTGTCCCACTTCCCATTTTTAAGGTAAAACCCTTCGTTGGGATCAAAAAATAGTGTTCTTTATATCGAACGTTTCGTTCTATCGACGTTTTTTATATCAAAGCTCGTTTAATTAAAGTTCGTGATATCTTAGGTCGACCGTAGCTTTCAAGAAGATTTGCAAATGACATAAAAAAGAATTTCATTAGATCAATCCTAAGAAAAACGGGAGACAGAACAAAAGTTGAGAAAACAATTGTTAAGAGAGGTAAAAGGAAGCACTTTATACCGGAAGGGTATGCTAGGTCGTGAGTGATTGCCGCGCAAAGAACACGGCACGAGATTACACAGAGATTTTCTTTTGCATTGTAAATGGTATAAAAAGAAGATATTCAGCTGTAAATTTGTGCTCGGGGGTTTTCGGGGCCGGGGAATCGATTGGCGCTATTCATTTTATTCACTACAATAACCAAGTTGAGTAAATGAACCAGTTAGATGAGTAATACTCTGTACTTTCTCTCTAATTCACTCAAATTTCTCAATTTTGTCAATTTAAAGCAATCCTAACATTTTTGATTACAGTCGACTCTTGATACAACGATTTTGAAACGCTAAAACAGGCTCTTGGTTTCTGCGTAGCTGTCCAGCCAAGCGCAATCGTTGGCCTTTCAGGGCAGCTACGCAAGAGATTTGGGCCACGTTTTAGAATCGTTATATAGAAATTTTTGGTCCCTTCGATATCGTTATAGAGAAGTTCGACTGTACATGGTTAATTTAAAGATATTCAGCCAATAAATCAATTAGAAAGGAGAGGCTCACCGTGGAAAAAAACGCTAAAACGGCAAAAATTATTTGACAAAACGTTAAATCGAAACTTTTATCGTAAACCGTTAAATCAAGAGTCGTCTGTATCTACATTTCTTTATTCTTTTATTTATTCTCTATGCAATTTATTTATTTATTCTCTTTACCAAGTTCAAAAGCCGACGAATTCCACTTGTCAACCATCCACAGTTGAAGCCCCGGACTCAGCACTCCCAGTCCCAAATTGCCCACAAAAATTGAGCCTAAATAATTTTGTTTTTAATTTTTGATGTTTTTTGATGAGCGTCAATAAAGTGTTTTCAGTAAACGGTTATCAGCTTATGGAGAAGATTGACACGAGCTCAAAATAGTTTTTTTTTTGCAAATGAAAACAGTTTTGCAAGTCTGATCTGTGAATTTTTGTTCAACTAAAAGTATTTAAAATTGTTAAACTCACCAGCTGCAATCAAAATCCTTGGATCCATAAGCAATTTGCGCATTGATGTGCTCTCACTTGTGTGCTCGTGAAATTCGAGTTTTGGTGGCAAAACGAGCAATTGTAGACCTGAAATCTTGCTTTTTTTTGGTTAAAAATCTAGTTTTACTAACCAACTCCAAGCACGCCCAATCCAGCCAAGATCAAGAAACAGATTTCTTTCCCATGAAAAATGTCATACATTGCACCGCCATACGGAGCACCGATTAAAAGACCTGAAAAGAAAATTGCATTTTCATCTGTAGCGACTCCCTGTTCACACAATTTATCAATTTACATGCAAAGTAAAAGCCAACTTGTCGCAAAAGATGGAAAACTAACAAAATACTGTAGACATTGCCTTTTAAAAGCTCTAGCAATTCTTTGACTCATTATCTTTTTACTAATTGGATTGGTAAAAAGCTAATCCTTAAGGAACTTGAAGTTAACCCTTAGGGAACTTGAAGCTAATCCTTAGGGAACTTGAAGCTAATCCTTAAGGAACTTGAAGCTAATCCTTAAAGGGGGGGGTATTAATCGCGGCCGGGTGACCATAAAATTTTTTTTACGCCAACCACCTGTTTTTTTTTATTTTAATATCGCTGATTTAATTATAAAAAGAATAAAAATCACCCGGCTAGAGTGATTTGATGGGTTTACAACTTTTTGGAGACGCTGCAAGGCTTGGAAAAAACAAGATCGTCACTCAGACACCTCAGCACAGTCTAGATCGATCGAGTTTTAATTGCAGATAAATTTAAAAACAAAATAAAAAGCACAAAAAACAATACAAATAAGTTGTTAATCTATAATTCTTCCTCTTGCTCACTTTCATCTTCGCTCAAGTACAGCAGTTTCTCAGATTGGCTTCCTATCTTAGTCAATTTCCAGCGCATCCTCAACAGAAATGACTGGATCTCCCCCATCTTCAGCGCTTTGATTGACGCAATTAGATCTTTTTTTTCCATTCGATTGTGGTTTTCTTTTGTTTCCTAACATAAGTTTTCTTGGCTTTCGAAAAAACAAGAGTATTTAGAAAACCATAAGCTAGATTAGCTTAATGATCTTTTGCATTATCTAAAAATAAAATCTCCATCTTGAAAAAGGCATCTAGAGATGTTAAAAACCAAAAATGTAGATCGAAAGGCTAAAGAAAACAAAAAGAAAACATAATGCCTGACTTTTGCTTTACTTTCGCGCTTACCTTGTAGATGAACTACGCGAGCCTTGCAGCGTCTCCAAAAATTTGTAAACCCATCAAATCACTCTAGCCGGGTGATTTTTATTCTTTTTTATAATTAAATCAGCGATATTAAAATAAAAAAACAGGTGGTTGGCGTAAAAAAATTTTTATGGTCACCCGGCCGCGATTAATACCCCCCTTTAAGGAATTTGAAGCTAATCCTTAAGGATTAGCTTCAAGTTTCTCCCCGTTTGTTAGTTTTATTGTTTCTATTGGTTTACTTACCCAAATTTGAAAGAGATTCGATAAATGACTATCGTCGATTGTCAATCTTTGAGCCTAATCAAACAAGGACAAAGTATAAGCTATCTGGACATTAGTATTTCAAGCGATTTCAACCTTTTCTTTCCCTACCATCTTTGAGTCACTTGAGAAAACTTTTAGCTGAATATCTTTCAGTGTAAAGTTTGAAAACAAATTGATAATACCTCTTGAATGTAAAGCAGATAAAATTTTGTCAGATTTTGTGCTTTTTACCTAACGCCATTCCACCCATCGCTATTCCCATGTAACGAGCTCGTTGCTTGTCATCAGAATACTGTTGAGCCAGCATACCCATTCCTAAACTAGCTTTTGAACCATGTCAAGGCCAGAATCCTTCTACTTTAGATTCATGTCAGGTCAAAAGCATATCAAACCTGAACCTGGGTCCAGACTTCGCTAAATCTAGCAAAATTTACTAGTTTCACCCAAAAATTTGCAATCTTTTGCGAATAACCTTTAAAATTTGAAATTCTTGCTAGCTGTTTGTTTTTTTTAGAAAATAAATTTCTACGTTTGCACATATAAAAATTATTTTGACTAGATAATATTAGGCCCACAAGTCCTTTTCTTTTGAAAATGTTTTCAAAAATAGCGGCAATTTCAAATAAAGGACGGCTTTCTTTGTTAAAAAGCTCTAACATGCCAAAACAAAATGGCCTTTGATTATTTTTCCAATTTTTAAAATTTTTTTTGGTTTATGACGTTTTTAAAGTGTTTAAACATTTCGCCGATCTTTAATCTCAATTTTTTGACATTTTCCTCAAACAAAATCTCATTTAGTGTAAATAGAGAAAATAAAGAGGGGATTTGATTACATAAGTAGTCGAATTTGCAGACAGATCGATCAAATCTTTTTCATTTTATAGACACTGAAAGGTTTTGTACAAAAACCGATTTTTATTGGCTTTAATTAGCTATTTAGCTCCCATTCAAGTATCATTTTGTAGAGAAATCATCACCTCACAGTACAAACCAAATTTTAAAGAAGTTATTCGCCCAAGATTGCGAATTTTAGAGTGAAACTAGTAATTTTGCTAGACCTAGCAGATATGGACCTGGGCCCTAGACCGGCTTAGACAGTTTTAACTAGGCCTTGATTGAGTTGACCTGAATTGGTGAGGCCTGACCTGGCCTGGCCAACTGTGCCTGACCAACTGTGCCTGACCAACTGTGCCTGACCAACTGTGCCTGGCCTGGCCTGGCCAACTGTGCCTGGCCAACTGTGCCTGGCCAACTGTGCCTGGCCAACTGTGCCTGGCCAACTGTGCCTGGCCAACTGTGCCTGGCCAACTGTGCCTGGCCCAGTCTATCATTGTTGATTAATCCATTGTCATCAAGTTTCAATCGACTACCTCCCGTCGCTGCACAAGCTGATCCAATCCCCTGAACAGCCCTCGCCAAAAACAAAATTAGATAACTTTTTCCAAAAGCGAATAAAAGTGTTGAAAAGATCATGATCAAGTATCCAAAGAATAAAGGAACAGAAAAACCGATCCTGAAAAATTCGTCGCTAAAAAGTTATGATTGAAAAACCTTGTCGTAAGTGGGCCGATCAACGGCTGAGCGAAGACTTGAACTAGGCATTTTGATCCAACCAGAAAACCCAATCGTAAATTTTCATCGAGAATTTGATCGTGTCTTTGGCTTTGACTCTAGAATTTAGATGGAGGAATTTTTTGGAAAATGTTACTGAATTTGAAGTGGAGCTTTCGAGGAAAAATGCGGGAAGAATTGGCTCTGTAAGTTGAACAAAATAGATAAGCAAAAAAAAAAGCTTTTTATTCCGGGCAAGTTTATTTTGAGTAAGCTAAAAAGTGGATAAATGCTATGCTTGTTTCACTTTGAGTTCTCATAAATGCAAAAAAAGTCTTACCTTAGTAAACCTGAAAGATCTCTAGAATTGCTTCTAGAGAATTGAATAGTTCTAGAGAATTGAATAGTTCTAGAGAGTTGTACAGTTTTCTCACATCTATAATACAAAATTTCCAATTCAGATAGCTTCTTACCAAGTTTTAAACAAGTTAAGCACATCTTTTATGTTTAAAATTTAGTAGTAAGTAACACAATGACACAATTCTACTTCTAGGTACCGATTCGAGCGTACTTTCTATGTAATTTCTAAGCTTTCAGAATAGAATCAAGATTTTAGCAGAATACAATTACAGAATTACAAAATATAGGATACAATGACAGATTTTTAAACAAAAATCTAGGGAAAGCCTCTCACAAAAATCTGAAGAAGAAGAGAGAAAAAAGAGTACAAAAAAGCGGCTTATATTGCTGAAAAAAGAGATCAGATTACGGTAGCTTATCCACAGCTTAGCTTAAACTGAATAGCTTAAATTGAACTGAATGGCCACAGACTCTGTGAGTTCACTTCTCTATAACAAAAACCCACCTACAGCCGTTAGTAAAGAATAGTCAAGCAATAGCCCAATATAGACAACTACCAATAACAATTTGTTACGTAGAGATGAGTTTAAATTCATTATGAATTGATATTAAAGATCAAGAGCAATAGAAAAATTCAATTCCTGCATTTTTTTGCATTGCCTTTTACCAGGGTCGGAAAATGAATGAACTCTGATAAGAGATTGTATTGCCGCCTTTCCAAAAGAGCTGTCTTTTACTCGAATCAAAATGTTGTAGACAAAAATTGGTTTCTTCAAATTGTGACAAAGTTTAATTATTCTAAAAAATCATTTAGATTTATCCTGGAATCCCGTTATGATCCTCATCATCTCAGTAGCCAATGTTATAAAATCAAGAACGAGTTTTAAAATGATAGCTTATCTGATAGAGCTTTCATCGGGCATCGAATCTGCTTTTGTTTTTCTGGAAGAGCTCTATCACTATCATCTATCATCAGACACATGGGATACAAAATTTGACATTTTCGGAGGGTTTACAAGCTTTGCTTATCATTATACTGGAAGTGAGCCCACTCAGTGATTCTAGTCTTTCAGCTTTAGTTCTGGCCTCCTTTTGACTGTATCCAGTACAATTTGACCTGATATATCAGCTCAAATTGTACTGGATGATTTTTCGTGTTTTTCATACACAACTTCAATCATAAAAATTTTTTTATTCAAAACACTAACTAATCAAAATTAAAAATCCATTACGATCAATGCGCTTTTGTCAGCATACGACAAGCTTTTCGACTCCATGTATGTAGTAGGCAGAAGTTCTAGAGTTGATAAAAGGTTCAGTAGCATTTTGAACCTCCACCGTATCTTTGAATATTTGGTCTCTGAGAAAGCAATCAAGGTGCTTGAATACCGTAAATGCTGTATTAGAATGACACCCCTCGGACCACTCGAAATTTTGACTTTAGACCCCCACCCCCTTGTGGGACCCGTCAAAGACCCGTCCCGTCCCGGAGAGCTGACAAAGTAAAATAAAAATGAGACGTTTTTATTTGTATTTTTTTGCCGTTTTCTAAATTGTGACCATTTTTTCTGCTGCAGATTACGGTAAATTCAGTTAAAAGCCCTCATCACATTACAAGAAACATTAAACAACTTTTTTATCATATAGTTTTATACCACCGAGTTTTTTACCAAGAAATACGAGTTAGAATCCTATTTACGAAGGTGGAATTAGGTTCGGGACGCAATTTGCCGGTGTCTAGTATGTCCCGATGCCATGAACTATACTTTTGAAGTACCGCCCCCGATTCTCTGGGGACACTTTTTGATAATCTGAAAAAATTTTGTCTATCACAGAATTTTAAAAGAGTCCACGAGAAAAAAGAAAACGAAGAATTTTAGTATCAAAAAGTGTCCCCATATGGGCGGGCGGCACTTCAAAAGTATAGTATGAACTCTAATTCAATCCGCTCAACTCAGAATTTCAATCACGTTTCATTTCTATTTAAGTAAATTTTCATCAATAACAGGGCATCAACTTAGAAAATTAGAATCATGAAACATTAAATTTCGATTAATTTTAATTTTGTTTCTTCGTTTAATTTTGTTAAGAATTTTTGTAAATTTCAGTTATTCTATTCCTCATTCTGCGCAACAACAAATCAAAAATGGTAGATCATGTGACGCCTTTGATCATCGATGAAAGCGAATAACATCTGAAAGCCGTACGGAATTTGAGAGTGCTTTTCATGGTAAAATAGTTTTTTGAGTTTATCAGCCACATATTTTGTTTTTAGTGGATCTGTGGTGCCGCAGATGTGCCGGACCCTTGGAATGACGTCCAATCACTCGTGTTTGAGCATTTTTTCGCAATTAAACCTTATGGTCTGACCCCTGATGATCAAGCGGCTCTCCAGCATAAGCTCCTCATAAAGATCTCCCAAGGATATGTAAGTGTTTTCGAGTGTATATTGACCAGTTGTAAATGTGAAATGCCTCTTTATAAGAATTGATGAGTGAATTCTATGTTTTTTAGAGTGTATGGGATTCCTTGAGCCAACTCAACTACAAAACTCATCAACTCAACTACGCATCCTGCCCGGTGCTGCCTAGTCCAACGAAAGAACGATATACTCTGGAGGATGCTCAACGTTATCTTGAATCCTCTAGCCCTAATCTCCCAGGTAAATGCTCTTGTATCCTTGCATTTTTGTTGATTTATTGCAATTTATTAAGGTTGGCGATTTTTCAACCTCACTGCCTCGACACTTATCTTAATTTAACGAACACAGCGAAAGTGGATCAACGAGCCGCACTGTTAAAAAACTGGTTGCACGACCAGCAAGAGTCACTCAAACATTGGAAGATGGAAGCAAAAACCATGGCCAAGAATTGGATTCTTCTAACTGAGCTAAAGGAAGAGGGGCTCATTGACGGTCTACTCATGGTTGAGAAACAAGATCCTAAAGACGATCATAATTGTAAGTTTTTTTCTTGGATTTGCCAGATCGAAATAGAGACCGAAACACAATACTGAATTTTAGATAATCGGGATGCGAATGTTTTCGACGCCGCTGGCCTTGAGAAGTTTGAGAAAACCATCGAGAAAAACGACATCGAAGACAAGCACACAACAAGAATCGTTGTCGACACACAACAATCATCGAAGCGAGCAGGATTTTGATCATAAACATCAACCAGGAAACGCTGTTTGTTTGTTTGTGTATCTCTGTGCTTCTGTTTATGTGTTGGTATATGTTTCTGTGAGAACCTTCGGACTCACAAAGATCATTGTCAATAAGATAGTTTGCAAAATCCATCAAACATCTTTATTTACAAAAAGTGGTTACAGAGAATTCGGCTTGATTTTGATTCGGGTCTTCAATCATCGTGGGACTTATAGGGCAGGACGTCGATCTTCACTTTAAAGCGCTCGGATTTCTGAAAAGAAAATTTTGTTAATAAGAATAAGATCAAAACTAAGGTCAGATTGATGGTTTTCTTAACAATAGCTAACTGATATTTTTAGACATAAAGCTATAAAAAACCGACGATGTCTTTATTCGAGGGATCCGAGATCGTGATGTATTTTGAGCCTAATTTGAAAATCAACCTTTCGAAGATTGGATTGTTCTGAAATTTTGGGAAACTATGTAAACGATGAAGCGTTTTATTTTAAAAAGTATGCAATCACTCAAAAATATATTAGCTCATGAATGCTAGAAACCAGGATTTTGGACTCTTACATTAAAATGCCTGGAAAAGTTCTAAAATAAAATATTTTTCAAAAATTCAAAAAAGCCATCTTGTAGATTAAGGATAGGGCTTTTGAATCAAGCAAACCGTTTTTGATTGGATAAGCCGTTTTTTCAGAAAACACATTACCCAAAAACGATCGTTTATAACTTGCCAACCTAATAGAAAAAGAACAGACAATTTAACAAGATAATTTTGTCTTATCCTCTCCTTTACTTGTTGGCTTTTGTTCAAGCGGCATGTTCGTAAATTAATTTATTTTCAATTAACCTATCATCAACCAACTATAAAAATAAGTTTTTCTTAAGGTTGCAGTCATCGTGACCATAGGTAAACAGGAATCAAATTTTTGAAAGACTTGAGCCACTTCAAAATATTTGACCGGTGGTTTGAAGCGTTTTGCGTATAGAATTACAATTCTCGTCTTTCAAATAAGAGAATTATTTTCATGAATGTCACAGCAGAAATTGATTGAATGTTTTTGAGAGCTGTAGGCTATATTGAGAACAGTTTTGCTGTTAATTTCAAACCCAAGTTGGTGATATAGCTGGCTTTTTTTCATTCTTGTGTTCTTTGAAGCTGTTGGAGTATGAAATGTCGAAATCCGGGAATTGATGTCGAATTTTTGATTGCTGCATTGAAATTGGCAGGTCTTGAGGCTGAGGTTGGTGCTAATGAGGGAAATAACTTGTTAGTGAGTCGTCAAAAAACATTTTAAAAAAATGATTCACTGGATAAAACATTGAAAAATTATAAAAATTAGTCGCTTTTTCAAGTTGGGCAACTAATTTCAGGTGATCCCTTTTGATTATACAATTCATCAAGCTATTGAAATGATCCAAAATGGAAGTGCCGATATCACCGTCCATGCCATCATTCAAAGTGTTGAACGATTCAAATTGGTGAAAAATAAGAAAAAAGAAATTGTGATATCGCAAAAGTTTTCAAGCTGTGAATATGTAAACTTTACTAAATGCTAATCTTTTTTAAATTAATAAAATTTAGGTTGATTTCACAGTGCCCATAAATTACATTGTTTATGGCTATATCATAGCAGAGGACGAGGATTTTCAAGTAAAGAGTTTTCAGCACATATCTCTATTAGACTTGTTTGGGAATCAGAATTTTTTCGACCCTGGTTTGAGTTGACCCTGAAAATGAGCTGTTGACCTGAACTGAACAATTTTGTTTATCATAATGAAGTTATAAAGGCCAGTAGTTAGCTGGAGGCAGTGCCGTAGTCAGGGGACAAGGAGGGCAAATGCCCCCCCCTCCGAAACGGCGGCAAAATTTTTAAATGTTCCTATGAAAAGTTGTATTTTTTTTGTGCAAATTTTGGCGTATTTTTTAAAAATTTTAGTGCGTTGCGCCCAAAAGTGTTTTTATAAACTAATATTTGCCTCAAAAATTTCAATAGTGTTCTTAAAACGAAGCTAAACGGTGGCGGGAAAAATTTTTCCTGGCTACGGTTCTGATGGTAATAGCTTTTTTTAAACTTTCAAAGGCAAAGCTTGAAATCTGACTCTATAATATTCATATTTTTAGCAAAAGAATTAAAGTCTCTATCGTTCAGGTGGGTCGAACCAAGAATCCCTCCAGATTGGTAACCCAATCTCTTAGCCACTCGACCACGGGTTACACAGTAAAGCGACAAATCCGTTTTTTCAAAAAGTCCCATCTTACCATAATATAATATGTGATTTTTAGAAACTATATAAAATTTCGTTTAAGAAGTGTCAAATTTTCAGCCATTAGCCTAGTAGTTTTTTTCTAAAGATGCGTAACAGACACACACACACACACACAGACATACCATATTTTCTCTAATAGTAGTGCACCGCACTGAGCCGAGTTGATGCCTATTTTACCGTTTTCAATTTTTCCCAGAAGCTTAACACTTTAATCCCCCACAAGAGCTCATCGTCAGCTACATTTTCCGACCCCACATCGATAGGTTCTGATAAGCGGAGATTTCGAGTAATTTAGACGACGATCAGGGTGCACTACTATTAGAGAAAATACGGTACAAACTTTGCACCTTATAATAAGTAGGATAGCAGCCCATCAGTTTTAGGTTAAAGACTTCATTTTGCACTCTCTGCAACCCGCTGTGCTCTTTCTACTCTTGACTACACTTTTTATAAGGTAATTTTTGTGTTTAAAAGAAAAAAAGCTCAAAGTTCGCATCCCGATCTGGATTGAGACCGAACAAAGAAGTAGGGAACTGGACCGAGTAAAAAAAACACTTAGTTATCCTCAACTTTAGTTCACTTGCTTTCTGGGTACTTTCAAAAAGAAGAAACAGCTATTTTAACTGGTCGTTGATTTCTTTGCGGACCCTACTCTTACAGGATACGCCACACATAAAAATGTAATAACAGAATCTTTTTTGAATCTTTTAGAATCTAAAAGCCATACCTTTAAGAAGATACACTCTAGCAAATGCATTCTTCTTGATCTCGTGGATTTGGTTCTGCTTTTTCTTCACACAATATTTCGAAAGTGCCCTGACGAGCGCTTTAACTTTGTCAGCGAAAAAGGGGTAAACTACTTAACTTTTCAACTCAAAGTTAGCTGTTTCCATTTTTCTGCTGAAGCTTTTCAAAAAATAACATCAAAATTTAGCTACGATTTTGTGAATCTTGACGGTTTGTTGGAGGCTGTGGAGAAAAAAGGTACATTTTTTCTTAACACATTGGGGACCGCGTGATCCACAGATTCGTCACGCAAAGACTGCCATCTGGGCACCCAGAGGTGCGTCACCGGGTCCCCCATCCTGTTATCCGTAAAGAACCAAGACATCCTTTTGAGGATGGCGTATCCGTTTGGAGGAGGATGGATATGATCCGATGACTTTCTGCAGGCAGACACACGATCAATGTGCCCGGCTTGAACGGGCTCTGAAACAGCGGTTTTCTTTGGCATTTCTAAATTTTAAAACTGAGCGTATTGGGTAAAGAATGTGAATTGGAATATGCAATAAATTGGTAGAAAAGATTGACTTTAGATCATTCTTAGCGACACCAAATTGGCAGATTGGATTGGTGAGTGATTGTCGTTACCATTTATCTCTACAAAAAGCAAAATATTAAACTGAGATTGACTTAAATTGATTAGATCTAAATCGGGTTGGATTGGCGCCTATAAAATGTCGGATTTCTCAAAAAAAAGTTCTATTCAAATTCAAAACGAGAATATCTTAAGAAACAACAAATCAGTAATCAATTGAGCCTCCTGAGCGATGAATTACTTGAAATAGACGATTATCCATGGTCAAAACGAGGTTATCAAAGAGTTTTTGATTCACAATATGCCAAGTATCGATGATCGCTTTCTTGAGTGAATTAACATCTTTATATTGCTTGTTGTTGGCGTAAATTTTGCCTCTCCAGTTGTTTTCTTGTGGATTGAGATCTGGTGAGTGGCTAACTCACCAGCTGGTGAGTGGCCAGTCCAAAAGTATTGGGTTGATAGAAAAGTCCTTTCCGATTTTTTGGGAGAGTACCTTAAATTTGTCGAATTTAGACGTTTTATAACTCATCCTAAAGCTGAATTCAAGATGGATCGATTGGTAAAAACCGTTTTGAGATATCTCTTTTCTAAAAGTTTTTACAGCTATTTTAGTAAAAAACAAGAAAAACAAAGGAAAATCGCGAAAAGCGGCGGAAAGGCGGAAAGGCGGCGGAAAGGCGGCGGAAAGGCGGAAAGGGATCTGAGGGTCGCTGGTTCGACTTCCACCGGTGACAATATTTTTCAAAAATTTTTGCTAAGATTCTGAAAATGCGTGTCTAGGGGTTATTTTTGACGCTGATCACGAAACACATGTTTTTAGCCTAGGTTTCTGCACGGAAAACTAACGAAACGTGAAAACAGCCATTTTTTGGCTCTGCCGCCCTTTACTAAAATAGCTGTAAAAACTTTTAGAAAAGAGATATCTCAAAACGGTTTTTACCAATCGATCCGTCTTGAATTCAGCTTTAGGATGAGCTATAAAACGTCAAAATTGGACAAATTTAAGGTACTCTCCCAAAAAATCGGAAAGGACTTTTTCAAAAAGGGGATTCAAAAGAAAACATGAGAAAACCATTTAGAAGCAAAAAGTTATTGATTTTTTTCAAGTGAACCTAAAACTCTGCTCACTTTCCGTACGGGTTTTTTGAAATAAATGTCAATTTTCTAAAAGCTATTTTTGACCAGCTGGTTTTTTCCTATTATTATATGTGGATTTGAGCTAAAAGTAATATGTAAAAGATGATTTAGGGCTTTTATTTAACGAAAAGTCACAAGAATTTAAGTGAATCTAAAATTATGTTCAACAGGGTAGAGTTTCTACCCTAGATTCTTTTTCCTTTTAGAAAATGCCTCCAAAAACGGTGACATTTGCCGGGATGAATGAGAAATTCGTTCCCACCGACGTTGTCGCAATGGACAGAGTCAATAAAGTGCTCTTCATAAAGGATTTATCCCTTCAACCAAGCCACCTCGCTTTTGCATTGAACAAGTTTTTGATTTGTTCTGTTGGAAAGTGAAAATGAAACTGAAATTTTTAGAAATCTCTCAAGAAATGTCCTTGAAAGACTCAATAGAGGCCTCGAAACAATCCAAGGATCTTATGCAAATTTTGCTGCCAGGTACTCAAGTACACAATTTTTATTCGCTTTACTAATAGATCAAAAAATTGTTCAGATATCTAAACCCACAATAAAAAGTGCAATTGACAGTTGTCTAATTTCTTTAGTTCACTAATGTGTTTTTAGATATACACATCCATATGCACCTTATGCACGTCCTGTTCACTCATCAAGTGAGTTCAACAATCGTGGCCTAATCTATTTGTGGCCACTTTTTCGTCTCTGTTTCATCTTTATCGGCTGCTCAATTGGTGTGCTTTTGGTGGAGATCATTCTGGTGAGTTACACAATCAACTAGACATGGTTTCGGATCGGCTCCGATAGGATCGAATAAAATTGGATCGGATAGGATCGAATAAAATTGGCTAGAATCGCGATCGGATCTGAGTAATCCAAGTATTAGGTGGATTGCTAAAAACCAAACAAATTGATGAGTAAAACGTACAACAAACTTAACCCTAAACGATTTTTCCTAAAGGTACACATATTGCAGAGCATTTGGTGATTTGGATCATTTTTTGGATTCGATCCGATTCGATCCAATACGATCCAATCCAATCCGATTCGAAAAATGAAAACTTGGATCAGAACCGATCCGACGCGATCCGAAACCATGTCTACAATCAAACCAAAACGTTTAGGGTTGCCGACTTCGAGCATCGTACAATCTGACAAACTGATACGCTTATGTCTATGTCAAAAAGCTTGTTTTATTAATTTTCTTTTGCTTTCCATGTTTATTGAGCATAATAAATGTTGACATTACTTCATAAACCAAACCCAGAAAATTTGATTCGAAAATTGAGGAAAACGAGCTTTTTGACCATAAATGAATGAAATGAAATAAAAATGAGAATTATCCATTAAACGCTTCTGTATTTGTCATGAAGCTCTGTAAAGTTTATTTATCAATTTATTAGACACATTCGATAATTGGTAAAAGCCTATTTGAAAGACTTTACATTTATTTTTTCGGTGTTGAGACTTCAATGACGATTGGGTAAAATAGCTAAATGACTATTCTAAATCTAAAGCTAAACTAGACTAACAATCTCCTCGAATTCTCGATGAACCGGTTGGATTTCGCAAGAAAATCGCCAACGGAGCGAAACAGACGATTCCAATAGCGAATGCCCAAGTCATCCTGGAATTTGAATAATATTGGGTTGTCCAGTTATGAATGCGCGTTTTTTACTATTTTGTAAATTTCTCAAGATACCGAAACCAAGAAAAACATATGTATGAGTATTATTCGAAAGCTGGAGATCTCCTCTACATTTTGATATAAAAAGTTTTTGAATTTGTTCAGCTTTTGGGCAAATTGACTGCAAAGAAGAAGAGGTGGCCAAAAAATGGAAGGGTGCCTTTGGATCAAGTTTTGGCTTCGCTCAAATTGAGTTAACCGTTTGATGTTTGGCCAATAGATACATCAATACAACTTTTTAAAAAATATAACAATTTCAGAGCATCTTTACTTTACTTTTCTTTTCTGTGCAGTTATTTTACACCATAAAACTTGAGGAATAGCTCAGCTGGAATGAGTTTTTTCGAAAACGACCTCTCCCTTTGTGCAGTCAATTTCCCAAAAAGTTGAATGAATTCAAAAACTTTTTTATTCCAAAATGTAGAGGAGATCTTCAGCTTTCGAATGATATATAACACTCATATACATCTGTTCGATATCTTGAGAAATTTGCAAAATAGTAAAAACGCGCATTCATAAAAGACAACCCAATAATAATAATAATAATAATAATACTTAATTAATAACTAATTGCATTTAAAATTTCTCCATTTTCATTAGTAAGTTTGAGGTTTTTCGAAACAAACCACTTAAACCCAATCCATTGAACCAACGGACCAGACGCCATCGGTGCCACCCAGTAGGCGATACTCAAACCAGCATCACTGATCGCATAAGCATTTGCTAAACGATTTGTTAAGAATTACTTGAGATCTTATTGTTACAAGATCATAATCAGTAAGCTTAACCTGCATAAGTTGATGAGATTTGCGAATCCTCACTATCGACTTCACTTTCTTTTCTTGCACTCAAAAGTGGTGAAGCTTCTGTGAAATGCCCAATCTCTGTCAATCCTAAAAATGTGTCTGCAAGCTAAAATTGGCAAGCCTATTGTTAGCTATTAATTAGGCTACTACTATTCTTTCCTTAATTAGGCAATACTGAAAATGTTAAACCCACGTTCTTCCGCCTTGTGCTTCAGATAAGCCATTTGTCCGAGCAGTGGGATCATGGCTGAGTCGATAAATGCTGAAATTTTTTTCGAGTTTTCAACTCTAAACTTTATCAAAGACTAATTTTACTTACAAATGCACATTCCAATGATCGTGATTGGTAAATAAAGCCAATACATTGCGGGCGCTAATGAAATCGAGACCAAACAAATTGAGATCGTTGGAAGAGCGATGAGAACACAACGCCAGCTGCAATTTGAGGTGCGGAAACTTTTTGACTCATTTAACAAGCTGCTACAATCAAGCTACAATCAAGCTTTGACTCATTTAGCTGCCACAATCAAGCTAGATATAAAACCAGTTCAAATTTAAATTTGACTCTAAATTTGAATAGAATTAATTTATTTTTCAGTCTCTACAATTCTTCTCTTCTTGTGTTCAATATTGTGTGTCATTTTGCCAATTAAAAATGTTTTGTTGTCACTTTTTTTATGCTTACATGAATAAAAATAAAGATAGATTAGGTACATGCATAAGAAATGCGGATTTCAACATTTTCAAAGTTTCCAACGATAGAAACCTGATATCGATGAGTGTTATAAATTATCTGAAAGTTGTAAATCTCCTCTACAAAATAGGCTAAAACGTGCTTCAATTGATCAAACCATTGAAGAAATTTCGAGGGCGAAATGCGAGTGACCAAAAAAAGGCACTTTTTGAAACCCCCACTTTCACAAGAGTTCGGTTTTGACTATATAGTAGAAAATGCTAAACACAGCGCTAAACAATTCAATATCAACATACTAATTTGCATTGGCTTGCCGTTTTTGAAGACAAACTTCTAGAAAAGGCTACTTTCGCTCATAATTGGCTAGGCGGCTATGAATAATTCATAATTGGCTAGCCGATTATGATTTTCGCTAGCGAAATCAGTTGATTTATAATTGGCTGGAATTCATAATCGTTTACGACATATATATAAATTTTGGTAGGACATAACCAGATTGATTCATACCGTAAATACTGTAATAGTACCCCGCCCCCCCTCGTAGTCACAAAAGTTTTTTAGTATTTCATTTTTTGCAAAGCAACCGTACTTTCAAAAAAATGCGTCTTTGGTATCAAAAAATAGCCCTGAATTTCAGCTATTTTTTGATACCTAAGCGCGCATTGTAGCATAAACCAGTGTCGAGAAAAACTACTAGGTTGGTGCAAATGAAATTTCGTTTTTTTACAAACATTAAAGTCATCCAAAATTTTTTTAGATAACAATTTATTTAAAACAATAAACACCATTATTATCTATGACATCCCTCCAACGTTGCTACAGATTGCGGATCCCCTCCTCAAAGAACGCTTGATTCTGTGATGCAAAGTAGTTGGTCACCCAATTTTCGACTTCTTTTGCATTCTTAAACTGGCAATTCTCAAGGGAATGTTGCATCGATCTGAAAAGGTGAAAATCGGAGGGCGCTAAGTCTGGACTATACGGCGCATGTGGTAAGACCTTCCATCCTAGCTTCTCTAGTTCCTTACAAGAGGTTTTTGCCGTGTGAGCTGGAGCATTATCACGGAGAAAGTTGATAGTTGAGGGATTTAGGCCTTTTTCACGCAAAATTTCGTCAACCTTCTTGAGTTGTTAAATAAAATAAGATGAATCGACTGTTTTTCCGGGCTCTAATAATTCAAAATGAACAAGTCCATTGATATTCCACCAGCAAGACAACATCACTTTGCGCCCATGATAATCCGGCTTTGGAGTTGGAATTGGCGCTTGACCTTTGCTCAGCCATTGTCTTTTTCGAGAAGTATTATCAAAGTGAATCCACTTCTCATCCATCGTCAAGATATTCTCAAAAAAATGGCTTCTTTTCGACTTATGGAGCAAGATATGGCTGATCGAAACGCGTGCTCCCAGATTTTCAACACTCAATTGATGTGGAACCCATTGTCCATTACGATTTGTCTTTCCAATTATTTCCAAATGGCGTACAATTGTTGAATTGGAGATGTTTGGCAAGTTCTCGTGTTGTTTGCATTGGATCAGCTTCAATTCAAGGTTGTCGATGGCTGTGGCACGATGTCCATGCGATTCGTCTTCAAGGGATTCATTACCATCTCGGAATTGGGCAAACCAGAGCTGGCATGATCTTTCGGTGATAACCTGTTCCCCAAAGGCGGAACAGAGATCACGATGTGAATCAGCAGCGTTTTTGCCCATTTTGAAGTCATAGAGAAGACACGTGCGCAGAACATACTTTTGATCCACCATGATCTAAAGCAAAAATCAATTAAAAAGTGAAAGCTCTGACTTTGAAAAAATGCGAAAATAAAGTAAATATCCAAGAGTACAAATGCACAAAAGAACATCAAATAAGCTCTTCAGATTAAAAAAATAAGAACATTTTATATCGACCGAAATTTCTTTTGCACCAACCTAATAGTTCAAAGCTAGACTACGCAACGCTCCGCACCGTCATTATGGGGGTGGGGTACTATTACAGTATTTACGGTAGGTGTTTTCGACAAGCTTTTTTAAAATACAAATTTTGGAGGTACACAACCGGAAAGTATCATTAATCTACGCGTGTGAGACTGGAGTATTGCTGGATCCACTCCGAGGAAAATGTATCGCGGTAGCATCAAAAAAAGCACTAAAGGAGTTACCGTAGGTCAAGAACGCGTAGATTAAGTTGTAGATTTTTATATTTGATTTTGCTTTATAAGTTTATAAGATACAAGTGAGTCACAATTCGTCCTTGAGCACGAATTGAGCCAGGCCTAATCAGGGTCAGGCTCAAGCTTGTATAAACCAAAATTTCAATTTCTAACCCAATCTTGGCCATATTATTACCTTTGGTCTAGGTTTAGCTTATGAAATCAATTGGTAATACGATTAGATTTGCTTTTTCAAGTCTCACCGTCCAAATTTTAGCGCCAACGCTGGGACGAAAGTCGTCCCGATCAAATAGGCCAACGAGCACGGGAAGAAGATTATGCCTAAAATTGTTGGTGATCGAAATAAAAAACTTCAAAGTGAACCTAGTTGAAAAGCAGTCGAGTTCCATTTGTCAACCATCAAGAGTTGAAGTCCAGGAATGAGCACACCCAATCCCAAATTGCCGACAACAATCGATGCTGAAAAAGAATTGGGGTAAAAATTCGAATATAGAGTTTTACAGTTTTCAAAACTTTCTAAAAATTGCCAAGTGTTTAAACCTGCAGCAATGACAATTCGTGGATCCATAAGCAATCGACGAAGTGATGTGCTATCGCTGACTTGCTCTTGGAATTGAAGTTTTGGTGGAAGAACCAAGAGTTGGAGTCCTGAAGAAAATTGAGCGATTTTTTTGACTAATTGTAAGCTAATTTGAGTAAGCGAACCTGCTCCAATCACTCCCAATCCAGCCAAAATCAAAAAGCAAGCTTCTTTCCCATGGAAGATATCGTACATTGCACCACCGTATGGAGGACCGACGAGTAAGCCTGTAAAGTTGAGAACAGAGGTTGATAATGTTTCTTGAATGTACAGACCGATAACTATAGGTGCAGTGGCTTATTTTCTATTATTATTAACTATCACAATCTCCTAAAAGCTGAAATTTTGCACTGGACACAAAAGCATTTAAAAAATCAAATTTCGACATTCCAAGAAGACGGAGCTCCAGCTCACAAAGTGAAGTTTCCTGCTTTCATCTCTTTTTCTGAAGCTCGCCGGATCTCCATTCAATGGATTATTCTGTCTGGTCCGTCCTTGAGGTCAAAGTTTGCTCAAAATGTTGAAAGTTTAAAGAAAAGTCTTCTTAAAGCTTGAGATGAACTTGATGATGCTTACTGACCGTGAACGCCTTTCCTAAACAATGTGCCTAAAAATTCAACACATAATCATTGCGTTATCATTGTCACACTGGTTTTAGATTGTTTTAGACAATGTGCTCGGCTAAAAATGGTGATCGCTTTGAATTTAATAGTATCAAATAAGGATTTTAAAATAAAAGTTTACTCTTCAAAGTTTCATTTTGTCTACCTACAAAGCTTTTTATCTGCGCCTAAAATTATGGACCACCTTGAGAAAACTTTTAGCTGAATATCTTTCAGTGTAAAGTTTGAAAACAAATTGGATAATGCCTCTTGAATGTAGAGTGGGTAAAATTTTGTTTGGTTTTTCTGTCTTTTACCTAAAGCCTTTTACCTAGGGATTAGCTTCAAGCTTCTCCCCGTTTGTTAGTTTTATTGTTTCTATTGGTTTAATTACCCAAATTTGAAAGAGATCCGATAAATGTTTTCGCCGATTTTCAATCTTTGAGCCTAATCAAAAAAGGGCAAAGTATAAGCTATCTGAACCTTAGTATTTCAAGCGATTTCAACCTTTTCTTTCCCTACCATCTTTGAGTCACTTGAGAAAACTTTTAGCTGAATATCTTTCAGTGTAAAGTTTGAAAACAAATTGGATAATGCCTCTTGAATGTAGAGTGGGTAAAATTTTGTTAGGTTTTTGTGCTTTTTACCTAACGCCATTCCACCCATCGCTATTCCCATATAACGGGATCGTTCCTTGTCATCAGAATATTGTTGAGCTAGCATTCCCATGCCTGAAAGCTCGTATTGTTTTGAGTCTTTTGATTTGACAAACTAAATACAGATGTCATTGCCTCATTGGCAGACGGTTTTCATTATTAGGAGTCTTCTGTGTCATCCTAGCTTTACTTTCAACACATAATCATTGCGTTAGCATTGTCACACTGGTTTTAGATTGTTAAATGGAAGAGTGATGTTAGACTTGTAAGACTTGTTTCATTATTAAACGTTTTCAAAAAAGTTCTTTCAATAAATGCATCAAAGCATTGCCATTGTCAGACTGATTTCATAATTAAGAGTCTTCCAAATTATCTAACAATCTAGTGTACAACGTTTGATGAAAGAAGTACTAGTAGTAAGGCTTTTGTGATTTTGTCAGGATTGGATTAATGTTTACACATTAACGTGTATTTGATTCACCATATTGCTTAGGTTTCTTGGAAAGCTTACCAGCAGTCGCCGCGCAGGCCGAGCCAATCCCTTGAACGGCCCTCGCCGCGAAAAGAATCCCATAACTTTGTCCGAAAGCAAACAAAATTGTAGACAAAATCATCACGACAAACCCAAAGAATAATGGAATCGAGAAACCAATTCTAAAAGAATTCGAATGAATTTATATTATCATAACTCACCTTGTTGTTGCTGGTCCGATAAATGGTTGAGTGACGACTTGCACTAAACATTTTGCGCCCACTAAAAACCCAAGCCTCATGTTTTTCACTCTCAATTTGTGCCTGTCTGGCTTGTGGCTGATCTGTCTAAAGAAAAGTTGGCTAAAAATCAATGAGAAATCAAACTTACAGGCACTAAAGTGGTGTTAGAACTGTCGATTTGTAGGAAAAAGCTCGGCAAGATTGGCTCTGTAAACTTAATAGCTCATTTACACAGGTACAATTATCTGCATAAGATTTGGGTTTCAAATATTGTCACTCAAGAATGAAGTCTACTATTTTAGGTTGAAGATTATTCAAAGTTTAAAGTTCAAGTGGGTTCAGAGCTCAAGGCTCAGAGCCAGATTAATTCTATGAAGTTAATCTTCAAAACTTGTCTAATGGTAAGTTTACTTCTCATTTTTTGTTTCTCATGGCTTAAAATGAAGATTTTTGGTGCAGATTATGAAGTTAGGGTAATGCTGGCTTTACAAAAGCGTTTCTAAACTAATCTAGTTGTTAGGCTGTCCAGAAAGTCTTTTCATTCCTTTTCGTACTTCCGTTTAAAACCAAAAAATTCACCAATTGAACTACGGTTTGTTTCATTAAAAAATCATTTATTTTTTAGAAAATAACATTAAAACAGGTTTAAAATGTCTTATGTCTGGATTTCTTTGCGAGCGTGAAGTCGGATAGTTAAAAAGTCAGTAGTCATCGGCGGGATAATGCGGTTTAGAGACTTTAGCTAAAGAAACCTAAACCTTGACCTTGACCTTGACCTTGACTTTAATACAAAATCGGATTCTTTAAAAAACCAGTTCTTTTATTAGGCGGAAAGTCTTTTCGTCCCTTTTCGTACTTCCGTTTAAAACCAACAATTAAACAAAGAAGACAACTGGACGATATCCATGAGGCTCAACTTCTTTCTCATCTTTTAGCATATTAGGTTGATGCATAAGTCTTTTCGTTCCTCTTCGTATTTCCGTTTAAAATCAAAAAAGGGCACCAATTGAACTACGGTTTGTTTCCTTAAAAAAACAATTATTTTTCTGCAAAATAACATTAAAATGGGTTTAAAATGGGTTTAAAGTGTCTTATGTCTGGCTTTTTTTAGGAGCGTGAAGTCGGGTAGTCGAAAATGCGGCTCGATGATGGGGTTTAGACACTTTAGCTAAGGAAACCTATTTTGGTGTCAATAGATGAAAGATAGAGCATAAAAAGTTAGATAAATAGTCGAATTTTCAGAGAAATTCATTCAGCCAACTTCTTTGTAGAGGTTCTTATAATTTTTGACGAAAAACACGTTTTTCATTGCTTGACATTGATTGAACCGAAATTGACTTAAGACGATGAAAAATTGAACAATAAACACTTTTTATTCAAGCAAATCATAGGTTAATTGATGAATTTGTTATTTTTCAAAAGGAATTACGAAAAGGAATATTTTTAAAGTCAATCAGAAGAATTTTTAACGAACAAAGATCTTTTTAGGCTTAATAGGGGAATTGCTGACATTTCGTTATTACATTCATCTTTCAAAAGTGCTTTGGTGAAAGATTGGACGGTGTTTATTCACTGAATTACTATTGGGTTGGGGACTATGACGGACAAAAGAAAGGCAAATTTATTCAACATAAAACCATGAATTCATTCCAAATAATTTCCATTATTATTGACGACTTCTGCCCATTTTACAGGCAATTTGCGGATTCCTCTTTCGTAGTAGGATTTTGGTTTGTGTGTGAGACAAGTGTGAGACTCAAAAATGGAGGACTGGAGATGTCCCAGTTTGAGCACTTTCTTCAAAAGAAACCCATTTTGGTGTCAATAGAAAAGTTGTAGAGAATCAAAAATTAGGCTTATATCCAAATTTCTAAAAAGATACACTTAGTAGTTTCGCTTAAAATGCAAGCTTTGTGAAAATTCGTAAATTTCGCATTTCTTGAAAACCAGTTTTTGAATCGTTCTGAAAATTTGGATATAAGCTTCATTTTTGATTCTCTACAACTTTCCATTCACACCAAAATGGTTTGCTTTGGAAGAAAGTGTGAGAACTATGCACATATGGAAACTAGCCGCTGAGTCATAGTCCCCAACCCAATACTTATAGTTAGTTCTCAATGATCAGCTTTTAAACTTTATAAATTGCTCTTTCATTTGATGCTCAAAGCTGTCTAAGATCTCTTTCAACTGTCCAAAACTCACCAACAGAAGTCAGCAATGAATAATCGAGCAACAGAGCAATGTAGACGATAGCTAATAGCAATTTCTTGCGAATTGACCTGCTGATTTCCATTTTAAAGTTAAAAACCAGTAATATTTCAAAAATAAAGACTAGTCTGCCCTTATCAACTTATAATTTGAAAATCGATGAGAAAAGGACTTTTTGACGGGACTTCCGTATTTTCTTGACCTCAACAGACAGAGGCAAAAAAAAGTTTGATAAGAAACAATGAGGACAAATAAAATCTCACCCAGTTTTTATCAAACTGGATGAGTTCAGTAAAAAGAAATAAGCTTTTTAACTAAATGTTTTTGCCAAACGGGTTTGAAACTGAAAAATCTGTGAAGTTTTAGTTTTATTTTGTATTCATACAACTTTTTTACTCAAATCTATTCATTTCATAAATCCCAAGCCATTTTTTTTAATAGTTTGTGCAATTGGGAAGCTTCGTGTGTGCGTGCAACCAGTTGAGTCGCTCCACAGTGAGCTTGTAGGTCTGAAAAGGAGAGTGTTCAGATAAAAAGTCTGTAAAATGTGGAAATGTGTAGCTTTTGATAAAATAGATTCAAAAACTATCAATCGTCTATACCAGGGTTGTTAAAACCGTAAAATATTGGGTTGGTGAATTGAAAACTGCCGGCTATTGTCATATGTCACATTTTGAGCACTTTCTTCAAAAGAAACCCATTTTGGTGTCAATGGAAAAGTTGTAGAAAATCAAAAATTAAGCTTATATCCAAATTTTCAGAACGATTCAAAAACTGGTTTTCAAGAAATGCCAAATTTACGAATTTTCATAAAACTTGCCTTTGAAGCGAAACTACTAAGTGTATCTTTTTGGAAATTTGGCTATAAGCCTAATTTTTGATTCTCTACAACTTTTCTATTAACACCAAAATGGGTTTCTTTTGAAGAAAGTGCTCAAACTGGGACATCTCCAGTCCTCCATTTTTGAGTCTCACACTTGTCTCACACACAAACCAAAATCCTACTACGAAAGAGGAATCCGCAAATTGCCTGTAAAATGGGCAGAAGTCGTCAATAATAATGGAAATTATTTGAAATGAATTGATGGTTTTATGTTCAATAAATTTTAGTTCAAAGCCCCGCAGTTTTCAATTCACCAACCCACTAATTAGCCAGTAAATCTTTTTCCAAAAAAACTTACCTGGAACCTTGACCTAAAGCAGTTATTGTCTTTCTGATCTTCACTCATAAAAGTTTTCCTAAGGACAGACCAGAGGTCCAGGCTCAGGCCCTGGCCCGAAAAAAATTGTCTTTGAAACAATCCTGTTCAAGACTTGGGCCAAGCCAGAGCCTTTTTGGCACTAAACCAGGAAACAGTTAGACAAGCCGGTCCTTTTATCGGTTGCGGAATACATGGTTAGCGCCAGGATTCGAACCCGTCACCTCTCACTTACAGGGCGAACGCTCTACCAACGAGCTACACTTATTCCATCGCCATTGGTAGGGCCTTATGTTTTACTAGAAAATTAGCGCATAACTTGATTCCCTTGCTCACCTGAAGATTCTCAGCATGTGTCACCTCGTTTCCGTTTTTTACCGATTCGAGAATGAATACCTAAAAGTAACCCTTGATGGTTTATTTTTTTTGATTTTTAATTGATGAAATAGTGGATCCCAAAATGCTATTGATCGTGATTAAAGCTCACTGACTATCCATTTCTTTAAATTAAAAACAGTCAGAAAATTGTAGTTTGTAATAGAGCTGGTTTTCGGTCTAGCTTTTTTCCGAATCGAATCGGTTAGGTCCAGACTGAAAGTGTAAAAACTTCGAATCTATAGATCTATCGAATCGACCGAAAATCCAAATTTTTCAAATCCAATCGAATTGGACTGATTCCATTCGAAAACCAGGTCTAGTTTTTAACACATTTCCGACAAAGTCATTTTTGACTGCCGTTTCGGACGAAACGTTTTACATCCTTTTAAATTTTACTGCCAACGCTTCTAGGTTATACATATTATCATTCTAAGCATTTCGTGCTATGTGTATGAATTCATGTGTTTTAATCTTAAATCTAGCGCACTTTATCTCAGGTCCTGAATAAAGTATCTATATACATAAGAGCCATCATTCTAAGCACTTTTCAACAAAACTCTTTTTCAAAAGTAGTGACTTTTTGGGCGACCAATTTTGTATGAAGTGAGCTTCTATTAGAGTATTTACAGTAAAACAGAAAATTTGTAACCGGAGGCATGGAGATGGAGAATCTGAATCGGTTCTTAGTTTTAAACCAATTTTAATTTCCGAGCCAATACGGTCATCACAAAACTCTAAAACTTGGGTAATTAAAGCAAATTGGAGAGAAAAAGGTGAAACCGAGGTTTTGTCTTTTCCTAGAGGCCGTGTACCAGAAGCCGTGCGATTACTAAACATGAAAATTTTTACGTTTTTGTTTTACCTTCTGGCACACGACCCTGGATTTTGGGTTGCACTTGGGCAATTAAACCGAATGAAATATCCAAAAATAAAGCAGTTTTCTTTAAAAATTAATAACGAATTCGAATTCCTCATTCTCGAAAACCCCTGATTGCAAATTTTCAACTTAATCGTCCTTAAAAAAGTGCAAAATTCACATACGGCTTACCGGTGAGCTATCTCGTCGCGATGTGTTAAAAGGCATTTTTAGGAATCAATTCAAAAACTTTTAAAAGATAAACTTGACAAACCTCTGGACAAAACTTTCGGTTGAACGCCTGAATGGCGAGTGCGGTGGTGACTTTGCTGGTGGCTGAGGTGCTGTACGGATCTCCAACAACAATGTATCCATGACCGTACCTGAAAATATTAGGTACATGCATAAGAAATGCGGTTTTCAACATTTTCATAAATTTCAAATAGTTTATAGCATTCATCGAACCTGATATCGATGAATGCTATAAACTATTTGAAAGTTGTAAATCTCCTCTACAAAATACGCTAAAACGTGTTTCAATTGATCGAAGCATTGAAGAAATTTCGAGGGCGAAATGCGAGTGATCAAAAAAGATATGAAAATGTTGAAATCCGCATTTCTTATGCACCTAATAAAAAATTGAACTGAAGCCGAATATTTGTAATATGTTTCTCGACAAGAATATCAAGAAATTGTTAGAAGCAAATTCTTTCATTACTTTTGAATATCCCAACTTACTCGTAAAGCTTCTGTTGCACTTCTTTCAAGAGAGTGGCATTCTGAAGGAAAAATTTGAAAATTTAACTTTCAACCTAGGCAAACCTTTACTTTATCCGATAGAACAACTTCTTTTTGTTGAGCTGCTGTGAGATTACTCTTCCAAAGTCCCACATTCTCCTTGAATTCATCGTAGAGTGATTTCCATGAAAAATAGCCCGAAATATCGTACTTTTGCCATGGCGAATTTTCGTGATGAGCTGAAAACACTTGTCTCTTCAATTATTTTCAACTTACCAATAATATTTTGTGGTTCCACGTGCCATTTCGTTCGCAAATAGCTGATTAATTGGTGCAGAGCTTTTACCTGAATTTTAGTGATTCACCTATTTTGAGTTTTTTAAAGGAGAGGCCCAAATTTAAGACCGATTCTCACTAAAACTATCGACAGACAGAATTGAAATGTTTTCTTGGACCTATGCTTATTATATATCATTTGAAAGCTGCAAATCACTTCTCGAAGATAAGTCTAAAAGTTTAGACCAATTAAACTCGAGTTTCAATTAGTAGACTCAATAAAATGAATACCGTCAATCGTTTTTGAACTGAAGACGAAGATTTCTAATGTGTTTATCGACAAGAAGGTCAAGAAATTGTTAGAAGTTGTTAGAATGAAGTTGTTGAAGTTAGAACTGTCAGTAAACTCTTTCCTTACTTCGCCAATCGTTTAACCCCGAAAACTCTCGAAAATTTACAGTTGAATATCTTCTTTTTTGTAAGTAAGCAAATGAGTTTTTCTGCTTTCCGGGTGCCACTATGCTCAAATTTTTCTAATCAACTTTTACCTTAATTTAGGCCAGATTTCCGCCACATCCCTCCAAGCAAAACTAGCTATACTCAAGGTCATCTTTTAATGCTTGATAAATTATTGATAAACCGATTTCCTTCAATCATTTCGACAGAAAACCATCAAAAATTATTACTCACCTATCTGTCGACAACTTTAGTGAGAATCCGCCCTGATTCGGACCCTCCTTTGAGCTGTATCCGGTTATGGTATTTTCCCTAATAGTAGTGCATCTCGCTGAACCGAGTTGATGACTATTTTACATTTCCAAGTTTTCCCAGAAGCTCAACACTCTAACCCCCACAAGATCTCGTCGGCAGCTACATTTTCAAATCCCACATCGATAGGTTTTGATATATTTGATTAGATTTTTATTTTAATCTTCAATCTTTATGGACAAAAAGCCTCTTCGTGCCAGACGCTTTTATTTACGGATCTTTTAATGGCCCTAATTTTTCTTATAGCCGGTCTATCTGGCTAAAAATTGGAATATAAGTGTAAAAATGTTATAAAAATGAAGTTATAACAAACTTTAAGTAAGTCGACACATTTTCGGCTTAATCTGTCTTCATATGAGATGCAACACATAGCGTATTCTCTCTAATAGTAGTGCACCTCGCTGAGCCGAGTTGATGACTATTTTACAGTTTCCAAGTTTTCCCAGAAGCTCAACACTCTAATCCCCCACAAGAACTCATCATCAGCCACATTTTCCAACCCCACATCGATAGGTTTTCATAAGCGGTTTTCGAGATTTTAAGCAATTTAAGGTTCACTACTATTAGCAGAAATCCGGTAATCTTTGAATTGTGAACTGTTTCCAAATCATGATATGTAAATTGATCTTTTTTTAGGTAACTAATTGCCCGTCATTATCAACGTTTTTATTTTCAGTGTTGCCTTAGGTTTTGTGCATTAGTTTTATTAACTAACCTGAACGTCCGGATAGGGCTCTCCTCCAGTGTTAACTGTCTCAATGCCGACCGAGCGAGTGTTCGTGTCATCGACGGTGCATCTAAAAGTTCTATTGGGAAAGCTGAACGTTACGAATACTTGTTCATTCTTAGCTAGAGTTCTTTTCCTGTTTAAACGAAAAGAAACGAAAAAGATGAATTATCTATTCAAGAAAAAACGTTCATTAATCAAATTTTGTCAGATAAAGTGCAACAAGTTTTTACAACTCACCCATCTCCGCGCCAAATTCCAGCTCCCGCATGGTAGGCTCGTCTGTAATCGTCCACGAGACGATAAATTTTTCCATCTCTGTCAACTAAATTAATAGATTAATGACTTCTGTAAGTCATAACTGAGAATCTGTAATCCAGGCTTACAATCGGGATCTTAAGACCAGGTTTTTGTGGGCCTGATCTGCAATCAGTCACATCAGTCCACAGCAAAGGCAAATCTGATCTGGCCCGGAAAATATTTACTGTCCTTGGCACAATCCTAGTATTCTCTAATAGCCTGCTTACCAATATATTGCACAGAAAGCCCTGCGTTTTTCAATGAGAGAATTGTGTCAGGAAGAGTCGGATCAACGGTGTGATGAACGACAATAATCGTCTTGTCACGGGTATTTCTAAATCTTACAAATGAAGTAAAGATTCTTTTAAAACTTGACAGCTGAGTGATCATCCCAGAACGAGCTCTTGTAGTCGAAAATGGTGAATGGAGCTTTGAACTCGTCCTGAATAAATGCGAGTGAGATTTTAGTTTCAATTCGATTTTTTTTTTGATTTGTATTAAACTTATAGTAAATTATATCATGCTTGGATAAAAACACAATTCAAAAACTTCTAAAGCACCTTTGTATCACAGAATCCCATATCAGAGCAAGAGGTCGATGGGGTCATTCCACTTGCTGCACTATTCACATCCATGTAGAGTTTGCGGAAGTTGTAGCTAGATTGAAGCATAAATTTACCGTTTAATTAATTCAATTTTTAGCAAAACTTGTTGCTCTTTTCTTTTTTGAATCTCTTCCGGCACCTGATCAAATTATTGAGAAACGGTTGATCCGAAGTGGGAAACGTTCTGATTGAGGAAATCGCTTTCGCTTTCACGTCAGCGTAGGCTTGCCCTGAAACAAAAAACTATCGAACAGACATACGAACAGATTAACACATGCAAAATGAAGCTATTTTTATTATATTGCCCTTTTGGACCATGACACAGATGGTTATTTTAGCTATTTTATACTTAGCGACTTTTAATAAGTAAGCACCACATAAACCTTATCGAAGTATTGATAAGCTTTTTGAGGCACTCACCTATGAGAAATTGCTATGTGTGAGATAGCAATTAAAAGCTGACATTCTTGGCTTTCCAATGAAACAATTTACATATTGATAGCTGTTCTATAAACTAAGCTCTGAACGGTCAAACATTAGCTTGTCGTTTTTATTGATAATATCGATAAGCAAGTCTAGTGAACGCTATAATATTGGGTTGGTGAATTGAAAACTGCCGGTTATTGTCATATGTCACAGTTTGAGCACTTTCTTCAAAAGAAACCCATTTTGGTGCCAATGTAAAAGTTGTAGAGAATCAAAAATTAAGCTTATATCCAAATTTTCAGTACGATTCAAAAACTGATTTTCAAGAAATGCCAAATTTACGAATTTTCACAAAACTTACATTTTGAAAAAAACAAACTACTAAGTGTATCTTTTTGGAAATTTGGCTATAAGCCTAATTTCTGATTCTCTACAACTTTTTTATTGACACCAAAAAGGGTTTCTTTTGAAGAAAGTGCCCAAACTGGGACATCTCCAGTCCTCCATTTTTGAGTCTCACACTTGTCTCACACACAAACCAAAATCCTACTACGAAAGAGGAACCCGCAAATTGCCTGTAAAATGGGCAGAAGTCTTCAATAATAATGGAAACTATTTGGAATGAATTCATGGTTTTATGTTGAATAGATTTTAGTTCAAAGTCCGGCAGTTTTCAATTCACCAACCCAATAGATGAGTGAGATCGGTTTTTGTCCAAACCTTTAAACGATAAGACATATTGAGCCATTTTGTGACAAAGATCACAATCGTCAGCAATTGTAAGCTATGAGTTTAATATAGAAAATTTAATTTCATTGAAGAACAAACCTGGATAGTAACCGCTAAAATCAACCATGACAAACGAGTCATACTTGGCAATGATTTGTTGAATTGTTGAATTGAAAGGCTTTTTTGAAAGAGCGAAAATGAATGTGCTCTTCTGAGGATTGAATAAAATTCGAGATAACCGCCGGAATTCTTTGAAATTTCACGTGTTGCTGACGCTTTTCTGATAAGATTTTCTCCATTTTTGCCCATTTTATATCCATTTTGTTATCGGCAAAATTCAAGATGCTTTCCAAAAGCTTTTTTAAAAGTTGTCAACAAAATTAAAGCACAAGTGAGATTCAAATTGAATTCGCATTTAGTATTCTTGCAGCAAAACACAAAGAATTCTTGCTGTTTATCAAAATTTGAAGATTTTAATTTAGTTTGTGGTTCTTCTTTACGGTTATCTGGGGGAAGCAAGTCGGACACGGGCAACACGATGGCGTTTTTAGTTTTTACCCAAATGCTCTAAATTTCTGTAAAAACGCATTTGAAATTTGTCGCTCCTGTGCACTGAGCGACTTATGAATTTTTAAGGACTATTGTGGCTTACGAAAAAAGTGACTCGGTGGTGCAGAGCACAAGTACAACAAGTACACTACTAGTACAACATGTACACTATAAGTACAAAAAGTTGTAACGACAGATCAAAAATCTGAATCCTGTGAAATGTTGTATGCACTCCAGCTAAGAAATTCGCAAAAAAAAAGATTTTGAGCACTCACAAAAGAGGAATAAGCGCCTAAAGATTTGAGGGTCTGCGCTCTAAAATGTGGGCAAATTACCGTAAACCAAAGGATCAAATGGCTACGAAATCGCTGAACTTTCCTCGTTTTTTCAAATTTACTTTGTGATAAAACCTTCGTGAGCGATGCAACAAAGTTAAGTTTTTATTTCTGTAACAGATTGCTTTTTTAAAGGAGGGATATTAATGACCGCCGGGTAATCATAAAAAATTTTTTAAGATTAAAAAACCAGCGGTTTTAGAATTTTATTATAAAAAGAATAAAAATCATCCTATGAGCAGAGCATTTAATAAAATAAAACAATATAACTGCATTCATTCATTATTATTAAATTCAATTCTTTGAAATATGTTTAAAAACGGTTTATATGTTGACCTCATCCAGCGACAAAAAATTGATTTCTCATGCTGGAATCGAACCAGCGACCTTCTGTTTAGATCCATCCATAGAACTTCAACAGAGGGTCTAAAGTCAAGATTTCGTGGGGTCAGGGGGTGTCATTCTAATACAGCATTTACGGTATTTGATAATATCTACAGGATGATACAAAAGTCCGGGAGCCACCCCGTTTTTAGGGCCAACAAAAAACTTTTAAAAAGCAGTTTAGAAACACGAAATCTAGATGAAATTTCGGTTTAGAAAACATTTTTCCGCAAAAACAGAACCTTCTCATCGCGTACTTAGGCAAGAAAGACTTTTCGCTTCACCCAAATTTTGAACCAAAGCAACTACCAAACTTTTGTATGGTTAACTTTAAAGATCAAAAGCTGATTATTACATAACTTTTTATTAGAGAAAAGTCATAAAAGAGCATTTCGATGGTTTTATTTAGATATGCGAAAAGACTTCTTTGCCAACTTAATATTTTCTTAAGTGAAACAGCAATTAAAATTTGAAATCCGATTACGACTCGCCAACTTTTTAAAGCTATAAGTTTTGCGTTTCAGCTTTAATCAACCCGCAATTTTTTCTATTCGTTTAAAAAGAGCTGAAAGAATAGAATTCCTTATGACTGACTAGGTTTAATAAGAAATTTCAGAAAATTCAGATAGTTTTTGGGGGAAATTCAAGAGACAAGGCATTTGATTGCGTTGATTCTGGCGATAGATTGTTAATTGTTAATTGGCGAATCAGTTCCCGACGCGCCCACTTTGAATAATTTTCTGGACTTTCAGGAAACACTTCCCTTTATCCAATGTTTTTCCTAGAACAAGTAACTCAGAAAATACTAGCAAAAAAAGAATTCTTTTATTTGAGATATCGAGAACTGAGTTAGATTCAATAAATTGATAAAGCAATCATAATTCTGCCGCACTCTGTACTGAACTTTTGTTACACCATTTCATTTGTTACACCGGAAACGGTAATCCAAGGTCAACTCGTGAACCTAAACGAGCATTTAGGGTGAGCCATTTTTCTCGGAAAACCCTGAAACCATTCAAAACAGAAATGGGTTGTCGGGTTCCGCATTGTGAACGAATCAACCAAAAGTGGCAATTCTAACCGTAATTTTCTCGATTATTGACATTGGATTCATTGGATTCCGATCATAGACAAATTCTCGAGGCCAAATGATTGATGGAAAACCGGGAAGGGATTGGAAACATAAAGCATTTCAAAAATAGATGTCTCATGCTGGAATCGAACCAGCGACCTTCTGTTTGCTAGACATTGAAGTGTACTAGACAGACGCTCTGCCACTGAGCCAATGAGACGATGGGATTCCAGAGTTGAAATTATCCTTATGAATGATATAACTCCCAAATTTCAATCAAAAATGAATTGCCCACTATCAGGATTGAACTGATGACCTTCTGTTGACTCAATTCTTTTACGAGACAGACGCTCTGCCACTGAGCTAAACGGGCGATGAGTGGAAAGAAAGAGAAATGGATGAACAAATATCTCATTCATCTCTTCATTTTTGAAATTCAACGGGAATTGTGCCATTCATGAGAATAATATGAAATCCTGGATCTCAGCGTCTCATTGGCTCAGTGGCAGAGCGTCTGTCTAGTAAACAGAAGGTCGCTGGTTCGATTCCAGCATGAGACATGTATTTTTGTAATGAAATGTTTTTGTATTGTTTCCAATCCCTCCCCAGATTTCTTTTTCGAATTTTTTCGATTTTCGCGTGGAGATTGGATCCTCTCTGAAAAGCCTCAAGAACTCGGCAAAATTCGTTTAACCAATCGAAACTCACTCTCTTCTAAAAAATTTCAAAAATTGATGTCTCATGCTGGAATCGAACCAGCGACCTTCTGTTTACTAGACAGACGCTCTGCCACTGAGCCAATGAGACGACGAGATCCAGGAATTCATATTATTCTCATGAATGACACAATTCCCCTTGGATTTCAAAAATGAATTGCCCACTATCAGGATTGAACTGATGACCTT
Organism: Mesorhabditis belari; assembly: GCA_958450365.1. Taxonomy (NCBI): domain Eukaryota; kingdom Metazoa; phylum Nematoda; class Chromadorea; order Rhabditida; family Rhabditidae; genus Mesorhabditis; species Mesorhabditis belari. Next base: position 474,644 of record CAUEEP010000752.1, on the reverse strand, counting down.
CTGTTGACTCAATTCTTTTACGAGACAGACGCTCTGCCACTGAGCTAAACGGGCGACGAGTTCGGAGAAAGAAAAATGGATAATGAATAGATGAAAGAGATATTTGTTCATCAAAAGGAATTCAATAAGCTGTTCAAACATTCAAAAACAGTTTCTTCTCAATTTCTCACTTTTCAACAGCCCTTTTAGCTCAGTGATAGAACGTTGGTCTTGTAAACCAAAGGTCGATGGTTCAATCCCGTTTAAGGGCATGAAATTTTTGATGGGTTCAAGTTTATCAAGGTGTCAGCAAAGAGTCCTTGGTGTTGATGAATCATCATTTCCAAGAAAAGATTGGTTGTCTTGATGGAGAAACAATTGATCCATCATTGAAGAATTTCAAAGAATCTCATGAAGAACGAAAGCCGTCAATTCCTCCGAAAACGAATGAGAACCAATTCCTTACACTCAAGCAATTAAAGATTAAGGCAATAAGGGAACAGTTTGGAACGTAAGAATGTCAGGAAGGATCGGAACAGGTTTATTATTAGTATTATGGGTTACTATTAGCCTTAATCTTCAATTCCTTACATTCAAGCAATTGAAGATTAAGGCTACCGGGGAGAAACAGTTTAGAACTCAAGAATGTCAGGAAGAATCGGAACAAGTTTGCTATTAGTATTATAGTTTAAAGATAATAACTAAATATTAAGTTAACCGCAATAAAATTTCGATTTAGCCTCATTGAAATGTCTCATTGAAAAAGTAAACAGTTAAATCATCCAGGAGGCGCTAGTTGATGAACTTTGTTCAAAAACAAAAATTTCCTGGTTTATTCGACCAATCTGCATTGAAAATGTGGGAACGTGGCGTTCCATTCAATCCATTCAAATGGTCATAAAAATGGCAGCATTTTCAAAATGGAGTTTGATATAAAAGACTCAAACAAATGGAGTCAAACCAAAAGGAGAATCATGCAGAGTCTCCTTATTTTAATTGTCATCATTGCTTTGCATCAGGTTTGTACTGTGTTCAATTCGTTCAATTTCAATTTGATCATAACACAATTTACTCTACAAAGTACAATACGTTACCTTAATTCCGTGTCTATTTCAGCACGGTACTGTAGTAGTTAGTACAGCTTGCTAAGACGGTGCGACGGTGCCTAGCAAGCACAGTATCGCGTTTCTACAGCATCTAGCACAGTAGAGTACCTAAAAAGTTTACACAGGGGAAAAAGAAAAGCGAATATTCATGAGATAATGAATTGATTTTGTAGTTTTGATCAACTTTATTCTGACAGAACTTTAGAAGTTCAAAATTTCCAGGTCACCGCTCAGTGTGATCCTCTACCACCAGCCATCACTTGGCACGCAACTCTGCGTCGGTTTTTTTAAAATTACGCTTTCGATTCTCAAATCTGTTACTAATTGGCCTTAATTTTTACCTTTCCATTCAGCCTACATCGATGGATGTCCAAATGGTACAACTTGCTACGATACAACGGACACTTATTACTACGACAGTGGACCGGCACTTCAATGCTTCAGTGATTGTCCTCCTGTGCCTGACAGTATCACTTGGGGAGCGGTTGGACGTATGTTTGATTGGATTATGAAGAAAATCTTAATCACAATAGTTATTGAGGTGAGATCGCAAATGATAAATTCCTATTCTAAAAGTTTTCAAAAACTTATAGTTAGAACTACTATAGATCTACTATTTTTCAATTTTAGCAGCGTTCGGCTTCTGTGACAGTGGCACGATTTGTTACTGGTGGAATGGGGATAACCAGTGTTTTCGGATGAGCCAACCTATTGCCCGTATGCTCCGATCAATGTCACTTGGGGTGGATTTAAATGTAAGTATTGAACAAGTGAATAAAATCAGAGATTAGTTTAGTTAAAAAGTTTTTGTACTTCATAAGAAATGAGTGTAAAAGCTGTTTATGCTAAAAGATAAAAGTTATCTTAAAATTCGTAGAGAATGCAAATCAGCAAGTGTAGTGTTGAAAAGGCAAAAATTGTCAGAGGAAAAGACGTTTCCCCTGAAAGGGCTGTGTCTAATGCTTTCAGAGTCGAAACTCTGAAAGTAAATCAAATGCACCCTATACAAAGCAAAGTGTAATTCAAATATTATTTTAAGGAATGAATTCGGTTGCCTAAAAGGCAAAAGAAATGGTATTGGCCCTGTAATTCAGTTTCTAGTTTGACAACAGTAAATTCTTTCCTTAATCGTTAGTAATAAAAAAAACTGAATTACCACATTTTCTATAATAGTAGTGCGGACTACTGTTTTTTTCAATCCCCTCTCTGGGTGCACTACTATTAGAGATTTTAATATTTTAACAAAAAGAAATGTTTCAATCAAAAAGATATAGCATTTGCCGAAAACCTTGCCAAATAAAGTAATTTCTATAAATTTATTTATAAAATTCAAAAAATAAAACAACAAGACATAATAAAAAATTAACTAGCCAAGAAATCAATAATATTGGGTTGGTGAATTGAAAACTGCCGGCTATTATCATATGTGACAGTTTGAGCACTTTCTTCAAAAGAAACCCATTTTGGTGTCAATGGAAAAGTTGTAGGAGAATCAAAAATTAAGCTTATATCCAAATTTTCAGAACGATTCAAAAACTGGTTTTCAAGAAATGCCAAATTTACGAATTTTCACAAAATTTGCATTTTAAGCGAAACTACTAAGTGTGTCTTTTTGGGAATTTGGCTATAAGCCTAATTTTTGATGCTCTACAACTTTTCTATTGACACCAAAATGGGTTTCTTTTGAAAAAAGTGCTCAAACTGGGACATCTCCAGTCCTCCATTTTTGAGTCTCACACTTGCCTCACACACAAACCAAAAATCCTACTACGAAAGAGGAATCCGCAAATTGCCTGTAAAATGGGCAGAAATCGTCAATAATAATGGAAATTATTTGGAATGAATTTATGGTTTTATGTTGAATAAATTTTAGTTCAAAGTCCGGCAGTTTTAAATTCACCAACCCACTAATTAGCCAGTAAATCTTTTTCCAAAAAAACCAAAATAGAAACATCACTTGAATCATTGGCTTTTACATCTAATTCAATATTTTTGAGAGTAAAAACCATTTTCAGCATCTTTCCGTCAAGGCTGCCCGGTTGGATCAACATGCTACAATGATGGAGGTGGTGATGAGTGCTATTTGAATGAAGAGCCATGTCCAAACCTGCCATCAAACGTTTCCCCAACAACGGTCGTGGGACGTAAGTGACTATTTTACTTGTTTTATTGCCTATGAGAGGACTAAAATTTCCCTCAAAATAATAATTGAAAAGCTGACTTCAAATTTTGCAAACTAATGAAAGATTTTTCAAGACTGGATCAGTCAAAGAGTAAGGCATAAGATCTTACCTGTCGGCAAGGGGATATGTGATCGTGTAGCTCATTTGAAGAGCTTTTGCCCGGTAAGCGAGAGGTCACGGGTTCAAATCCCGGCGGCAACCACGTTTTGTATTCCCAACCCATAAAAGAACCGCCCAACTCAAAATAAATTTAACAGTTTGCCATAGTTTGTCAAATTCCAGCAGCAATCGGTGGCTCTTGTGCTCTATTTGAACGATGTAACTTCTATGATTCGTCAAATCAATGCTTTTGCTATGACAGTATTGCCGCTGAAGTGTTCGTTTTAATTTGATTTTCATTCTAGTTTCAATATTATGCAACTTTGGCAATATTTTCAGATGTCATGGATATCTAATGTCAAACCAGTGTGGAGCTCACATGCAACAGTGCGCGGAGACTTGCTCCGCTTGTTCATCACAAAGTTTTGTTAGAGCAACTAATTTTCTTGATCTTTAATAAACAATCGTACTTGTGACTTTTAAACCTTGCCGAGCTTTACCTTATTTCATTAGTTTGAGTCAGGCCAGGCCTAGACGAAACTTGAACTAAAGTTTATTGCTTTTATTCAGAATACAGTTGAAATTTTCTTGAAATTTGAAAGTGAAGGAATTAGAATGTAAAATCTCTTTCGTACTTCAAAAAGACAGCCATCAAAACATTTGTAGATGACTAAAAAGATGTATTCTAAAATTAAAATTAAACTAACCCATCAAAAATGTCCGAGAGCAATTCCAAGTCATCCGGATCACATATGTCAACAATTTCCATGGAAGCTTTTTTCTAGAAAAACAGTTTAAAATTTGCAAAAAATCGATATTAGACTTTAACTATTGGGTTGGTGAATTGAAAACTGACTGACTTTGTACTAAAATTTATTGAACCATAAATTCATTCGAAATAATTTCCATTATTATTGACGACTTCTGCCCATTTTACAGGCAATTTGCGGATTCCTCTTTCGTAGTAGGATTTTGGTTTTGAATCGAAAAACTTTCAAAGTCAAGTTTTGACTGCTTTTTCCAAGTCGAAGTGTTCTCCCTCAAGCTCATTACTCATGATCCGGAATAAATAGTAATCAAAAGGGGCGAGGTCCGGACTGTATGGGGAATGAGCCAAAAGTTCCCAAACAACGCTATTTATTTATCCCAAACAACGCTCCCAAACAACGCTTTTTTCACAGTCAACTTTTTGATAGTGAAAGAAGTAGAGTTCGTTTTTGAATATTTCTGTTGATGGTTCAACATACGATAAAAATCCTTGTGGATATGGTGGCTCGTTTCTCTTCATTGACAACAATATTGTCAATCTTGCACAAAATGAGTGATACAATTCCATAAAATCTTGTAATTCTTTTGTGGCACATTTATAATATTTTAAACTGTGATCAGGAGTTCTCTTTAGATTTTGAGCGAAATTAGCGAATTGTTTAGGTAAAATCCCCACAATCTCACAAATTTCTTCACAATTGCAGATCTGCTTTGGTGGATTTCGTAGCTGAAAAACATAGCCAGAAATTGGCGAGTTCAAAAGTTTTAAATTCAAAAAAGTTTCAATAGTTGAACAGAAATCTTTTCAACTAAAGAACAACTCTGTTTCAACCATTGACTCGATCGTTTTGATTAGCAAGCGATCAAGTGTATCAATCACCATATGAGAATCGATTGGTTGACGTGCAACTCTTGTCAATGTATCGAAATTGTCAAAATTGCCGAAAAATTCATTGTTTTCCAAGTTTTGCACAAGCATTTGCAAGGGTGATCCTTCACCTTTCCATAAAAAACATTTTCACTGTTGTTAAACTCTCATCAATAAATCTCAAATAGTTCCCATGCTTATTCAAGTACAACCATTTTTTTCCAGTTCTTGCAGAAGCAAACTTTTTATAATAAATTGTTCTTGAGTACCTTGTGCTCTTGAAAATCCCTAACAGATTTCGCAAGTTATGAATCATTTGCATAGTTGATAGATGCCCGGAAAAAGTGTTTCCGGCGAAACGAATAGCTTCAAAAGCACAATCGAAAAGCTGCAGTTGTACAAAGTAATCCAAAATTAAACGTTTTTCTAATAACTCTTTCAAACTATCAAAGTCATTTACTTGAAAATCGTCGATTGGAAAAGTCGGCATAAAACTTTTCAGTTCTTCGAAATTCGCCGCAACGATTAGCGGCTTTATCGTTGAGAAAACCAAAAACTCCTCTTTAGGAACAGAGTTTTTCTTTTCTTTATATTTTTCGAATAAAAATTTGTCAATGAGATAGAAGAATTTGTCTCCAGGCAGGAAAAAAGATGTGTTCTCCCATTTGACATCATCGGCTTCATCAGTGGGTCCAAGAGAGCCACTTGTTGCTTGAAAAGTTGAAAGATCAAACGTTTTTGGAAGAATCGACAAAAAAGTTGACTTATTTTCTTCATATTGTGAATTTTGGTGATCTTCATTTTCTTGAACTTGATTACATAAGTGGCTAGCTTTGTTTTCCTCAACAAAATCGCTTTGCTTATCAGTAGATTGTACATTTAAATCTTTCTCCGCTTTTTCGACAATTTCTAAAGATCCCTCTGTGGAAATTCCCAAGTTTGAGGGTAAAATCGATGAAAGATCTTCTTCTTGTTCAATGGGAACTTTGTTTTTCGTTCTGTCAAAGCCAATCGGTCGATAGAGAATTTTCTGACTTGGATCAACGTACGGTTGAAAGTCGAATTGGAGCTCGACTGGGAAAATCTAAAAATATTATATTCGAAGTCTCATTTATAATCATTTTTACCATTAAGCCCAAAAATTTTAGATACTACAGGGTGACCAAGAATTACCGCAACAACTTTTTTGGACAAGTATCTGGGAAATGTGTAATTTATTTCAAAAGTGGCAAGTGTTATACAGAGAATTGTAGGCCTAATTCTCGGCAACATTTATCTACCAAAAACATCCCGATTGGACTTATACAACTCATTTAACGAGCGCTTGAATGAGCGCTAGTCGACATCTCTCCGGCGAATCTGTCATTTGGCCACTTTTCTCTATGAAAAATTGATAAGAAAAGCTTTTCAATATTTCTTCAATGCAAAAATAGCGTTTATTACCACTTAATAACATTAAGAATCACACTTAAATGTTTTGGCTGGACTGGCATAACCAAAATTTAAGTTGATGTCAAGCTCCTTTTGGAGGAGCAGGGAAAATTGAGCATTTTCGATATTCAGTTCATATGCGTATCTCGTTATATCAGCTGTTCTGGCGCTATGAATTTGGTGAACTCATTTAGAAAATGTAGAAAAGTGGCCAAATGACAGATTCGCCGGAGAGATGTCGACGCGCATTCAAGCGCTTGTTAAATGAGTTGTATAAGTCCAATCGGGATGTTTTTGGTAGATAAATGTTGCCGAGAATTAGGCCTACAATTCTCTGTATAACACTTGCCACTTTTGAAATAAATTAGACATTTCCCAGATACTTGTCCAAAAAGTTGTTGTGGTAATTCTTGGTCACCCTGTATAATTGTAAAAGCCAAAAGCACTCACTTCATGCATGGTGAAGTGCGAAAATTGCAAGAAAGCATCCATAGGCTTTGGGCGTTTCTCGTGATCAAACTGATAGCAACTGAAATATTGGCCCAATTTTTATTCAATTTATGAGATCATCAAAAATTACCTAAAAATAATCTTCTGCAAGTTCTCAGGGCAATTCGGTGCCTCAAGAAGAACCCTATTTTGCGTAAAAGCATCATCATGAAATTTGTTGGCATTAAAGTGATTCACATCAGGGCCATACTCCGAATAAACCCGTCTGAAATGCAATTTGAAATGTTAAGATTTGTTTGATTTGTAAAAGCTTTGGTTTTAGATGATTTAAAGTATAAGCCAGTCTTTTATAAGATTAAAATCCAGGCCGGGAATTTCAAGCGCTTGAAAAAGATTCCGAATCTCGTTTGAGCTCAATCACTGTGCTAAATATTTTAAAGCGCCGCTGCGATTTACCTTAAAAATTACAAAATTTACATCCAAAAGTAGTTTCAAAGTAAGAAAACGTGAAACGATTACGGAAAAGTGCTAATTTTGCTAATTTTGCTCAATCCTTGTCTCGCTTGAATACCTTTTTCTCCCCAATCTTGTCATATTTGGGTTGTCCAGTTATGAATGCGCGTTTTTTTACTATTTTGTAAATTTATCAAGATACCGAAATCAAGAAAAAGATATATATATAAGTATTATTCGAAAGCTGAAGATCTCCTCTACATTTTGATATAAAAAAGCTTTTGAATTTGTCCAGCTTTTGGGCAAATTGACTGCACAGAAGAAGAGGTGGCCAAAAAATGGAAGGGTGTCTTTGGACCAAGTTTTGGCTCCGCTCAAATTGAGTTAACCGTTTGATGCTTGGCCAATAGATATATCAATACAACTTTTTTAAAAATATAACAATTTCAGAGCATCTTTACTTTTCTTTTCTTTTCTGGGCGGTTATTTTACACCATAAAACTTGAGGAATAGCTAAACTGAAATGGGTTTTTTCGAAAACGGCCTCTCCCTTTGTGCGGTCAATTTCCCAAAAAGTTGAATGAATTCAAAAACTTTTTTATTCCAAAATGTAGAGGAGATCTTCAGCTTTCGAATGATATATAACACTCATATACATCTGTTCGATATCTTGAGAAAATTACAAAATAGTAAAAACGCGCATTCATAACTGGACAACCCAATATATTGTTTAAATTTTTCATTTCCTCACTGTTAAGTAGGTAAATACAAGTTAAATCAGTTAAATTGTTGTTTTCGTCCTATTCTCGGACAAATCTTGGTCTATTTTGCTCGAATCCTTCTGCATTTTAGCTTCGTTATTGAATTCGTGCAAGTAGCCATCTGGGTTGAAGTATAAGTACAGGATGTTCAAGGATTACGGGCACTTTTTCTCTAGTTCCTAGCTCCGCCTAGAGTTAACCATTCTCCATAAAACTTTTTTGGTAGAATTTACTGCTTATTTTCAACACTTTACCTCGATACTTTACTCAGAAACTCAAAATTAGTAATTCTATAGAACTTCGAACCTTCAAAGCGTCTGCGACGGGGCCATTTGTGACCAAATGTTGAACTTAAAGAATTACTTCAATAATGACTATCCGATCATGGATGAAACGTTGTAAATACCTCAATTATAAATTTAGAAAACCTAAACTGTGAATAGTTTTTGAATAGTAAGTATTTATTTTCAAAATTTGGTCACAAGGAGCCGCGTCTCAGAGGCTTTGAAGATTCGAAGTTCTATAGAATTACTAATTTTGAGTTTCTGAATAAAATATCGAGGTAAAGTGTTGAAAATAAGCAATAAATTCTACCAAAAAGGTTTTATGGGGAACGGTTAACTCTAGGCAGAGCTAAGCACTAGAGAAAAAGTGCCCGTCATTCTTGAACATCCTGTATTGTTGAGGTCGGTAGAAGTCGGTTGTATCTGTGATTCAGATCGTGCTTAGAAGTTAGAATGCATTTTTGCATTTCAAACTATTTTAGATCTCAATCTCAATCTAAAACTGATATACAAATTGAAATACGCTGGACGTATAAACTAGTGTTAAGACAAGAACTTTTGGTACAACCACCTGCGTTCGACCATTTCCCACATCACCAGGCCCAGGCTATACAAATCATCTTCGTATCGAACCTAAAAAATAAGTAAAACTTTGAAATCTGATAAAGTAATACAAAGCCTCTTCCAAACGGATTAGCGTAACGATAGGTCCCAGCTTCAGGAAACTCTTGGTTTGATTCATGTAGAATCGCACAAATCCCAAAATCGCCAAGCTTCAGCTGATAATCCGTGGTCACAAAAATGCTGAACATGAAATTTATGGTTGTACAATAAAACCGACTTGTCAGGTTTTATGTCACGATGCACAATGTGTTGACTTTCGAGATAAACAAGTCCAAGCAAAAGTTGTTGGGTCCATTCGCAGAGGGTTTTAATGCTGTAGAGAACGGTCGGGTTGTAAATCCCTATAAATTTTTGATTATCGGACATTTGCCATTGGCAATCCAACTTTGAGCTCAAATATCTTGGTGTTGGGCTGTTCAATTTAAATATTTTTAATATCATTAGATGCACCAAATCTTTCTCTGTCGATTGGTATAAAAATTATTTAAATTGGACAGCCCAACACCAAGAAATTTGAGCTCAAAGTTGGATTGACAAAAGGGGCGGGGTCAGAAAGACCTTTTATACACGTTCTGAAATTTTGGGAAACTATGTAATCGATGAAGCGTTTTATTTAAAAAAGTATGCAATCACTCAAAAATATATTAACTCATGAATACTAGAAACCAGGATTTTGAACTCTTACATTCAAATGCCTGAAAAAGTTCTAAAATAAAACGTTTTTCAAAAATTCAAAAAAGCCATTTTGTAGATTAAGGATAGGGCTTTTGAATCAAGCAAACCGTTTTTTGATTGGATAAGCCGTTTTTTCAGAAAACACATTACCAAAAAACGATCGTTTATATTGGGTTGTCCAGTTATGAATGCGCGTTTTTACTATTTTGTAATTTTCTCAAGATATCGAACAGATGTATATGAGTGTTATATATCATTCGAAAGCTGAAGATCTCCTCTACATTTTGGAATAAAAAGGTTTTTGAATTCATTCAACTTTTTGGGAAATTGACTGCACAAAGGGAGAGGTCGTTTTCGAAAAAACCCATTCCAGCTTAGCTATTCCTCAAGTTTTATGGTGTAAAATAACCGCCCAGAAAAGAAAAGAAAAGTAAAGATGCTCTGAAATTGTTATATTTAAAAAAAGTTGTATTGATATATCTATTGGCCAAACATCAAACGGTTAACTCAATTTGAGCGGAGCCAAAACTTGATCCAAAGGCATCCTTCCATTTTTCGGTCACCTCTTCTTCTGTGCAGTCGATTTGCCCAAAAGCTGAACAAATTCAAAAACTTTTTATATCAAAATGTAGAGGAGATCTCCAGCTTTCGAATAATACTCATATATATCTTTTTCTTGATTTCGGTATCTTGAGAAATTTACAAAATAGTAAAAAACGCGCATTCATAACTGGACAATCCAATAACTTGCCAACCTAATATGTCGCACCCTGTAAAGTCACTTTATAAAAAAGATCTTCAAACTAGAAAACTAAAGCTTTTCACAAACATTCGCTAAGTGATCCCCTCTCGCAGTATTCCATTTCAATTCCCAATTGATCTCCTTTCTGTCGTGTTCCCTTATATCCAACGATCGATCCATTGTTTAACGATTCCAGTATTTTGCTCTCCTCCTTATATTTTTTTGCCACCTCTCCTTTCACGTACTTGATGATTATTGCCCTGAATCAAATTTTTTAATAATAATCAATCAATCAAATAATAATTCAAGTTTTTCTTTGTTTCTGAATCAAAAACAACTCACATGTCATTTTTCCGGGATTTGTAGACTCTTCCAAAACCTCCTTCAGCCAGAAATTTCTCCCCGGGCGAGTCTTCTTGTAACATACTACCAAAACAAATTGAATGGCAATGTGTAAAAACGGTTTATAAAAGCTAAAAAGTATTTGCAAAATGTTTATGGACTTGTTTTCTTACACGAACGTATTCCGAAAGAGTCTGATAAGAAAAATCGATTACCTAAAAGGTTTTCTTTGCACTCGTTTGTTTGTTTGAGTCATTTGCGAGGAAAAATTATTATCTACGAAAAAACACAAAGCTTGTAAAGAAATATTCTTTGCGTGCTTGGTACTCTTCACTCAAGACACGTTATTTCTTGTTTCGAGATATCTGATCTCCCTTGAACTAAAACGCTTTATTCAATAGCCGACTGACTCGGAATCTTTGGGCTCTCACTTGAGCAATTTTCACACCAAATCGACAATTGAATTAAAAGCAACGATAAAAACATAAACAATTTCGTCCTAATTAGAACACAACTTTCATACGATGAAAGGAAAGCAGAAAAAATAAAGATAACAAAATCAAAAAATAGTTGCCTTATATAGGCTTTAACACAAGATACTCAGCTAACCGGCTACAAAAAAATAAATGATTTGGGGCGCGAAATAGAATGAAGACGCGCCGATTTCCTCAATACTTTTCGAATTTTTAGGCTGCCAGAGTTCGGCAACTTTTTAGTGGCTCTTCGCCACAAAGCTAACGGTTAGCTGTAAATATCAAAAAGCAAAAAGTATTTATAAAAATGACTACGAGTTTTGTGCGCTTGCGCACAAAACTCGTAGTCATTTTCTAATCGCACATCAATAAAATGAATAGCTCCAATCGATTCCCCGACCTCGAAAACCCCCGGGTACAAATTTTCAGCTCAATGTCTTCTTTTTGCACTATCTACAAAGCAAAAGTAAGATCCCTGTGCAAAAGGGTTACAAGGTGTTCGTTGTGCGGCGGCGTAATCGCTTTCCATCTGGCAAAACCCCTTGCTATGGATAGATACTTTTATGTCCTTTTTACAGGACATCAAAGTAGGCGCGTAAGTAATACCTTCTCGGTCCTCGAAAAATGTGTCTCGTTTTTTATGGATTAAGATAAGGTTTATGGATTGTCGATCCAAAATATGGATCAAGTTCAAGGTTTCACTGTTAGGATCTTTAATCATCTAGCAAATCTCAAAAATGCATCCAACTAAGTGAGCGTAGGAATAAGTTCGAATTTTCAAGCTCGAAACATAAATCTTTTTTTTTTTCAAACAAAAATTCAAACAAAAAAGTCATCTTTTTAGTCAATAAATGATTTTTCACGCTATTTTTGTGCCCTAAAAAGGTTTTTGTTATAGATAAAAACAAAATTTCGGTATTTTAGTTCAAAATACTTGAACTTGAACTACCATATCCCCAAAAAGGTAGTACCATATCGTCTCATGCTGGAACCGAACCAGGGACCTTCTGCTTGCTAGACATTAAAGTGTACCAGACAGACGCTCTGCCACTAAGCCAATCAGACGAGGGGATTCAAGAATTGATATAATTCTTTTGAATAGCACAATTTCCCTCAAATTCCAAAAACGAATTGCCCACTATGAACTGATGACATTCGATTTATTGAATTCTTCTACGAGCCAAACGCTCTGCCACTGAGCTAAATGTGGATGCGTTGAAAGAAAGAGAAATGGCTAAGGAATTGATGAATGAGATATTTGTTCAACAGACGTGACTCAATAATTTTAACCTCAAATTCTCTAGATAATGCGCCTAGGCAAAAATAGCCTATGAACATAATAAGTTGACACCATTAAGGACTTAATCATGAGAGATTGTTTCTCTAGATCTCTGCTTTTTACAGGAAATAAAAGTAGGCGCGTAAGTAATCCCTTCTCGGTCCTTTTTTTCAAAAAAGTGTCTCGTTTTTTATGGATTAAGATAAAGTTTATGGATTGTTGATCCAAAATATGAATTAGGTTCAAGCTTTCACTGTTAGAATCTTTAATCATCTAGCAAATCTCAAAAATGCTTCCCTTTTGGGATGCTTCCCTTTTCGAATCCATAAAGAGGAAGAAGCGGTGAGCCGCTGAGCTTTTTCTCTTTGTTGGCGTCATTATACCCAAATTTTTGGGATCAATCTTTACCTTAAATTTGGATGTATTTTTGTTTAAAATTCTGCATCCTGTTAGACCAATGTGTTGCTTTTAAATAACAGCCAAACTGAAAGAATAGTTCTATTCATTGAAAAGTTTCCTCTAACGTTGTTTTAAGTTCCATCCAAGCCTTTCAAAGCACTTCACATGCCTTCAAAGACAAATTTTTAGAAAGTTTACGTAAAAGTGTCCAATCAAATTCAAAAAAAGCACACAATTTAAACCTAAATCAAAATGCCTGTTTCCATTTCAATAAGTCTTCAAAACTCTCGATGATTCAAATAGATTAAAGTTTCACTGTTAGAGATCAATCCTGATAAACAGCTTGAGTCTAGAAAAATATGAGTATTCGAGCATTGTTTTGTTCACTGTTAACTGAAGATCAACAAGTGCTTTGTTCTTTGAAAAATTTTAGGGAAGAGAAAGCGGGAAGTGTGGTAAACACGAGAGAAAGACTCGAAAAATAGTCGAGTTTCTTTCTCTTTTTTCAAATTCCGTGATTTACATCAAACTTCGCTCAATTCTAAATGAACCGATCACCACAAAAGCTCTCCGAACATATTTTTGTTATGATCAAAAAGTTCGCAAGGTGAAATCTTCAATCTGGTATAAAAATGGGTGAACTCTAGTTGGAGTTGTCCGGTTTTTGGCTTAGTTCAGTTTCTATTGGTTACCGTATCAAAAACAAATCAACTTTTGCTGCTTTAATTGTTTTATAAGTTTGAACTATGATTGTAAGTATGTTTTTCAAATTTTTAAACTTTGAATCAGCTTAAATCAAGCTTTTTGATTCTAAATTTGTAAAACTTCTTTGACACAAGCACTAGAGATCTTTGATCTACAGATTTTGTTTAATTTTGTGTGTATGAAAGGTCTGTATCGGTTTTCATATTAGCTAATGGCTATCAAAGTGATCTGTGAGTTACTCATTTCAATCAGTTACTCCTATTTGTAAGACACTTGATCCTGAATTGATTTGAATATAGAGCTAGATCGTTAAGAGATTTAAGCAGATCTTTAGAAAAGGAAAATTATATATCTAATTGCAACAGATACTACCTAATAAAGTATGGAAATGGATGAGAAAGGATTTGGAAACGAAGAGGAATTGAACTCTTGACTTTCTGCTTATCGGGCAAATGCTCTACCATTGAGCTTCTTTGCCCAGAAATAGGAAAGGCAATTAAGACAATTAGAATTTATACTTTAAATGTCAATTAAGCTATGCTAGTGTAAGTAAAAGGGAAATGGCAGATGCCGACAATTGCAGAGCTACATTTTTGGATACAAGACAACAATTGCTCTCTTGATCCATTTTATTCTTTGTAACTTTTAGCCATTTAACTTTTAAATGCCATACATCATATCAATGATGTTTTTCACTTTCCTCGCGCACTTTTTATGAATTCCTGTTTAGTCTGAAGTTTCGTCGTTTAACGGACTGTTTAGTCTGAAGTTTCGTCATTTTACCGACTGTTTAGTCTGAGGTTTCGTCCCTTTAAAGACTGTTCCTCTCACGTTTCCATTTTTTTTACATATCAAATGTACCTACATGACATCATTTAAACATTTTTTCAAATCATTTAAATCATTTAAATCATTTAATCGTTTAAATCATTCAAATCACTTAAATCATTTAAATCATTTAATCATTCAGATCATTTAAGTCATTTAAATCATTTTAAGCATTTAATCATTTAAATCATTTAATCTTTTAAATCATTTAAATCGTTTAAATCATTTAAATCATTTAAATCATTTAAATCATTTAAATCATTTAAATCATTTAAATCATTTAATCGTTTAAATCATTTTATATATATATATATGCTTTATTCAGTTGAATAGCGACAAGACAAAATCACAATAATTACCCGGGACACCACTCAAAACACACCCAAAAGATAAATGGATACCTCAAGAAAGAATCACAGAGCAGTCAAATCAATTGCCGAAATTGCGGCTTTAAATCTAGCCAAGGTGGAAATATCACGAACATGAGGGGGTAAAATGTTCCAGAACTTAATAACTCGATTAAAAAAGAAACTGTGGGGGCTTTTAGAGGAAACGGAAGGTTGGCGTATGAGAAAAGGCCCCCTTCTGGAGGCGCCCCGTAGAGAGCCGAATTCAAAGAGACCAGAAAAAAGGGGGACCGGATTTAAATCATTTAAATCATTTAAATTATTCAAATCATTCAAATCATTTAATCATTCAAATCATTCAAATCATTTAAATCATTCAAATCATTCAAATCATTCAAATCATTCAAATCATTCAAATCATTTAAACCATTTAAACTCTAGCCACCCTTCTCAGCTGATTGTTTGACATAAATTAATTCCATTTGCTTCATTAATTTTTCTTCTCAAGTTTATCGATTCATTTTCAGAGCTGATCTTTTACAGCATTGAAAACACAAATTTTATTGGTAAACAATGAAATCCGAGAAGAAATGTATCGACGATTTTCTCACTTTGGGACGATACGGATTCATCACTATTTTACTGATTGAGGTTGGTTATTGGAATTTAAATGAATCAAGTAAAAGACAAGGCCAGGATCAGACCAGAAGCTAGATCTTGGCCTGGATTCTGACCAATATTTGGCTTATAGCCCGGTCTACAGGTTTCTTTACAATCCGTTTGGCTTAAAGATTTCATATCCATAAAAGGCTTCATTAATTTGTTCAGCTTGTCATGATCATTGTTTGTGGCAATTTTCTGTTTATGGTTTTTGGAGGTGAGTTTTAACGAACTGACAAAATACCTCAAAATCTAGGAGCTGATGTGAAAATCACTCAATGTGACACCGAAATCCCTTCCAACTTCACCAACTCTTCTACTGACTTTTGCGCAAGTTTTGAGCAACAACAGTGCACCAGTTTGACGCTAGATTATGAATTCTACTCGATAAATGCTGAGGTGAGCTATTTTACGTGAAAGAAAAAAGGAAATTTTAGTGGTTGTTGATCTGTGATGAGGGCCAACTCGTCAAACAAAGCACATCTTATCAAGTGAGTTAAGAAAGATTGATCTTAACAAATTCACGACGATACGATGAGACGATGGGTCGTACCAAGAAATCATTTTTGGTGTCAACTCAAATTTTGTAGAATTTTGTTATTTCTTTCACAGAAAGTCCTCGGTTTTATTGTACTATTGGGTTGGTGAAT
Organism: Mesorhabditis belari; assembly: GCA_958450365.1. Classification (NCBI taxonomy): domain Eukaryota; kingdom Metazoa; phylum Nematoda; class Chromadorea; order Rhabditida; family Rhabditidae; genus Mesorhabditis; species Mesorhabditis belari. Next base: position 458,538 of record CAUEEP010000752.1, on the reverse strand, counting down.
TGAAAACTGCGGGACTTTGAACTAAAATTTATTCAACATAAAACCATCAATTCATTCCAAATAGTTTCCATTATTATTGACGACTTCTGCCCATTTTACAGGCAATTTGCGAATTCCTCTTTCGTAGTAGGATTTTGGTTTTGAGTCGAAAAACTTTCAAAGCCAATTTTTGACTGCTTCTTCCGAATCGAAGTGTTCTCCAGCAAGCTCATTACTCATGATCCGGAATAAATAGTAATCAAAAGGGGCGAGGTCCGAACTGTATGGGAAATGCGCCAAAAGTTCCCAAACAAGGCTATTTATTTTAGAGCAAATCAGTTTTGCAACGTGAGGGCGCGCGTTGTCGTGGATGAGAACGATCTTTGACTTGGAGGGCCTATTCTTCTTCAGGGATTCATTCACCTTTCCCAACTGTTCACTGTATTTGATTGCATTAACGGTCGTCCTGCTATCCAGCAACTCCCAGTACACCACTCCCTCCATATCCCAGAAAACGCAGAGCATAAACTTCTTCTGGTGCAAATCGGGCTTAGGGTCACTTTCGGTTGGTTGGTGAATTGAAAGCTGCCGGACTTTGAACTAAAATTTATTCAATATAAAACCATGAATTCATTCGAAATAATTTCCATTATTATTGACGATTTCTGCCCATTTTACAGGCAATTTGCGGATTCCTCTTTCGTAGTAGGATTTTGGTTTTTGTGTGAGACAAGTGTGAGGCTCAAAAATGGAGGTGTCCCAATTTGAGCACTTTCTTCAAAAGAAACCCATTTTGGTGTCAATAGAAAAGTTGTAGAGAATCAAAAATTAGGCTTATAGCCAAATTTTCAAAAACATACACTTAGTAGTTTCGCTTAAAATACAAGTTTTGTGAAAATTCGTAAATTTGGCATTTCTTGAAAACCAATTTTTGAATCGTTCTGAAAATTTGGATATAAGCTTGATTTTTGATTCTCTACAACTTTTTCATCAAACATCAAAATCTTTTGGAGTTTCTTTTGGAGAAAGTGCTCAAACTGTGACATATGACAATAGCCGGCAGTTTTCAATTCACCAACTCAATAGTTTTCAAGAGGTAATTCAGAGCGATCGAATGACTCGAATACAGTATTTTCTCTAATAGTAGTGCACCCAGAGCGTCGCCTAAATTGCTCGAAATCTCGAGAACCGCTTATCAGAACCTATTGATGTGGGGTTGGAAAATGTAGCTGACGATGAGATCTAGTGGGGGATTAGAGTGTTGAGCTTCTGCAAAAGCTTGGAAACCGTAAAATAGTCATCAACTCGGCTCGCTTACTATTAGAGGAAATACGGTAGTTTGGATTATCTTTGAATTTACAACAAATTCTCAGTAAAACAGTTAACGACACGCCTGTACGCCTAAAAGGACGTCGTCGCGAATGTGTAATAGCTCTATTGACTTAAAATTCTAATGTTCTAACAATAAGCAAGAACTAGTTTTATCACTTTGTTAATGAAAAATTTCAGATGCTTGGCCTCATCATTGGCTCTGTATTCTGGGGTAGAATCGCGGACTTGTACGGAAGAAAAGTGGTGAGTTCAGCAAACTGACTTTTTTTTAACTTACCCATTATATTACCTAAATACTTTAAAATCTAATAACCTTTCAGCCAATGATCATTTGTTTAATCTTTTGTGGAAGCTTTGGCTTTGCGTCGGCTTTCTCTCCAAATCTCATCGTGTTTACCGCATTGCGCACGATTGTCTCATTCTTCACTATTGGAGCAGGAGTGTTGGTTTTGAAAAAATCGACTTATCTATCTAGTTAGAAAAAGATAGAATTTTGATTTTATTAACAAGGGAAGATCAACTGGATGTGCTAACTGGATGTGCTAACTAACTGCTAAAGATCACATGAGCCATTATTGGTCGCAGAATTTCAAGCTGATCGAGCTCGGGCCGTTAGGCTAAAAGTATCAAAATCCTGGCTAAGGCTATCCTGGCTAAGGCTATCCTGGCCACGGCTATCCTGGCTTTAGAATGGAAAGGCAACAGTAGAATGTAGTCAAATGAAATGAGCCATAGATCATTCGACGCAGAATTCAAGGCTGATTTCGAATCTGTTTTCCTTTTTTGCTACGGAACACTCTGTCAAAAGTTATATGCGTTTAAATTTTGTAAGGTGTTTCAAAAATCAAACCGCGACATTATAACCTTGTCTTTCGCGAGCTCAGCAGTTGCAGCGGTGGTTGAGTGGTAGTGAGTTAGGCGAGGGCTCTCTAATTCGAGTCCGGTAGTCTTTTTTAGGTTTTAATGAGTTGTGTGTTCTTTACCACCGCACAAAATCATATAGCATCTAGCACACCACTAATATGGATAAGAAGATAGTTCGCCTGCCATTTGCGATTCAACCATTTGCGGTGCACAAAGCATGCCATTAAAAGCTGATCTTGTTCTATTGTTATAGGATTAGTAGGCAGATTGAAAGCAAATTGAACTTATTATTTAAAAAAGCAAGGCAATATTTGACACATTTGCTTTATCAAATCCATTTCCAGCATTGCAAACACTTTCTACGGAGAGCTCCTTCCATCGAAACATCGTCTCTGGCTCGCGTTTTTGCTCAGCTGGTCACCGAATTTTGTTATTGTGGCGGCGATTGGTGGGTTTTATAACAATCAGTTATAACCGTCAGTCAAAACAGTCAAGCTTTAATCAATCCGCTAAGACCGTTAAAACCACAATTTTCAGCCTATTTCACTCAAACATGGCGCCTCTTGATCGTGTTCATCAGCTCGATTTCCGTACCTGCAACCTTGTTGATTTGGTTTGTTTGAAAGATTTGAAGTTCTAAATTAAATTGAATATCTAACAAGATTGGTGAATTTTCATAGAATTATTATGTTATTAAAGTAAAGTTTTTTAGGTACATGAGTGAAACCCCGCATTTTTTGATGAGACGCGGGAAGCTGACCAAAGCAATCTTAACAATTCAGAGATTTTACAGGGTAAGTTCTGGCTACAGTAGTTAAACAGTTTACTGTAGGATATAACAAATGAGGGTATCTTATCCAATTTCTGAAAAGCAAGTGTTAAAATTAGTTATAGATTGATGGAAAAGAGGTCGACATGGTCAAGTTGAAAGAAGTTTTTTTCGAGGAGCAAAAGATGGATATGGTCGGTGTTGTTTAAATTAGCTTTTAAACTAAATTTGGAAATATATTTATGCACAATAATGTGGTATAAACAGCCCAAGCGCTCAAGCCGTAAGCCCTAAATGTAGAGAAGAAAAAAACCCCATAGAATATGGGAAAAAGAACCAATAAGCTAGCCGACGGGATTGAAGCCTTGACCTCCCTATACTACTATTGGGTTATAGGCGACGCTCTGGGTGCAATACTATTAGAGAAAATACGGTATTCGAGTCATGCTGAATTACCTCTTGAAAACTATTGAGTTGGTGAATTGAAAACTGCCGGCTATTGTCATATGTCACAGTTTGAGCACTTTCTCCAAAAGAAACTTATTTTGATGTCAATGAAAAAGTTGTAGAGAATAAAAAATTAGGCTTATAGCCAAATTTCCAAAAAGATACACTTAGTAGTTTCGCTTAAAATGCAAGCTTTGTGAAAATTCGTAAATTCAGAAACTTACAAAAGTCATTTGCAAGAGAAATGATTGGGCTATCTGATAAAAATGAATGAATCTAATGAAAAAAACCATATTTCATTTAATAGCTTGTGACTTATCCAATTGAAAAATGAATTTCGGTAAAAGATTTAGTACTCAACCTAATATTAGTTTAAAGGAATACTCCGACCTAAAAGTCTTTCAAGAATCGCGGTCATTTATATTGGGTTGGTGAATTGAAAACTGCCGGCTTTTGTCATATGTCACAGTTTGAGCACTTTCTTCAAAAGAAACCCATTTTGGTGTCAATGGAAAAGTTGTAGGAGAATCAAAAATTAAGCTTATATCCAAATTTTCAGAACGATTCAAAAACTGGTTTTCAAGAAATGCCAAATTTAGGAATTTTCACAAAACTTGCATTTTAAGCGAAACTACTAAGTGCATCTTTTTGGAAATTTGGCTATAAGCCTAATTTTTGATTCTCTACAACTTTTCTATTGACACCAAAATGGGTTTCTTTTGAAGAAAGTGCTCAAATTGGAACATCTCCAGTCCTCCATTTTTGAGTCTCACACTTGTCTCACACACAAACCAAAATCCTACTACGAAAGAGGAATCCGCAAATTGCCTGTAAAATGGGCAGAAGTCGTCAATAATAATGGAAATTATTTGGAATAAATTGATGGTTTTAAGTTCAATAAATTTTAGTTCAAAGTCCCGCAGTTTTCAATTCACCAACCTAATATATACTAAGATACACGGCACTTAGCCAGTCGGCCATGGCAGTCATTTGAATCATAAGTCATGAGATTTTAAATGAAGTTTAAAGCAGATTCAACCATTTTAATATCAGAGAATTGACTAATTGGACTTTTCCAGGAAAACAATGAGAAATCCTACTCGTTCCTTCATCTTTTCTGTACACCGAAATTCATCGGCTATTCAATTGCCCTTTGCTTTTGTTGGTTGGTTTACGGATATGAGAAATTTACTACTAAAGTTCAAAACAATATATACTTTAGATAAATTAATGCTTTTCAATGTTTTCCTTTCAGTTTTGAACTCTCGATCATCAGCTATTCCATGTTATTTAATCTGGACAAAGTCTCCGGATCGCTGTACGAAAATGTGTTCATCGTCGGTGCTTTGAGATTTGTCTTCAACATTCTTTCCGCAATTATGGATTTCCGATTTGAGTGGCTGGGAAGAAAAGTGGGTTTTGTAATTGGAAATTTTGAAATTCAAAACTTTTAGGTGACGCATAAAACGTTCTGCATCCTGGCCATTCTATCGTTGTTGGTCATCTTGGGAACCGAATTTATAAGTAAATCAAAAGCAAAATCTTGACTTTCTAGTGTTAAAATCAAAAGCTTGACTTGAGCTCAATTGTTATTGTTAAATTTTCAGCGAAACTTGAACATTTCTAGACATTTCTAGACATTCACCCACTCTTCAATCGTTTCTTCTCATTGGTCACCGCCTCGATCATCGTCCAACACTATGCGCTGATTGGGATCATTAGCAATGAGGTAAATTTTGCAATTGAACTATAGATCGAATAAATAAAGTAGTTGTGCTTACCCTGATCCTTGTGACCTTTCATCTTTACACAGGGTTTCCCAAAAGTTCTTATACTTCTGTAAGCAGTAATTCTTTAACTTGAAAAACACGTGAATTAAAATATGGGGCCACCCAGTTCCTCATTGATCTAGACTTTTAAACGGATGACAATGCGGGACAGGATTTGATTTGAATTAAAGTATGGGGCCCTCCATTGACTCACAGTCCCCAATATCTCTTTGATCCTTCATCATTACTGTTTTCTAAAAGATATTCTTTGGGGAAAGCTACCGTACCCTTACCATCATTACATTACAGCTTTAAATTTAATCTGATGCCAGATCAGACAAATAGCTTTCAGTCAGGTAGATGCGATGTTTTCTGCTACAAAAACAGTTAGAACTTGTCTGCGAGTACGGTAACTCTTCCGGGAGTAGCTATTTTGTTTAGCTAATGTTAGCTTTGTTAGCTTTTTCTCAAGCGCATCTTTTAGAAAAGATTTCAACCCAAGGAAAACACAGTTTATTTTGTCATCCATATTGTCATCCAAACTAAAGCCGGATTCTAAAAGTTCAGATATTTTTACTCCAATATGCCCATTTTCATAAAAACATTTCAACTCTCAACAACTTTTTGAATAGGATTTTTTACATTCAGGTCTGTTCGCTGAAGTCATTTGCGAAAATTGACTTAAACTTTGCAGAATGAAATTTTTTCCAAAAACTGTTGTTACCATTTGATAGATCTAAGTTTTTTTTCTTGAAAATAAGCCATAAACGAACTTTATATCTCAAAAACGAAAGATTTTCAAGCAATTCTACAGAGAACACTTAAATCTGAAAAGCAAAAAAGCGCTGTAATGACCTTTAAAGATCCTCATCAAAAAGTTGTATAGAGTTGCAAATTTTATCCAAAAAAAGTATAGTAGAAGCAAAAAAATACTTCAATTTACATAATCCAGCGTTAGTTTTTCAAAAATAGGGTGTTTTCCATGTTAAATTGCCCGTTTACAAAAACTATAAGAACTTTTGGGAAACCCTTTAGTTGCCTATTCAGATCTTTCCAACTCCACTCCGAAACACAGCCTTTGCGTTGATTCTCTTCACAGAGGGTGTCGGTACGATTATGGCCCCGCATTTCTACTTGATTGTATGTTTTTCTATAATCTGATTTTTAGCCAAGAATCATAGAATTCATGCTACAACCTCTAATGCCTCTAATGCTTAAGCTGAGCCAAGTGTTTGCCTTTAAGCTGACAAGGGAATGACACCAGCTCGAAGTTCAGAATCGCTTCGTGATCAAGTGCATCGCATAGAATCGGCTATACTGATTCTGAATCTGTAAAAATTAGCTGTTAAGAGTTTTAGGAACACCGGTAGAAGATGTAAAAGGGTAAAACATAAATATTTATTTGCAAAGACATCAGAAAAAGAATCAAAATCCAAATCCAAAAAAAAGCAAAAGGGATTGGTCAGAGAAGGATTCGAACCCAAGCCAAAAAACTTTTTGTTTTGTAGGCTAGCACACTATCCGCTAGACCATCGAAGCCTTGAAGAGTTTCTTTGTGGTGGCCCCATAAAAAGTCCGAAGGAAATTTTCGATCCCAGATTCCTTGGGGTTGCATGGGTGTTTGCAGCTAATTTTTACAGATTCAGAATCAGTATAGCCGATTCTATGCGGTGCACTTGATCACGAAGTGATTCTGAACTTCGGGCTGGTGTCATTCCCCTGTGAGCCAAGTGTTAAAAGCTGTCAGCGCCATTTACAATACACTCCGTCTATCTCCTCAGTCTTTTCCTATGCTTTCTGCTTACATTAGTTAAAGCTTAAAACTATATTATCAGTTATATGGGAAAACTTGTCAAATTTGCCTATTCCAGAGCTCAATCTCCATTTGGTTTCCCCCAGTTGTGATGATAATTCTTGTCGTCACCGATCTCCTCATTTTCCACTTTGCCATCCCAGAATCAAAAGGGAAACCCATTGCCGACAAAATGCCTGAAAATCATGAAAGATTCAAAATATTTGCTGACAATGGATCGGTGACAAGTTTCATAAAGTGAGTAACTTCAATTCTAGATAAGAAAATTTGAAATGATCAACAAAAATCCAAGGAAATTTGCAAATTTTAGTAAACTCTCACTCAGCAAATCGTCTTCACGGAAAAGCTTTGGCATTGGTCAAGAATTGGACAATTCAATCGTTGAATAGAAAACAAATATGCATTTATTATCAAAATTATGTGTTTATTATTTAGGTGTAAATAGATTTTCTTTGGCTAACACGTTGAAATGAGAATCACAGAAGAAATAAATGCAAAAAGGGATATGGAAAAGAAAGATAAGGAACAAAGAGCAAAGAAAGATGCAAAAAAAGACTATTTCTTGTAGTAATATAGTGAGAAAGGCTTCGGAAAAAAGAAATATTAAAGAGAAGTTCTTCTTGGTTTAAGTTTAAGTTTAAATTTGGGTAATTGAACCGGAGAAACTTGAAAAGAAAAGACTTGAAAACTTCAAAAACTTGAAAAAAAAACTTGAAAAGCAAAAAACAGTGATGGAACCCGAATAAGCTAATAAGAAAATGAATCTCTGACAGAAAATTGTCACGTTTTTTAATTCAGTACTTAAATCAGTCATTTTCAGGCAAGATTTTAACTTCCAGGTAAGCCAGGCAAGTCTAGGTTCAAAAGCTGATCTCAAAAGTTTTCTTTGAATCAACTCTGGACAACTTTCCTTTGAATCAACCGGAAACTTATTGTCAAAGGGATAACAAGAAAACAAAAACCAATATCAAGCATCAAAAGTGTTTCAAAAAAGCCAACAATCTTTCGCTAAGTATTGGTTAACTTTTTGTGTTCATCGGTTTCATTCTCAGCCTCATCCGAGTCCTCAAATTGCATCTGACCGGTGGCAAGGGCAGAGTTGAAATCTTCTTCATCATCATGTCCAAGAGCTCTACAATAAGTCAAAAATTAATTTTACTCGATTTTTATTATAAATTTTGCCTTTAGGTTTTGTCTGATTTACCAGGCTTACTGGAAATTTGAAACTGAAGAGTTAGGGAAAACTGACTTTCTTCGTTTCCTCCTCAATCGTGCTTTGTAACATTGCAGCAGTTTTGTTACAATGAAACAAAGAAAAAACATCAAAATGCCTTAAATTTGGTTTTGGAGAGACTGTTTTCTTCAAAGTATTTACCTCCAGAAAGAAAAGTGACGACCGCAAGACAAACCGATTCGAGGTCTTGATTGAACGAGCGAAAGATTCGACCCTGTCGTAGGGCTGGAATTGTAATCAATCCTATCTCTATTCATTACTGGAATTGCAATCAATTCTATCTCTACACAATACTGGAATCGTAATCAATTCTATCTCTACTCGTTACTGGAATTGTAATCAATTCTATCTCTACTCGTTACTGGAATTGCAATCAATTCTATCTCTACTCACTACTCTTTTTACTCACTCGCAGCAGTCGTGTAAACCATTTTTTTGATCGTCGACTCTCGCTTGTCACATTGCTGAATCTGTAAACGTCTAGACTGTAGATTTCTTGTTTTAACGCTTTTTCTAAAGTTACTTTATCTATAAGGCTACCGTAGTTATGTTTTAATGAAAAATCAAGCTAGGTTTCATTTTGGATAAGTCCCTCATTGACCTAGACTTTTAAACGGATGACAATGTGGGACAGGATTTGATTTGAATTTTGAAAAGCAGTCAGAGTACAGTGTCTGTCTTTTAGCATTTTTTAGGAATCAAGTAGAACACAGAAAACAGTACTGTAGCCTTTAAAGCGCACACTTTAGAAAACGTCTTTAGAAGTAATAACATTATTGAAAGAACGAAATTTATAACAGAAACAAAGGTGGGATTTTGAAAGATTGAAGGTAATTGTGGAGCTCTAATGAGACAACTTTGGGTGAAAAGAAAAGGCATGGATTGAAGGAAAAAGGGAAAAAATTGGAACAAAGACGTTGAACAGTTGCTGTCTTTTCCCTTTATTTCTCTTGTTTCAAAGAGCTCAAGTTTTTGTTCTTTGTTCATAATCGACTCACAGGTCAGCCTGAGAGCTTTAGATTTATCACGTTTGAAAGGAAAATCCTTGGGGTTTAGTACAAGTTTTAGTTTTGTTGAAAACTTTTAAGAACAGACTGGTTGATCATTTAAATTTGTGCTAATGAGTTCATGAAACTTCTACCTTGTTCACTAGGGATTCTTTTCGATTTACACCTGGCTTTTGAGGCTAGACATAGTTTTTCTGGTGCAGCTTTTTGGATTCTGAATATCTAGGTCGTTTGGGGATGGCGTGTTGAAATTCGATATTCAGCTCCAAAGTTTACACAGAGTTTTTGAGCATGGCTTTTTTCAACAGTTAAACCAGTAAAAGTCAAATTGCTTTGGCGTAGCTCTGAAAACGGTTCGTTGTTTGTGGTTAAACAACTGGTTATTTACTTTTATTTGATGCAAAATAAGTTTCGTGTTTTCTTTTAGCAGAGCTTTTTACTCAAGCAAAAAGCCTGAGTAAAAAGTTATATTAGGTTGATGCAAAAGTCTTTTTCATTTTTTTCGTACTTCTGTTAAAAAGTAACAAATTCACCAATTAATCTATAGTTTGCTCTATAAAAAAAGTGTTTTTTTGTTCAATTTGCATCTTTTTAAATCAATTTCGGTTCACTTTCAAGCAAATTCGAGAGTGAAAAACGCCTTTTTCGTAAAAATCTATAAAAAACTCTACGGAAAAATTGGCTGAATGAATTTCTCTGAAATTTTGGCGAAATATCAAACTTTTTTTTCTCTATCTTTTATCTATTGACACGAAGATAGGTTTTCTTTAGCTAAGGTGTCTAAGCCGCATCATCGAGTTAGCCCTTTTTGACTACCCGACTTCATACTCTCAAGAAAATCCAGGCATAAAATATTTTTAAACCCGTTTTAATGTTATTTTGCAGAAAAATAATTGCTTTTTCTAATGAAATCAACCGTAGTTTAATTGGTGCATTTGTTGGCTTGAAACGGCAGACGAAAAAAATGAAAAAGACTTTTGCATCAACCTAATAGTTGTCTTTTTGTTCATTTGTTACCAGTTTTCTAGAAGTCCAAAATGACAAAGGGGATGTAAGAAAAATACCCTAAAATTGTTTAGTCAAGGTTTCTGTATCAAAAGCAAAAAAATGTCTGCAAGCGGGTTCAAACCCGTAAGCTAAAAGCCAAAGGCAAGAGCCAGGTGTAAATCGAAAAGCATCCCTAGTCAGCTCAGCTCAGCTTGCTGTACTTTGTCCTCAGCTTAGGTGCTCAAACGTACCCCTTCTGGCATATCATTCAGCTTTTCTTGTTTCCTCAAATAGCTGCAGAATTTATTACACCAGAAAAAATTCGCTTACAGACTTTGAGCACAAAGTACACCTATAGTCGGAATCAGGAACTTTATTTTTGAGCACAAATCTATCAAGATTTGTATCCACAAGAATCTACCCAATATCAAAAATGCTGAAGGATTTGAGTTTATAAAAACGAAGTACTCAAGTTTCGTGTCAAAGTTTGATCCAAAATTTTCCAAAAGAATCTACCGTATTTCCTCTAATAAACGCCCCCCCCCCCCTGACCAACTTTGGACGCTTCGTTCTCAGCCCCATTTGGAGATATTTTTATGTTTAATATATCAAAAGATAGAAGACATTAAGGGCTATCTTTTGATATATTAAACATAAAGATATCTCAAAATGGGGCTGAGAACGAAGCGTCCAAAGTTGGTCAGGGGGGGGGGGCGTTTATTAGAGGAAATACGGTAGGAAGTTGGATGAGCCTGAATTTGCAGTTAAACGAAAAAAATCTTTTTTTGATTTAAAGGATTCAAACGATTACTGTATTTTAATCAAATCCTAAAATAAAGACAGAGCTTTTGTTGGTTGATTCATACGGGCAACATGTGTCTTTAATTTTACACTTTTTCAAAAGGGAGCCTGTGACAATCGAGTGACACACAGGAGGGAAAAGCCCGCTCAAAATGAGGTCAAGTGTTTTTTTTTTTGAAAAATTCAAAAGGTTAGCTTGAAATCCCATATAAAAATAAGGCATATAAACTTTTGAATAAGGATTTCAGCGTGAAGTTTACCTATTTGAGGCTTGGCTCCGATGCAATAAAAATGAATTGGTTATTAGAAGCAATGCTTGAAAAGGTGGAAAGTGAGTATGAATTGTGGTGAAAGTTTTGTTATAAGATGAAATACGGAAATCTGGTTTAATCTAGTTTAATCTAGTTTTTTCTAGTTTGATCTTTAATCTAGTTTAATTTAATCTAGTTTAACCCGACAGTGATGACCACTATAACATGCGATTTTCAAGGAAACGCATTAGCAAAGACATCCAATTGAGCAATGATAGTGATCGATGATCAATCGATTGGAGGTTTCCCTATCACTTGTACGACAAATCCTTCTTAAAACTCTTTGTTGGATTTGCATTTTTGGACCAAACAGGTTCGACTAAGAAAATAGGACCGATACAAGTCTAGTTTAAACTTTGCTCCAATCTAAACTCGGATATAGATACTTTATTCAGGACCTGAGATAGAGTGCGCTAGATTTAAGATTAAAACACATGAATTCATACGCATAACACGAAAAGGGCCGATAAAAAGCAACATGATATAATACATGTTGGATATGGGTAGCACAGATAACATCAAGGATCCACTAGAGCTTCAAGATCAAGATCATCTACAGATAATTTAAAGGTTTCGAGACTATTGGACTCTCTCAAAACTCTGGAGAGTCGATTCCAAATTCTGGCAGTTCTGATTAGAAAAGAGTTATAAACAAACTTATTGGAGGTGACTGGAATTTCTAAAACGAAAGAACCTCTCCTTGAACTAACCGTGGGATTAACTTTGAATAAATCTCGAAAAAGAGGGATAGGTTGCCTGCCCTTTACAATTTTGAAACATTCTGTTAAATCCGTGATCAAGCGGCGGTGTCTAAGAGATTTAAAGCTAAAAGAATCTAAAAGAATCTAAAGGTTTCAAGTCTTACGGTATCTAAACCACAAACTAAGCACAAATGCACAAATCAAAAATCACAAATCAAATTCGTTTACAATCAAAATTTGTCATCTGATAACAAAAAGCATTCAACTAACCAAATTGGGATTTCCAAGGAATTTAGAAAAAGACTACTGATAGCCGGTATACGGTTTTGTAAAATCAACTTTTAAAATTGGGGAAAATGATGATTGAACTTACAAAGCTGATAAGCCTTTGCAAAAAATGGTTGACTGGGAAAAAAAACTCACGAATTGTCTGATAAACGTCACTTGTAAGAAAGAAAACCCGATAGAAATGGGTGGAGTCATAAAGCCACCGGAAAGGCTTTCCTAAAAAAACAAAGTATCATTGGGTGTGCCGAAAATAATCTTTTGCATGAAAATGAACAAAAATCAGAACATTCGTAAAGAATAAGAGAGAATTCTTGGGTGTGGACGAGGAAAATCTAGATAAGAAAGCGGTTCGGCGAATCTTCAAGCAATAAACGTCATAGTCGGACCATTTAGACTCAAGGGTATAAATGGGAGTGAGGAGTGATAAGTGAGGAAGCGAAGTGAAAGCTGATTGTACTTCAAGAGATCCTGTGGGTTACTGTATTTGAAAGTTGAATACTTGCAACACATTATTATCTTTATTCTACATTTTTCTTAATGAATACTTTTTTGATATACTTTTATCTTATAGATCGTCTTTTTTATGTAGTCTTTATCTTATGTAATCTAAAGCATTCTCTAGCTAAGCCAGGATGTAGAAGTATGCGCTTTTATAACTTTTAGGCTACCCTTCTCCTCTTATAGTCGGGTCTAGAGTGTTTACATCTCAAGTAAGTAACTACTTGAGTAAATTTTTCCGAGTAATTGAGTGAGTGTCAAGTAAAACGTCAAGTAATGCCCATTCTAAAACACGCTCCTTTTGCGGTTTAGTATAAAAGAAGCCAATCATTTTATTTTAGAAACATTTTGCTATATTTTGCTGCTGGTTTTCGGTAATTAAAAACATTTATTTTGTCTTTAATAAATCTTTGCAAGCAGTCTTTATCAAATTATGCGTAAATCAGGATTCTTTCTTAAAAGTGCTGACTCTAACCGGATTCGAAACTGCGACCTTCGTTTTTGAAGCAGTCGCTCGTTTTAGAAGCAAACGCGTAACCCACTCGTCTATTCACAGAATTACGGTAACTTTCTTCTTGATTCGCGCGTTAGAAAACGCTTTACTCCAGATGTATATACTCTCGAGTAAAGCGCTTGCTTCTAAAACGCTTTACTCGAGCCTAAGCCTAGTCAGCTCCACTCTTTCACATGAAATTGTCTAACGTTGCTGTTCTAGTTGAACTTTTTGTTTAAAATTTTGTTAGTATAGTTTATTGACTTTTCAACTTCCGCTTTTAAAGTTTATGTTCAAGTTTAACCTTTTTCATGACCATCTCTTTTCAGATGTTCACCTACTTGCTTTTGGCTTTCGTGTTGGCCGCCTCGATTCGGGCTGATTGCCCACCCGGATCCCAGCAAATCCCCAACGAGTTCAACTGTGTTTATGCAGTGTCTAACGGTAGATAGATTTTGAGAATACAAAACTATACCGGTATAAAAATGTTCAACCGATAAAGACTGGATAGGTTATGCGTTGAGTGAAGAATGTTCAGTTTTGTCAACTGTATACCTTTGTGTATACTGAATATCTGAATACTTAATAATGTATTTTGACTACCTTACAGCTTTTAAAAAGCTATCATGAAGTTTGTTTTCAGGTTCATCATTCGATTCCGCCTACGTAACTTGTGAAAAACTCGGCGGGTTGCCTTTCGAGATCAAGAACGTTTTCGAGAATGCTTACCTGAGAGCTCTTATTGACATTTGTAAGTTTTGAAAAGCTGCAAAATTAGAGCTATTTAAATGAATACCAAAATTTAGTCTTCAACGGATCGCCGGCGTTCATTGGTGTGCAGAAAGGAGAGGGAAATCGATGGGTTTACAGTGACGGAACACCATTGATCTACAACAATTGGGGAAAAGGTGAGTGATGGGGAAAGTCAACTTTAGAGTTCAGTAGAGCTGCTATCGTACACCGATTCTATGAATTTGGTTCTATCATAATACAAAGTAACCGATTCGCTTTCAGGACAACCAGCTCAATCAAACCTCGCTTGTGCTCAACTTGACTCGGCCACATCTGAATGGTCAACCGTGTCTTGTGCTCAAAAACTTCCATACTTCTGCCAAGTCCCTTACTATCAAAATCTCAACACCACACTTGCTCCAATTAACTCGACGTCGACTCCTTTTGGTTAGTTTTGAGTGAGTTTAACGCTATTCGGACAATTTAGCCAATTCGACGAGCTGGCCATCTAACTATACCCAGACTCCATATGGTTTGTTCAGGAATTGTTTATGTTTATGTTTTTGTTTCAGCTAACTCGACAAACTGGCCCTCCAATTTCACTTTGGCACCAGGTGAGTCAAAAATGAAAAACGTGTCTTATTTGGAAAAGTAAATCACTATTGAATACTTTGTACTAACATCAACTAGCTGAAATGAGCTCTAGCCTAGGTCTAGGCTTATAAAAGATCGCTGCTTTTAAGTCAGACTTCTATTTTCAGCCAACACCACCAATTGGCCATCCAACTTCACTTTGCCACCAGGTGAGTCAAAAATGAAAAACGTATCTTATTTGGAAAAGTAAATAACTGTTGAATACTTTGTACTAACATCAACTAGCTGAAATGAGCTCTAGCCTAGGTCTAGGCTTATAAAAGATCGCTACTTTTGAGTCAGACTTCTATTTTCAGCCAACACCACGAATTGGCCATCCAACTTCACTTTGCCACCAGGTAGTCTTATCGATAGTCTTATCGATCGATCAATGTGTTTACCAGGCCTGAAATCTATGGATACATTTGGATTT
This sequence comes from Mesorhabditis belari, assembly GCA_958450365.1. Taxonomy (NCBI): domain Eukaryota; kingdom Metazoa; phylum Nematoda; class Chromadorea; order Rhabditida; family Rhabditidae; genus Mesorhabditis; species Mesorhabditis belari. Next base: position 443,447 of record CAUEEP010000752.1, on the reverse strand, counting down.
GTGATCTAGGATACTTGTGACTTTTATCCACGCAAATTTGCATATTTGAAATGTAAACTATACACATATAAATGTAGTAGAAGATAGGCAAATTTGAGTTTGCGTTTCTACCGAAAAAGTCACAAGTACAAAATCTAGTTAGATTTTCTTATTTTAGCCAACACTACTAACTTCCCGTCCAACTTCACTCTGCCTCCAGGTTGGTTTACATAAAGCTCGCTCACTTGTACTGTTTTAGCTAACTCCACAAACTGGCCTTCTAACTTCACGCTGACTCCAGCTGGTGAGTAAAAATATAGCTGAGATATCTAAGACAAGTTAAGCAAGTGTATAATTCCAAATTACAGCTAACTCGACGAATTTCCCCGGAAACTTCACCAACTCTCCAAGCAACTTCACAAATCCGATCTTCAGCAACTCGTCGGTCACTTTCCCAGGTGCGGTTAGATCAAAAACTTTAAAAATTTTATCATCATAAGTTTTAATTCTTAAGATCCTTAAGATTATTTAGCCTTTCTCACGCTTTGAACTCTATTTTTTTAGCTTACAACTACACGGCCGGCCCTTCAGCTAATGGGACCACACCGTCGCCGTTAGTTTTGAATGGTGAGTTGCTTATTGCAATCTAAATTCAAAAGAAGTCAATCAATAAACAAGCGGGATCTTTCCCTTTATCAGGGGAGGATTTTTTTGTGGGGAATATGGTATACTTGAATTGAATGTATTATTTTCTTGCATTTAAGTGATATTGCATTTTGTATTTATCTGAGCTAAAAGAATGTTTTGGTGATGATTCACCAAAAAATTTCCACCCCCCTGATAAAGGGAAAGATCTAGCAAGCGCAGCTTTTGTTTTGTCTATCAAAGCCTTTTCAGCTCGTCAAAACGCCACCGTCGTACCAGTGGGCAACTATACCGGGGCACCATTCACATTGGGTATGATATTTTGTAATTATCTGTCAGTTTCCAGCCTGAAACGTATCCAATCACAAGTTGACATTTGTTTAAACTCAATGATACTGTAAAGTCCTCAGTATTTTGCCTACAGTTTGTCGGACTTGAAAGTAATCGGAGCTGAATATCTTTAATCTTCAAATGAGTTGAAAGGGGTGGTGAAAGATATTAAGTCCTACCTAATTCTCAAATAATTTTAGTCGTGTACACGAGATACCGGATGCTTTACAGTACTATACTTTTCAGCTCCAAACGTGACACTTCCTCCATTTGTCAACCCCAACTCGACCAACACTCCACCCCAAGCATCAACCACTTCATTTGGTGAGTTGAAATCAATAAAACTAAATAAATGTAACAAAATCTTTTTATAAATTTCCCAACAACAAATTCCAGATCTCGAGCGATTGGTTGGTAAAGCTTTCATGGCGGGACTGGGCTTGGTCAATCATTGATCGGAAAAGAATTCTCACTTGCGTAATATTCAATAATAAACATATCATGTTATTGTTTCCGGGAGAAATTGAATTACAATTTGTTACAAAGATAAGAAATCCTACGATCACATTCACCCAATAAACCCCCATCAGTGATACAAGACCGACAAGTATGGTGACAGGCAATTGGAAGACGATTTGATAGATCATCGGTACGCTTACGCAGAACATCTGAGTTTAAGTTTTAAGAATTTTTGACAATATTTCAATTTTTTTATATTTATATCAGTTACCTGTAGTATCAAAATGCCATTTCAACAAAAACTTTGCTTTGTCGGAGCTGAAAATGGCTTGAAGTTTCGGTCAATCAAATCTCATACCTTTGCTGGGCCCAATTAAAGTAAATACGGTTTTTTTAACTCAAGTGCACGGACATCCATAACTTGCCGATACACATGTTCAGTTCTGTTTAACCGTTCCACAAAGTCCACATGATTTTGTGCATTTTCATGTATTGTTTCAAGATAACCAGACGCCTAAAAAACAAGGGTATGACAAGCATATTAAATTTCTGATCTGAAAATCTGAATAAACCTCCAGTCGGACACGGGAAACAATCCATTACTCCTGAAATTAGATTTTAAGTACTAGTTAGGCATAATTTTTGCAAATCCAGGCAAAAAGCTGACACCGCACAGTTGAACCCCCTTGTAATCGGTGGCCAGTGCCACATTTCCACAAAGGAATACGCCCGTGATTGTTGATTTTTACTAAAGTTTAGGCTTAAAAGGTTTTCTGGTTAAAAAAACCAATCATTTTGTAGGGAGCAGCGCAAATAGGAGCTTTAGGATACGGGTATTTGTGCAAGGAACAACACGAGAATAACTTTTTACGTGTTTCATAAAATCTAATAATATTTGACACATAATTTGACCGTTTTTCCTAAAAAACGAAATGAAAGAATACATGCCACCGCGTGGCCGAGTGGTAGTGTGTCCGGGCTGCCAAGTTGAGTAACGTTGGGCTTGGTTAGTCTCGGGTTCGATCCCGGCTCGATCCAATCTTTTATGCTTCTTTGTTTTTACGCTTTTTGAGTGAGAAAGGTCACGGGTTTGATGCCTCTAGGGGTAAAATCTCTTGCTTTCTCTGTTTCTACACTTTAAAAAAAATTATATTCAATATTTAATATTTTTTTTAATTTTTGTTAATAAATTTTGGTGTTTCTGTAAAAAGAAAAAACGGTTTTTTTCCGTTATACATCCGCAAAAATAAACCCCCGATCATTTCCGTTATACATCCGTTATACGTTGTACATCCGCAAAATTTGCATCCTTCCATGAAAATGAACAAGGAAAACCATAGAAAATTAATTCTTTTGGTATTTCCTGACGGCGCGGTGGACCCAAATTTACTTCGATTGTTGGCGAGGATACAACACTCAACAGATGGAGGAAGCCGGCTTTACCCACGCTCAAGTCAACCACAAGTACAACTTCCTGAGTCCGGATGACCCTGCCATTCAAACGAAGACGATCGAACGTCTATGGGGATCTGCCAAGTGGAGAAACAAGAAGCATCGCGGCACGGCACGTCATTTCCTATCGAGCTGCCTCGCTGAATTCATGGTCCGATTTCCACGAAGGGGTGTTGGAACAAATTGCTATGGCATGGATTCCTCATTGATCTTATTTTGATGTTTATTTTTTGATTATTTATTTTTGATTTTGATTAAATTGATCGATTTTTGGTTATTAAATGATCAGGGGTTATTTTTGCGGATGTATAACGGGAAAGTACCGGAAAAAAAAGTAAAATGTAGATCTTTGGTAGCTTTACAAGAATTTTTTTTGCAAGCATCAATGTCATCGATCTCACATTTAATATTTTAGTAAATACTCTTTTTTGTTTATTTATTTAGAGTAAATTGTTTTTGAAAAATTTTTCATACTGTACGCGAAAACAAAAACCAATATCCATTTTTCACGTTTCATTTCCAAAAACAGAGCCTGTGCACACAAGTTGGTGTTGTCCGTTGCTAAAAAAAGAAACAAATGTTGTGTTTCAAGTTTTCCGGAACTCATTTCAGTGTTTCTGTTGGTCAAACTGTTGTTTTTTTTGCATCAACTCTCTGTACATATATGATGGAACAAAGCCGCCGAGATACCTCATCATACTCACATTGTGTTGTACATGTGCCTTCAAGTTTTAAAATTAAGCCATGTTCAAGCTTTTGCTCGTCAGTCTAGCTCTCTTCATTGTAATCATCGACGCCAAGGTTTGTCACATTAAACGAAAAAAAGATAATCAAATTTCTAGTCACACCGATCTTCGGATAAGCCGTTGAAAAATTGGGTGAATGGAACAGAGGAACCCTTTGGCAAATCATCGGAAAACTTGCCAAAAGAAGCAGTCAACGAAACTTCCAAGGAATCAAATGAAAAATTGCATGACAAGACGTCGAAAGAAACATCAGATGAATCTAAATCTAAATCATCGGAGAAATCGTCCAAAAACTCTTCTGACAGCTCTTCATCGGAAAGTCGCGAATGTTGTTGTTGTCGTTTCAAAAAGCATCATAAACATCACAAAAAAACGACAACGACCCCCAAAAGTACCACCACTACAACAAAGACCAAGTCTACAATCACCACAACAACGACGACTACCACTACCACTATAACCACCCCGACTACCACAACAACAACAACTACGACAACAACTACTACGACGACAACTACGACAACAACAACTACGACCACAACGACTACAACAACAACTACGACAACAACAACTACGACAACAACGACAACAACAACTACGACAACAACGACAACAACGACCACGACAACTACTACGACAACAACTACCACAACAACTACTACGACAACAACTACGACAACTACTACTACGACGACAACTACGACAACAACAACTACGACCACAACGACTACAACAACAACTACGACCACAAAGACTACAGCAACAACGACAACTACTACGACAACAACGACAACAACAACTACGACAACAACAACTACAACCACAACGACAACTACGAGAACAACAACGACAACAACGACAACGACAATAACAACATTCAACTGTAAGTTCTTAAAACTTCTCCGCAACCCTACCAACTTAACTAGCATGTCCCTGCTCAACGATCCCTACAAGCTCCACCGATATGTCCGGAATCCTAACCATTTTGCCGGAGTGAGTTTTGTTTTAATTGAATTGTAGTTTGTTGTTTTTAAAATGTTCTCCATTATCATTTTGGTGTATAAGGTTTAATGCAAGTAAGTTTCATACCCAGCTTATCTTTTTAATTTTCAGAAACGGAACATGCCCAGTGGCCCAAGTGGTCACTTACGAATGTAGTCAGCCAAATTTCCCGGTCTTCATTCAGGTTCTCAACGTCGGCGGACCGGTAGTCGTTTTGAGTCATTGAGGATGATAACTTTAAATTTAGCCATACACAACAACAATCTTCGGGCCTGTATGTGGATCAGTGAAAGTGACAGCCAAATGCAATGCAAGCGGGGTCTGGACATACATAAACACGGTAGATGATTTGAAAGATTTTTTTTGATTTTTTTGATTTTTTTGTGAAAAACTTATAAGTGCTCCAAATGGTTTTGCGTGGTTTTCAGTATGGTCATATGGTTGAGTTTTCAGGTTGGTGTCAACACAACGATCGAAACAACCCAAGGGATCGGTGCTCCAACGAGTATTCAATGTGACAAGGAGAATCATGTGCCCAAGTGTCCATAATCTCTGTCGTTTTGTCTACGGGTCAACACAAATACCACTACAAAAAAACAACAAATTGTAGCTAGCACCTAACTTTTTGTGATACTTTTACTAATAATTAATTTTTTAAGAAGGCAGCCAACTAGTTAGTTCGAGATTCAAAAAAACTCAAAAACTAAAAAATAAAAAACTAAAAGTCAAAACAAAAAAAATTAGTCAGCGAATTTTCGGGGATATTTTGGTTTTTTTTTCACTTTAAATCGGCTTTTTCTTTGTAAAATGTGGAATTTGAATGTATTTTATTCGCTTTTTGAATAAAATCATCCTGTTGTTTATCGAACACAAACAAATTCGAACAAAAGATACAGATAATTAACTGGAAAAAGGTTTTTGTGTTGGAAACATAATAATTGAATTTTTTTTATAAGCATATCCCTATTACCGTAATCTAAAAGTTGTCGGTTTTATTTCGTGGATAATTGGGACGAAAAAAGTATAAAAGAAAAGTTTTTAGAGAAAAATGTCATTCTGGACAATTTGTCAATTGGTTAAGGTTTTTGTGGTGATTTATGTTTTTTTATTCTCTCTTTTACTCTGCCGACATTTTTAATTTAGTGATGGCAAGTAATGTGGACGAATTGGGTCAAAGTCTGGCGAAACTAGAACAACATTTCGAACAAAAGCGACGAAGCTTCTAGCGAAAGCGGCCCGACCGAAGCTCAAATCGAAATCCTTTGCAACGCAAGGACTGGTGGGAAAGAAACTGGCGGTCTCATCAATGGATGTCTACACACTCGTCTGAACTTGATCGTCAAGAGTTTGCGCACAACCTGCAAATGAATATCAATTGGCAAATGATGCCGCTTCATTGGTGCTCTATCTGGTGGAGAGATCTCAAACAGTGGAGCACGGAAGCTTGCAAATCAACGTGGTGGTCAATCCGATTTTTGGAGCAACATATCAACGCAATCCTACAAGTTGCAAAGAAAACCGGGGTCCCAGTCAAACACCACGAGACTTTAACTTTAGAGCAGATAAAAATTTTGATTAAACGAGGACTCGGATCAAACTCACCCAAGGATTTGCGAATTGCCACGTTGATGTTCACCGGTTTTCTTCGTGTCTCTGAGGCGGTTGCTTTTCGTTGGGAGGACGCAACGCAATTATTAGCAATTTAAGGAAGGGTCAAGACTTAGTTTACAACCGAATAGTGAAGCATACAGGTTCCAATGAGACACATAAAACTTTTCAAAACGTACCCATGACAAACTTCTCCTCGACATCAGAATGCATGGACACTAAATGGGCGCCCATTTGCTGGGAACTTGCTTCGGCTGTCGTTTTCTCATAGTATTCTCAATGAATTCCGTCCGCGTAAGCGAAATTCTGCACGGTAATTTTAAAATCTTATAACTCTAACGTGTCAATAGTAAATAGGGTAGGTAATGAAAAGCTAAAATAAGTGATGCAACTTCTAACAAATAATTTTAGGGAGTGATTCAAGCTTCGTCAACTAGATAATAAGCATTCAACTCAATGAAAATTATAAAAATAAACATTCTGACGTCAAAAATTCTTTAGTTTAGCTTAATTTTTATCTTGTTAAATGCCACACACTTTTAAAATCCATTAAGCAATGAAAGAACACCAGTAACAAAAGTTTTAAGCCAAAAGTTGGCTTTCGTCAGCACATACTGAGCACACAAATCTGCAGTCATTTCTTCGATTTGTATTCATTCAGTTTTCTCGTAAAATCTTTATATACAATTTTATACAAACACTAAACTGAAGATGGAATCGGCTCGAGTTTTGGGTCAATCTCGCCCTTTGCGTTCAACGTTTCGCTCGCTGGAGCCGACTCCTCCATCTCGCCCACCAAATCCATAATGAAGTCGATGGAGATCGTGTGAATTTGAACCTAAATTTTGATAGAATAAGAGTATCATGAAATTTCTGGATACACATGCTTTAGACTAACCTTTTTCGAGTGAGAAGTGACCGCGATCACGAGAAAACCGTTGTAGTGACAAATCGATAAGCGAACACATTCGGGTAGTGAAGTGAATTGGATAATTGGTGGGATGACGAATAACTGAAATGAATAAGTTGAGTTCAAGATTATTCCAAAAATACTCAAACATAGCTTGACAAACACTTTTGGTTATTTTTGGGCCGATTTTTGGGTTGTTGGATGGCTTTTGAAGCCAATTCTATACATAATCCTGTTTGGATTAGAACAAGTAATAAACTTATATGTTACGCTTGTTATTGAATAGATTCAATAAAAATTTTCGTGGATTTTCATTAATTTTGGCAAGTTTTGGGCAAATAATTTAAACCTCGATTGGCTTTTTCAAAAAGGAACTCGACGAAAGGAAAAGAAAGTGGCGAAAAAACGCTGATTTTTCATCATTTTTCAATCGTTTTTTCTAAGCACTGGTTAATGTTAGAAATCTGTGTGATATCTCAAAAAATCACCCATTCTCTCTACTTTAATTTGATATCTAAGTGCGCAGAAACAAACGTACTGGTACTGAGATATGAGCGGTTCTTTGAGTGCAAACTTAGACTACCTAGAGAGAATGGGTGATTCTTTTAGAGTATTTACGGTAGATTCAATAACGTACGTAACATATATAATTCTTATTTTACCCATTTTCCCTACCTTAATCGTTTTCTCGTTGTACGCGTGAATGAAGACGAGTCCGTATCGATCGATACTCGCCAAAATGTTCACACCCGCTAATCTCAACGTGGCGAAAGAGGCCAATTCTTTGGATGGGGAAAAGAGTCGACGTTCGCGGAGATTTGCTAAATTTTAATTGTTTACAATTGTAGCTACATCTAAAACTAGCCACTTACCATGAATGATCACTTCTTGAGCTTTTGGCTCAAACATGTCCACAAAATAGCACCGATACGGCATGATCATTAGCTTTTCCGGAGTGTCGGTGGCCATTTGGTGGATTGAGACCTGAAACTTAAAAGTTGGTAAGAAAAATCCTGCATTATTGTGGAGGAATTGCTATTTTTAGCCTTTTTTTGTTAACTTTTAAGCTTACCGATTTGTTGGCTCCCAATCGACAGCTGACAAAGCGCCTTGACGTGTGCAACTTAGCCCAACACTCTGTACCGCGCAATGGATTACTGAATGACATTTTTAACTAAATAGCTTTTAAATTCAAAGCTTAAGCATTTAAGCGAATTGTTACCAAGTTTAGCCTTTAACTTTTTAAAAACTAACTCTCCGATAGCGATCGCCATGATTTGCCCAGTGAGCTCCCATTTCCCGACCACCAGGAAACGTTTCTGTTCATCGTCCCACCGAAATGTTCTCACTGAAAAGTTTCAATTATGAAATAACTACTATTAGTAATAATACTATTAGATAACTACTAAATAATGCTATTAGATTTCATACAATTTTCAAATCATTGAGTAAAGTGTTGGCTTTAAAGTTGTGACAAACTTTAGCGTGATCCTCGAGATCAGTCTCACTCGGAACTTCTTTAGTTTACTTCATTTTTGAAAGTATTTTAGCTGGAGTTATAATTCTTTAAATAGTATGCTTACTACAGGATTATCTACACTACTGGACAATGAAATATTATATTTGAAAAAAGATCGTCACTTTCGCGCGTCTATAACTCCCTTATCTTTACCGTATTTCTAAATATTAATATTACCATTGTGTAGCCCTTGAAAAGAGCTTTCAGAAAATGTATAACACTAATAATTTAAACTCAAAGACAATGGAGTTACAGACGTGCGAAAGTGACGATCGTTTTTCAAATATGATATTTCATTGTCCAGTACTTTAGCTAATCCTGCTGTATCGCTTTTTCTACTCACCAACTCGATCCGTCATCACGACGATCAACTCCATAGACTGTCGTTTCTCCACCGGATGTAAATAAGCAGACATGATATTTGCGTGGATCATTTGAGTGTGAAGAACACTGGAAATAGAAATTTGAGCTTTATGAATCTGTCGTTATGAATCTGAATTGTGATATCTCATTGCTTAGTTCATGAGCTCGTTCTACCATCATTCTAATTGTAAGCTCAATATCAGCCCTGTAAAACTCACTGTGGTGCAATCGTCCCGTCCAACGAAGGCGCCTGGATAATTTGAAGAAATCCGTTTGCTGAGATCGAAACAATCATATCGCTGAAGGTTTTCTTTGTAGAGATAAGCTGTTTTCTCACTTTGGAAAATTTGGCGACACTTTTCCGATGGTTAAGGCAGTGATCGGTGATTTGACCCGCTGACGATTGATTATCACAGATGGAGTGCGAAAGGAATGCGCCAAATCGAGAGTGAATGGGACAAAAACTATCTATAAGCTGATCATGGGAAATTTTATCCAAGCCGTGATTGGATAAAAATAATAGGATTAGATAATAGGTTACCTATTACTCTCTACAAATTATGCTGCCCTTTTTAGTATACTTGAAAGAGTTCAGTTACTCGGTCCGGTCAAAATCTAATCTCTACAGATTATGATGTTTAAACGCACCTCTCCATTATACTTCCCAACAACAAGTACTTCATATTCGGGCACCAGGAGAGAAGATGCGGGTGCTGAGTTAAGATTGATTGAGCGAATCACCCGGGCATTGATCCTGAATTGATTGATTGATTGAGGGCATTGATTATATGGGAATGCTTGTACGAGAAGTCATTTTCTCTTGATATTTTATTTTTGAAATTATTTCTGAAGTATTGTCATTGTTTATATTTTCAGATAAAAGATCGGCTTCTCAATGACTTGTGATGCTCGACCCAATATTTACAAAAGTTTTGGGGTAAATGTTAGTATTTAAATTTTGAGTTACTGAATTCATTATCAAGTGCTGATTGTCTTGGTAAGCTGTACTGCAGTGGAAAAATTTCACCTGTACTTTTTGCTCTTAGCAATGCACACTTTCTGGCTTTGTCTTTCGTCATAGATTCGTCATTTTCATATAAACTCATATGGGAAACAAGAAAAACTATTCGTTCACGTGTGCCAAAAGCTTGCGTTTATGAGAACACAAAGTACAAAACCTAGCGGCTGAAGCAAAAAATATTAGGTTGATGCAAAAGTCTTTTTCATTTTTTTTCGTACTTCTTTTGAAAAATAACAAAGTCATCAATTAACCTATGGTTTGCTCTAAATGAAAAGTGTTTATTGTTGAATTTCCCATCTTTTTAAGTCAATTTGGGTTCACTTTCAAGCAAATTCGAGAGTGAAAACGGGTTTTTCATAAAAATCTATAAAAACCTCTATAAAGAAATTGGCTGAATCAATTTCTCTGAAAATCTGAAAAAATATCTAACTTTTTGTGCTCTATCTTTTATTTATTAACATCAAGATTGGTTTCCTTAGCTAAAGCGTCTAAAATGCATCATCGAGCCGTCGCCTTTTTTGACTACCCGACTTCAGGCTCTCAAAAAATCTAGACATAAGACATTTTAAACTCGTTTTAATGTCATTTTGCAGAAAAATAATTGGCCTTTCGAATGCAATAAACCGTTGTTCAATTGGTGCATTTGTTACTTTTTAACGGAAGTACGAAAAAAATGAAAAAGACTTTTGCATCAACCTAATATTTGCAATGAACGTGTGATTTCATAGTTTTTTTTTACGGAGTGTAGTTTTACACTTACAATTAGATTAAATTATCTTTTATGTTAAGCAATTGCAGCTATTGTATTGTTATTGCAACTTTTTATCTACTTTTATGCCATATTTCTTACTTGCACAATCTCTCCAGCGTCGACTCATGACTGGCGGTGCCGGGAGTTTCGAGCTTCGATTCTGAAATCTTTCATTCTAGAAAGCCGGTTGTTTTTAACAAAAAATGATAGCCATTATTATAAATATATTAATTTTTTTTGCGCTTTTTCAATTGTTTAACAGATAACATCTAAAAACTCACCCCAACACTTCCTTTCCTCCCAACTTGCGGACTCTCCGAGTTCACGGATAAAACATCAAGCACATCTAGCATTTCATCTAAATTTTGGGGAGTGGGACAAATGCGACCTTTTTTTTGCGCACCCGGACATTTGCGCACCTTTTTTCCGCGCCTTGCCCATTAGCGCACCTTTTTCGCGTTAAAAAAGCTCTAAAAAGCTAATATTAACCAATTTCGATTCCAAAAGTTGTTTTTCTAGGTAAATTGAGGTAAATTGAGGGTGTCGATTTCAAATTTTGACATAACAAAGCTTGTGGAACCAATTTGAAAGACAAAACGGTTAGATAAAATTAAATTGTCAATCTTTCTCTTTGTATAACTCCGTCCGTTTGTTTCCACAAGCTCTGACATGTCAAAATTTCGATTCTACGCCCTAAAATTACCTAGAAAAACAACTTTTGGAATAGAAATTGGTTAATATTAGCTGTTTAGAGCTTTTTTAAAACGCGAAAAAAGGTGCGCTAATGGGCAAGGTGCGGAAAAAAAGGTGCGCAAATGTCCGGGTGCGCAAAAAAAGGTCGCATTTGTCTCACTCCCAAATTTTGGCATAATATTAGCTAGAATGATTTTAAAGACTTGATAGTTGTAGTAAAAATTGAAAAGACTCAAACCTTGAATAACCATTCTTATTGAGCTATGTATGAGAGATGTGGAGGGGATTGTTGTGTAGTTGTGATGTGATTGTAGTTTTAATCGTAATAATATGAGCGAAAAGGCTGAGGAATTATCAGAGAAAGAGCTTTTCTCCCTTATCAGAGAAAATTGTGTACTGGTAAGACTTTTTACAAAAAGTAAAACCTATGGTGAATGAAAGCAGTCAATACGATTTAAAAAAGATAAAAAAAAATGCTTACAAGCTTGGTTTAAACATCATCACTTTAAAATCAGCTTTCCAGTAAGGTTCCAGTTCAAGTTAGATTTCATAAACTTTCTCAATTTTTATAAATGCTTTTAAAATTACCAAATTACACTTTATCTAGCTGCTTAATCTGTTGCAGAATCTGCAAGAAAAACAAAATCTGCCTGCTCTCAAAAAGTGTTTCCTTTGTTTTTGATCTCATTAAAGGATGAGTGAAAATTATTGACCGCGCTCTGATCAGGGTTCTTCTTCGAGGCCATTTGCTAAGAATTTGTAAGTTTAAAATTGAAATTCAAAGTTTTAAACCTGAAAATTGAGTACTACTTGAGCATCTGTGGCTCGATTTTCATCGGTTGAGAAAATCGACGTCAAGACCGCTTTGAAGCCTTGTAATTTTGTTGAAAACTTGTCCACGAAGATTTCATTGATAAATTTCATTGTAAAATAATCAAAATAATCCATAAAAACAAATACAAAGTTAATAAAACTCAGTTTGGCCTTGTTTTGCTTGAATGCACTCGTAAAGACTACCTAGAAAAAATCTTTAATCTGCGCCGCAGGCAATCTTTATCAAAATCGCCTCAATCTTTCGATTTAAGCTGATATGAAAATCACTCCAAATCTTTATTTCAGTGATATTTTAATAGTTCTTTGTTTTAATTTAACAAAATAAGGTTTCTGAAGAGGCTAGAAAATTGACCAAATTGCCCATCAGGGTTGCAAAATCCAAGCGGTATTGAATTGAACAAATTGCCCACCAGAGTTGCACAATCCAAGCGGTATTGAATTGGACAAATTGCTCACCAGAGTTGCAAAATCCAAGCGGTATTGAATTGAACAAATTGCTCACCAGAGTTGCACAATCCAAGCGGTATTGAATTGAACAAATTGCCCATCAGGGTTACAAAATCCAAGCGGTATGAGCGGTCGCCCCATCCTAATGGAAGACGCATGGATTGGCCCTAAAATTTGAATGTTTTCCAAAATTAAGCCAAAGATGACCTTTTTTTCTAGCCTCTTCAAAAGCCTTATTTTGTTAAATTAAAACAAATAACTATTAAGATATCACTGAAATAAAGATTTGAAGTGATTTTCGTATCAGCTTTAATCAAAAGATTGAGGCGATTTTGATGAAGATTGCCTGCGGCGCAGATTAAAGATTTTTTTCCAAGTACCGTAACCGTAAAAGCTGTAATAGTAGCCCCTGGGGTATTATTTTTTCGTCCTCTAGGGGTTTTTCTAGGTTTTTCGCCCTCTATTATGGCCCTCTAGGGGCTCACTATTAGAGGGGGGGGTCATTATTTTTTCGTTGGCCCTCTAGGGGGACTACTATTGAATAGGGGCTACTATTACCGCTTTTACGGTAGTTTTCACGAGTGCATCCGAGCAAAAGAAGGCCAAACCGAGTTTGATGAACTTTTTTGTTGTTTTTGTGGACTATTTTCATTGGTTTACGATGAAATTTATCTTCATGGACAAGATTTCAGGAAAATTGCAAGAATTATAGAAACGGTCAATAATTTTGACGCACCCTGTATACCAAAATACAAGCAAACATGCAAGACTGATAATTCTTTGCTACGTGCTACATTCTTCTACAAGCAGAATTGATAATTTTTGTAGTTTTGAAAAATCGTACAGAGATGGGAAGTCAAAAAGCGTCTTGGGACATTGCTAAATTTTAGGAGAATGGGTGATTAAAGCTGATACGAAAATCACTGGGTGTCATTGTCATTTAGTTTTATCATTCAAATAAGTTACTTGATTGATTTACCTATTTTTGGTTTTATTGAAATTTTGTTCAATAGGATTCATGTAAATTCAAATATCTCTTTGAATTGATCTTAAATTTTACAGCTTCCAAAGTTCCAAACCAAATTTTGTTCCATTTTTCTTAAAACCCCACCAAGTTACCCCACCAAGATTGCGTTTTGCAGAAAATATTTTGCCGGCGCTCTGACCAAGCCTCGTGATAAGGTTTTGAATCAGAAAAATGCAAACAAGATTATTGAATTTAAAGACTTTGATTTATTCAAATCCCATAGATAGACAATACTTTGAACTTTCGCAAGTCGATCAGCAAATGTCCATGAAAAAGTCGAAGCAAACATCAGACATTCACTGCTGATTCAGTGCTTTCGTCTCGAACAATAAATTTTTCTTTCATGACGTCCCCAAATTTTGTCCCTTTCAATTCCATTCTTTTCCACGCCTTCCCCCAATTTAGGAGTTCAATCGTTTTTCAAAGACACATGGCCGGAGCTAGCGGCAAAGCTGATAACTTATCACTTTTCTCCTAAAAATTTGGCACCTAATTTCAGCAATTTTTTCGCCGAACTTGCGACACGCGTTTTCGCATTTTCGAAACAATTCACTTTTCCCGAAAAAACAAATTTTTTGATTTAGATTCAGGAGAATTAGATCAAGATAATGATGGAATTGAGATTCTCGTCGGTGCTGGTGTTGGTGTTAGTGATTCAAAGCTGTGGAGGTGATTATCGAAGCTATAACTAAGGCTTGCCTTTATCTTAAAGCTATTTGCTAGTGATTCAAAGCTGTGGAGGTGATTATCGAAGCTATAACTAAGGCTTGCCTTTATCTTATTAGCTATTAGCTAGTGTACTTTGTGCTGAACAAACACACCCTTTCTGGCACGCTATCGTGCACTACCTTTCTTGTGTTTCTTTGAGACAATCGGCCTCATCGTAACGTAAAGAATTCGGTGCGATTCAACGTTTGTCCACAAAGTGCAAGTAGAATCTAAGCTATGAGGCTCAACTATTTCACTAGAAATTAAGCTACTTTTAATCTTATTATTTTACAATATTATTTTTCTCTGTAATCCTCAAACATCAAGGATTCAGTGCGCCAGATCGGGTGTGATTACCTTTTCGACCGCAAAATACAGGGTAACCGAAAATAAATCGTCCTAATCGTCCGTTCTTAGGCTCATATTTCTATTAGGTTGGAAAGAAAGTTCTTGGAAAAAGTTTGCACGGTGATTTCTCAAAAACTAAACCATCAATTCTGCCCAAATTTTTTGATAAACGGACACCAATAGATAATTTTTTATGAACGTTCAAAAAAATAGCTCAAAAAAAGTAACGAGCCATTTTTCAGCGTACATAAAACATAATCCATCAATCCTATAGTTATGAAATCTTAAACATATACAGAAAATGATGTGATTTCCATTTAAAAAAGAAATTAATCTTTTTGGTCTACAAATAATAGAAATATGAGCCTAGAAAAAAAAGACGGATCTTTTCTGGTCACCCTGTACAAAAGAAAGAAGTACCAAAAGCACTAATGCTTTTGGAAAGAGCTAACAGCTGCTTAAAAGATCAAAAACTTTATCAATTCTAAACCTGGCCAATTTCAGCAAGACCCCAAACCTCTGACAATCTTGATGTTGACGTGAAATCGGTCTTGACGTCGATTTTCTCAACCGATGAAAATCGGGCCACAAATGCTCAAGTAGTACTCAATTTTCAGGTTTAAAACTTTGAATTTCAATTTTAAACTTACAAATTCTTAGCAAATGGCCTCGAAGAAGAACCCTGATCATGATAATGCTCAGAATCCGTAAAATTTTTGAATTCACCAAAAGATTGACATTTTTCAGATTGTTTACCACAGTTGATTCAGCTCTTTTGAATCGTGTGACGTACAGCGCTTTTCAATCGTTGGTGGTGAGTTATTCGAATTGCTGCCTGCTTGTGTATTACTTAGTTACCGTAAATACTGTAATAGTACGCCACCCCCGCTCGTACAGTCGCGTAGTCGCAAAAGTTTTTTAGTATTTCATTTTTTTCAAAGCGCCCGTACTTTCAAAAAATGCGTCTTTGGTATCAAAAAAATAGCTGAAATTCAGGGCTATTTTTGATACCTAAGTGCGCATTGTAGCATAAACCAGTGTCGAGAAAAACTCGTTCAAAGCTAGACTACGCAACACTCCGCACCGTCATTATGGGGGTGGGGTACTATTACAGTATTTACGGTATGTATTTGAATCTGTTTTTATGGTCTTTAATAAACGTATTTTCCCCTAATCACGAAGCTGGCATTAGAAAATAACGTTACCGCTGTTGTTTTCAAGAAAAATTAGCTTTTATATGCGATTTGAAAATCCATAGAGCTTTTAAATCCGAATTGCTTTGTTTTTTCAGGTATTCAGTGATTCAATTCAATTGATTAGCTGAATATTTTGAAATGATTGGCAAAGAAAGGGAAATTTGTATTTAAATACCCCGTTTTGCTTGTTAAATCTCGTTTTGCTGTTAAATCAAAAAAATAGCCCTGAATTTCAGCTATTTTTTTGATACCTAAGCGCGCATTGTAGCATAAACCAGTGTCGAGAAAAACTCGTTTAAAGCTAGACTACATAACACTCCGCACCGTTATTATGGGGGTGGGGTCCAATTACAGTATTTACGGTAGGTAACTTAATTGAATTTTGCAGGCGACTTTCACAACTCCGAGTGTCGATGTGGATGATCCGATGACGTCAGCTCGAACCTCAGCCATCGGCAATTTCTTCACGGCGATTCAAAAAACTCAAGTCTTCACGCAAAGCTTCAACTTCTTGAGGGATAATGGTAAAAAGACAAATGATTTTTGCAAACTAGTAAGATCGAGAACTTCGATCTTAACGAGATTTTCGTTTTATAGAGTAGAATAAACTTGTGCCAGGGGAAATCTGATCGATCTATGTCTAGAGTATCATTCTTTGGCTTGCAAATAGTTATTATGCTTACAAAAATCCAGGTATTGTATCCGATGTCTCGACTTTCATCCAACAGCTTAACAAGATCTGGTTCACTCCTTTCGCCAGGAATTCGGCTGTGGGAAGTTCAGGTGGGGAATTGACAAGAACGTTGAGAATATTGAGAATATTGAGAATATTGAGTTTATAGGTTTTTTTTAGGAATGAGATAAATTAAATTTAGGCTTCGAATCAGTCTTTGTCGGCGAGACTCAAGGAAGCAATGTGCTTCGCGCGAACAACTGGCTGGGCTTCTACTTCAAGGAAAGAGACTCCGTTTTTGACTATCATGGATGGTTCACGAAAGTTCCGGTCAGATTTATTATACTATGTAATTTACAACAATGGCGTAAAAACAATAACAAAAATCATTGATGCCACTCGATTTCGGCGAGTGTATTTTGTCGCCGCAAAGTTTTCTTTCGTCGATCTGGTTTCGCGTTTTGCACGACCTCCGAGATTTTGCGCTCTTGGAGGCTAGAAATGGGATATTCTTAAGAAATATAGAAATTGAGTTAGGCTTTTGAGAAAATGGGCAGTACACGAGATAAGCATAAAGTGGATCAACAAGAAATAGGCAGAGATAAGCACAAAGTGGATCAACAACAGGTGGTGATAAGAGGCCAGGCAATGAAAATTGGATATTTTTGAGCTGATGATTTTAAAACAAAGGGATATATGTTGAAAAATGGGCATATTATGTCAACAGTTTTGAGTGCAACGCTGAGAGTTTAAAGCTGACAAAATGAGGAAAAAGGCTATTTTTCTAAGGCAAAGCAAAACACGAACTTTTACAGTAAGGCACAATTGAATAATAGCTATTCAATTGACTTGAATAGCTATTACAATTTATTGATACTATTTATTTATACATTTACAGTTTATTTATGATAATTTATAGACTCCAGTGCCTTCATTACAGTAGGACAGTTTGCCCACTACAGTACAACGAATTACGGTTTACTCATTACAGTATACCTGTTAGTTTTTTCAGTATAGTTACTCATTACAGTAGTCTATTAAGTATGTCTATTAAGTATGTCTACTACTATTTATCCCTTACATTAGATCTTATTGTAGACCTTTATAATACACTTTACACTTTACAGTAGATCTTTATAGTACTTTTGCGTATCTTTATAGTCTTTATAGTACAGTATCCCAGATTGTAACTGTTACTTTATCTTATTACTTTACTTTACAGTACATTTACTACAGAAAATAAAGTACAGTCTGCCTATTACAGTAAACTATTATAATATACACACTATGGTAAGTGAATTACAGTATGTTCACAATCATATATCACTACAGTGTAACCATAATAGAAGACCAGTTACAGTATACCAGAGTGCAAAATATTTGAGATGATGAACTTAGAACTGAACTTCCTTCTCTTTCTTTCTTCTCTTTCTCCCTTCTCTTTCTTCCTTCTCTTTCTTCCTTTCTCTTTCCACTTCGATTTCTTCCTTCTTCTCTGGCAAGAAGATAGTGGTTAGAGCATCATCAAAAAGGTTGAGAGTTCAATCCCCTCTCCCGAAATCTTTCTTTGCCATTCCTTGCTTTACTTTATTATTATATCTTCAATCCGGCATACTGTAATGAGAAAAGTGAATGGTTACTGTACTCTCAAAGCAAATTTCTACTAATAAATTGCAACTACTGCTCATTAATCTCCAAATCATTAGGCGGAATGAAAACCCCTTGATTAACGATACTTTTACGTTGACAAACAGAAATTTTGGGTAAAGTATGGCAATATTCATCGGGCATCTCTCCAGCTTCTTCAATCACCGCTTCCTCTCTCCTCCTTTGTTTCTCTCGTCTTGCTTTTAGATTCCTTCCAAATTTCTCGACCAGTAGCTGCATTGGATCCATTCCCAGCTCCTCTACTTTTCGCTTTGTTTCCCGGGTGATCGCTTGGACGGTAGCACGTTCGGTCTACAAGCACAAGGGAATGGGATTTGAGTGTGATCATGTGATTTTGATTTATAAGCTTAGACATAACTTATCCTAGTTTAGTTGTGCTTTTCTTGACTATGCATACTAATAAAATTGTATGCCACTGCTCAAAAGAACTACCGCTTCGAAAGTAGACTGAGAATTTTATGCTTCTAAACTCTATTGCTTGAAATTTTTCCCAAAATCACATGGTCTCACTCGAACGGTCTTGTTCAACTGATCGCACCCAACAATTTCAGCAATTGCCTCAGCCAATCGGATGATCTCTTGCACTTTTCCGTCCATATCCTCTGTGTGCTGCTCCACAGCTTCCAGCCGTTTCTCGATTGATAACTTACCTAAAATAATCTCAAATCTTAGAATTTATCTGAAAATGAGAACCTTTGCTAACAATTTTATCTAAAATCTAAATCTAAATCTGATAAAATATCATCCAATCTATAACAAGACCTTTTTCCATCAGCACATACCCTCATTATGGTGAAAAGGTGAAGGACTGGGCTTTCCGATCGTTGCCTCCAATTTAATTTCGAGCTGAAACTTATCAGACTTTGAAAATTCATTCACTTTAACTTTACCATTAAACATTCAACTATCATAATATATTATTTCTATTTTTCTAGCTAATTCGTTGGTTTTTAAATTGACTTACATCATGAAACACTTAAATTGACTTAAATTGACTTACATCATGAAAAAGTTGATTCCTGTTGTGCTCCATCTCACAAAGTTCCGTTTCGGCATCAAGCAGTTGATACGGTTTTCTCAATCTGAAGCCGCAATCAATTTTAGTCTAATTCTTTGTATGCTATCCACCTCTTGAATTTCCGCATGCATCGGAGAAAAAGAAGATAGTTGAAGAAACGAATGAGAGGACGATACTTTCGGAGAACCTCCTCATCAATGGCTAAACACTAGTTACTAAACACTAGTTTTCTCTAATAGTAGAGCACCCTCAGCTTCGCCGAAATTGCTCGAAATCTCGAGAACCGCTTATCAGAACCTATCGATGTGGGGTCGGAAAATGTAGCTGACGATGAGATTTAGTGGGTGATTAGAGTGTTGAGCTTCTGCAAAAAGCTTGGAAACCGTAAAATCGTCATCAACTCGGCTCGCCCGGGTGCACTACTATTAGAGTAATCCGTTCTAAAGTAAAACCACCATTTATATCGTAACTAGTCCGTTTGCTGTCAAAAGACGTATTCTCATAGAGCATCTGAAAGATTAAATACATTAACAAGACATTTTGACTCACTTGAATATCAACTTCTTTGTCAAAATCGTTGCCATCGAATGAAGAAGAGATTGAGGATGAAGGAGAGGTTTTCTCAAGTCTTGATGCCCGTTTTGCCTAAAGTGGTTTATATTTTAGCAAAATTATCTGCACTGATTGCATTAAATGCATTGAACTTTTTGTATTTTTAAGTTCTATCAGTACTTTGGCATCTAAAAAGACCGTTTTAATTTAAAGAAAACTTTAAAGAAGAGATCCGAATAAAAATCGATTCTCATTAGAACTAAATTATCGGCAGGCCGGTGTATTCAATTTAAATTAAACTAAATTAAATTGGCAGCTGTATAATTTTTGTAAAAAATTTACAGCTAAATTTCTTCTCTTTTTATCATTTACAATGCAAAAAAATCCTTATTTAAAAGCCCTTCTGCTTCATTTTCCGACCCAAATTCTGTCTGCAGTTTTACCAGAAATTCAACATTTTGTTAACCCAAAATAGAATGAAAAATTTGTCAAAAGTGATTTTCTAAAGCTTACTTACTTATCTGAATAAGAATTGAGTACAATTCTTGGATAAGAATACTTTGCTACTTTTGATTTTGAGAAGGGTACTTCATAAGAAAAGTTTTCAAAAGATTCACCATTACTCTTGAACCATTACCATTACCATTAACATTGCCATTAACATTACCATTACCATTAACATTACCATTACCATTACCATTAGCATTACCATTAACATTATCATTAACTTTACCATTAACATTACCATTAACATTACCATTACTTTTATAAACAAGAACCATTACTCTTATCCTTCATCTAAGTTTATCCAAAACCCACTGCTACCTCTTTCTTGAACCCTCGTCGATCCGGCTCGTCCATACTTTGAGCGCTCTAAATCAGAAAATCTTGATCTCCAGAAAATCTCTTACAAAAGTCCTTGGGATAATCGAGAATCTTTGTAGAGACATTGCCTAAAGCTTTTAGATATCATTTTTGAATTCAAAAAACCTTTGACAATAGAGAATCTCTCTTGACAGGAGTTGGCTTTGCATTTGGATCATTGTAGTAGTCATCCATTGTCAATTGTGTGATCAACGAGGTGTATCGCAATAGTTTCTTGTCCTTATTCTCCGGTTTTCTGAAAGTGAAGGTTAGATTGAAAACCCTAATGCCTACAGCTTTTAGAGTCTGTGCTAATTGCTTTACAAGAGTAGAATTATTGTTTGCTGCAAGGCTTTTAGCTTTCTTGATCTGGCTAGATACGTTTGCAACTCACTTTTCCGTGGTCTTCCCATATTTCTCCTTGATCTTCTTTGTGTACTCTCTTGTCTTTTTAATCTTTTCATCAGCCAGATACAATTTAAAGCACACATGCCTACAAGGTAAAAGTTTCAAGCTTTTAGTCTTTTTTTACTAGCTTTGTTTGGTTCCAAGCACTCAAACTCACTTGAAATATGGAATCGTGTTCCATGTCTGTTTCCGATTTGTGGCAAGATGATAGCGGAACCTATCAAAAACGCTTGAAGCATTAATCACGAAAAGTTACCAATGTTGAATCACTTCCGCGGCTGCTAATCTCATTTTCGAGTATTGCTTGTCTTTTGTCTCACTTTCCATCATCAACGTCATTCCGACTGAAAATGACAAGCTATTAGTGCTTTATAAGAGATAATTTAAAGTACTACCGTAACTTTTCCTTCAGCTTTTGCCCGTTCTCCTTAATTAAGGTAATGGCTACAGTAATGGTTACAGTAATGGTTACAGTAATGGCTACAGTAATTCCTCTGATATATTTACAAGGTCATAAGTGACTATGGTGGATCTTATGACTAACAAGATCTCTCAATATGACTGGCTGAGCCGGCGAAATGCTATGCGACCTATACCATTCGATGCAGAATTTTATACTGATTCCGAATATATATTCCGTTTTAGCTAAATGGCAATTTGTCAGGAGTTATAAGGGTCTAAAGTCTAAAGAACACTAGTCAGCGCTTTTTGATAAAAAGCAAGAGAAAAATCTAAAGCGGGGACCGAACTTGCGTGGTCTCGCTCTGGAAACGTACGCTGTACTATTAGGTCCAGTTGCACTAAAAACCCCCTGCAAAAAGGCCGCTAAGACCCAAATGACCCAAATGACCATATTTCCTAACAAAACCTTAGACGCTTATAACTCTTGATAAATTATCATTTAGCTAAAACGGAATATATATTCGGAATCAGTATAAAATCCTGCGTCGAATGGATCGCATAGCATTTTGCCGGCTCAGCCAGTTGACCTTCCCTTGTGGGTAGTAACACTTTTTGATTCCGTATGCAATTTATATAAAAGTTGCAGTAGCACCGAAGCTTCTGCTAAAGTTCATTGTGACCTCGTTTCCCTTATGAAATCTTTCCCACTATCCAACAAACTTCAAATGATCTTGTTGCTACTTTTTCTCCTTTCTCTTTTCCCTTCACTCACCCGAGACCAAAGTCGAGGCAGCGATAAAGGTGCAATAAATGGCATACGCGAGCACACACGTAATCACTTTTGATGGCCAGTGCTTGGGGACAATATCACCATAACTGAAAATGGTTATTTTCAGGAAAATTTAGAAATTTTCAACAACTTTATTAGATTAGTTCAAGGTACACAAATTTCAATCCTTCTATCCATTACAGTAAGCTTTAGAATGAATATTTTAACTTCAAGAAGAAAAATGTCCAGCCTTATTGATTAAGCCTTATTGTAGCCATGTAATTGCAACTTTACCATACTTTTAGCTGATTCTTTACCATGGTTTACTTACCCAATAGTCAAGAAAGAAACAATCGTAAACCACATCGCATCTCCGTAGTTGTTAAAAGTTGAATCAACTAAAATTTCAATATTTTGTTTTGAAAACCTTTCACTCCAACTTGCTTCTGTCTCATTTTTCACTTTTGCGTTGTGATTCCGATCGAAAAGTGACTCCATCTCATAAACGGATAATGACATCGCCATAAATAACAATGAACAAATGTAGTAAGCTGCTGTGAGCTCGAATCTGAATTAACTTTAGAACTCTAGTAAGATTGCCTGATTCTTGAACACTTTTCTTTTCTTGAGCCCTTTTCACTTACAAGCTTCTCAGTGTCATCTTTCTGATCATATTCCATGTAGTCATTTGTCGATCGATATGGAAAAGTCGGAGAATTTGTACAAATCGCAACACGTCAAGCAGGACACCACTTAAATCTTTCAATTTTTCACCAACTCGTTTAACAAACCGATTCTTCTCTCTGTCGATGAAGAGCATTCCAAAAGTGACCAAAATAATGAGCATATCAATCATGCAGACAAGACGACAAGCGTACCGGAGAAAACCTGAGTTTAAACTAGATTTGTAAAAAAAAACTCTGCCCTTGGCAATTCTGGATTTTTTCCCGTGACAATTTAAGGTTTTTTGTGTTTTTCTCAGCACAACCCCTTTGATTTTGCCTATTTTGATTATCAATCGATGCAGAATTAAATTGCGCATCGAATGATATCAAAAGCAACTCAAAATATAATATCCTGCAAAGTTGTTGGCTAAAAACCTAAACCCCGTCCATTATGGGGGACTTAATCTTTTGCCGTTGCCAATTTAAGATTTTCGTGTTTTTCTCAACTCAAAATATAATATCCACGCAAAGTTATAAGACAAAAGATCAAGTCCCGCCCATAATGGCGGGGTTTAGATTTTTAGCCAACAACTTTGCATGGATATTACATTTTGAGCTAATTTTAGTATCATTCGACGCGCAATTTTATTCTGCATCGAATGATAGTCAAAATCGAAGGGCTGGTGCTGAGAAAAACACAAAAAACACGGCAAAAAAGGACTGACAGATTTTTTCGTTACAAGTTTAGTTTAAAGGGGATTGTACAAAGGATAAATAAGAATAAAGTTTTCAACATCTAACAATTGTACGCAAAATCGGCTAAGCTACCTCTGAATCCTTTATATTTCGCATCAGCACCAATTGACCAGATTCTGATCGCGAACTCGAGAATGAAAAATATGGCCAGCACCACTTCCATAATGAAATTGACATTGTAGAACTAAAACAGGGTTTTTTTAAAACAAAATTAATTGATTTTGAACACCACTTGACAACACTTACTTACCAAGAGATTGGAAAAGGCTTCTAAAACGAAATATATTAGTTTTCGAGTTTTCGGTGTGAACATCAATAGGTATCCAACGGAAAAGTGCCATTGCTTGGCCAATTTCCCTTCAATCTTTTTGTCTTTGATTTCAATCAATAGAAAATTCAATTCTACATCAATTGATATTAAAATCAAAAAGATCGGAGTGAAATTGACCAAGATATGCTATTTTTCAGTTGCACACCGATTGCATATTGCATATTGCTTATACGGTTGCACGGGCATCGAAAATTCCCAATTTTAGATTAGATTCTGGCCTAATTGATTGGATTTCATTTCAACTCACAGTTTTATCATCCGGACTTGCATCAGCTAAAGCACCAACAATAACAGAGATCAAAACAAACACGAAAATACCTAAAAATAGCTGTTTTTGGTTTAATTCTTGAAAATTTTATGGAATTATGTAGTTTTTTAAAGAATTTGTTAGATTTTATAGATTTATATGTACTATTTTTAAAGAATTTATTAGATTCTTGTCAACTTACTGAAATGATATGGGAAATTTGAAGCCGATCGGGGATGGTCGAGGAAATTGTAAACGGCAAAGCGGCGTCGTTTATACTCACGCTCGTAATCTAGAGTTTAATATGTAAATTTGCACATTTATATTGAAGTTTTAGATCTAAAAGTCTCACTTAGGGTTTGGCTAAACAACTTAACTCCTTACAAAAGCTAGCTTTAATCAAAACAGTAGAAAATAGTCTCAAAACAAAACAGAATCAATGGGAGTAACGCTTAAAGATCAAATGTCTAAAAATCGACTCTGAAAATGATCCTTAAGCGTTACTTCTATTGATTCTGTTTTATTTTGAGACTATTTTCTACTGTTTTGATTAAAGCTAGCTTTTGTAAGGAATTAAGTAGTTTAGCAAAGCCCTAAGTAAAACTTTTAGATCAAAAACTTCAATATAATGAAAATTTGGACTTTCTCTGACCAAATACAATAATCATTTAGAGCTTTTTAAGATTTTAATCAAAAAAGACCAACCAGTGAGTCGAATAGTGTCCCTTCTCGCCACCGGATTGTCATTTGCCTCGAGATCGAACGACGGAGAACCACTGTTCATAATATGCACTAAAATTTCCCATTGAAAGTCTTCATATCTTGAATTTTAAGTACAATGTACCCAAATCCTATTCCTTCAAACATTATCTAGAAAACATTATCTAGAAAATTTATTGGCTCTCAATAGTTTTTGAGTGCATTGAACTCATCTTTGAGGTCAGAGCTGGGAATACGCCTTAATGGGGTGACTTTTGGTCTTCTTTTTGAGACAAAGTCCTAAAGAAAAGCTAATTTTTCTTAAACTCTATATAAATATAATAAAAACCATGGCATATGATAGTGGGTGAAGGTTTTTAAATGATAAAACAATAACGAAATAATTAGTTGACATTTTTGTAGTGCTTGTCCCTCGATTGATTCCTTATCCTCATCATCTTCAATCAACTTTCGCAACATTTCAGCACAATAAACAAAATCTCAGAAAAGAAGTGCTAAAATTTAGAAAAAGAACACGAATTCGTCAGAAATTCGAATCAATTTCGATCATGGGTGGAATGAATTCTAGACGTGGGCGTCCCAAATTTCCCCCAAAATTTTCCCCAAATCTCGTTTTGTTTAAAAAGTCGTTAAATTCACGCCAAAGGAAACACAAACATTCCCAAGTCTTTTTTAGGCAATCACAAAGTAATAAAATGAAATTAGAAATGGTTGGGATTGATAAGTGAAAGGGAAAACGGGAATCGATCAGAAGAAACTGATTTGAGGTCAGTCGGGTAGTTGTAAAGTTTTCGAAGAATTAAATGCACCAAAAATCATTGTTCAACTCTTATCTACTCTATATAAAGCAGAATAGACGTCTGTCTGTCTGTCTGTCTGTCCGTCCGCAAAAAGGGGCGGGACTTAGATTGCGTGGAAAACACGAACGTTAGTGAGCGCTTTTTACTGGCAATATAATAATATATGATATATAAAACATAATATAATATAATATAATATAATCTACTCTATATAAAGCAGAAGAGACGTCTGTCTGTCCGTCTGTCCGTCCGCAAAAAGGAGCGGAACTTAGGTTGCGTGGAAAACACGAACGTTAGTGAGCGCTTTTTACTGGCAATATAATAATATATGATATATAAAACATAATATAATAATAATATAATAATCTAATCTAATCTAATCTAATCTACTATATATAAAGTAGAAGAGACGTCTGCCCGTCTGTCTGTCTGCCTGTCTGCCTGTCTGCCTGTCTGTCCGTCCGTCTGTGTGCAAACGCGACACTCCGTAATCACGTTTGCTCTATCGGTTAAAGGCAAAGTATTTAGCGTTATTTTTTTATATTTTTCTCCTGGAGGTTTTCGGCTATGGGGAATCTGACTTTTAGGTCCATTTTTAGAAAGAGGCGGAGCTTAACATGGGTTACGGTAGTTTTAGTGATTTGAAATTGAAAGAAAGAGCGTTTTCCGCTGGTGAGTTAGATAAATCATAAGTTTATCTCTTATAGTTATACTTACAGTTTACTTCTTATAGTTATCTCTATTTTATTCAACACAATGCAACTCTTGATCTTTGAGGTACTTCAAATGTAAACGCAACTTTCTGGCCCACTTAGAGCTTCAATTTTCATAAAAAAAACTCCAATTTATCATCTTCTATAAGAATTCCGTGCACTAGATTGGATCCGTTTCCAGCAAAAAAATACATAAAAACAAGTCTAATCGATTTGTCACTTGATTACCATGTACAGTACTGGACAATGAAATATCATATTTGAAAAACGATCGTCACTTTTGTGCGCGCTGAAATGCGTCAAAAATACGGTATTTCTAAATATTAATATTACCATTGTGTAGCCCTTGAAAAGAGCTTTCAGAAAATGTAAAACACTAATAGTTTAAACTCAAAAACAAGGAAGTTACAGACGTGCGAACGTGACGATCGTTTTTCAAATATGATATTTCATTGTCCAGTACTGTACTTTGTGCTCAAAAGTGGAAACGCATCTTTTCGGGACTACCATAATTATTTAGATTTAGTGTGCCAGAAACGATGTGTTTACAGCTCAAAGTGCATTTACTGACTATTAATCTAGAGTAAACTTCGATTCTGAAACCATTCAGCTAGTTCATTTGACGATTTCAGATAAAAAAAATCAAGATAAACTCCATTAAAAACTAGTATAAAGCTTTTCCAAAGAAGAAAACCCACAACATATATCCTTTTGTTGCCCAAAAAGCACTCTCAAACTGTCCCAAATGCCCGGCGGATCGATAATTCGATGCACATTTTTGTCAGCAGCAATCATTTTGATCTAAACGAGGAAATTGTGATGTGAAAAATTTCGAAAGCCGAGATAAAAACGATAAAAAATAAACATAAACGACAAACCGTGTGGGAATTCGCGATTTTCGATCATTCCAACAATTTACTTTAAAGAATTTTGATGTAAAAAAGACGAGCGTTTCACAATAGAAATTTTCTGATCTGAAAATGAATACAGTAGGCTAATTTCCGCAATTTTTGCGCAACAGGGTCATTTGTGTAACTGGCCCGTTTGTGCAACTTGCTATAACTTTCTTCTAAGTCGGTCAATCTTTAGGATTTTGGTTTCATTTTGTAGATCTCAATGAGTGCAACAAAATGAAACCAAAATCATAAAGATTAGCCGACTTAGAAGAAAGTTATGGCGAGTTGTGAAAACGACCCAGTTGCGCAAATGACCCTGTTGTGCAAAAAACAAATTGTGGAAATTAGCCTACCCCGAATACAGTCGAACTTCGATACAATGAATTTGAACTTCTAAAATGTGCCCAAAATTTCTGCGTAGCTGCACCAGCCAAATGCAATCAGTGGCCGTCCAGGGCAGCTACACAGAAAATTTGGCGCACGTTTTACATTCGCTATATCAAAGTTTTCAGTCCCGAGCGATTCGTTATATCGAAGTTCGACTGTATTAATGTTTTGTTTGTTCTTTGAGTTCAAGAATAGAAACATATAGCTTCTGGCGCTTATTTTTAGCATAGATCATTGCTGCGAGAAAAGTCCGAATTGAGAAGCAAATGAAGAAGAATTAAGAAGCAAAAGATGCTAGAAAGGAAATGTTTCCATTTTTAAGTACAAAGTACTTGCAGTCAAGTAGAGTCAATTTTATGCATTCTTTGTGCAGAAAAATAGAAACACATAACTTTTGATAAACTGAATTTTATAGATTTCTTGGTAGAACAGTTGATTGCTATGAGAATTACAAGGAATTGAGGCCAGACAGTTAATGTTTCCATTTTGAACACACAAAGAACTCACAAAGAACGCACAAAGAACCCATTTTTATGTAAAGACATAGGAAACAAAAGAAGGAAGTGAAACTTTTATGAATGATCCAGAAATCAGATTTGTTTATTGGCGTTTGCAGAAAAAAAAAGTTTGGCGATTGTTTTGCCAAAAAATCAAATCAAATGATAGCGCTTTCAGTGGAGTTTTCAAATATTTTGTGAGAAAATGGGGAAAATCTGATACTCAAATTGTTTTCAGACACTCCCAAAAAAGACAAATGCAAGAGTGTCACAAATAAATGTTTAGAAGAAAGTGATGGGATTGGGATTGGGTAATCTTATTTAGAAAAAAGTGACGAGCCTTAAAAACAGAAATCTAAAAAACTGAGTACGAAAGTTTTTGCTTTACATTCTTACGCAAAATCAAAATTTGTTCAATCTATTGATCAGCTAGATCTTTAGATGTTAAAATGGAGAATTTTAATGGTCCTCCCAGTCTGGAAACCAAGAAAACTGGTCAAAAAGTCCTCCCAATCTGTGCCTAAATGAGATCATAAGGTCTAGAAGTTCAAAAAATGCTAACTTGATACTTGAATTGAATTGAAATAATTAAAAGAATTAATATTCAAATCATGGCTCCACTTTTAGTCTTTTTGTTTACTTTAGCAAAAAGCAAACCACCGTAAATAAATAGAACACCACTCCCCATAATGGGCGTACAATCACGTAGTCTAACTTTGAACGTCTCGTTCTCTGCGCTGCTTTATGCTACAGTGTGCTATTTGGTCTCAAATGATAGCCCTTGAAATCTAGCATTTTTTGGTACCAAAAGTGTAATTGGAAGAAATCTAAGGACTGAGAAAAAAATAGTTTTCTAAATAGAAGTTACACTACGCGACTGTACGAGCGGGTGGCGTTCTATTAGAGTATTTACGGTAACTTGTAAGTTCAAGATGAATAGAATCAAGTATTTAATAATCAACTCAATTTTTCCAGGATGTTAACTTGGAATTGCAATGGATGTGGGGAAAAGCCGAAGCTCTGGACAAAACATTTCTCTTGATGACTTCACCAGAAGCTGAGTTCTTGGCCTACACCGTTTGTGCGCTGGCTGGCGCAGGGAAACCGGTGAGTTTTTTGGGTAAAAGGGTAGATTCTAAAATGAATAGATCTATGCTCAACTTCTTTATTAGTAAATCTTGTAACAGGAGCTAATATACTAATGTTAATTTGAAGGAATAACGGAAAAGTACCGATCACAATTAAAAAATTGATTAAAGAAAGATCTCTTCCGTTACAACAGAACAATATACGGAATTTTTTTGAACAGATTAGTTGAATTGATTCATATTCTATCACTAGATCACTAGATTCAACAGTTTATTTGAAATCGATGAATCAAGGTATCTCAGACAAGCAGAAAACAAGAATTCCGATGTTGTTGTGGTAAAGATTGTGTTTTTTGTTTGGGGAAGATCTTGTGTGAAAAGGTCGAAATGGGCAAACATCGATTTGCATTCATTCACTTTATTCACACATTTTTCCCCCGTTTTCCCCGTTTTCCCCTTTTTCTTTCAGTCTATTGAAGGCCCAGCGCTCTTTCCTTAAATAAAAGACAATTTTCACTCGTGATCTAACGATTCATCTTTTTTATGAATGAAAAAGATCGTTTAATGTTGTCACTTTTCTATGGGAAACAGATTCACTGTGGAAATGAATCAATCGGAACAGTTTTTGATCTTGTATGAACGAAATTTGAATCTTCTAAGTGTACTTTGTGAACAAAAAAGCTCAAACACACAGGCAAATCGAAAATTCAATCTTAAAAAAACCAAATTCTTGTGTCAGTGAATCTTTCTTTCTCAAGAAACAAGAAAAAGAACAAAAAAGGCATCGAGACTTTTTGTATACAAATTTTTGTAATAAAACCAGTAATAAAGAACCAAAAAGGTTCGTAGAACCAGTAATAAACAATCTAAAATAAATATATTCTATAATTTCATTGATTTAGTGTCCAGCCACTATCCAAGGAACCACCGTGTACCTCAATGTGACCACAAGAAATGGAGCTGATGGATTGGTGAGTTAAAAATCAGCATTTTTTAAAGGCAAAGCATAGATGACTAATAGATTTGATAAAAACAAATCATTTCCCAGATCGATGAAGCCTATCCAACAGTCAATGCAACTTCAACAACAACAACGACAACAAAAGTTCCGAACACTCAACCAGCTGATGACGCGGACTTACAAGCTGTGGTATGGTGTTCAAATGTGCTTTCCTAATGCTTTCCTGTTTTGTTTTTTCAAGCAAGATATTTTCAGGTAGATTCAATGAGAGCTGCTGACACAGATCGAGCACTCGACTCCGATTACACATTGGATTGGGGAAATAAAGTTAGCGGAACGAAGGATGTGAGCCCGAATCCGTTAGTATTTAAATATTAGACATCTATTTAGTGGTTTTAAGTAAGAATTTTTCAACTGAGTCCTTGAGTCTGTAAGCCAGAATAGGCCAAATCAGATCTATGCCTCTGACTGCCCCAAATTCCTAGCTGTAAAGCCAAATCAGATTCATCTGAACTGACTCAATGAAAATCTGAAATGATCTTATCAAATGATCTTAGAAAGAGCTTAGAAAGAGCTTAGAAAGATCTTAGAAAGATCTTAGGAAGTAATAAATCTTTTATTAAAACCTCAAGACTTGAATGAATTTCTATCTCAAAATTTCAGGCTCTTCAAACAACTTAATGAAGATGTTTTCAACAGACCAATCTACCAGAAGCAGATCTACATCTACGATCAACAATATTTCCATGCGGATGTAAGTTGGCCACAATTATTTGCTATTGAAAGTCTTGTCCGATAAATAAAACATTAGCTGATCAAGATTGCTTTAAATAAAAAAGATTAACTATTTCATTTAGCTCATTTGTAGGCAAATCCGAGAAAATTCTTGTTTTTCATTACAAGGACACAAGAATTGACATAGAATGAAAACGGCTTGGTGAAATGTTATGAAAATTTGTCTATTTATCTAACTTTTTATTCTTTATCTCTTGTCTTTTGACACCGAAATGGGTTTCTGTGACAAAAGGTGCTCAAACTGAAACTTTGAGTTCGTTTTTCATCGTTCTTGACTGCTCGACTTCGCACCTTTAAAAAAAATAACTGACGCAAGCTTTTGAGAATTTCTTAAAGGGCAATTTGTAAATAAATAATAGGACTTTCTGAGAAAACAAACCAGAGATCGATTGGTACATTATTCATTTTAAAAAGTAACGTTTAAAAAAGCGGACAAGACTTTCCGGTCAACTAGGCTGTCCAAAAAGTCTTTTTTTGAGTCTTTTCGTTCATAATTGTAAGTTTTAACTGTTTTTTTCTAGTTTAACCTGTCTCTAACGATAAATGGTTCCGGTGTCAACAATAGCGGCAACTCCGGCTCCGTACTGAAAAAAAGTAGATAACTTGAGAAGAAAACCTATCTAAAACCTATCTAGCTAACTAAAAGATATTATAGTAATAATTAATATTAGATAAGCTATGAGAAAATAACTTACCGAGGCTCCCTTGATGGTGAGCTTGTCCAGCTTGATGCGCCAATAGTCGTCAGCGATCAATGGAGCCCAAGCAATTTGGCCCTAAATTTGGTCAAATGGTCTTGATTATGAATTTCTTAAAGGGCAATTTGTAAATAAATAATAGGACTTTCTGATAAAACAAACCAGAGATCGATTGGTACATTATTGATCTTAAAAAGTAACGTTTAAAAAAAGCGGACAAGACTTTCCGGCTAACCTGATATTTGGCTGTCCAAAAAGTCTTTTCGTTCCTTTTTATACTTTCGTTTAAAACCAAGAAATGCACCAATTGAACTACGGTTTCTTTCATTAGAAAGGCCAATTATTTTTCTGCAAAATAACATTAAAACGGGTTTAAAATATCTTATGTCTGGATTTTTTTGGGAGTGTGAAGTCGGGTAGTTAAAAATGCGGCTCGATAATGCAGTTTAGAAGATTTAGCTAAAAAACCTATCTTGATGTCACTAGATAAAAGATAAAGCATAAAAAGTTTAGTATACCGTCAAATTTTCAGAGAAATTGATTCAGCCAATTTCTTCGTAGAGGTTTTCATAGATTTTTACGAAAAAACACGTTTTCACTCTCGAATTTTGGTTGAAAGTGAACAAAAATTGACTTAAAAAGATGGGAAATTAAATAATAAACACTTTTTATTTATTAAGCAAATCATAAGTTAATTGATGAAATTGTTATTTTTCAAAAGGAAGTACAAAAAGGAAGGAAAAGACTTTCGCCTAAGCCTAATATCTTTAGCAATTACTAATAAGTTCAGACTAATAACTGTTCAAAGCTTTAAGAATAAAGTTTTCAAGTTTAAACAGCCAAATATTCGAGTTACAACAAGATTTAGACCTGCATCCAAGAACCTGGTATGTCTGGTTTCCGCAAAGCTGCCGTAATGGATTGGTTGAACACCGTTTACAATACAACGATCTTTCAACAAGCTTATCGATATTTGTTGAAGAAAGGTATTTGGACTTGAAAAATGATAATCGAAAGATGATAATGGTTTTAGGAAAATGTACTGATCAAAATGATTTGCAAACGAAGCTCTTCATGCTCTGGTTCGGCACATATAATCGATGCACATCGAATAAGTCGATTCTAGGGTCTTCAGGTAGGAACAGTTTATTTTGCTATACTGATAATCAGCTGAATGTGAGTTTAAAGCAAACATTCTTCAATCCTTTTGTAATTATAGTTTGTCTAAACCTCTAGGACAGGCTAATCTTGATCAAGAGAGGAATGGTTAGTGATTCTCAAATGAATATATCTATTCTCAACTTCTTTATTAGTAAATCTTGCAACAGGAGCTAATATACTAATGCTAATTTGAAGAAATAACGGAAAAGTACCGATCACAATTCAAAACTTGATTGAAGAAAGATCTCTTCCGTTACAACAGAACAATATAAGGAATTGTTTTTGAACAGATTAGTTGAATTGATTCATATTCTATCATTAAATCACTAGATTCAACATTTTATTTGAGAATCGATGAATCAAGGTATTTCAGATAAACAGAAAACAAGAATTCCGATGTTTCCGAAAACAAATTGTCTAAACCTGACCAAGACCAAGTTATTTCTTCAAATTAGCATTAGTATATCAGCTCCTGTTACAAGATTTACTAATAAAGAAGCTGAGAATAGATATACTCCTTTGAGAATCTCTAACCATTCCTCTCTTATTCAGGATTAGCCTGTCCTAGAGGTTTAGACAAACTATAATTACAGGTCAATGCCCTCAAAACCACAACTCCTAGCTGGAAAAATGGTTTAATGATTAAAATATCTTGGAAATTTAGTTTAAAACTTGTATCGTGCATCCTGGATTTCTATCTAGACTTTATCAAGCTTTTAAAGTGGATAAAGTCTTCAACAACAATTTCCAGGTTGGGAACATGTGTTCTGCGGTGAATGGAAAGAGAACACAGTTGATGGACATCACAGGTACCCCAAAATTCTCTGCTAATTATCAAATATTTCAGTTGGGTCAACTACTATCGTCAAGAGAAAGCCGGACAAATTAATTATTATGGATATTACAGCTATGAAAAGGTGAGTAATGGTTTTGAAGCTAAACAATTGAGACTTCAGCAATTGACTGGAACTTTCCAATATCAATGGAGCAAAGCATTCAAGAAAACTGGTGGATTTTTGATTGGAACTAGTCCAGGTGAGGAATTCAAACTCAAACTATTATCAAAGTCTTTTCTCAAAAGATTTCTGAGCTCTGACAAGGGAAAGGATTTCGAGCTTCTTATAAGGCATTCGACAACTATTTTGGTGGTCTAGTGGATAGTCTTCTAGACTACCGAATCTATCAACCTTTTACTCCAAGTTCGAGTCCCACTCTCACTTTTTTAAAAAAAAACTATTTCTCACGTATTTGCAATGAATAAACGATGAATAAACAATTGCAATGAGGCTTTCCTTTCCCTTGTAAGTAGAATCAATCGTTGGTTATTTGAATCGAATTCAGCTTTCGACTTCTCCCTTCTCAGCATCTGTGTCCTCACCCATCCCAACTCGGCCAATTGCAAGTTCACTTTGGATGGTTGGATCTTGCTAATAGCTTTTAAATCGATATTTTTACTTGATAAAACACTAGCTTTAAAATCCAATTACTTTCAGGATTCCATCTCGGCGTTACCTCGTACACGGAAGCTTGTGACGCGGGCACATGTATCTCCACCGCATATCCAACTGATTGAATTCCTTGACTCATTGTACATAATATGTATGAATTATTGTTTTAATAAAAGTTTGTAGATTAGTTGCAGATTAATTATGAAATAAAACGGATAGATCATCAAAATAAAGCTACAGGGCACAGTTTGGATATAAAACGTCATCAAAATTATATGCAAATTGTCTCAGAGCCTCGAATTATGCTAATTTTTTAAGAAACTCCGGAAAATTTAGTTTTGCACCACAATTTTCATAATCATTTAGTTAAACAGATCCCTCTAAATTCAAAATCGGGAAATTCCAGCCTGAACCTAATTCCACCTTCGTTTTCTTGGCCAATTCTTGGCCGATTGCTTTGAAATTTTTTCTAAAGATAGAAATCGACATTTTCAGCTTGTAGGCAAAATTTCAGATGTTTTGTTTATTCTTTGAGTTCAAGAATAGAAACCTATAGCTTCTGGCGCTTATTTTTGGCGTAGATCATTGCTGCGATCATTCATTGCTGCGATCATTCATTGCTGCGATCATTCATTGCTGCGATCATTCATTGCTGCGAGAAAAGTAGGAATTGAGAAGCAAATGAAGAAGAATTAAGAAGCAAAAGATGCTAGAAAGGAAATGTTTCCATTTTTAAGCACAAAGTACTTGCAGTCAAGTAGAGTCAATTTTAAGCATTCTTTGTGCAGAAGAATAGAAACACACAACTTTTGATTAGCTGAACCTACTTACCGGCCGTTTGTTTTGAAGTAAAAATGTATCATATCTTTGCTTTAAAGTAAAAATGTTTTAAATCTGTGAATTCTTGCAAAAATAAGCTTTCCTTTTTTCGTTTTCTTCACCGATTCTTGGCCGATTACTCTGAAATTTTGTTTACAGATAGAAATCGACATTTTCAGCTTGTAGGCAAAATTTCAGAGCAATCAAACAAGAAACTCTCGAGAAAACGAAGGTGGAATTATTGGGTTTGGAAATTCGAGAAAACGAAGGTCGAATTTTCTAATGTCTATTGTTCAATTGTTTATTGTTCCCAATTGTTCTCAAAATTTCAGAATTAATCCATTGTAATATGATTGAAATAAGTTGATATTATAAGTTTATTGTAAGTAAAATGAAAATAAATGTTAAGAAAGTTATTTGGACATGGCGAATCCGACACGATCATTTCCACGGTCGAAGACCGAGTAGAAGCGACCGATGAAGACATCACCGAGAATCCAAAGAGGTCCGTTTGGAGCTGGGATATCGAGCCCCATAAAGCCGGAGAGGCAGATTGTCGTTCCCTGAATAGTTAACGATTCATTATTCATTTTTATCCAGATCTATCAGAGGTTACGGTCAATTATGAAACTAATTCGTTCTTTTGAGAAGACTTATGCTTCATGAGGATCAACTCAGACGTTGAAGTCAGCTATTAGCATCTTTTTCAAATCCAATCTCTACCTGGCTGGTGACTTGAAGAATGTAATCCTTTCCAGCCAATTTGAAGTCCTTTCCAGCGATAGTGAAGGTGATTTCGGGAAGAGCGGGGACCAACTTGCAGGGAACGGTGTACTCTCCATTTCCGAGTGGGATCGCTCCAATAGCTTTTTGAATCTAAAATTTAATAATATTAAGGTAATTGAGTGGAAAACAAGGTTATAATTGTCCTATAATTCGTTTTCTAAAGTTCTATTTCATTTTAATTGCTTACCTTAGTGATATCATCTGTGGGTCCAGTGAGAAGCGAGGTTCCGGTGTCAACAATAGCGGCAACTCCGGCTCCGTACTGAAAAAAGTAGATAACTTGAGAAGAAAACCTATCTATAAGCTAACTAAAAGATATTAGATATTAGATAAGCTATGAGAAAATAACTTACCGAGGCTCCCTTGATGGTGAGCTTGTCCAGCTTGATGCGCCAATAGTCGTCGGCGATCAATGGAGCCCAAGCAATTTGGCCCTAAATTTGGTCAAATGGTCTTGATTATGAATTTCTTAAAGGGCAATTTGTAAATAAATAATAGGACTTTCTGATAAAACAAACCAGAGATCGATTGGTACATTATTGATCTTAAAAAGTAACGTTTAAAAAAAGCGGACAAGACTTTCCGGTCAACTAGGCTGTCCAAAAAGTCTTTTTTGAGTCTTTTCGTTCATAATTGTAAGTTTTAACTGTTTTTTCGAGTTTAACCTGTCTCTAACGATAAATGCTCATCTTTTTAACTTACAGTGTAATGGTTTGAGTCCATTCCGCAAAGAGTCATCTCTCCTCCATTAGCAACATCATTAGCATCACGGCTCAACCAGAAAGCGAACAATTGCTGATCGCAGATAGCCTAGAAGTTAATATTAATGCACGTTTTTTAAAATATTATATCTAAAAGACACAGGCAATAGATTTAGAAACCCATTTTCCGAATTCTTTTTGCCTACCGGTTATGGATTTATGGATTTTTCGATTTATGGATTACTGTACCCTTTTTGAATTTCATTTGTATCAATCTTGGCCCAGATTTAAGCTCATTTCAACGTTATTATATTCATATTTCTATTCATAAACATATTTTTCAAGTAACTAACAGTGTTGGCAAAGATCTGGTCCATTGGTTGAGGAATCTTGTTAACGGAGATCGAGTCGAAGCCCATTCCGAGAATTCCGTCGAACTTGGCGGCCTTAAAATGGTGAATAGGTAAAATTAAAATGTAAACTT
Organism: Mesorhabditis belari; assembly: GCA_958450365.1. Lineage (NCBI taxonomy): Eukaryota > Metazoa > Nematoda > Chromadorea > Rhabditida > Rhabditidae > Mesorhabditis > Mesorhabditis belari. Next base: position 406,102 of record CAUEEP010000752.1, on the reverse strand, counting down.
GTATTCGATTTAAAATTAAAATCTATAATCTTTAGAATTTTAGCTATTTACCAACCACAAATGAGACTCCGGGCTCTTGCTCGGCGCAGGCGAATCCTTGAGTCTTGTCGGTACAGAAGCCGCTCTTTGAGTCTCCGAACTAAAGTAAAAGATATGTCTATTGTATTGTAAATCTATTGTAATTGTAAATGTCAAGCAAGTCTTTCAAAATCATTTTAAAACTCACGCAAACAATGTCGTTGTCAACAACTCCAGTCATTGATCCAGATCCATATTGGATGGCAAATTGAGCTCCGGTAGCTGTGCAAGTGGTCGATTTCTTGCAGTTGAACTGAAAATGAAAACTGTACATTCATTTTGAGGCGTGACAAACCTTGGCATGGAATTGGCAAGCCAAGTTATTTGATGGGCAATCACTGCATGGCACCCACAAGTTCGAGGATCCGGTGTCGAAGAGGATCTAAAGATTTTAAGCTAGAAAAATGTAAAAACTGTGTAATATTGATCAATAAAAGGGTTGGACTAGATTCATTTTATAGATTTTTTTTAGTTTAGAGTTCTAAAGATTGATAAAAAGTCTTTATTGTTGTAGTTGAACTTGAAAATTTGCTTAGTGTTGGACCTAGCCAATCCCAAAACTTCTAAAGAATCTTTATAATGTCTTCTTTAAAGTAAAGCTATATAGCTCTAAATAAAGTTAAAAATATTGCTATTTACTTAAATATCTGGTTGACAACTGCACCATTGACACTCTTCTTTGCCAAAACTCACCTTGAAGTTCTGTGGTGGGGTTCCGATGCTGAGTGTTCCGTAGTATTGAGCCTAAAATTTCTTCTATTAGTTTTTTTTCCATTGTTTACCCCTTTTCATTCATTTGATTTTCGTCCTAGAAAGCGATTAATTTGTAGACATTAAAAATTTTTCGAGATAAGGAATCAGAAAGATCCGGGAGCTGGCCATAAAATAAGAGGAACCGAATTTTCCCGGGAAAAGAATTTAGGAAAGGAAAATATTTCAGAAAACCGAACAAGAACAAAATTGTGATTGTTTTTGTCTCTGTTTTTAAACTCCAACTCACATTTTGGTAATCGGAAAGACCCTCATTGTAGGCGTCGTTGTTGAATTTGTAGTTCTTGATGTACTTTTGCTTCAAGTACTCACCGATCAGCTTTGTGTTGTATTGCTCACGCTCGTGAACGACTTTTGTCATTGGGACTCTGGAATTGTTGAGTTTCAAACTATGGAAAGGAAAGGGAAGGAAAGGAAAGAGTTTTAGAGGTTTAAACTGTGTGACGACGTTATTACGCTTTAAGATTCAAGGGTCAGATTCTTGGAGCGACTAGAATCTCATACAAACTCCTACACTTTGCAATGAAGTTCTGAAAGTTTTATTTTGTCACAAGATTTCGGTTCCCCCTCGTGACAGACACGTGACAGAATTGACAGACGTACCGCTCAAAATTATATCACCTTCAAAAGAGTGTCCTTTCCTCTGATTCAAGCCATTAAAAATCGTCTGAATTTTTGTCTCCTTAAAAGTCTTAAAGTGAATCTTGTAGAGCTAAAAAAGAGCTTTCAGAATCTTTATGGCATATGCTTTTACAATGACTAGACAAAACGTTACAAGCCTCCGAAGAAGGGACGCTTTTTTGGAGGTGATTTAATTTGGACCGGTACTGTACTTGGTGACAAATTTACCCTGTTTAAAGGAAATTTTTATGTTCTGTTTCAAAAATTATCCTTAAGATTAAAAAGTTTAGCAAATACCGATAGATTTAGCACTCTTAAAGTGTTGTGAACTGTTTTAAGTTCAGGAATTTATGTAAAATTGTTATCTACAGCATATAACATGAAACGCTATTTGTCCAAAATGGGACTCTAGAATTGTTGAGTTTCAAACTATGGAAAGAAAAGGGTTTTAGAGGTTTAAACTGTGTGGCGACGTTATGACGATTCAAGATTCAAGGGTCAGACTCTTGGAGCCACTAGAATCTCATACAAACTACTAATCATTCTATGATTTGGTAAATAAACTACAAGAATTGTTTAAATTTAAACAGTTTAACATAAAGTCACTTGTTTACATGTTTCATTTGTAGTTCATACATTACAATCAAGTTCTTAATTCCAACTTTTCAATCATTTACCTCATCATTGAGAGCGCGACGGCGCAAACGGCCGCTAAGAAGAGAAGGGTTCTCATCTCGGTTTGGAGAAGAAGAAATATGGCCAGAGCAAATCAGAATACACTCTCGAGCCTCTTTTATGCCTTGTTTCTTATCTTTTCTCTTTTTTATGGTTCAAAGAGCCCTCGATGGACTCAACGGTCTGCTTTTAAGTGATTACCTCACCTACCGGATTTTTCGATACGGAATCTGTTCTTCATGAATGTAAAAAAGCGTGACATGACGAAAGATGGGATAAAGTACAAAGAGTTCTTGCAGAATGTAGCAAATACAATCAAAACTCTGTTTTTTTCCTATTCTAGATTGAATACCATAATCCAGAGAGTCTAGACTGAATATTCTAATCTAGACTGAATACTCTAGATCGACTGAATACCCTAATCTAGACTAAATTCCGTAATCAAGCTATTCTAGACCGAATATCCTATTCTAGATTGAATCCCGTAATCCAGAGAGTCTAGACTGAATACTCTATTCTAGATAGATTCTAGATAATACTCAAATCTAGACTGAATACCCTAATCTAAGAATACCCTAAACCTAATCTGAATAGCCTAATTCCTTTCATAATGAACTATGAAAGCAATCCTAAAAAGCCTTCACTATCGAATTTAGTTCACTATCGAGGTGTTCAATATCGAGGTGAACCAGGTTCGACTATAATTAATTTCTGTTTCTTGTTGGTTTCGCTAGTAAATCTAAAATTAAGTTTTACACTAAAGTACTGAAGTAAATTTAGTTTTGCATTGTGATTCTATACATCAATTTTATTCTCATCGTTAATCAAAAGCACAGGCACAGAGTTATGTCGTTGATTGTACGATTCGCATTCACTTTGACGTCGACTCGAGCAATCTTTCATATCTTTTCCCTCGTACAGGAGAGCGTCGACCATGATGAATAACCTAAAATCGAGTTTTATAAAATGCACAGTCACTAGTATGGAAATGAATTAGCTCTCAGGGTTCTTCCAATTCCAATTTTCAGGCCCACTCTAAGGCCAACCAGAATAAAACTTCAAAATTATTTGCTTATCTGGCCTGTGGCATCTTCTGGCCTGTCTTAGCCTACTTCTGGCTTTTTTGCTTTATTGAAACTATTGGGTTGTCCAGTTATGAATGCGCGTTTTTTTACTATTTTGTAAATTTCTCAAGGTACCGAAATCAAGAAAAAGATATATATGAGTATTATTCGAAAGCTGAAGATCTCCTCTACATTTTGATACAAAAAGTTTTTGAATTTGTTCAGCTTTTGGGCAAATTGACTGCACAGAAGAAGAGGTGGCCAAAAAATGGAAGGGTGCCTTTGGATCAAGTTTTGGCTCCGCTCAAATTGAGTTAACCTTTTGATGTTTGGCCAATAGATATATCAATACAAGTATTTTTAAAATATAACAATTTCAGAGCATCTTTACTTTTCTTTTCTAAGCGGTTATTTTACACCATAAAACTTGAGGAATAGCTAAGCTGAAAAGGGTTTTTTTTCGAAAACGACCTCTCCCTTTGTGCAGTCAATTTCCCAAAAAGTTGAATGATTTCAAAAAGTTTTTTATTCCAAAATGTAGAGGAGATCTTCAGCTTTCGAATGATATATAACACTCATATACATCTGTTCGATATCTTCGATTCGACATCTGTTCGACTCATATATATCTTTTTCTTGATTTCGGTATCTTGAGAAATTTACAAAATAGTAAAAACGCGCATTCATAACTGAACAACCCAATAGAAGTATAAAGCTTTCAGAGCCTTGGCCTAATAGTAAGACAATAAATTAGATTTTCCTGTTCTCTGAAACTGTAGAAATGAAAAACTACTCACCACCACATCTCACAAATTCCCACAAATGCACAAAATGAAGCAATCGTTATCGCAGATGGGATCATCATTTTTCTGAATCAATTCTAGAAACTTTTTTCTCTCCTAACCCACCTAATTAAATCATTTCTATATACAAATATCCTCATCAGTAAAATGTAGACCACAAAGAAAATATAGGAGACGAAAATGAGCTGAAAATTTTTTTGAGATTTCAGGGTTGATTTGAAAATTTACCTGCCAAAGTACATGCAATATGTAGTACTTTTTTCGACGATAATGCCAAGCTAATAGAGTGATAATGATAATGATTAAAGAAATGACAATGAAGATGGCAAGACCTAGAATTGAATTGATTTTTTGGACGACTTATGATCGAACCTAGGTTTTGATTTAGCTCGAAACCTGGATATTGATCTAACCTTGCTTTACTTGCTTACCCTAGGAATTGGTATTCAATTAGAATCTTTGTCAGAACAAATGTGCCAGATAATGAACGTTTACGTCTTTGCTTTACTTAGTGTTCATGCGTACAAAGTAGATTTGTAACGAAAAAATCTGTCGCTTCTTTTTGCCGTTTGCAATTTAAGGTTTTTCTTAGCACAAACCCTTCGATTTTGCCTATTTTGATTATCATTCGATGCAGAATAAAATTGCGCATCGAATGATACCAAAATTAACTCAAAATATAATATCCACGCAAAGTTGTTGGCTACAAACCTAAACCCGCTCATTATGGGCGGGACTTAACGTTTTGCCGTTGCCAATTTAAGGTTTTCGTGTTTTTCTCAGCACCAACTCTTCGATTTTGATTATCAATCGATGCAGAATTAAATTGCGCATCGAATGATATCAAAACCAACTCAAAATATAATATCCACGCAAAGTTATAAGACAAAAGGCTAAGTATAACGAGTGGGGTTTAGGTTTTTAAGCCAACAACTCTGCGTGGATATTACATTTTGAGCTAATTTTAGTATCATTCGATGCGCAATTTTATTCTGCATCGAATGATAATCAAAATCGCAAGATTTGTGCTGAGAAAAACACGAAAAACCTTAAATTGCCAACGATAAAAAGGACCGACAAATGTTTTTGTCAAAAGTCTAGTACAAAACAGGTCAATACTTGACAGTTTCCAGGCTCTAGGCTTGACTTGTAAGCCTTGACTTGACCAGGAAACTATTTTATGTTTTACAACTCCTTTTATATGTTCTCCAACTTTTCTTTTCTCACCTGCTGAAATCTTTTTCCCTCTTCCTTCAAGTTCTTTTGTGAAGAAGAGCACTCCATCGTTTATTGCAAAATCAATAGCAAACATTGAGCACCAAGCTAAATATAGATTGCTTTTATTTGTCAAGATGTTAATCATTAAGAATAAGAATCAAAGAAAACATCGAAACTGACCCATTAGGATAATTTCTATGACACAAATGAGCGGGACGGCATCTCGGAGGCTTACACAACCGAGACAACATTTATGACGGGAAAGCGGTGCTGAAAACAGTTGCTTTGTTTTTGCTTATGACTAATTTTACCTAGTTCTTACTATTTGGAAAACAAAGTTTTCTCAAACATAGCTTGAAATATATAATATAAATAATGAAATCTATTATTTTGTCTAGATCTTCTTACTTTTTGATAAGATCTTTAACAAACCTTGGTTTTATTGATCTAGTCTAATTTAATGTTTAGTGTTTTTCCCTAGGTTTTTCCTTAGGTTTTCCTTAGTTTTATTGACTCACATAAACTCCAGCTCAATTTACTTGACGCTCTCGAGATTTGAGATAGATTTTTCTGTGGCCCGAGTCCGATATAGTACTGACAACTGGACTCGGAATTAGTCGCCTGATCCAATGACGACGGTAATTTGATCATAAGAGCATTTGATTGAAAGATTACTGGAAGAATCAGATAAATTAATTGTAACTGAGAAAAGAATAGAACAAGGAAATGAATTCAGAGAAAAATTGGAAGCTATTAAGATTATTAAGGTTCAGAAAAGCTAAAGATTTTAACTCTAGTATTGTCAAATTTGTCAAATCCTGTATCATTTCCGTGAATCAAAATAAAGCTAATTAACTGAATACTCTTTAATTCTTCACTTGAAATAAACTGGTCTACCCAAGAATATCGTAGAAGAGCCTGGCCTGATAGTATTAGGCTGTTCAGAAATTCTTTTCGTTCCTTTACGTACTTTCGTTTAAAACAAACAAATACACCAATTAAACTACGGTGTGTTCGTTTCAGGAATCGTTGTGCAAAAAGTGCAAAAAGTGAGCTGAATTTAGGCTAGAAAATTTGGAGAAAATTTTAGCGCTTTTACGACAAACTGTAGTATTTTTTGCTAAAATTGCCTGCACCTAGTCACAACTTTAAAGCAAAGAATAATCTTTTACAAAAATGCGGAGGTTTCAGTGAATTTTTGAAAATAATGAGTATAATTGATGAAGCTGTGAGAATTTTAAGGTCGAAAGCAAAAAAAATGGGCACTGATTGATGTCTAAAAACAGTTGGAGTGCCAGATGAAAGAAAGGAAAAGAAAAGAGACCACTTGAAGAAATGAAAGCGAGTAAAAGAGGGGTGATGTTCGTTGAGATTTCAAAAATGGGCAGCTTTTTGAAGCTTTTGAGGAAGTTTAGACTATTTTCGGGGTTCATAGGGAATTCCGGTTCATAGGGAGTTCCGGAAATTCGGAAGTTTATTTCTCGTAAAGATCTTTAATCAATGTGATAGGTATCACTCTATCATTCAATGCTTTACGGAAAGGAAAAGGCTATACTTTTCTTCATTTATAGTGAAGTTTTGTAGACAAATTATTATTAAAATAAGTCTGAAGAACTTATTTTAATAATAATTTAAAATCGAATACTTTTTTCATGAAATCTTTCAGAAGTTGTATAGGTTATAATTATCTGAAATTGCACAGTGACCATTAGAGTTCTTTCTTCTTAATTCAAAGGTGCCAAACTTGCAAAACTATTGTAATCTTGTTTTTAAGTTGGATTTAATCTATCAACTGTGAGGATTCAAGAAAGATAGTAATAGGCATTAAGGGATAAAAGTTGAATAAAAGTTATGAGCAAGATAACGAAAGGTACGCTTTTTAGAAACGCATCACTAGAGCATGCATATTAAAGGGTGACCGCGAATTATAGCGACTCACTTCTGAGGGTCTAGCTCAGCGAGTACTCAATGAATCCGTATGAGATTTTTGGAGGTGATTTTTGAGTATGTCTCCTGTAGTCAAGTCCATTCTCTAACTGATTGGTGCTTCTAGAATCTTTATAGGACTTTACAAAGTTGAGAGTCGCGGTACACCTAGCAAAAAACTTAATTTAAGGCTTTTGAGAGCCGTTTTTGAAGTTATTTAATGCATATGATTACGTTTAAGACAAAGAAGATCAAACAAATTAAACAGAAGATCAAACACCTCATAGAAATTCGATTTTCTGTCGTCGAATTTGATTAAACTGCGGCTTCCTAACAAAATATGATTAAGAAGCTTACTCAAAAATTAGAGAAAAAATCCAATGGCATCTTTTTTTAAAAAGATTATCGTTTTTTCTTCTTGATTTGATGTTATTGATCAAAAAAAGATAAGGAAACTGTAACATTTTAAGAACAGAAACGGCTCTCAAAAGCCTTAAATTGGGTTTTTCAAAACGAAAATGTTTTTGGCCAGGTGTACCGCGACTCTCAACTTTGTAAAGTCCTATAAAGATTCTAGAAGCACCAGTTGGTTAGAAAATCGGCTTTTTTACAGGAGACATACTCAAAAATCACCTCCAAAAATCTCATACAGATTCATTGAGTACTCGCTAAGCTAGACCCTCAGAAGTGAGTCGCTATAATTCGCGGTCACCCTGTACTTGCTGCTTTTCCACTTACCAATTCTTTATCCCACCTTTACTATGCGAATCATTCTACAACTTTTTTCTAATTTGTACTTTATACGATAGATCTCAGGACTCATAAGAATTCACTATGTCATAATTTTCTGGCAAATCTAAATGATAAGCGAGAATCATCACAAGAACCAAATTACAAACGAAAACGGAAAACGCGTCAAAAGTCAAATGATTTCATTTGTTTATAGCCTTTTCGAATCTTTCGACGATAACAGGAAAAGAAAAAAAAACTAAAAAATCTCCTTTCTAAAAACAAAAAATCGCGTTCTTCCCTTATAAGTGAGCGGAAAAGATTAGGTTTTGATGGGTCTTCTCTTTTTTTTTCGTTTTGATCATCACTCTTGGGATTAATCTCTTTCTCTTTTCTTCCCAACAACAAGAATTTCTTGTAACCTTTTTAAAAACACATATTTATGAGTAATTCCTTGAAAACATCAAATTAAGTCCTGTGTTTTCGTTACAATACTACAATTCTGCGTCTACAATTCTGCGTCTACAATTCTGCCTCTACAATTCTGCGTCTACAATTCTGCCTCTACAATTCTGTAAATTGAGTTTTCTTTGAAATAGGTTTTCAGCTCAAAATTATATACCAAATCTCAGAGTTTTGGTGTATAATTTGAAGTTTTCTCAACAAATTGATAGATTTGAATGGTTTTTGGATCTTTAACACATTTACGACCGCGCATTTTTTGCGAAACGACCAATTTTGACGAGGGATCAAAATGAATAACGATATCCCAGAAATTTGCACACGAAGACTTAAAAGACTCGAGAATCCGAATTCGGTCTTAAATTTAGGCCAACAAACTCCATATCGTTTATTTTCACAGTTTTAATTATGTTATTTTATACGCTAATTTCTAGTAGTTTCCGAATTCTCTCTAATATTAGTGCACCCTGAGCATCGCCTAAATTGCTTGAAATCTCGAAAAAGGCTTATCAGAACCTATCGATGTGGGGTCGGAAAATGTAGCTGACGGTGAGATCTTGTGGGGGATTAGAGTGTTAAGCTTCTGTGAAAACTTGGAAGCCGTAAAATAGTCATCAACTCGGCTCAACGAGGTGCACTACTATTAGAGAAAATACGGTAACTGAAATTTAACCACAGGTGTCGCACCAACTTATCATTAGCATTAGCAGAAAATGTGTCAGATTATTTCAAGTTTGTTATAATTTCATTTTTATAACATTTTTACACTTATATTCCAATTTTTAGCCAGATAGATCGGCTATAAGAAAAATTAGGGCCATTAGAAGCTTCGTAAATAAAAACGTCTGGCACGGAGATGCTTTTGTCCATAAAGATTGGTGATTTAAATAAAAGTCTAATCAAATATATCAAAACCTAACAATTTGAGGTTGGAAAATGTAGCTGACGATGAGAACTAGCGGGGCATTAGAGTGTTAAGCTTCTGTGAAAACTTGAAAACTGTAAAATAGTCATTAACTCGGCTCGGCGGGGTGCACGACTATTAGAGAGAATATGGTAACTTCTCGAACGCACCAAATTTTCTTGACAAAACGCTTTTTTTAGAAAATTCAAAAACACCCATTTTTTAAAGCTTCTTTGAATTTTAACACTTGATGTTTGTAGCTATGTCCATTAAAGTATCTGAAACTATCAGAAAAAAATTTTTGCAAAACGTTTTGCCTCCAGGAGAGTCGAACCAACAACCCCCTATTGGAGCCTGAGGCTGACCTCGCGCGCCTTAGACCACTCGGCCATGGCCTCGCTAAGACAACACCAGGTTATTCCGCTTTTTACGAAAAATCATACAACTTCCTAATAAAACTAACATCGGATTCGGAAAGAGGACCCAAAATTACATGTTCTTGCAAATTTTGAGCTCATTTGGTCCAGCCACTCACGAGAAACAGCCGTGACTCAACATTTGGTCGCCTGGACCAAACTGGTAGCCAAACGTGACTCAGCATTGAGTCACTCGATCGTCTATGTGTTAAAAATATAATTAAGTATATCTTTGGCTAATTCGACACAGACTTGAATCCAAAGCCGTTTTGCAAATTATATCTTCTTCAATAAAACTTTTTTGTGTACAAAAGTCAAGCATTTAAAAGTTAATAATTCAATTTTTATACTTTAGAACATTTAAAATAAAGTTATTGTTTATTTTTTGTTTACCAACCTATCAACAGGATTTTCCGTAATGATTGTCCGGCAAGAAGAAATGAGGCCCGCAGTGATGATGAGCGAGAATGGAGACGTGAACGGAGAGAGAGCTAAAAACGAAAAGATTGATATTGGAAATAATGAATGGTTAGAATATGTTTAAAGTAAACTTTTGACTAAATTGATTCAATCCTTTGATTGAATCAATTGATTCAAAAAGCTCAACGGAAACTAGGCAAACTTGCAAATTAAAAACCAGTCTAAAAACAATAACCGATCTTAGAACAAAAGTTAAAATAAATAAATAGAAACAAAATAAAGGTTTAGAATTATCCAAAGTAAAAGATTCACCTCATCTGCGGGAGACTCAATTTTGAGTTTTTATTTGAATGAAATATCAGCAAAAAAAAGGAACGGAACGAATTTTCCGATTGACGAGTTCAAAGCTTGGGTTTTTGGAGATTTTTGGTTGACAAAAAGTGGAATGCGTAGTGAGAATGGCTGGGGATTTCAAATCCCAAAAATCTGGGAAAAAGGGGAAGAGATGGTGGTCAATCGACGAGCAAAAATTGGGTGGGGGAAAGGGGAGTAGACGGGTCACTTGGGGAAAACGAGAGGGGATCTCTAAGCGGGGAACACTTTCGAGGTTTTAAAAAAGGCTTTATAAAGTTCTTGAATTGAAATAACCTATTTTGAACGTTTGTTTGAAGTTCCATTCTAAATTTCTACAGTTACTGTTTTTAATGCATTTAAACAAAAGTTTTATATCATTAAACCAGCCGAAAAACCCGCTAAATAGGGGATTTTTCAGAAACATTTAAACGAAAAAACCCGCCTAATGGGGGTTTTTCTGATTGAATCTTTTGAGGTCGGCTTTGTCGCCGTGGCGCGATCGGGAGCGTGCTTGTCTACGGCCCACACGGCCCACACGAGATCCGGGTTCGACCCCCCGTAGTGCCACTCGATCTTAACTTTTTAATTTTTTTCTTTTAAATAACACAACTACAATATATTTTAAGATTTTCTAAAGAAGTTTTAGCTTTATTTCTCAAAACACGGCTGAGAAAATGTCCGAACAGACAGACAGACACTGCTCTTTTATATATAGTAAATATAGTATATTTTCAGCATAGAAATACAATGATTCTGGGATTAAGTAAGCTAATAATCAGGTCTAAACCTTGCACCAATGTATATTCAAGGGTTATGCACATCACTAATGGCTAGTTTATCAACAATAACAACAATTTATCAACAATCAACAATATCTACTATTGGAATAAGATGATTACATTCTTGTTTGCCAACCTGATCCATTTGGTTGCAATCGTGTAAAGGCAAAGCTTTGAATGTGCCTACTGGTCGATTTAATGAAAGATTTACCTACGTTTTCTCAAATCTCATAAAGTTATCAAACTTGTCAAGAAATTTGTCAACAACCACAATGACCATTCTATTCATCAAAAAGTTTTAAATGACTCAAAGAAACGAGAACCATAAAGCTTTACTTTATTTTATAAATTTTCTATTGATCTGTAGCATTTTCAAAACTAATTCACTTATCAAATTAAGTCAAAGAGTACAAATTTGTAAGTGAAACCACGTGGTTTCCATATTAATCGCCTGGGAATTTTTACTGGACTATTTTTAAAGAAAACCGACAGACACGTGGTTAAGAAGTTAATTAAAAGTTTTACCATTTAATAAAGAATGGCAAAACAATTAGGTGAAAAGAAAAAGTTTGATAAAAAGAGATAAAAAGAGTTTCAAAATGTTTAGAAGGCAGAAAATACAGCTTTCAGAGACTTTCAGAGACTAAATTGTGCTGAAAAATTGTTAACACACCCCACCTGTCGCACCGAATTCTTCATTTTTCATTGATGTGAGAAAAACGACTATTTACATGCACTAGAAAGGATGCGTTTCTATTTTTGAGCCACAAAGTGCAGCTAACAAATAGAATTTAGATGCATAAAATAAAAAAAAGCAACTTTTTTTGCACTATACAACTCCCAGAGGGTCATCGAATAACGTTCTCTGTTCTCACAATTTTTCCTCGTTCAAAATTTTCACAATTTTTTCTTTCCTATTTCTAAGAAACCCATTTCCAGGTCACTTTAAGAGGTTTTTTCTGAGAAAACCCGGAAGGAAAGGAAAATGAAACTGACAAAGTTAGGTAAAATGGACGTTTTTCCGTCTTTTTTCGACTAAACAAGACAGATAAACGAGAAACACCCTTCATTTTGAAGTTTTTCAATAAAGAAAATCTTTCAGTTTTCAAAGAAGTAAAAGAAAATGAATTCCCACAACATTTAGAGTTGCTTGAGATAGTTGGTTCTGGCACTTCACCCCAACTTAATTGGCTTGTTTACCCATTTAAGCTTTAATTTATGAATGCATTAACTAGAATATTTGTGTTAAATGTTCAGCAATATATTGGGTTGATGGAAAAGTCCTTTCGGATTTCTTGGGAGAGTACCTTAAATTTGTCCAATTTTGACGTTATATAGCTCATCCTAAAGCTGAATTCAAGACGGATCGATTGGTAAAAACGTTTTGAGATATCTCTTTTCTAAAAGTTTTTGCAGCTATTTTAGTAAAGGGCGGCAGAGCCAAAAAATGGCTGTTTTCACGTTTCGTTAGTTTTCCGTGCAGAAACCTAGGCTAAAAACATGTGTTTCGTGATCAGCGTCAAAAATAACCCCTAGACACGCATTTTCAGAATCTTCGCAAAAAATTTTTGAAAAATAGCGTCACCGGTGGAAGTCGAACCAGCGACCCTCAGATCAATAGCCTTTCCGCCGCTTTTCGCGATTTTCTTTCGTTTTTCCCCTTCTTTGTCAAAACGTCAAAATTGGACAAATTTAAGGTACTCTCCCAAAAAATCCGAAAGAACTTTTCCACCAACCCAATAGATTCAATCTTGTAAAACCCATAATTGCCAAGTAGAAATTTAATCTTTGACCATTAGAAGGTTTAAATCAAAGCTTGCAAGCTACTTTAACTGAAAGCTTACGGCTACTTTAACTGAAATCCCATGAGTGAGAATGTCTTTTTGTTTTTAAATTTTCAAGATTTGGATTCCTTAAAACTGAAGTAATGTTCAAAAAACGATATTCGAACCACTGTTGAGATCAATTTTTGGCTAATGCGCTTTCTAAAAGAAACCTGTACACGGTGGAAAGCTTATGAGAATGATGATTGCTTGAAATCGTTTGTTTAACAAAATCTTTAGTCAAAAAGCTGATTATTGCATAACTAGCAACAAATCATAAAAGAACTGTTTAAAATCTGGAAAAATTTAATCATTTCATAAGCATTTGTCAATATTTTAGGCAAGATTAGCTAACTACAGGGTACCCGGAAAGTTCTGTTAATTTTAAAAGCGACGCCATTAAGTTCTGGTTCAGAAAAGACAAAGGAGAAGTGAAAACAACAAATATTTGAACTTTTCTTATTAAAATTAAGCGTTTTTCATAAAGATTTATCAAAAAGATTGGTTCTATTATTCTGTTGAGACTGTTGAGATCAATTTTAGCTAATGCGCTTTCTAAAAGAAACCTGTACACGGTGGAAAGTTCTGTTACTTTTGAAAGCGACGCCGCTAAGTTCAGAAAAGACAAAGGAGAAGCGAATACAACAAATATTTGAACTTTTCCTATTAAAATTAAGCGTTTGTCATAAAGATTCATCAAAAAGATGAGTTTTATTGTCATTTCAAGCAAAGCTCGGTTCTCCAGGCTGGTCGCACGATCAAGCTGACCAATCCAGTGATTAAAAAAGCTGGAACACAAATAAACCTTATCCAGTTGCATATTCAAAAAAAGGAGATATTTTTCTTTAAAACTAGCCGCTCTACAACTAAATTGAGCTAGAAATAATCAATCTACAGCCATTCTACAAATTTCAAAATTAGAATTGTGAACTTTTGAAGAAGATTCTTTATTGAAAGCGTTAAGAGAGTCTAAATTTTCTCAAAACTTGATTCCATATAATAAAAATTGTTAACTTTACTAAAAATTAAGTCTATTAACTTTGATATTTTGTCAATCGAATTTTATAGCGCCTCTTTTAAAAGTAACAGAACTTTCAGGCCAGCCTGTATTCGAGAAAACAGAAAACAGATTATAGTAAGTTTCTAGAGAAGGTTTTCCTTTAGAAAGTGGTTTAAAATAGGTCAATAAAAGTTGAGAAAAGAAAAGATCCGACTTTTTTCACCTGATCACTCAAAAACACCTCCGACGGTCTGGGCGTTTGACATCCAAGTGTGTAATCCGAGAGGAAATCATAGCTTTTTCTCGAGTTCAAACTCATCGTTTCCCTGAATATTTCTAATTCTATTGTAAAAAAAACGGGGGTGGGACAAATGCGACCTTTTTTTTGCGCGCATGGACATTTGCGCACCTTTTTTTGGCTGGAAAAGGCCTTAGGAAAAGTCATAGAGCTTCAAAAACGTTTTCATAGAAGGGAATCGTATGCGTAGATTCAGAATTTTGACAAATCAGACCTCGCTGACACGTTAAATTTGGGCTAAAAGGCAAAAACTACGCAACTTAACGCTTTTCGCTTTTTGCCTTTTAGCCCAAATTTAACGTGTCAGCGAGGTCTGATTTGTCAAAATTCTGAATCTACGCATACGATTCCCTTCTATGAAAACGTTTTTGAAGCTCTATGACTTTTCCTAAGGCCTTTTCCAGCCAAAAAAAGGTGCGCAAATGTCCAGGCGCGCAAAAAAAAGGTCGCATTTGTCCCACCCCCAAAAAAACAAATAAAGCCAAATCCTTAACAAAAGACTTTAAAAATAAAAGATTTTTTTTGAAAACCATTTAAAAATAAATCATTTTATAATAACATTTTATAATAACAAATAAAATAAAAGCTTCAAACCGATTGAAAAATCTATTGCAAAAAACAATTCTGTTTTTGAATTCATCCTTGTTTTTTCTTCCCTTGGAATCGATGAGAGCAATTTCGAAGTAAAGACAAGAAATGGCTTAAGAGAGAAAACGAGGAGAATTATGGGAAAACGACACGAAAGGAATCAAGAAAAAAGAAAGAATAAATTACTCTCAAATAGGAATGGGTTTGAAATAAAATCAACGGGATTTCGGTTTTGGGTTGAGTCTAGTGCTTTAAGCATAACCGTCCCAATAGATCCCTCTAATAGAGCTGATTCTGACTTCACCCAAAATGCCTATCAAATTGCTCTACCTTAATATCGATTCTCGGAAGTCTCAAAGATACCTAGATAACCAATAATATTAGGGTGATGCAAAAGAAACTGCCGATTTGACGGTAAATTCAAAAAAAAGATGGCGTTCGATGGTGACATGATCACAATGGAATATTTTCGCAAGATCTCGAGCAGATTGGCATGGATCGGCCTGAATAACGTCCCTCAGCTTGGCTTCGTTCACGACTTCTGGCCTCGAACCGTGCTCGTAATCTTCCAAAGCCTCGTCTCCCTCTCAGAATCGTTGAAACCAAGTCTGACACTGCCTGAGAGAAAAACTGCCATCTCCGAAAGCTGCACATAGAGAACGATGCGATTCGACAGCAGACTTTCCAATTTTGAAGTTAAACAGTAATGCTGCTCGTAGCACAAACCTTTGCTCCATCATGATCTAAATTCAAAATATAAGCATTTTTAAATAAAATAAACAACAACCAAAAGATTCAAATGTCGAAATCAATAGCAAACAAATATGCGAATAAAATATTAAAAAATAATGTCGTTACCATAGCTCGTTTCTGATAAATGAGAGCTGATACCCATCGGGAGTTTCTTTTGCACCACCCTAATAGTATTACATATTAAAGTAGTACAAAATGTGTTTAACTAAACAAATCTATGGTTTAGTTAAACACATTTTGTAATACTTTAATATGTAATACAATTATTGGTTTACTTGTCACTTTAATGATCAAATTTGAGCTTTGAAAAATGAACAAGCATAACAATTTTAAGATCACAAATCTTATTCTAAACTTTCCACTCTAAAAACCATATATCCAAAGCCTCATTAAAAAAAGAAATTTAAATGAGATTTTGTAAAAATTCGAAATATGACAAATGCTCCAGGTGAAAGGTTTAAAGTTTCAAATCAAATTCGACTTTGTTCAAAGAAATCGAAGCCGTTTTGAGCTAAATTTGACATTTCCAGGTGAATTCGAATAAAATTCAAATAGAATTTGCAAAAAAGAGACAAATTCGATTCCAGAAATAGATCTTTAAATGTTTTTTTATGAAAGAACATCAAAAATCCAAGTTCCTTTTTGTTGAACTCGAAAAATTTGCCGAAGGAAAACCACTCGAGATTCTCCTCCGAAAGCTCTTCAGAAATGCAAATTTTATTTGTGTTTTCCTTTGGGAAAAGTGGCATTTGTGCTTTTAGAAACAATTGTGTTGTTAGCTCAGATTTAACAATTTTCAAAATTCCTGTTCTCTAGTTGTGGCATCTTATCACGATACATCTTTACTCCAGATTCACGTGGCAATTATTTAAATACTTTATTCAGGACCTGAAATAAAGTGCGCTAGATTTAAGATTAATACACATGAATTCATACAAATAACACGAAAAGGGCCGATAAAAAGCGACACGATATAATACATGTAATATATGCGTAGCACAGATAACGTCAAGGATCCACTAGAGCTTCAAGATCAAGATCATCTACAGATAATTTAAAGGTTTCGAGACTATTGGACTCTCGCAAAACTCTGGGGAGTCGATTCCAAATTCTGGCAGTTCTTATTGGAAAAGAGTTATACAAAAACTTATTGGAGGTGACTGGAATTTCTCAAACGAAAGAACCTCTCCTTGAACTAACCGTGGGATTAAATTGGAATAAATCCCGAAAAAGAGGGATAGGTTGCCTGCCCTTTACAATTTTGAAATACTCTATTAAATCCGTGACCAAGCGGCGGTGTCTAAGAGATTGCTTGTTGCTATTATTGCTTGAGAGAGCGTATTGTTTATTTATGTTAGATTTACGCCATAAAGAAGTGAAGGAATTGGCAAGGAAAAGTAGATTTCTAGAGAGGGGATTAAATTTTATTTTAAATTTTTTTAATCACATACTTTCGATAAAGAAGCTCATTTAAAGATTTTGCTTTTTTTGAGTTTTCCATTTTTACACTGATAATTCTAAAAAAGGTGCGTTTTTTAAAACTAAAGCTTTAGATGAAAAACGGTTTCCAGAAAAACCAGAAAAATTTCCAGTTTTGTTTACTTCATTTTGTCTTTGGGTTTATTTTTTGATGTAAAAACTGGACTATGGAAAGTTCGATTAAAGATAGCTTCCTCAACTAATGAAATCTTCAAAACTAGCCGTACGATTTTTATATTTTCATATTTCTCATATTTTGGCAAAAACTTTTTCAATGACAGGTATATTTGCTGCAAAAGTTTTAGAAAAATTGATGGTGGGGTTTTTGAGAAATGGTTCCCATCCGGTTGAAAAAGATTGACATCAGTGAAAATAACATTTGACCAATCGTTGGCGGTCCAACTTGCGTACTTTTTCGCAAACTGCAACTTGAGCGTTCGGTGCCTGGCAACCGTTAGGGATTTCTTGGCAGCTCTTCTAGTCACTTTAAAAGTTAATAAAAGAATTCTACGAATATATCGACCAGCCTAATATTACAGTCATGGACAAAAGTCTTGACGGCTCCTGGGTGGCAACTTTCAAACGCAAATTTAGGAACCTTTCCGAGAGGCTATAAAAAAGTTGTCACAAGTATTTTTGAGCATTTTTACTCTACTTTTAGCTATGACTAAGCATTGAACTCAAAAGTTCACACACGACAAAAAGGTCACAAAAACAAGGGACAAAAGTCTTGGCGGCTACTACAATACTCGTTTCTTTTTCTATTTTTTTGTGTATCTTGCCTATATTTTTGTAATGTTTTAATTTTTTTCAGATGCCTGGAGCGTATTTATCAACACCAGACAAAAAAGCAATTGTAGCAGCAAGAAATAGAGGAGAGAAAGAAAAAGACATCGCGGAAAAATTCAAATGCAGTACGAGGACAGTTGAACGCATCACACACAACGCAAATGTAACTGGAAACCTTCATCGAAAGCTCAAAACAGGCCGTCCACCGGAATCAAACGACGGCTAACGGTTTTTCATGAGATAACCTTATTTGAAAGATTCTTGATGAAAGCCAACAAATGGGCTCTCATCTCGTTTCCATTCATTCAAAGGCTGAAGCTGATTTCATCTATGGTGCGTTCTCATTGATTGACTATTGATCTAATGAAGATCTATTGATCTAATGAAAGCTCGGGGTAAAATTCGACATCTTTTGAGCTAATTTAATGTGTTCTATTAAGTTATTAAGTATTAGATCTATTAAGTTGATCGATTAACAATTTCATTTTGCTTCGAAATAGTTTTTTTTGATGAAGTGAAACCTTCAAATCAGTTACAGTTTGAATTAGCATAAAGATTTATTATTTAGATGACTTTTGAGATGTTCCTATTCGTTCCTAGGTGTAAACGGATATGGACTAGAATTTGGGTTAAGTTAAAGAGAGTGGATCCCTTTTGATATCCTGCCATCTTTAACACCCCGACAACCCAACTCAACTCCTCCAGCGTATTAGAGGGGAGTCCCTGTAAAATGACCGACCTGAACTGCAGTTGCATAGACCCGGAAGATATGTATCTTTATTTACAGTAGTACAATAAGACGAATAAATTACAAATAAGTGTAAGGGGAAGGGGGGCCTCACTACCAAGTGAGAACCTACCAAGTCAGAACCTACCAAGTGAGAGCCTACCAAGTCAGAGCCTACCAAGTCAGAGCCTACCAAGTCAGAGCCTACCAAGTCAGAGCCTACCAAGTCAGAGCCTCACTTGTCCTCCTAGGCAATCCCAAGGACCACCCCTTCTCGACGATGAAAGGGATAAGCACAGGGGAGAGCACATTTATTGCCATTTTTTGGCTCTGCCGCCCTTTACTAAAATAGCTGCAAAAACTTTTAGAAAAGAGATATCTCAAAACGTTTTTACCAATCGATCCGTCTTGAATTCAGCTTTAGGATGAGCTATAAAACGTCAAAATTGGACAAATTTAAGGTACTCTCCCAAGAAATCCGAAAGGACTTTTCCATCAACCCAATACATAAGATTAGACAAATCATTCAATAATAATAATAGTAACTAAAATATCAGTTTGGCTCAGAGCTGACATTCCAATAGCTTTTGTTTTTGAGTTTTTCATAAAAATACAACTAGCCATCCTAAAAAGTATTTTTCTAGCCATGAACCAAAAAACACTTATACTAACACTGCATAAATTTTTCGGTTTGAGATTGCTTGAATGCATTTAGAGAGTGTTCCTCAAATACAGAGTGTGTGAAAAAACTTTGACAGCATGAAAAGAAGGACGCTTATATCAAGAATGAAAAAAAGCTAGAAAAAAACGGATTTCAGATTCGAAAAATATTAAAAATAGAGTTTTCAGTGTCTAAAGAACCCTAAAAAAACTTTTGGAATGCTACACAATCAAGAGCAAATAGGGATTTTTTTGATAATATGCTTGGTCGCAAAGTGGGTTGCCGAATCTCACTGCTTAAAATTTTTTGGAGTAAGCTTAAATCCATGCTTTTGTGCCTAATAGAAAGAGGAATGATTTTCCCTTCAAATTGATCCTTATACAGCCAAATTCGTTCTAAAATAACCATTTTCGCGTAGTTCAAAAAGTTGTAGTTAGGGTTAAAAAGCAGGAAAATTTTAACAAAGCGGTTGCTAATAAATAAAGCTCAAAAAATTGATGCAAGAAGCAGAAATGTGCTACAGAAAAAGCTTACCTAAGGTAAAAATAGTTAATTTTTTCGAATCTGGAATTCTTTTTATTCTAGCTTTTTTTCAATCTTGCTATGGCCTTCTTGGCCTTGTTTTCATGCCGTCAAAACTTTTCACACACTCTGTATACTAACACTGCATGAATCTTTCGGTTTTGGATTGCTTGAATGCATTTAGGCGCTTCCTCAAATGCATATGTTCTCTATTTAATTATGTTTTTGAAGATTTAATCACGACAAACGTTGTGGATGATCTCGACTTCGACCCATGCGACACTCAATTTGCATGGATCGGATATCAGGGAAACGGAATCCTCCAAACAGGCACATGGACTGATGGATCTCCAGTGGATTACATTGGAACAGCGGCCATATCGGTGGCCGGACCATGGATGGTAATCATTGTGTATTCCTATTTCTATACAGAGTGCGCTAGAATTAGGGCTACACCTTTTTGCATGCCAAATGAAGCAGATAAAGCAGATTGCATGCCAAATGCCACAATCAAAAACCCTAAGTCTTTCTAAAGAGAATTGAAGCCCGAACTCTTGTCTACATTTCTGTACCAAAAGATCTTTGATTCGAGTTTTGCAGCCACTTTTTCAGACCCTCAAATGAGCTCAGTCCGATCAGTCTACTAGATTGTGTCACTACAAGGCTTATACAGTACTGGACATTGAAATATCATATTTGTAAAACGATCGTCACTTTCGCGCGTCTGTAACTCCCTTGTCTTTGAGTTTAAACTATTAGTGTTATACATTTTCTGAAAGCTCTTTTCAAGGGCTACACAATGATAATATTAATATTCAGAAATATGGTATTTTTTGGCGCATTTCAGCGCGCACAAGATGGGATACTCAAAATTGTTGATTTTCAAAGCTGTTTTTCTTTATGATAGAGTGCTGGAATCGCTCTCAAACTACGATTTTCGGAATCTACGCAAAAATTTACCTTAGAATAATCAATATTTGTAAAATTTTATCAAAGTCCCATAGCGAAAAAACCCACATTTGCGAAATTCTCACTTCTTGAGCGCGCTCAAGAAGTGAGAATTTCGCAAATGTGGTTTTTTTCGCTATGAAACTTTGATAAAATTTTACAAATATTGATTATTCTAAGGTAAATTTTTGCGTAGATTCCGAAAATCGTAGTTTGAGAGCGATTCCAGCACTCTATCATAAAGAAAAGCAGCTTTGAAAATCAACAATTTTGAGTATCCCATCTTGTGCGCGCTGAAATGCGCCAAAAAATACCATATTTCTGAATATTAATATTATCATTGTGTAGCCCTTGAAAAGAGCTTTCAGAAAATGTATAACACTAATAGTTTAAACTCAAAGACAAGGGAGTTACAGACGCCCGAAAGTGACGATCGTTTTTCAAATATGATATTTCGTTGTCCAGTACTGTATATGTCGTAGCCGTTTACGAAATTCAGCCGCTAACGAATGAGGGTATTTCCGGGCCTCCAATCAAAAAGTCACCCACATAAAAAATGTTCATAATACATATATTTTATAATAAATTTTTGAAATTAGCTCATTTGGTTCAGTAGGAAATTTTGAGCCCCCAAAGTTTAGGTTCAAAAATGCCCCTGAAATGGCTATAAAAAATTTTCTACTCAGCCAAAAAACTTGCCTAATAGCTCATTTTGTAGCCAATTTGATGTAGTTTCTTAAAGTAAAGTCATCTAAAACAATTTTTCGTTGAAAGTAGGAGAAAGAGGGCGAGGAACAGATTCAGGGCAATTCTCAAATGTGAAAACAGCGAAAACATTTTTGAACCTAAACTTTTGGGGCTCAAAATTTCCTACTGAACCAAATGAGCTAATTTCAAAAATTTATTATAAAATATATGTATTATGAACATTTTTTATGTGGGTGACTTTTTGATTGGATGCCCGGAAATACCCCCATTCGTTAGCGGCTGAATTTCGTAAACGGCTACGACATATACATGGTATGACATCTGTAAAAATGGTTTCTACAGAGTGCGCCAAAATTACGGTTACACCTTTTCAGCAGATTGCATGTCAAACGTCGCAATCAATTCAAAAACCCTAAGTGTTATATAGAAAATTGAAGCCTAAATTCTTTCCTATATTTCTGCACTAAAAGATTTTTGATTCGAGTTTTGCAGCCCATCTTTCAGACCTTCAAATGAGCTCAATCCGGTCGGTCTCGACACGCTTCCATTTTTAGCTGTTTTCTAAGAAGAATTTTTCGGTTGTTTAATACATGAAAAGATAGGATTTTGAATGGTATAAAAAATGATAATACCACCAAAGTGTTTTGACGATGTTAACCTAACCAGAACTTGAATCAAAGATAGCTCTCTTTGGATTTTCGGCGATTTTGGCGGAATTTGGGTTTTGGGGGTGTTCAATTCTCAGTTTCTATGTCCTAAAGCTGTAAATTTGTTGGAAATAATTTTTAAATGAATGAAAATGTGCTTTTACTAAAAAAAGTACTTCCTAAATACAAGTTTTTTTAGTTAGAAAACAGCTAAAAAGGGAAGCGTGTCGAGACTGACCGGATTGAGCTCATTTGAGGCAAAAAAATTAGCTGCAAAACTCGAATCAAAGATCTTTTGGTACAGAAATGTAAGCAAGAATTCAGGCTTCAATTCTTTGTATAACACTTAGCGTTTTTGAATTGGTTGCGGCGTTTGGCATGCAATCTGCTGAAGAGGTGTAGCCGTAATTTTGGCGCACTCTGTAGAAACCATTTTTACAGATGTCAAATGATAAATCGTGTGGCTTTCGGAATTGGTTTCCCGCAGCTTCTCCATCAGCCGCTTATGGCCGTTTTGTGTGCAAAAGAGAAAAAGACGATTAGAAAAACACGAAAAGATTATTAGATATTTTGATTTTCATACTTTCATACTTGATTTTCAACTTTTTGAAGTCTCCTATTGACTTTTATAAAGGATCTAGACAAGCCTCAGCAACTTGCTTTTGCAAGTTTTGCTTTCTATAGGCAAAAATTCAACAAGCAAGCCCACAAACACAAAAGAACCGAAAGCCACACAAACGTGTGGCACTCAAACGAATTTTTCCTCGGTGTCTTTTGTTCCTCCATTTGACGATAAATGCAAATGTGTTCTTTTCTTGAGGATATAACGCAAAAGTACCAACTTTTATTTATACTGTAAAAACATCTAAATCAAATCGGAAACATCTGAGTGAAATCTTTTTATGTCTCTATTTAGTTTAGTATTTAGCACGTTTCTTGCATAGAGTTGCTCGGAAAGTCGTTTCACATGGATAGACATCCCATCGATGTAAGTAATATAAAGGGGGAAGTGAAGGGGCATCCCATAAATCGGGAAATATCTGAAAAGTTGCTAAGCAACACATCGATAAGTGACTTACAATCAGACACGATCCACTGTTTAGAACTCCTTCTTCTCTCCAATTTGTGTAGTTCCACGGTGTCCCGTCGTACCAAGCATAATCGGTTTTTCCTGGGCCATTCTGTAAAGTAAACGACTTAAATTTTAAGAACGAGTACTGATTTTAGCTGATTTTAACTGATTTGACTCTAAAGTAAGCGTAAAGAATGAGTAGGACCAAAGAAAACCCTACTTTAACTGCTCCCAGCAAAACACAATCAGTGGCTCCATTGTTCATCGTCTTTTGTGTGTGTAGTAGCTCTAAAACAAAAGTTGTTTACCGGAAAACAAATGAATTTTACGATCAACGACTCGATTTTCTTCAGCTGAATGAATGGAGACAATCATTGCATCCATTGAGCGACAAGTTGCGTCAGCATTGGAGAATGTTACACCAAAGATTTGCTGAATAAATGAGAAATTTGAGACAATGAGACAAACTTAACGATACCTTATAGCAACTTTGTAATTCAGCCACATAAAACCACTCGGTGGGACATGGTGACTCGCAAGTTGGCTCAGCTGTCGAAATCTGAATGACTTAAATGTTTTTTTTTGCTTTTCCTCTACCTGGTCCTTGCTAACACATACTAGTGGTAATTTTACATTAAAATTAGCTGTTAACCACTTTCCATTTGTTAAATTCATCATCATGTTGCCGGGTGGTGTTCCTGAAATCCTTGAATTGTTTGACGTGCTCAAAAATCTCAGAGACAGTGTTTCTGAAAGTTTTCATAACTCTTTTAGCATTACCTGCGATGAAATTCTGATAGATATCCAGTGATCCATCAAACCAGCTAACATTCTTTCCATCATAAGTTCCACCCAACCAAATCGTTTTTTCTTCCTAGATTATTATTAGGGTTGTAAGTTCTTGCAGTTCTTAAGTTTTTGATTTCTTAAAAACCAGCCAACAGTTTCACCTGAAATTTCTACTGAATAATCTATAAGTATATGCTAACCAAGTAACCAAAATTTGATGACAATTGCTTGGTTCAATCAAGAGAATAAGATATAACTGTTCAACCAAGTCAGCATGTATTTGACCTTATCTATTGGGTTGGTGAATTGAAATCTGCCGGCTATTGTCATATGTGACAGTTTGAGCACTTTCTTCAAAAGAAACCCATTTTGGTGTCAATGGAAAATTGTAGAGAATCAAAAATGAAGCTTATATCCAAATTTTCAGAACGATTCAAACACTGGTTTTCAAGAAATGCCAAATTTACGAATTTTCACAAAACTTGCATTTTAAGCGAAACTACGAAGTGGGTCTTTTTGGAAATTTGGCTATAAGCCTAATTTTTGATTCTCTTCAACTTTTCTATTGACACCAAGATGGGTTTCTTTTGAAAGATTTTAGGTCGACCAATCCTCCTAAAAATGTTCTGGATCCTATTTTTCATTAGTGCTCCTATAGAGCTAAGCGAGTTTACAAAAAGCGAAACACACACATCAACGTTAAAGGCTCATTCTCTCGATTGAATCAAGCAATCGTCATCAAATTTTGTCTACTAGTTAGCATCTACTTATCGATTATTGAGAAGAAATTCCAGATGAAACTGTTCACTGGTTAAGCAATTACAAATTTAAGAACCGCAAGAACCTATAAAACCATAATATTACTCGACCACTTGTCGCTTGATTTACCTCAACAATTTGTCCACCAATATTTAGAACTTTTTCATTATCGGCCTCATTTGTGATCGAAGCTAGATGACCATCAAAACTGAAAGCTGCTTAGTTCATAGTTCTTTGTTTCCAAGAAAACTTGACACAGAAATCTTCTCCTTTCGCAAAAGCGAACGCCGAAGCGACACCAAAATAACATGCTCCATCAATCGAACCGTCAACACTCTCTTTTGGGCAATAAGAAAATGTTTGAGCTGAAAAGCGAGTTTAATTGAAAAAGCTTTGAAATGTTAACATATCTTGCTTATTTTCTAGACTATTACCTGATAGAAGGGAAACTAAAAATAGTCGTAGCATTTCGAAAACAGAACGACGCTCAATAGTTCTCTCTTTCACCTAGCTGACCAAAACTGATAGGGCTTATCGGGTGAAATGTCGCAAAAAAAACAATTCTATTAACCCAATTTACGAAAACAAGCATTGAAGCTTTTGAAAACTTTGTGCAAATGAAGAGGTTTATTGCTAAACAACAAAACTTTTGGAAGTTATCTTAATACAAATCAGAGGAGCTCACAAAATTCACCACCTCACGGACCTCTGCTGCTAAAACTTGAAAAATCAAGAAAATCAATAAAAGAGTTTGTCAAATGTTTCAAAAGTATAAATTATAAAGCTTGATAACTAAATTAAGCTCTAAACTCGTCACATCACTCTGTGGAAACTGTGACAAAGAGCCCCACACGATGATAGAAGTTGTGACTCACTTCAAAGCTCGAGAAGAAGCTCTCCAGGTATTAACAACTACAGAAGATCTGTAAAAATAAAAAAATATTGTTCTCTTTTTGAATTCAAGCATTCTACTCAATGAATAGCTCTCAACAACACTCAGCACTCAGCATAACCAATCAAATTGCATCTAAAACTGGTCCGCTCGATCTCCTGTCTCATTAATCGTTCTAAACATCGTCCGAGAAGTCATTTCCTTTGATAAAAAGATTCTAATTGAGTTTAGTTTAAAATTGACACGCTAGCAATGTTTATTTGATGTTTATAGGCTAATTTGAGCGTAGCTAGTAGCAGTTCAACGTTCACTTTGTTGTGTAGTTCTAAACTATGTAGTACTGCACTCTTTTTGGTGATTTTGAACTGTATTTTGATTGATTTTTTGACTTTCTTTTGTCTTCGCTTTCTTCTTTTGATGATAAGTTACTTATTTTACGTTTTCAGTTTTGGATCATTTCAAAAATCGATCCAGGTGACATCGATGATTCGTTAGAGTGTCAGTTTAACTTTTACTTTGCTTTTCTCTCTTTAACTTTTGCAATATCAGTACTATTCTAACCTTAAAGTACTATTCATAAATAAGTACAAAAATTTGGCTATACATAGTTTTAAAAATCGGTTAGGATCAATAGAATTGTTATAATCCACTTATTCAGATGGCCTGAGCGACAACGCGATCCGCTGGTTGTGGTTATGCTTTCTGTAGCGTTGACGATATCTATGTGATCGTTTGCCAATAATATTCAAAGATGGTGCTTAAGCAACTATAATTTTGTATAATATTCTATTAACAATTAAAATTTCAGAGGAAAAGTCTACCTTGGGGCCGACTTGCTTCAATTGCTCAAATGGACTGAAATTTGTGAAATCTACGGGGCTTTGTGGACGAAAACGTTTAGTTCTACAGTTTCGTGAATTTCAAATCTCTGAATTATGGGATAAGAGCCATATTTGAATAGTATATGAGTATAATGCTGTTGTTTATTCTTGTCTTGATTTGGGTGCATTCTGGTTGGATGGTAAAGTGTTTATCTTGAATAATAAAACAAGCTAACATTGATTCAGAACAAAATAACTTCAGAAAGTCACAATGCCGAGTTGAAATAGTTCTCTAGTTAGTTTTCTAAAAACCAAAGAGTTATAAATATTTGAAAACAACAAGATGACTCGAGAAGGACAACCGACAATGATCAGAACTCGTCGATTCTCACATCGAAAATAGGCGAGCATTTCAGGACTGTGCCTTGCAAGTTCCAAATTTGGTAACTCTGTGATCCACTTTGTGACCTCATTCTCGATTTGTGGGAATTGAGAGAAACGGGCACACACTTGATGTTCTTTTATGTTGTTCTGGTTGAAAATGTTGAATCGAGCGTTCCTCCCCAGTTCGTGCCGAAATCCAAATAAACAAATTATCAAGTTCTGCCAAATGACGAATAATTGAGCTCAAATGTTCTCTGACAAACTCTATTCGACTTTTATTTCGTACGAGACGTTTAGTATATGATCCATATAACATTACTGTTGATATTCGACTATTGAATGTTCGTGGTCGGGATCAGAGATTGGTCATCGATTCTAATAAGGGACTTTTATTTTCAAGACATTTAAAGGCATAGAAATTTCCTTAAGTAGTTGAGAAAATCGAATGATCTGTGGAAAGATCTTCAATTATAAAGCATTTAGTGGCTTTCAATTCTTCTCGTTTGAATAGAGCTTCAAGAGTTAGACGTTTAGTATATGATCCAGATAACATTGTTGATATTCGACCATTGAATGTTGGTGGCCTGGACCAGAGATCGGTCATCGATTCTAATAAGGGACTTTTATTTTCAAGACATTTAAAGGCATAGAAATTTCCTTAAGTAGTTGAGAAAATCGAATGATCTGTGAAGAGCTCTTCAAATGTAAAGATGATTTATTTAGTGGCCTTATTTATTTTCAGATTTATTTAGCATTTAGTGGCTTTCAGCTCTTCTCCGCAAGGTAGCTGGAAAGGTGATGATGATGAGGTGATGAGGTGATGAAAGGTGTGTTTCTTATTCTCAATAATCTTATTATCGAATAAGCTCGCCAAAATTTCATAGATTTTTAAAGAATATTTTCAGTCAAGTAGTCTTTCGCAAAAACTTTAAAAAATTGGATTTGTTTGAATGATCAAGATGAGATTTCAAGGATGGATTGTATCTAATTTCAATGAAATTAAGAAAATGTTCACTCAAAAATAGCATGTAAATTATTCAGTTGGATGGACGAATTCATAGAGACAAAGCGAGGAATTTACAGAGTGAAAAATAAAAATAAAAAAGAGAGTTTTTGATTAGGGATTAGCTTGTAGCTTGGTGTAACACAAACGATCGTGAGAAAATCATCGAGTAAACTTGTGAAATGGAGTGAACTTGTTAAATGAAGTGGACACAAAGAATTGTGAGAAAATAATTTGTCTACTTTTTTGACGACAAAATAAAGTTGATCTTTTAGTTGATTTTTTTAGTTGATATTTTTTTAGCTTCTTGTTTTAATAGCTTTAAATCTTTTGAAATTTTTTACAGAGCGCTTTAAATTATACAGCCAAGGATGAAAGCTTTAAAGTCTTAAAGTTAAAGTTAAAGACTCATGAACTTTTACTTGTAAAATATGGTGTGAGTTTTGATTAGATTGTAGCAATCAAAGTACTCCTTGTATTCTTAAACTTTTCAACACTTTAAAGCTCCTTTAAAGCTCCTTTAAAACTGCTTTAAAGCTCCTTTATAGTTTCTTTATAGTTCCTATTTAGTTCCTTTATAGTTCCTATTTAGCTTCTTTAAAGCTCCTTTGAAGCTCCTTTAAAGCTCCTTTAAAACTCATTTCATTTAAAATAACAGCTTTTTAATCAAAATTGCTAAATGAAATTGAAGATTTATGCCAAAGAACTGCAAGATTTTGTAAAAAATCTGATGATAATGCTCGGTCATCTAAATCCAAGCCATTTCCTCGTATTCTTTGCCAGCTCTTCTGCTATTATCGCAAATTTTACTCTGATCATGATAATTGCCAAATACAGGTAAGCAATTAGTTAAGAAAAAAGAATCTTAGCATTTCAGTCGTCCTGAATACGGTCGCTATAAATATTTGATGATGATCTTTGCCACCAATAACATTTTCTCTCCATGTTTCAATTTGATTCTGATGCCGGTAGTGTGAAAATGTGTGAAAATTTGGACTATTTTTCTTTTAGAGCTAATAGAACTTTGGGTCAAAAGTAAGTTTGAAATTTGGCCTTTTTAACCCATTCTGGTGACCCAGGCCAGTTTTTCACTTAAATACTGATCTAAATTTATTGAAAATTTGTATACAGGGATCAGCGTCGGGGAATCCAATGTTAGTTTTAACCTACAGTAACCCCAAATGCTCTTAATAAGCAAGTCTCGGCCATTTTGAGGAGTCCTCAACTTCGACCTTGTCGAAGAAACTTTCTTCCTATTTGACCGATTTGCTTTTGATATCAAAAGATGCCTTACAATCTTCTTATAAAAGGTTAAGAGATCACAACAAAAAGTTGAAAAATAACAAAGTTATTAATTTTCTTGTGATAAAATTCCGATTATTTTGAAAAATTTCTATTTTGTTTATGCAAGAAATGAAAATTTTCATGTTTACGTCATCCCGCGGCTTTTAACACTTCTAAACTAACTATAAACGCAAAAGGTTTTTCATTATTTTGATCACATTCGGTTTAATTGCCCAGCTTTGCTTTAACAACATAAAATGTAGTGTTTGCTTAGGTATTTCGTATTTCGCTTGCATTCGATTTTCCCACTCCGAAAACCGCCGGGTTTTCAGCTTATTCTGGCTTATTTTCCAGCTAAAGTACGCGCTACTACTATTTCCGGGCTTAGGGATTAGTGTAGTTGAAAACTAAACCCGGATTCGAATTCCGCACCCCAAAAAACCCCTGGATAGAAGTTTTCAGATCTACAGCTAGCATCCGAATGATCCGAATGATCAGTTAAACAAAAAAAAAATAGCTTTGTCGTGTTAAAAATTTCCAATTTAACTGAATGATCAGTTAATTTACAAAATAAAAGTTTCAGTTGCTCATTTTAAAAGTCTTTCCTCACAATTCAATTCAAATTAAGCATTTTTCAATTTTTGCTAACTTTAACATGCAAAATTTCAATAAAATAGCATTGTCTTTGATTCAAAAACAAAGGATTACGATAGCTAAGCTGATTACGAATTAGACAATGCTAAGTTTAAGTAAAAAAAAAACAGTGTCAAGCTTTGTTGTAACAACTTTTTAGGGTTTACACGTTGTCGGTCATTCTTTTATTTTCTTTGTCGCGAGTCCACTGGGTGCCTATATTAGTCAAACTACTGGACAGGTAGACTTACAATACTCCTAAGTTTACAGCAACACCCTTATTTAGTACATGTTATTGTATTGGGTGATTCTCTATGATCAACAGCTCGTTCTCATCGTTTTTCACTTTCTCTATCGATACATTGCTATTTGCCGGTAGGCGACAGAGTGTTGATTTGTCATTTTATGTCATTTCGTAGAGTTCACATGATTCCATTATTCCGAAGATGGTATATTCGAGTCGGTTTGGTAGTACTTGCAATAACCGATCTCTCGACTTGGACGTTTTTCATGGAAACACAATGTTATTGGTTGAGAGACAATCGGGTTCGTTATGATTTTCTACTATATATAAAAGAGTAATGTCCGTCCGTCCGTACAGGCTTTTTCTCAGCCATCTTTGGACCAAAACAACTGGAATTTTTTTAAAGGTCTCAAAATATAATATGCTATTTAAAATCAAAGCACTACGGGGGACCGAACCCGGATCTCATGTGGGCCGTGTGGGCCGTAGACAAGCACGCTCTCGACTTCGTCACAGCGACAACCCGTCATTTCCAAATATCCAGCTGAAAAACCAATCGTTAGGCGGGTTTTTTGGCTGGTGTTATATTAGTTTGAGTACTAATTCTTGATAACACTTTTCGTTCTCGACTGATCGCAAACAAGTCCAGCCAGCCATTAGACCGGGATAAAACTTTGCACAAAGCTAAGCAATGCGTGTCTGATTATCATATTAAAATTTTATAAAAAGTTATGGTTTGATAAGCTTTGATAAAACAAAAAACAAAAAGTGTTATCAAGAATTAGTAAAATTCAACCTAATAAAAGGATTGTATTGGCCAAATGTCACTTGTTGAATATAATTAATATATTAGTTAAATAATTGAAAAGCTTGATCATCTATTCTCTCGGAAGAAACATTCCTAATCGTTTAGTAAGTTAAAATAAAAATAAAGTTGTGGTAAAAGCAAGTTATTCAGTTATTATTGATAGTGGCTTCTATTTGTCACTAATTAGGTTGACATTACTAACCTAGACTTTATACTAACCTAGACACGCAAGTCTAGCTTAGTATAAAGCTCTTGGAAATTGTAAGAAATGTTACGTTAAACAAATTATTTAATGAATACTTTAATTTTAAAAATCCCTGTGGGTCTTATCACTTCAAATTTAGTGGTACATTCGAGAAGATATGCACAAATATTATGGGATTGATTCGGAAACGGCTCCTCTTTTTGGAGCTCTATTTACAGTAAGAGAAAAGTTGTTTTTAGTTTCACAAAAAACTATAGCACAATTCGACAAATGGGGAGATCTATCGCTTCCACAGTTTCTTCTGCGCTGGCATGAATTTCAGCGTTTTGCTCTACAAATTTTTCATCATGGTGGGAATATTATCTTCTTCAAAATTTCAAAATTATTCAAAAATTTGTGCAAAACAGAGTTTAGAGAGCTTTCTTATCACAACGGACTTTCTAAATCGACAAAAATTCACCTAAACCATTGAATCTTTGAACTGTTCCACTGAAAAAAGTATGATCTAGGTTTGGTTCACAATAAAAATCCACACGACTCTCAAATATGCTCAAATGAGCAATCGAACGAAACGACTCCAAATAGATCTCTTACATGCGCTGATTGCACAGGTTTGGAAATGATTCAAGATAGAAAATACTAACGTAAGTCCTCTATTAGACCGGCATGCCGCTCTATTTTACGATACCCCTTTTGAGTGCCGGTCTAATGTTCAAAAACATCTACCAAACTAAACCAAATGAGCTTCTTTGGACTACCAAAAAAATACATTTCAATCAATGAAAGATGAACATTTCATTTTATTTAAACTCTAACAAAAACAACAAAAATAAAAAAACATTATCAAATATCTAGCTAATCAATAAACTCTAATAGTACAATGAAATCAAACTTGCATTCATCATTTTCAGTGGTATCTAGTTTTTTCAAGATGTACCAAAATTTCTTGATCCATTCGAGCATCCTTCAGCTTTTGATATCCGGTCGGGATAGGTTCACTCATTTTGAAACAATGACCAAGCTGATAGAAATTCTTCTAACCAACCATGCCTCATCTTCAACTTGCATTCAGCTTCCTTAAACATTTTGATGCTTGTGATGATTCTTCCTGAAATCAGCCTTTTCTCGGCTCTTTGTGCTCTAATCCAAACGGCGAAAGCAGTATCAACAAGGCCATAAAATGCCGCCCAGCGCCATTAAACCGTTTCCCATTCTGGAGCTTTTTTGAGAAGTTCTTGTTTTCTCGAATCGACGATCGTGATGCTCCAAAATGTTTGACAGCTTCTTGGTTTGAGTTCTGCTTGGCGTTTTTGATCACTTTGAGCTTGAATTTCACCTCAAAGTCTCGCCGCTTTGTTCCTCTTGCACTCGTCAAATCCTCGGCTTCATTTGCATTCTTTCCTCGTTCGATCGTTTCTCTCGCAACGTAGCTGGAAAGGTGGTGACGAGCGGTACCCCTGTGTTTCTTATTTTCACATCGAAAATAGGCGAGAATTCCAGGACTGACCCTTGCAATATCCAAATGTGGTAACTCTGTGATCCACTACCCATTCTGTGATGCTCCAAAATGTTTGACATCTTCTTGTTTTGAGTTCTGCTTGGCGTATTTGATCACTTCGAGCTTGAGTTTCACCCCAAAGCCTCGCCGCTTTGTTCCTCTTGCACTCGTCAAATCCTCGGCTTCATTTGCATTATTTCCTCGTCCAGTCGTTTCTCTCGCTTCCTTATCTCCTCCGTCTTCACTTTCATCGTCATCGAAGCTTTTGTTTAATCCTTGTTGATAATCTCGATGATCACAAAATTCGGCAAAAGCACCTCATCCAACGATCGCTCGAAAGATTTGTTTGGTTGTTGGCCGTCTCTTCGATTGACATCTCCATCACCTAAAAAGAATATATTAATAAATGTAGCATAAAGATTAAAAAGAAAGAAACATATTAAACTGTCAACAAAAAAATAAAAAAGCAGAATCAAATAAAGTCAGAAACAAAAGATATTCAGTCGTTCAATTGAACGTTTCGAAATACAGGTAATGCTCATTTTTTATATGTTAATTTGGGGTGCTGCTCTATTTTTTGGTCCTTTTGAATGCCGGTCTAATAGAGGATTTGCGGTAAATTAGTTTTTTCATTTATTCTGGCAAAACTATAAGTGTTTTTCTTTGAAGCCTTCATAACTCGTGTAAACGAATAATAAATCTTATAAATATAATGGAATAAGGGACAAATCATTATCTTGAATGATTAGATAATGACAAATCATTATCTATCTATTACAGACAGCATGTCCTTTTATCTTCGAAGGAGCGCCTTGCCTGATCGTTCATTGCTTTGCTTTTTTTGGGATATACGTCAGAGAGTGGTATGTTACATTTTAAAAGGTTTTTCTCTTGAGAATTTCTTTACTAAAAACAAGTAGTTAGGGTCAATTGCAAGTACGGAAAAATCCTTTGCAAAAATGATGTTAGAAATGTCTAAAGTGAAACTTTCTTATCAATCTTTTCTTCAGGTGTAGCTATTTCTTTATCCCCGTCGATTTGTATCCTCTAATGGATGCGATAACGATGATTTATTTTATACGTGACTATCGAAGTGTGATCACCAATAAATGGTAAAAAAAGAATTATTATTGAAATCTTATGCTTAATACAGGAGGAAGGGGAAAATTCATTTGAATGGACCACAGACGTTGACGAAAAGAAGTGAAATCAGCAATACATCGAATTTCAAAACGATTCAAACTGAACAAGAATCAAGATCGAATCAATAAAAACAAAAATACAAGAAATTCTGGATTTTTTAAAATATAAAATAATTTTTTTGGTTAATAAATTTATACACATAATTTAGCATCTATAATTTTTGGTAACTCCAAAAACAAACAGGTTTAATGCGTCTTTGTTCTGCGTTTTTATTGACTTACCTTATAAAAGCTTGATAGTGAACGGTTTTCTCAGTATCCCTTCCATAGTTCACTAACGAAGTTCGACTGTATGTCGTAGCCGATTTGTAACGAAATTTTCAATGTAAACCAGCAAAACAGCCTGCCTAACGCGCGAGCTGCTTCAGAAATTGTAAAAATGATTGCCAGAAACGAATTCCCTGGAAAACCCCGCCATGCAAAATTTCAGCGTAAAATGAAAATAGCACACATGACGCAGTGGATAGCGCGCTCACCTCACACCTCACGTGACCCGGGTTCGACCCCGGCCAGTGACCACCTATTTTGACTTTTTGCAAAAATTTTTTTAAAAGGCACAACTACATGAAATTTCATTAAACATGTGCTTTAGCGCCTGGTATACTGGACGCGCCTGGTGCGCACACAGACAGAGACAGAGAACACTTTATATATACCGTATTTTCTCTAATACAGAGTCTTTTGGGGGCGGGATCCTTTTTGAGTTACATATCGTATACAGATATCAAAACAAAAACCGAAAATCGGAAATCTTCAAAAAGAGGCGAAAGATTTTATTTATACAATACGTTTATACGTGGATACCAATTTCGAAAAATACCCCACTTTTTTGGAGATGAAAATGTTTTATCGGTTTTTTGATTTCAATAGGAAAAACAAATTTTATGCAAATTGGAAGTGATGTGCAAAAAAAAATCCATTTTTTAGGTTCTCGACTTTTATTGGTGAAATTAACATTAGATTCCCCTGTTTGTATTAGAGCTTTTGCGGCAATTATAGAAACTAGACTTCGGAAAACAAAACTTAACCAAAACCAAAACCACCAAAGCCAAAACAGACCAAAACCAAAACCAAAACAAACCAAAACCAAAACCAAAACTAACCAAAACTCGCCAATATCTCGCGATTGGGAGGAGCTAGTGAAAATCTGTTTGCAGATTTGAAATCAGCGTCCAAAAATCTATTCCATAGGCTATTTTTTGTTTCGAAATTTCGAGGTCGTGTTTTGGTCCTTTTTTCGGTCGCGAGATTTTGGGGAGTGAGAAAAAGTGAAAGGCAAATTTGCATTTTGCATTAAAATTTGCATTTTACAATTTTAAATTTACATGTTAATTTATATGCAAATTGAGTTTTGGTTTGTTTTGGTTTTGGTTTTGGTTTTGGTCTGTTTTGGTTTCGGTTTTGTTTGCCGAACTCTAATAGAAACCCAATAAGATATGAGAAGACCGTAGTAATTAGACACAAAAAATTAAAAGCACGTTGACACTTTGAGGAGCCGTTAAACAAATGTGCCTTGTGGCTCGACGTGTATCAATGCTGAAAGAGTTTCCGAAATGCTTACTCTAATGTTTACAATGTGAGTTGTGATAATGTTGATGATTGACTTCAAGCTCTTTATGTTTCATTTCAATACAGCAGATACAGTAATCGGTTGTTTGACATTATTTGGTTCGTTTTTTCGCTTCCGGAGAAATAAAGCAGCGAGTAAACTGAAAAGAAAAGGAACGATGAAACAAGGAATGCATAATGCGATTTCCGATTTCAAGTTCTTAATAAAGTTCTCATTCTAATCTTTCATATTTTTCTTCTTAAACTAAAGTAATTAAAGGTCTGGGCTCTCCAATATTCTTTATTTGTTTTGTTTGTGCAAATGTTTTAAAAATAATTTTTCAATACCTTGGTTTCGCCAATTATTGGGTTGTCCAGTTATGAATGCGCGTTTTTTACTATTTTGTAAATTTCTCAAGATACCGAAATCAAGAAAAAGATATATATGAGTATTATTCGAAAGTTGAAGATCTCCTCTACATTTTGATACAAAAAGTTTTTGAATTTGTTCAGCTTTTGGGCAAATTGACTGCACAGAAGAAGAGGTGGCCAAAAAATGGAAGGGTGCCTTTGGATCAAGTTTTGGCTCCGCTCAAATTGAGTTAACCGTTTGATATTTGGCTAATAGATATATCAATACAACTTTTTTAAGAATATAACAATTTCAGAGCATCTTTACTTTTCTTTTCTTTTCTGGGGGGTTATTTTACACCATAAAACTTGAGGAATAGCTAAATTGAAATGGGTTTTTTCGAAAACGACCTCTCCCTTTGTGCAGTCAATTTCCCAAAAAGTTGAATGAATTCAAAAACTTTTTTATTCCAAAATGTAGAGGAGATCTTCAGCTTTCGAATGATATATAACACTCATATACAACTGTTCGATATCTTGAGAAATTTACAAAATAGTAAAACGCGCATTCATAACTGGACAACCCAATAATAGCCCTAAATTTCGATATGAAATTCCCCAAGTATCACCTGGCAACAAACTGATAGTTAAACATTTGAATAAATACAATCACATAGTAAATCAGATAATATGTGTTTCTGCCAAAGAAAAGCCATGAAACGATCAACAAACCCTTGTCGATATTTGGTAGAATGACAATAATGAACGAGTTTAAGAGCATCTAAAGAGTTTTTTGGATTCTCTATATCTGGATATTAAAAAAAGTCAAGTTCGATTCTGTCTTGGCTTCGGCCGATAGTCTGGCCGAAGATTTTGATGTCTTGGAATCAATTTGAATCTGAAACCTCATGGTTTTGAATCTATACATTCTACTACTAGCTAACGGCTGGAAAGCTAGAAATAAAACATTTGAAAAATGCATTTTTTCTTTACAGAAGGTACAATGGTGGACAAAAGTTCAGGAACTTGACCCAAAATGCGGAACAAAGTCCCCAATCTCCCCGTAAAGATGAAATCAGGCCAAGGTCATATAAGAAGTTTTCTAGCCTACAACCCCAACAGTCAATTTACAGATAAGAACCAGTATAAAGTTCTAAGCATAAGAACATTTTTTTCGAATTGGTGGAACTACCCGCGTTATCTTGCGTAAACAGCTGGCCATTCGCCATTTTTTAAGTTGCATGTGGAAGCAAAACTCTATCTATGATGTCACGATATTGGTATTGATCCATGATGCCCTGAATGCGCTCTAGTAGCCCGCGAGAGTCAGATGAGAAACATCCCCCAAACCATAACGTTGCCACCTCCATGTTTTACTGTACCAACCGTGTACCGTGAATCATTCCGGGCGTTTGGAGGGCGCCTCACATACTTAATTCCATCAATATTGGACAAGTTGAACCTAGACTGGTTCGATCATAAAACTTTCTTTCATTCTGCGACCGTCCAACCCTCGTGCAGAAGCTAATCGTGCCTTCTTGTTCTTAACAGAGACGAATGGTTTGTGTAAGCTAGAAGCTTTGTGTAAGCTACTCCTTATATGACTGTGGCCTGATTTCATGTTTACGGGGAGATTGGGGACTTTGTTCAACCCTTTGGGTCAAGTTCTTAAACTTTTGTCCACCACTGTACAGGGTGCGTTATAATTATTGCAACAAGATACTCAAGGTTTCACTGGAAACATTTTTAAACAGAAATAGCTTTATTTAACAGTAACAAATAAGGAAACA
Organism: Mesorhabditis belari; assembly: GCA_958450365.1. Classification (NCBI taxonomy): domain Eukaryota; kingdom Metazoa; phylum Nematoda; class Chromadorea; order Rhabditida; family Rhabditidae; genus Mesorhabditis; species Mesorhabditis belari. The sequence goes on along the minus strand of CAUEEP010000752.1, from coordinate 368,656 downwards.
ATAGATCATTCGATATGACCGCCTTTTGCCTTGATAACAGCCCTTAATCGGTTCGGATATGCCTCCACTCCGGCCCGAATGTCATCTTGAGGAGTCGCCTTCCATCCTTTGGTCAAAGACTTCTTCAAGGTCAAAGAGCAGACATTAGCCTCTAAGATTGCCCAAATGGAAAAGTCCATCACATTGAGATCCGGTGAGTTTGGAGGCCATTCATCCTTGGTGATCACTGAGGGAAAGTTGGCCACACACCAGTCCTGAACCGTCTTCTTCGTGTGAGCGGGAGGCAATTAGGCAAGAATAAAGAAGATAGAACGCAGCACAACAAAAAAGGGGGCAAAAAAATAAGAAAGCTGTTTGGAAGCTGTCTTTGAAGCTGAAAAGCTGTCTTTGAACTCTTGTTGCAATAATTATGACGCACCCTGTATATTTACAACTTGTGCATATTGTGGAGCCCGGAGAGAGTTAATCAAAATAAACATCCCAACTTTCTTCCTTATTTACCTGTCTCATTAGCAGGCTTTCCGCTCGATTCACTCTTGCACTATTCTTTTGTTTCAACTGAAACAAAAGTTTATCGAAGGCCAGTGGTTCTTCGTTTCCTACCATTTTCAGTTTCCGATTTGTCATGAAATCGAGTGCACACCCGAGAAATGCTGGTGAATATACTACATAAAAGTACACATAGCTGTTGAGCAAATTTCGCAAAGAAACGAGATCGCTCAGTTGCTCGATACCGATGCGCAATAGGGGAGGAATGAGAATTTGGACGAATGGCCAATGGAGGGTTCGATTGAAGTACATCCCGTCGAAGGAGACAGCAAAGAAACGACTGAAAAACGACTCAATGGGATATCAAAGGGGATTTTCAGCCTCTATTTGATTAGGGTTGTCTATAATACGAACCTGATTGAGATCATCACTTGATAGTAAATCACCACGTCTTGATCATCGTATTTGTACATGAAAGTGTTTAGATTTACCAAAAATTCATGGAGCCAACTCGGCAATCTGTAAATATAGCAATAATTTTGGTTAGCGGGAAATCGTGTAATATTGTAATGTTGTAATATTTACTCAATATGAGTGTAGATGAGAATAGCAGCACTTCTGAGTATTCCAATAAATCGAAAGACGTTCTCAAATGCAGCCAATGCACTGAAGATTCTTTTTGAAGCCGTTAGAACAAATCAGTTAGTGAGAAAAGAGGGCATTGAGTTTTTTGGCTGTTTCAGCTTTTTGGATATTCAAAGGATTATGGGGAGAGGATTGGACAAAATCAAGTCAAAGCTTGAGCAGACTTTGGATCAGTTGGAGGAAACTCTCAAACGCGAGAAGTCCAACAAAGCTAAAACTGAGAAAAAAAAGAGAAAAGCTGAGGGTGAGCTGAAGATTGTTAATGAAAACATGAAAACATCGAGGAGAGTAGCCGTCAAAAGCTCGACTTGGAGAATAACTTGAAGAAGGAGGCCGAGTTGCACATAGCCGGCTTGAGGATTTGGATGGGAAGGAAAGCATTTGGATGGAAAGGAAAATCTTCAACGACAAATCAAAGAGCACCAATCGAGTGGCTCGGAGATTGAAGAAGAGCTTGAAGAAGAGCTTGAAGAAGAGCTTGAAGAAGAGCTTGAAGAAGAGATTGAAGAAGAGATTGAAGAAGAGCTTGAAGAAGAGCTTGAAGAAGAGCTTGAAGAAGAGCTTGAAGAAGAGATTGAAGAAGAGCTTGAAGAAGAGATTGAAGAAGAGCTTTTATGCTTACGAAAGTGAGGAGATTATGGGTTTAGCTTAGAACCACGTTCGGTTCGATTCAGTATAAAACCGAACCAAACCAAAATTTTTCGGATTTCAACTTACACCGAACCGAACCAAGCCGAACCCTTTAGGTTTTCGTTATGATTTTGAGGTTTTTAGTTTGGTCTTCTTATAAATTTTTCCCCCAAACCGAACCTAATCAAGAAATTTTGGTTCGGTGTACACTGAAAGTCTAGCAAAGCGAAAAAGCTACACCGAAGCAAAGCTCTAGTGTAGTTAATGTCCACTACACTCTGCTTTACTTTAAATACAAATGTCGAAACACAAAGCGGGAACCGAAAAGCGAACCGAATCGGTGTCGCCAAGCGATCATTCGTCGCCGGGAATAGAATTGCGAAAAATGTAGTGACCGAACTCATGACAACAATCTGAAATGTGTCAATTAAAGTGTCCAGTATATTGAAAACCGAAAATCGAAAACCCACCACAGCTGTGCCCCAAGAGATTGCTATGTAAACAGTCATCAAAAGATCATAGTTGATATCCGGTTTATGCTTTACTCGAATGAGAGTCCAATATTGCTTGCTAATGAACTCAATTAGACAGCTGGCCCCTGAACTCATTTATTTGACAGGCTTTGCGAGTCAAACCTTTTACCTAACAATCCGATCGCTAGCAACAAAGCATGGTAAAATTCTCGAAAACTGGCGATTGATTGGAGAAGGGACATCTGAACAATTTGTACAGAGCTTTGCATAAATCGGGTATAAAGCCATAATGAAATTGAGTCGAAACACACCTTTTCAGTTGTCTCTTGGTCTCTGCCAGTAGGCGGTGATGGGGTGAAAATCTAAATTTTTCATTCCTCCAAGGCCTTTCTTTCAGGGGATTCTCAAGATTTAAATCGTCAAAATTCGAAACAAAATCCTAGTGAGTCACCCTTTTCCCTGTCCTTTCTTTCCCCTTTCTTTCCCCGCTCACCGGCCTCTTGCCAAAGCTTAATAGCCAAAGCTAGTATAGGTCAACTAATCTAAATTTCTTGGATATCTTGTACTTCAAAGCTAGTGTATGTTTAAAAATTTGAAGATATTCATTCAGTTAGACAACAAAGTATTTGGTGAGCTAAGGATGATGTCTATTGGAATGTTTAACGGTAAATAGAATAGACCTTTTGTGTATAATTGAAACATCAAGAAAAACGTGAGGCTTTTAAAAATGAGAAGATAGAGTTGTGTCGATAATTACCCTTGTTTAGGGCCAAAGAATATGTGTAATTATCTTGGCGGAAAAGTGGAGGTAAATTCGAGGTTTCAAGAAAGATTTATTGTTATTGTGATACTCCGATAAGCAATTAAAGATCGGAAAATAAACCTGGCAAATAAAATGAACGAATAAAATGAGTTTTGTAGTGACGTGAGCAGCTATCTTTTTGATAATACTTATAATTCGTGCATTATGTAATCTTTCTATCTTTTTTAACTCTTAACGAGTCTGCATTTGGATGAGGTTGTTGTATATAGAAAACTGTGTAAACTTTTTATTTCAAAGGCAACTTGTGCGATAAAATAAACTTTCTGATCGAGAGTTCCCATTTTCGAGAGTTCCCGAGAACTTTTTCTCCTCGAAACGCCGAAATTCCTCGTCCAATTCTTGAAAGAAACTGAATTCACCCTTGAAAAATAAGGAATTTTTCAACAACGTCATCCTCGATTCATTTTCTTGTAAGACTCTGGAGAAGCTTCAAAACACTGTTTCTTGTCAATTGTATTGTTTGGTTTGCAAAGCAAGCGGTGGTTGGCTTATAAGCAATCTTTCGGATGCGATCTGCGGAAGGATTGCCCAGCAGGGCCGCTAGGATTCGATGCGAGCCTAGCCCCGAGCCATTTGAGCTCCAAGGACGCCGCACCCAACTAACTGAATCCCATGACAATTACTCGACCTTGCCATTCCTTTTGGACTTTCAGTTTATTCGATTTGTGTGAGAATGGCAACCACGCTTTCCCGGAGATTGTTTTTGTATGACTCAAATGTGCACAAATTAATGATTACAAAGCCAGGCATTTTGTATGACGGTTAATCATTGAATCTTCAAAAAGTTGATGTTTTATATCACAAGAAGTAGATTTTACTGCTTTTGTTGGAATTGAAAAATAAAATTATGATGAAAACGTAAAATACTTGATAATATAACATTTTCAATCGCTGACCGCTTGTGCCCAAAAAAATAGCTGAAAATTCGTTTTAATAGCATTTTTCTTCTATTTTCAAAACATAAAAAGAGTTTTCAAAAATGTTTATGTGCATTGCATTTCAATAAATAGCCGTTTCTCATTTTTACACTTTTTGCCTCTTGACTAAAAGAAGAGGAGACGACTTTTCTTGTTGTCTGACTAGATGCGACTAAAATTTCGCTATTTTAAGCACAATCAATATCGCCACACGAAAAAAGGCACTAAGTTTGCGTTTTCTTTGCGTTTGCGTTTTCTCACTAATTAGTTTTTATTCAATAATCAAATCAACCAAACGATGAAAGAAATTGGTAGTGGAGGTTTTTCGAGCGTTTTCCTTCTCGATGACCGCGAACCGTGAGTAATTTTTGGTAGAATGTACAGTACGTTGCAAAATGACCACCCTCGATTTTTGCGACTTTTGATTTTAAATAACTAAAAATTTCTTAAGAACCAAACCATCGATTCTTCTGAAATTTTTTACTCAAAAATTGAATAAACTTTGAGAATTAATTGCCAAAAAATCAGAACCAGCTTCTGGTATCATTTTGAAGATTTCGCCGATTCTAGTGTCTCAAGTCACTTTTTGAGTGTTTGCCTTCAAATAAACTTTTTGTGGTCAAAATTTTAGAAATTGAACTAAACTTAAAAACAAATATTAACGTAAAAATGAACAAAAATTTCTAATGGAACCAAATTTTAACCGAAGCTTTAGTTTTCAAGAAAGCCTCTTTCTTATGCAATGTCAGGGAAAGTGGTTTTAAGAAAAATACAATTTTTAAACCATGTGAACCCCCTTATCTAATTTTTCGAGGGGTCCGGGGGATGGGGTAGGGAAAAAAAATCGAAGCCCCGGGGCTTTAATTACAGTATTTACGGTATCTTTATTAGCGGTATTAGCCATGAACTTTTGAAAAATAAGCTCAGTTTAAAAAGTAGACTTTTTTGAGTTTTCCATTTTCTCCCTGGCATCGCATAAGAAAGAGGCTTTCTTGAAAACTAAAGCTTCGGTTAAAATTTGGTTCCATTAGAAATATTTGTTCATTTTTACGTTAATATTTGTTTTTAAGTTTATGTCAATTTCTAAAATTTTGACCACAAAAGTTTATTTGAAGGCAAACACTCAAAAAGACACTTTTTTGGAAACTAAAGCTTCGGTTAAAATTTGGTGAAATCTTCAAAATGATACCAGAAGCTGGTTCTGATTTTTTGCCAATAAATTCTCAAAGTTTATTCAATTTTTGAGTAAAAAAAATTTCAGAAGAATCGATGGTTTGGTTCTTAAGAAATTTTTAGTTATTTAAAATCAAAAGTCGCAAAAATCGAGGGTGGTCCTATCATTTTGCAACGTACCGTAGAGAGGGCTAGGGGCTGACTAGGCGTGAAAACGGTTTCAAATCAATTCAAAAAAAGTGCAAAAGAAATTTGAAAATCAAATGCCAGAAGAGGAATTGAGCCCGCAACTAACCTCACCGGGCGTCGCTTTTTTTGTGGCAGATCGGAGCGGATCCCCGGAAAACACCCGGGCTCACCACGATAATCGATTGAAATAGGGAGGAGATTTAAAGGGACCAAGAGGAGAACTTCGCTCAGAAAGTGGTGCAAAGCTATGTAAATTTCAGCCCTCTTTTGAACATTCATTTTTTGTTTTTTTTATGCTCATACATACATACAAATAGAGACCAAGAGAGAAAATGTCCGCTTAGGGCCAGAAAGTGATGCATTTGATCGGTAAATTGAATTCCCAATACTATTGGGTTCACTAAACTCACAACACGTAACAAACGCAAATTGCAGTGTTTATTTTTTAGCTTTTTTAGCTCCGGATCCTTTAACTTTTATTTGTCTCTCTATGTTTCTAACCCAAATTTAGTCCGATCACGATGAAAGAGAACCTTGAAGATCAGTCAAAAGAGATGAGAATCTTGAAGGAATTGGTCCATTCAAATATTGTTCGCTTCATCGATCAACCACTCGATTTCGAATATCTTGGAAAGAAATTCCCGATATTTATGGAGTACTGTGAAGAGGGATCGCTGAGTAATGGTCGACTTTCGATCTTGTTTTTATCGTTTATTTTCTCAATTTTAGTGATCTTTGATGTGACCATCAATTATTCGGTGTCCACTCTCATGAAATGGACACGCGAGATTCTTTGTGCTTTAGTTTATCTCAAATCGAATCGAATTGCCCACCGAGATGTGAAGAGTAAAAAGTTGGGTTTGGGGGTTTAGAAAATAGAAATAGAAATATTGGATCGGATTTTATTGGATCGGATCAGAAACCAATCAATTTAATCAGAATTTGGAACATTTCGATGTTTCACTCGGATTTTATTATTTAAATACCCTAAAGTCGCGAGTATAAGTTCTGTTTGGTTTTCGCATGCAAATTGACGGCTGTCTCCGGTGCGGTGTGTCGAGGGTTCGAACCCCGCTGCAGCATAACTTTTTTGCTTTTTAAGAACAATAATAGAAGTAAATTTATTGAGGGTTATAGCAATTTTATGCTGTTATTTGTTGCTCCGGGCGTGGCTCGGCGCGTCCGCCCTGCTCCTCTCCGGTGCTCAGTCTTATGGATCCCTCCCTGGCCTCTTCATCCAGCCAAAGTCCACGTCGACGGTCGAAAGAGATGCTTTCCAGCGTCTTCTTCAACACTATCGTCTGGATGTATCCATGCACATAACAAATAGCAATGGTGATAGGCTGTCACCCTGTGATATCCAAGAACAATAATAAAAGTTCTTAGGTATCAACAGATAGCCCTGAATTTCAGCTATTTTTTGATAGCTAAGCGCGCATTGTAGCATAAACCATTGTCGAGAAAAACTCGTTCCAGGCTAGACTACGCAACACTCCGCACCGTCATTATGGGGGTGGGGTACAGTATTTACGGTAGTCACAGATCAATGGATTTAAGGTAAATTAGGTAATTCGTTGGTTTACAATTAGTGCCTTTTGAAAAGGAGTAACAATAAGATTTCATTGTATTCATTTTCCTAACCTGATAGTAAGCCTGAAATTGTTGAGCGGCGATCGCCCTCTTCGCTTGCTCATACGAGTTGAGGAGCTCTTGTTGCTTTTGTTGATACATCTGAAATGATCGAAAGATTTAAACTTGAATAATTACATTTCATGACAATTATAGAGCTACCAGCCGAAAAACCCGTCTAACAGCACTACGGGGGGTCGAACCCGGGTTGTGTGGGCTGTAGACAAGCGCGCTCCTGACTGCGTCATGGCGACAGAAAGTCTGGGCCCAAAACATACACGAAAAACCCGCCGCTAGGCTATTTTTTTGATAACCAGCCGAAAAATCCGCCTAACAGCCAGAAAACAGCGGGTTTTTCTGGCCAAGTCTTTCGTCGCCATGGCGTAGTCAGGAGCGCGCTTGTCTACGACCCACAAAACCCGGGTTTGACCCCCGTAGTGCCACTCAATTTTGAAATTTTGATTTTTGATTTTAAATGGTACAACTATATTATCTTTTAAGACTTTTTAAACAATTTCAGTTTTTTTGGCTCAAAGATGGCTGAGAAAAAGTTCGTAGAGACAGACGGACGGATGGACAGACACTGCTCTTTTATATTTAGTAGATACAGTTTTATATATTATGTTTTGATTCCCCCTGCCAACATTCTACAAAAAGAAGCGCGTAGACGTTTGTTTTGAGACATAGAAGGACCCTTTTGCAAGCACTAGAATTGGGGAAAATGGGGAAAGTGAATGGGGGAAAAAGAGAGCTGTAAATAGATGAGAGAATGACAGGAATAGACACTACTTGAAGGAAAAAAAAGAAAAGAAAAGAGAGACTGGTTCCGGGTTCATTTGGATTATCGTATACTTGTAGGAAATGGATCAAAAGGAAACGGAAAACGAAACCAAATAAGAAAACAGATTAAAATCCTTGCAAATTAATCAAAAATCCTACGCATTTTAATTAGACAAGTTTATGAGATTCAAAATTGAACGAACGTAATTTTGAGACAGTTTTGAGACAGTTTTGATACTTTAAGAGTGATAAAGGCAAGCTTGACTGGGACAAGAGTTACGGCTTTGAAGATTTGAAAGTGAATTCTGGGTATTTATTACAGGAGTAGTCCAAGCTAGACTTGTAACGAGAAAAATTTGTCGCTCCTTTTTTGCCGATTTTAATCTGTTGGCAATTTAAGCTGTTTTTTCAACATCAACCCTTCTATTTTGACTATTTTGACTATCATTCGATGCAAAATGAAATTATGCGTCGAATGATACTAAAATCAACTCGAAATCTAATATCCACGCAAAGTTATGAGGCAAAAGGTTAAGTCCCGCCCATTGTGAGCGGGGTTTAGGTTTTTAGCCAACAACTTTGCATGGATATTAGATTTTTAATTGACTTTGGTATCATTCGATGCACAATTTTATTCTGCATCGAATGATAATTAAAATAATCAAAATCAAAGGGTAGGTGCTGAGAAAAACACGAAAAAGCTTAAACTCCCTCCGTTCCTTTTATGACCCGTTTTGCAGTTAGCAATCTACGTATTTTGCTCGTATCTTGGCCGAGTTTGTTTGAAAAACGTTGAATTTGCTTTCATTCGACTCAAAATCAAATTTTCTATCGAATGAAAGCAAATTCAAACGTTTTCTCAAACAAACTCGGTCAAGGTGCGAGCAAAATTCGTTTGCCAACGGCAAACGGACCAAAAAAAGGGGCGGAGTTAACATGGCTGCTTCAAGATAGGCTCCGTTTTTCCCTGACTTAATCTAAAGTCCCAAAGAAGTCAAATCAGATTAAGCTATTAGTATAATTCATATCTGCATATGACTAACTATAAGATAGGCTAATTTAAAAGCTCTGAACCATGTAACAAGCAGATTTAGAACCTTTCCCCCCGACTAAATCCAATTCTTTTTCAAAATAAACCGTTCTCTGCTCTCGTGCAACCTTAAAACAGCAAAATGCGAAAATTTTTAGTCTAAATTCTATTCTCCAAGAAAACGCTAAAATCCTTCGCTTTCCTGCGTACATAGTGTTCAAAAACGCTGAATTATTAATGAAGTTTTTCAAATTCTCAACGACAAAATACGATTTTGAAAAAGATTTTTGAACTTTTCAAATAAAAATCTTGTTATTTCTAGAAAAAAGTGCAAAATAAATGCTTTTTTTCCCTTTTATGGTAAACAAATTCGATCAGCCGGTTTCCTATTTTCGGAGGTAGTTTTTTGCAAAGCAGAAAAAAAGCTTTTACAACACCCCTCAGAAAATGATTCTTTTCTGATAAGCGATAGTCATTAAATGTTAATTTTATTTTGTTTACCCTTTCTTGATTCAGGGCAAAGTTGATTCAAAAAAAAGAAATCTGTTTTTTTTTTTGCAGAAATAAAGAAATAAAAGTTTGGCTTAGGAGTGCGATTACATTTTCAAGCTTTTTTGGGGATAAAGTGCTGAACGGCTTTGTTAGCATTTGAACTGTAATAATCTACTACTATATAAAAGTAGATAAAAGTAGATCTACTACTATAATCTACTATATAAAAGGCAAATGTCTGTCCGTCCGTCACACGCACTTTTCTCAGCATCGATCGAATTACGATCTTTTTTGTTAGATTGGAACATTATTCTGACTCCAAAGATCAGAAAATTTTGGCTGGTTTTAAGGTAAAATTGGTACATGCGATTTGTGTCAATCTTTCAAGTAAGGATACAAGGGAATGACCCAAAGTGGAGAATGAATTGACAAAGCTGACAAGGGAATGATCCAAATTCGGGCTGACGTTTCAGGATAAGCTCGGAGTACAAACATCAGTCGATTATCGGGATTTCACATACCTATTCAGTTTCTACCCAAAAACTTTTCTTTTGTTGGTGTTTAATAATTTTTCCTAGTGCACTGTAATAGGCTTAAAAATGGTATTTGTTTGTTTTTCCAAAAAAAGCAAAAATTTGTCGGCGGCCGGACTCAAACCCATCGGGGAAAGCGGCTCGGGTTCCATAGTCCGGCCCACTATCCTCTAGACCATCACTGCTCTTTCTTCGCTCGCGAAGTGGCGCGCTAGGAATAGATATTTGGGATGTCCATAACCGACTGCTGCCACTCCGAGCCGATAAGAGCGCGCCACACGTGACTAAAGCAAAAGCAGCGGCGGCCTAGGGGATAGTGCGCTCGACTACGGAACCCGAGCCTTTTTTCCCAATGGGTTCGAGTCCCGCCACGGACAAACTTTTTTGAAAAACAGACAAATACCATGGCATTGTACACAATTTCTTCTTTACCCCATCTGTACTTGCCCCTTCCCCTTCGAGAACTCATTTTCCTTCTCAGCTTGCCACTTTTACTTTCATATATCTTTTTTGCTTTATTTAAGAGAAAAGAGATCACGATGTGGAGACGCAGAGAGAAAAATTGAGCCAATATCAGCTGAGGGATGGCTAAGAGAAGAGAAATTTCTATATGAGGATGGAAATCGACTATAGAAATAGACATTCTTAGAGAACATAGAGTGAAAAGAGTAATCCCGTGCCTCGTTTTTTTTCCCTTGGCTCTTTCGAGATATCTAATAGGAGGCCCGCGCCCGGGGCGATGGATCGACTGAGAGACAAAAATAGCTTCACCCAAAATAGAAAACTGAAAGGAAAAGGAGAGCAATTTAGCCGCAGCCCGCTTTTTTTTTCTTTCTAATTTACATGAACCCATATGAGGTCTGGAAAAAAACCAAAAAAAAAGAAAGTATAGAGGTAAATGGGATGAATGAATTTTTAAGTTGAATGAGGCGTTAGTTTTCGTTAACAAAAACTTTAATAATCAAAATAGATCTAACAGCTTAGAGAAGATCTATTGTAAGAAAAGATATTCATTTTTTAAACATATAAACAGCTTGAGTATTTTAATGAGCTGGCAAGTCAACTACCAGTTTGCTACAGTATTTAATATTAACCAGATGGCCAGATGGTTAATATTAAATAGGAGTCTTGTCCGGTTAGGAGTCTTGTCTCTTAAGCGGAAGGTCGAGGGTTCAATTACGCTGGCAAGATAAAAATGTTTCTTTTTCCCCCCAACCAAGTGGGTTTTTCTTTCACAACATTTAGGGTAATAGGGGTAATAGGGGTAACGGCCGCAGTGCTATAAAATTGTGTGTTTAGACCTTTATTTCTTATTATGTATCCTTTTATTGTATCATATTATTGGTTTTCAATAAATGTATTTTTTTAACATAAATATAACGCAATAGTTTGTGTAATATTCCAGCCAAGAAACACTATAAATGATAAGTTTAAACCTAAATACATTACAGACGTGATAAGCCTTTCAAACAGATAAAAAACCAATGAAAACGATTGAAAAAATGCTGAAAATTCAAAGATTCAAGGAAAGAAGCGTTCTAGACAAGATAGTAAAGTTTTGAAACCAATTATTGACCATTCAAGACATCTAAAAGGTAGTTATATACATAAAAAGTTAGATAAAAAGCTTTAAAACTGCAATGATCATAAGTTGTGGAATAGAAATTGATTCAAAATAGACATAAGCGCTATCTTAGCTGCAAGCTACAAGCTCAAACTACAAACCGTTGTAGACGCGCTTAGAATAGAGATTTTTCAAAACTTTTTTTACCAAAACATTGAGTCAACTTTAGGCTTTCGAATGACACCAAAAAAAAGAAAATCCATCATCTCCACTCCAAGAACGAGCTATTTATAGCCGTTTGTAGTCTCGTCTCATTGGACGAGACTAAAAACCTGGAAAAAACATTAAATCACCGGACATAGAACATAATTTGGCTTGATTTTGGTGTCATTCGAAAGCCTAAAGTTGGCCCAATGTTTTGGTTAAAAAAGTTTAGAAAAATCTCTATTATACGCGCTTCAACAAGGGTTTGTAATCTGCCCTGTAGTTTGTAGCGGCCATGTCTAATTCAAAACAATTCAAAACCGAAAAATAGACTATAATTGAAGTTTAAACTGTTTTCAAAGAAATTCTAAAACAATCACTGTTTTTTTTCATTAAATTATTATTAAATAATTAAAACGGTCATCTAACAAAGACAGAAAATGTACTAGAATAACTAGAAAGAATCATCAAAACAAAGCTCTGCATCTAAATCAATGAGTCAAAAACATCTTAAAGAATTCAAATTCAGCTCCAAAATTGTATCCAAACAGATGGTAATTTTAAGTTGAAAGATTACTCAGCTTTTAAACCCAATAATTTGAAATTTTTTTCTTTATGAATGCCTATTTCTGGTCTAGATTAGTCCCTTGATTATAGTCAAGAAATGTCATCAATTTTTTTTGTAAAAATCGGCAATAAAATTTTCAATCACAATATTGTTTATCCTTTTTCTAAATTTGGAAATAATTTTCTATAGTTTTTTCTCAAAAAATTCGGATTGATTGAATGAAAAATTGAACGGAAATAACGAAAAAAAAGGCTTATGTTTTATTTGTTTGCATTTGAGCAGGTGCTTTTGAATGGTGAAGCTGATGCTTACGAAAATAGAAATAGGAGAAATTTGACGGAAACGTCATAGATTAGAATTTGAAATTTCCGAGTGAGCTTTGGTTAAAATAAAGGAATCTAGAATAAAGGAAAAAGTAAAGGAAAGTAAAGGAATTTCTGGAATTTGAAGCAGAAATTTGGAATAAGTGGCAAAAATTTTAAAATGGTTATTAAATGGAGTTGCTGACTGAATCGCCTTTTGAAAAGTTTTCAAAATGCTTGATTATATCATAGTTTACATTGGTGCACAGATTTTAGACACTTTAAAGCAAATATAGAAAACTATGGGTATAAAGCTAGCTCGTTCAACCGTCAAGCAAAGCTCAAGTGAAATTTCTCTTAAGATCGTGTGATTCATCATGTTTTTCTAAAAGTAAAAGTACAAAAAAGCCAACGTTGTCTCTTAGTTTATAAATATAAAACATAAAAGTTTGATAGAAATAGAAAAAGAATAAGAAAAACTAGAAAATGTGGTTCTTGCGTAGTTTTCGGGTATTTTGCATGGGTCGTCACACTTTGAAGACCTATAACTTTGTCCAAAGTTAACATTTTTGTTAACATTTTATATCATTGTACAGAGGACATTTCAGGCTTTCAAATGATAACAAATAGAGGTTGATTGGACAAATTTGGACAAGAAAATCAGAGCCAACTCTGACCAATGAGGTCTATCCGACTCGGGTGTCGTATCGCCTGGTTTGCATGGGAATGAAAAATTCAGTCAAAGCTTTATTTTGTATCATTTGAAAGCCTGAAATGTCCTCTGCAAAATAATATAAAAAGTTAGCAAAACTATTATTTTTGGATAAAGTTATAGGCCTTCAAAGTGTGTCGATCCGTTCAAAATACCTGGACCTTTCCAAAATACTCGGAAACTACGTAAAAGCCGAAAATGTACGTAAAAGAGAAGAAGCAGCTATAGAAAAGAGCGTCTTTTAGAAAACATGATTTGAATGATTTTATTTGAGTTTTATTTGAGTTTTATTTGATTTGATTTGATTTGATTTGTTAGAAGAAAACTCTATTTAAGATTACTTAACCAATTCTATTTTCTGATGTTATAATAATGGAAAATAAGTGTCTGAGATTGTTCAAAAAAAAAGAAATGAGAAGAAGTGTGATGATTTTTTTCTATAAAAAGTCATCTAGTCATCTTTAATTGCTTTTATATGGTGTTTTTAGATATTCAGCTTTCAGACTCAGTAACAATTAATGTATTTTCGATCGAACCAACCTGCTGTATTAAACTCAAACGCTCGGCGGCGGTGGCCAAATCGACGCCACCTAATGCTTGGGTGTCACCCGATGCAGAGCCCTCGCCTGTAAACATCAATTTTTCAGAAATGAAAGCAGAAATGGCGATGGCGATTGAATTTATTGACTCAGCTAAACTGTTTTTTTTTTTGCTCGCCTCAAAAGCCCCGCCCAATTCTTCTCTTGTTGAATCAAATAAAATGTGCTATTACATAAAGTCGACGTACTTGGAAGAGAAAAAAAAGCTTTTCTTTGGAAAATAAAATTTGATCGCTTCACAAGGTTTATTGGCTAGTTTGATTCCTGTTTTGTACTTGAGTTTGTGCTGCATTTCTAGAATTGGAACTTCTTTGAAATTAAGTTTATTTATGGGGAAAAGGATTGGAATGAAGATGAATGATAGGCTGTACTAAAGTCGAGTCCTAGAAAAACAAGACCAGAATCTAGAGCAGTACCTACAAGACCAGGCAATAAACCCAGTGTTGTCCTGGTGCAAAGGTAGTTGAAACAATCTGTAAAGTCGTCTTTATATGTTAAAATTTTACACTAGGGTTTTTGATGATGCTGAATCGATTGATGGTATTTTTAAAATATGATTTCTTGTTATTTTGATGTTATTACACATGGCTTTGTTTTTTTGATTTTTTGATGCTTTTTCCTCAGTTTTGTAACTTTTTAACTAAGTTTTTCTTAAGTGTATGGCGCAAGTGACTTTAACAGCGGCTAGGCTTGAATTGAAGGCGTTTAACCTCTTAAGAGAATAGGAACCAAACAGGAACCAAATGAGAATGGATGAAACTCGTGATCAAGAGTGACAAGGATTTCGATGAGCTGGATGGCCGATATGAGACTGCTTTGGAAAGATCTGATATTAGACTGCTTTGGAAAAGTTGCTTGAATTGAGTATCAAAACATAGAAAAATATCAATGTGTAATAACATCATAAAGCTGTTGCTAAAGCTACTTGCGCCATACACTCAAGAAAAACTTAGTTACAAAGTTACAAAACTGAGGAAAAAGCATCAAAAAATCAAAAAAATCAAAGCCATGTGTAATAACATCAAAATAACAAGAAATAATAGTTTGAAAATACCACCAATCGATTCATCAACATCAAAAACCCTAGTGTAAAATCTCAACATATTAAGACGAGTTTACAGATTGTTTCAACTATCTTTGCACTGTTATCTTGACTTCTGGATTAGGATTGGATCAGAACCGGCTTTTCCCTTGGAACAACTCTAGTTTTTAGCAAATATAGGGAAAGAAAAATGACTTTAACGTTATAATCTTTACGATATAAAACCTCAAGCCTAGCTTATGATACATCTATTTTAGACATGGGAAAATCCCAATCCAAACTTAATTCCACTTTTGTTTTCTTGGCCGATTGCTCTAAAATTTGTCTAAATTTTGTCTACGATAGAAATCGACATTTTCAGCTTGTTCGGTTCGGTTAGATTCGACTTGGAAGTTTTCTATGCCTACTCTGTGTGAACATTTGTTAATCGATTCAATCAACATTCAATGTTGATCGATTTCAAAATTCAATGTTGATCGATTCAATCAACCATCCATAACAATCATTGTTCAAATAAACTTACCCTTACCGGATTCGCCTGACGAACCGGGCGGTCCCGCCTCGGACATCTCGAAGTTTAAAGAAAATCACAGATGATTTAGACTAGATAATAATTGGTGTATTAAAATGGTACCTGAAATTGGAAATTGAATGGATTGGTGTAAAATTGTGAACATTACATGGAGAATGAAGTAATTAAGTATCTTCAAAAAACAAAATGCTAGTATCTACAAATTTCCACAAAGTTCAACAAAGAAACACAGCCTAAAATAGAAAAAAATTGTATTTAAAGCTATGTTTTTGTAGCTTTAAATATAACATTGCGCTTTTTTGGTTTAAATATAACTTTTTATGATCTATGAATGATTTTGTGTATGTTTTCTATCATTAACTCTAAACGATCAATCAAGACTTCTTTAAAAATATTCTCAAAAACTGCTTCACTGAAAATTTAGAAGAATTGACTTTGAAAAGGGAAATGAATGAGTCAATCTAGTAGTTAAAGGTCTTTTTTTTCAATTTTAAGCGTCTAAATTAGACGTATGAATGATTTTTGTGTGTGTTTTGCTATTTTTGATGCTAATAGAATCAATTTTGTTTGAAATTGGGAAACTTCTCCGCTAATTTCCCCAACAATTTAGCCAAAAATAGATCAAAAACGGCGCCCCTTTTTCTTTCGAATAATCGTTAGGTGCCAAAAATTGACGTAAGAAAAATTTCTACAAGAAAATCGCGGAAGTGATAGAAAAAATTGATCACACGAGTATTTTTAGTGGTTTTTTTTTTATTTCTTTTCACAAAAAATCGTCATCCACTACAGCTGACTGGAGAATATTATGATGTTGACAATGGTTAAAAGCTGGAAATCGATTAGAAAACGATTAGATGATCAAAAAACTTACTAAACAAAAACAAGATATGGACAGAGCAAAAAGAGTTTCGCTGTTTGATTTATCAAACGGATCAGGGTCACAATCAGTATAGCTGTTTGATGTTAGTTAAAAGTAAACATTTTTATGAAAAATACTTTAAAATAAACCTGTATTTCAAACCGAGAACAATTAACTTTGGAAATCGAAAAAAGGAAAACAAAAATGTGGCAAGCGGACTCGAACTAGGAAGACTCGGCCTTTTATTCTAACGCACTGCCATCTGGCCACCGCTGTTTCATAATTGGGCTGGGAAATCTACTTATAAGCCCAAAGTGTGATTTTCGAATCCCATACTTTGCACGCTTATAACTTTTGACAAAGTGCCTGTAGTAAAAACGGAAAGCAGATTCGGAATCAGCGTAAAATTCTGCGTCAAATGAGTATATGGCTCGTGCCATTTGATCACCACATCCAGTGTAAATTCCCTTATTAGTATAAAAAGAAAAGTTGGATGGTTGGTGAAACAGAACTAGCTTCAAATCCTCAAGAACAAAGCTTATTGCGAAAAAAAACTTTAGGTGCTGTTGTTGCGCTTTTTCCTGTGTTTAATTTCTGTCATTAACTCAAATTCTAATCACTAAAGGGGTACTCCGGCCCAAGGAAAGTCAATGTTAAATTGGGCACCTTTTTTTCACGTCTTTTTAAGTTTAACTTACATCTTTTTTAAAATTATACTTTTAGAATGTAATGTTTTCTATTAAAAAACAAAAAATTATTTAGGATTGCTGTTAAATTTGAGAAAATACATGCAAAAGAAAAGAACGCAAAGGCTAAAATGCAATTGGACGGAACCTTTATATATATTTTACCCAAACATTCACGTTTTTGGGGTGGAGCGGAAAGCAAAAATCGCGTTTTTTTCATTTCCCGATTGGAAACCTTATTTTTCATATAGAAAATAGTTGTAGAGAAGACTAAAACACATCGAATAATAACTATATAATAATTGAATAATATAATCGAATATATAAATAACTGCGATTCTTGAAAGTCAACTTTTAGGCCCGAGTATCCCTATAACTTGCATTGATATCTTTCAAAAACGAAAACCCATCTAGTTAAAGTTAGTTAAAGATAGGCAAATTAACATTACTAAATTAAAAGCTTTAATAAGTAATATCTTTATCGTTCAAAGAGGTCATGAGCGAGAAAAAAAAAAGGAGAATTCCGCGCAATTTCACCCACAACTCGGCTCTTGCTGCGGGAAAATCGATTAGACGGCAAAAAAAAAATTCGTGGACGCCTAAAAATAGCTCTCTTTCACTACAAATTGAAAAGTTCATCCGGATTACGCACGCAAAGCACACTAAAATTGAACTTTTTTTTTTCTGCAAAAGCAGACTTGCTTTTGGCTTTCAATTTGGATTTTGAAAGCTCTCAAAATTTTTTGAATCAAATTCTCCTTAATTCTTGAAATCCACCGATTCGCACTCATTTTCTACGTAGATAAAATGAATTTAGATAAATTTAATAAACAAAAAACAATGAATGAATGTTCAAAAGAATGTTTTTGTTTTGATAATAAGGCACCCTTTATTCACAAAAAGCCGCCAAATGGGGTCGGCTAAAATTAATTTTTTCAATTGTAAGAAAAAAAAAAGGAAAAAAAGGGGGTTCCGGTTGGAAAAGAATGATCAATGTGGAATACAATTTGTGATTTGTTTGAATACAAAAATCTTAGGATATTGGATTTAAAGATTAGAATTTAAAGTATTAAATAGTTGAGTCAAGGTTTTTGATTGCTTTTTTCAAATTCAATATACTGTTGTTTTGAAATTTTGTATTACTTTATGTAGCGAGATCTTTTTTTTTTAAAGTTTAACATGCTTTTAGCTAAGAATGTTTTTGTCAGTGACTTCAAAAACATGATATTCTTTCAGTGGAATATGACCAGAATTGTCTGAGATTTTCAAGAATGAGAATTGGCGTTCTACAGCTTAGTTTTCTAGATTCTACACCTTATTTTGAAATGTTTCTTACTTTTTCTACAGCTTATTTTTCTCTACATTCTACAGTTTCTTCTAAAATAGTTTCAACATTCTATTTTTGTTTATGAGCTTTAGTTTTAAAGCCTTGCTTTTTGCATTCCATTATTGTTACCTCTGGATTTTCTTTAACATAAAAAGCTACAAAAACTAAAATCCTTGTGAAATTGATTGGTTATGTTATTCAGTAAACAGCCCAACGTTTTTATTTTAGTTAACATTGCAAATTTCGACATTAGCTTGCCTAAAATTTACTCTAGCAAAGGCAAAGCAAAGGCTTCTTTCTTCGCTTAAGCTAAAAGAAATCGATAAACTCTGAAAAGTTGCCTAAAAAAGTACACAAATAAAGTAAAACCTTTAAAGAAATAGTCAGGTGATCAAATTTTTTAATTAAAAAGAGAAACAACTACCCCAGTAACGATCCGCTTTTTGACCATTTACCGGGCAAAAGAACCATATCTTTCAACAAGCGTGAGGTTTGTGTAATAGGTGAAAATTGGATAAATCAGTCAAATGTGGAAAGAATTGAAAGAGAAAGAACTAAAAAGGGGAAAGAAAAAAGAGAAGAAAGTGTGTGTGTGTGTGTGTGTCGATTGGAAGAGAATTAAAGAAGAGAGGTGCGGGAAAAGACCCGGGGTCCTCTATGAGAAAAGGGGTTTTCGGGAGATCCCAGGGCCACCCCTCTTCCCTTCCTCACCCAGCCCTCCCCTCTTCCCCCTTTACGCCACGCAGACCTCCGCGCTGCGTTGCGGAGTTTCCAAGCACTCTATGTTCTCCAATTTTCTTCCAATATTTGCAAACTTCTCCGAAAACTTTCCCCTTTGCATTCCTGTGTGATGTATCACTCTGTTTCTCCAATCTATCGCTTCTCTACTGAACTTTTCCCTCTTCTTTCATTTTTCAATCTTTTCCAACTTCCTAACCGCTTCTATCTCTTCTTGAAACTTGTCTCTTATCACATTTCCTACACTTTCTTCTTTTTCTCTCTTCATTTCCTTCAACTCTTCCCAATCTTTCTTTCTTTTCACTCTTTCTTCCAATCTCTGCGATTTGGGAAGATCCTTCTATTCTTTTCACTCCATTTTCTCGAGCAATCCACTGTTTCTTCAAATTTTCTTTATCTTCACTTCTCTGACTATAAGTCTTTCCAACTTTTTCCTTTTTTCTTTCTTTTTCTTTCCAAGTTTTTCTCTTTTTCCAACTTCCCCAATCCTTCCTTTTCTCCATGAAATTTCCCCCCACTCTTCTCTTCTCAAAAAATCTCTCCCATCTCTTCTCTGAAATATTTTCCCTCTCCTTGCCAAAACTGCTCTTTTCTCGACGAAAAAGAAATGCCATATCCGAGGATATTTTTGGAACACGACAAATTTGGAATCGAGAGAAAAAGAAAAAAGAAAAAAGGGGGACTGAGCCCTCGCCTTCTCTCATGGATTTTCACTAGGCTGTGTGAAAAGCAAAAATGTAAAGCAAAGAAAATGTGAATCCTTAAGGGAGAAATTTTGTGAATGAAGTACCAGAAGTGATTAGAATCATGTGAAGAGTAAATAAGAGATTTGTGTATTCGTGAAAGTTGATTAGAAATCGGATCGAGTTTGGGTAAATGTACATGTGCTATTCAATGGTGAATTTCAAGGCTAAAAGAACAAGGATACCAAATAACTACACAGTTTTACCGAAAAATAAAAGCTAAACTTGTTAGCCTCCATATTTCAGTGCATACAAGGCTCTCGTCACTCTTCAATACTCCAGACAAATTCCGCCACCCTCACAAATTCTTTTGAAGGTGGCTGCTTTGCAAGCCTCGTGATAAGCTTTTCTCTTGCTTTTCCTATCATCCGAGAAGTCAAAGGTCGGCTAATGGTTCGAAAAAGACAGAGGATAATTGAGAAAACGATCACGATCAATGAACTTTATATGCTCATAATCATAGGTGCAATGGCATATTATTAATCTTCTAAAAGCTGAAATTTTGCTTTAGACACAATAGCATTTCAAAAAGCAAATTTAGACATTCCAACAAGATTTTTCCCAAGAGTTTCCCCGATTTCATCTCTTTTTCTGAAGCTTGCCAGATCTCAATCGATAGATTATTCTGTCTGCTCTACCCTTGAGACAAAAGCTTGCTCAAAACCACATAAAAATGTTAAAAGTTTGAAGAAAAGACTTCCAAAAAGCCTGGGGTGAACTTGATGATGCTTACTTAGTCCTTTCCTAAACGCTTAATAGTAGAGTGTGCTCCTCGCGAGTATGTAATTACTCATGTAAAATTCGCATAAGTATTTTTACTCAACTAATTGACGCTTTTTGGTCGAGTAACTACGAGTAATCCTCTTTACACGTCGAGTAAATTGAATATCTTTACATTTGAAGGGAATTTGCCACCAAATCAGTTGAACGGTTGAATATCTTTAAAAGGAGTCGTATATAAGTCGGTCCTCGTTATTTTCGCGCTAATTTTTTGGCAATAATTTTCGCTAAAAGTACGGTAATTTTTCTTAAGCGTGGGCTTTAAAAAACGCATTACTCGCGAGGAACACACTCTACTTAATAGGCTTTTGGGCTAAAAATAGTAATCGCTTTGAATTTAATTGTTAATTTGTTGTTTATTGATATCAAATAAAGATTTTAAAATAAAAGTTTGCTCATTAAAGTTGAATTTTGTCTACCTACAAAGCTTTTTATCTGCATAATGTGCCATGTAGAAGTCTTTTGTGTTAAAGCGGTTAGTAGAAAGATCTCTATCATTGGAAAGCATTCTCATTTTTGATGAAATACATAATTACAATCATTGTTATACTTAAAAGTCAGAGAAATTCTTTTGATTAAGATTTGTTAGTTGTTTCATCCAGGATTTGCTCTGTTCTAAACTGGCAAGGCAGTTTAGAGCAAATCAAAAGCCAAAGCAATGCCTGATTTCTGACAAGATCTTAAAATCCTTGTTAATTGATGTTCCTGGTGCACTTTAGTAGACAAAACAAACGAAGAACTACCTTAAATTAGAAGTTGGAATTGATTTAGACTTGATGTTTCAGCAAAAACGTGGTACACTTTTTCCCAAGTTGTTTTTGTGTAGACTTTGCAAAAATTGTTATCCAAAACCTGTTTTTTCTCTATCATTGATCGTCTTTGATAAATTGATTCACTGTTTTTAGGAGCTTGCACGTACTTCCGCCCGTAAATGTGCAAAAATTGACGGTCATTTTGAATTTTGGAAAGATTTTTGGAGGCAAGGACCAAGGGGTACTAAACAAGAGATAAAGTTTTTCAAAATCCATCGCAAAACCTTGTGCCAATAAGGATGATCAATGAAATTTTACATCACTTAATAAATTTATTTAGGTGCTGAAATGGCACCTAAATAAACTGATAATCCATCAAAAACTTCTGCCCTAGGATTGAACCACCGACCTTGGGTTTAGAAGACCAACGCTCTGCCACTGAGCCATAAGGGTGTTGAAAGCGATGGGAAATTGCTGTTTTTGAATATTTGAACAGCTTATTGAGTTTTCTTTTGATGTTTTAATGAACAAATATCTCATTGATCCATTCATTTCCCATTTTTCTTTCTTTCCACTCATCGCCCGTTTAGCTCAGTGGCAGAGCGTCTGTCTCGTAAAAGAATTGAGTAAACAGAAGGTCATCAGTTCAATCCTGATAGTGGGCAATTCTTTTGAAATCTGGGCGAAATTTTGCCATTCATAAGAATATGTTCACAGATCATTGTTCAGTCAAAAAGTTTAGATGTCTCACGCTGGAATCGAACCAGCGAGCTTCTGGTTGCTAGACATTGACATTGACAGACGCTCTGCCACTGAGCCATTGAGACAATGGGGTTCTAGAGTTGAAATTATCCTTATGAATGGTACAATTCCTAAATTTATCTCCACAAAAAGAAAACCATGCGCTTTAATCCAAAAGATATTCTCCGTTGTTGGCAATAGTCTTTCTCCATTTTTCTTTCTAATCTCGGATCCCTTTGCTGAAGAAATCCGGAGGCTGCGAGTCGAAGTATTGGCCACGTTGTGGCGTCGTTTTTGGCTGTTCTCCCGGACTTAACCACTACCGTTATTGTGATGAGTTGTCGTAGTAAATCCATTTTTTATCGCCCGTCACAATAGTGTCTCAAAAACCTCGATTTTTTGATTATGAAGAATAATACTGGCCAAAGTCACTCGAGTAGCTTTATTAGCGTGATCTCCAATTCTAAAAAAAACCAAAACTAAAAGCAAGTAAATTTTGTAAAAACATGAAATTAGAAAAGATATATGACTTTAAAACAAAGCAAAAATTAGATGCGAAGCTGTTCGCTTCGCCGAAAAAATTTCAATCAAAGTTGAGGGTCCGGACACCCTAATAGTTATCGGCGATAAAAATTTCTGACTTGGAATCAGCCTCGATTGTTACCCCCTTTAACATCTCATTTTAGCTATGTTCCCTATCAATGACGATTACTTTCTCCTTCACTCGCCCCGTCTTTATCCCATTTTTCACCATCATTTCAGCAAGTTCAATAAATTTCAGTCAAACGGAGATTCTCATATTTGGTGTAAGATGAGATGGTTATTGTTTCTTATTAACTGCAAATTCTAGCACATTCATGTATTTCTCTCTTTGTTTCATCTTCTTTTACATGCATATAACTTTTTTCTTCGATGTCTCGCTATATCGTCTCCAGAATGGAAAATTCGAGTTCGACGAATATTTTCTGTATGAACAGAAAGCAATTTTGAAAAATGTTAATTTTTTTTAGTTTTTTTCTACGAACATGTTTCTTTTGGTGACCACAATCATCTTTTATGCTGATTATTTGGTGATTCCTTATCAAATACACGAAAATAATAGGGTAACTTTATTTACATTAAAAATTTTAGAGAAAAATACAATTAAACAGTTCTTCAATTGATTTCTCTGTTCTTATAAACGATTCGAATTTCCCCCTGACACTTGCATTAAGCGGACTTCTCGTGGTCTTTGCGATAAGGTTGATCTTTTAAATAAATGAAGGTCCGTGTCGAGGTCATACTTTAAACTAAAAATACGTTCAACTTATTTGTTAAGTAATACCGAAGAAATTTGAATCGTCTCAATATTAATCTTTTAGTTGGTTCTTTGTGATTGTAACTCTTTTATACAAACTCCCTCATCTCAGGCCTCTTCTGAGTATCAAACTACAAACGATGCATCGACAATTATTACGAGTTTCGATAGTTCAGGTACATGAGTGGATTCTCGTATGATATTGATTTACTCCGGAAAATAAATGCATTTTTCTTAATGATTTCCAATTGCCAAAAATTATTATTTAAAAAACCCAATTGATCACCATAATAACCGTTAGAATCAATACACTTTTTCCAACCAGTAGCCATTTTTTCGATCCCTGCAGCAAAGTGGGGCTGTCTAGAGGCGATGAAATTGATAGAATTTGTCTTCGATTGATATAATTCTGATAGACATTTCATGAAGGATTCTGAATCTGCTTTTAGTAAAAATATCTAGATAGGCTTTTTGGGGACAATATGTTATCTACCGTGGATGATGGTACCTTTCTCAAGATTTGTTCAAGATAAGCAAACAAGTAAGTATTTAAAACTCATATTTATACGGTTTCCTTTTCAGAAAAAATTTTATCGAATGCACTAATGATAACCACTTTGCATTCTTCCGGCAATTGTCTCATCGTTCTTTTTGTGACAAAATACTATCGAGACCTTTTCATTAAACTTTATCAAGTAAGTGAATAGACAAAGAACGCAACATTGACAATAATTTGATTAGAAAATTTCATTTTCAGCATCGCAAAAAGCGATTTACATCACGAATTGGAGATGGTTAAAACGCAACAACGAAAACCAGATGTTATTCGAAAACCAGCTCTGTTCAACAATGAGGAGAACGAAATTTTGTCTTTTATTACAATTAAATGTTTGTAAAACATTGATCCGAACTGCATTTTCAAGTACAATGTTTCCCAATGCCCTCAAGAGATACCTGGGTACGTATATTAGCCGAGTCGTGGCTTAGAAAGTTACATTCTAAACGTGTTGACTTTTAAAATTTAAAACTGTGTCAACTAGACTTGGCAACCAAGTACAA
Source organism: Mesorhabditis belari (assembly GCA_958450365.1). Classification (NCBI taxonomy): domain Eukaryota; kingdom Metazoa; phylum Nematoda; class Chromadorea; order Rhabditida; family Rhabditidae; genus Mesorhabditis; species Mesorhabditis belari. The sequence goes on along the minus strand of CAUEEP010000752.1, from coordinate 344,348 downwards.
ACTTGAATTAATAGCAAATATGCAAAGATAATAGGCAAATTGATCTTTAACTATTTACTCAATTTTATTATTTGTTGTTTGATAAACGTTTAACGTTAAAAATTCAATCGCGCGTGCAATATGCACAACTTGTCATAATATATCCTGAAAATTTTCATAAACTTTCTTCTTTGGATGTAAATTGATTGATTGGGCGCTTCTGGACAAACAAAGCTCTTGCGATTCTCCTCAAAAAATATTGAAATCCTGGCTACAGGCTTGTTGATGCAAAAGTTGACGGCCACCTTGAATTTTGGAAAGATTTTTGAAGACATGAACCATGGGTATTAAACAAGAGTTAGTTTTTTTCAAAATCCAACGCGAAACGCTAATGCGAATTTCTTGACCCGAATTTTTGTCGCCTCATAAAGTTTAACGTTACAAATTCAATCGCGCGTGCAATATGCACAATTTTTAATGGTATGGCCCGAATATTTATCTCAAAAAAACAATAAATAAAGAGGATTTATATAAAAGGTATTCTCCATTATTATTTAGGACATCATGCCATCTTTTGCTCAATTCAATGATTCCATCTCCATAGAACTGGGGACTTTTTGACGAAAACTAGTTGGTGACCGCATTTTCGACTTCCTAGGAATCCTTGAACAACTGATCGGAGATGAACTGCTTTAAAGACCTGAATAAGTGGTAGTCTGATGGGGTCAAGTGAGGGCTGTATGAGACGTGAGGTGGAAGTTTCCAGCGCATCTCTTCGATTTGTTGGAGGGTCATCTTTGCCGTGTGCGGTTTTGCATTATGATGCAAAAATCGAATTTTTGAAGTGCCATGTCGAGATTTCGATCAGGCTTACACGCTCTATCTGCTCACTGTAAAGTTCAGCTGTGACGGTTTTGCCCGGTTCGAGCAGTTCAAAATAAACCAATCCACGATAGTTCCACCATACGCACAAAATCAACTTCTTTCCATGCAGACCAGGTTTTGACGTGACAACCGGGGCTTGCTTTGGTGATAGCCATTGGTGCTTGCGCTTGACTTTATCATATAATATCCACGTTTCATCAGAAGTAGCAATTGATTTCAAAAAATCATGCGCTTTGAATTTTTGAATCAGAATTCAGCAAGTGTTCATATGGGCAATTTTGTCATTGAGGGTCAGTTCGTGTGAGACCCATTTTCCGCATCTGTTTCGCTTGCCAATCAAATGTTAATGTTCTTCAATCGTGCTATGATGAACATTGAACATTTCCGGCAACTCCCGAGTGGTGCAAGCGGGATCTTCTTCGATAATTTGCAAACGTGAGACTCATCCAGTTTTCGAGCACGTCGTTCGTGATGCCCATCTTCTAGGCTCTCTTTTCCACTTCGAAATCGCTCAAACCATCGATTACATGGACTTTTGCTAATACTACCTTGGCCATAGGCCTTTGAAATTGGGCTATGCGATTCTCGGGTAGATTTTCGAAGCTTAAAGTTATAGAGTAAAGCAGCTCGAATAAGGAATTATTGTTCCGTCATTATTTGATAACGAATGAAGAAATGTTTTCGAATAATATTATGATTGTGTAAGCAAACACTCTGCTTACTATCGCGGTTTTCTCTGTTTGTCTGCCATTACTTTCCCGGAGCACAAGTTAAAAATTCGCATTATTTTCCCGCCAACCTAATATATTCTTTTATTCTAGCTCAAATATATTGGAAACCATATAAAATCTAGGATAAAATATGCTAAATTCAATGAAGTAAGTAGTTAAAGATTAATTTGCATATTACCTCAAATTTGTATTAGCTCAAATTTATGAGCTCTGACTCAAATTTGTAATTGGTTTGCAAACCATAATTAGTTACTTTTCCATTTGAAAGATAGTAGCCTAAACTTTCTACTTTTTTTCCTTGAACCCTCAACAATTCATCAACCTGTACCCAATAAGGACAATTCCACGGGTTTCTCTTTGATTGCGCAATGTGGCGGTTCCCCCATTGTACTCAATCAAATGTATGCCCATTCTCGTAATTTTTTCTTTTTTCTCAACTGAAAAGGATGGTCAGGTAAACAGTTTATCGAAAAAATTTCATTTAATTGATTGCCTTGGTGGAAGGAAAATTACCGAATTCAACTCTAGGAGTCGTTCAAAATGGCTTTGCATTGGTTGGTTGTCCGGTTTCAAGTAAAGTTACAAGTAAAGTTTTGGTAAAAGTATTCACATAGAAGCGTTTTATTTCTGAAATTTTGATTAATAGTAGGAAAACGAGTTCAAAAAACAAAATGTTGAAACAAATGTTTTGGCTATTCCAGAGAAGGGTTGAGTGGATCTGGATTCGAATCTCTACGCAAGAATACAAAGAACGTTACGGCAACTAAGCGACACTAAACGTCTAGACAACAGTACTATGAAGTGACTATTGCCTTCTCGGTGAGTTTTGTTTAAAAAACATTATCGTCTCTATTGAAGCTCTATGGACATGCGTTCAAAAAGTGACAAAGAGAAACTCGTGAATTCTCAAAAAATGAAAACTCTGGTCAAACAAATCAGCATTGAAGGTAGAATTGAACTGTAAGCAGTTTACCATCAAATGTTTACCAGTTTACCATCAAATGTTACTAGCTATTGCTTTCACGTTGTTTGTTAGGCAAACGATGATGATATCATCTGCTTCTTGGATCAATATCCAGCAGTTATATACCCAAGATCAAGAACTACTGATTGAAAAACATTACCTTGAAATAAATATGTACCCTTACAAGAAATAGATGCTATTTTAGAACAACTATCGTCAAATGAAGTGAATAAATCCAAGCTGAAGCTGTGCGTGAATAATGTTGAGCCATTATGAACTATGATAGTAAACTAGTATCAAAAGTGATAAAAGTGCGTTGTTTTTCAAATTACGACTTACATTACGATGAGCATTGAATCTGTAAACTTGTAAAGTGAAATCTAAACCCCAGTCTTGCTAACCAGAAGCCTTCCCACTATCTACTAGGCCACCGGTGCTATTTTCCCGTCAACTTTTCAACTTTGTTCTCTTTTTTCAACTTTCCCCAATCCTTCCTTTTTTCCATCAGTGCATACAAGGTTCTCGTCACTCTTCAATACCCCAGACAAATTCTGCCACCCTCACAAATCCTTTTGAAGGTGCCTTGCAAGCCTCGTGATAAGCTTTTCTCTTGCTTTTCCTATCATCCGAGAAGTCAAAGGTCGGCTAGTGGTTCGAAAAAGACAGAGGATAATTGAGAAAACGATCACGATCAATGAACTTTATATGCTCATAATCATAGGTGCAATGGCATATTATTAATCTTCTAAAAGCTGAAATTTTGCTTTATACACAATAGCATTTCAAAAAGCAAATTTAGATATTCCAACAAGGCAGGGATCTAGCTCACAAAGTCCAGAGAGTCCAAGATTTTTCCCAAGAGTTTCCCGATTTCACCTCTTTTTCTGAAGCTTGCCGGATCTCTATCCGATAGATTGTTCTATCTGGTCTATCCTTTAGACAAAAGCTTGCTCAAAACCACATAAAAATGTTAAAAGTTTGAAGAAAAGTCTTCTAAAAAGCCTGGAGTGAACTTGATGATGCTTACTTAGTCCTTTCCTAAACGCTTAATAGCCTGTTCGGCTAAAAATAGTAATCGCTTCGAATTTAATTCTTAATTTGTTGTTTATTGATATCAAATAAAGAACAAGACAGAGCTTTATTAAAGAATAAAAGTTGCACTTGTCAGCCTCCATATTTCAGTGTTTACAAGGCTCTCGTCACTCTTCAACACTCTAGACAAATTCTGCCACCCTCACAAATCCTTTTGAAGGTGGTTGCCTTGCAAGCCTCGTGATAAGCTTTTCTCTTGCTTTTCCTATCATCCGAGAAGTCAAAGGTCGGCTAATGGTTCGAAAAAGACAGAGGATAATTGAGAAAACGATCACGATCAATGAACTTTATATGCTCATAATCATAGGTGCAATGGCATATTATTAATCTTCTAAAAGCTGAAATTTTGCTTTAGACACAATAGCATTTCAAAAAGCAAATTTAGACATTCTAACAAGATTTTTCCCAAGAGTTTCCCCGATTTCATCTCTTTTTCTGAAGCTTGTAGAAGTCTTATCATGTAGAAAGAAGTCTTGTCATGTCTTTTGTTTTAAAGCGGTTAGTAGAAAGATCTCTATCATTGGAAAGCATTCTCATTTTTGATGAAATACATAATTACAATCGTTGTTATACTTAAAAGTCAGAGTAATGCTTTTGATTAAGACTTCTTGGTTGTTTCATCAAGGATTTGCACTGTTCAGACTGACAAGGCAGTTTAGAGGAAATCAAAAGCCAAAGCAATGCCGGATTTGTCACAAGATCTTAAAATCCTTGTTAACTGATGTTCCTGGTGCCCTTTAGTAGACAAAACAAACGAAGAACTACCTTAAATTAGAAGTTGGAATTGACTTAGACTTGATGGATCTCTTTGATCCATTCGTTTTCCATTTTTCTTTTTTCAACTCGTCGTCCGTTTAGCTCAGTGGCAGAGCGATTGATCTTCGATTTCTAGAATAATTGCTAATTCACAATCAGTGTTTGGAGTTCCTTTTGATAATTCTTATAGGGAAATTCCAAAAATCATCTGTTTTCCAATTCGAACCATTCTTCTTTTGATTTCGCACGGCCTCACGTTGCAAACCTGTCCAAGGAAAAACTGAAGTCTTTAGGCTGGAAAGTTCTCCCGCCTCCGCCTTATTCTCCTGACTTGGCCCTAGTGATTTTCATCTATTCAAGATTTGGCCAATCAACACTTTGAAAATGCAGAGGAAATCGAAAAATGGATCAACTCCTTCTTCAAGCAGCAGACTCTTAACTTTCAAACTCTCAAAAAACACCTGTTTCCATTTTCATTTCCCACTCATCCACTTCCAACCTCCTGGGTTCACAAACAGTCACATTTGGCTCACTTTTCCCACTATCAGACTCAAATGTCAGAATATTCAATTCTCGAGACTCTTTATTTAATTGCACTTCCAATCGATGGCCTTATTTGTTCACTCACTATTGGTATATTCAGTTGTGTGAAAGCTCCAGATCATATTAAAACGTTCAAAATACTTCAAATTGCGATCATTGTAAGTAAATGATAATTTTGTGTTCGTTCTAAGCTAAATGATCGTTTTTATCGTTACTTATTATAAGAGATAGAGAATATATCTGTGTGTCTGTTTGTTATGCGATTTTAGATCTCATTTTAGCTATGTTCCCTATCAATGACGACTACTTTGTCCTTCCTTCGCCCCGTCATTATCCCACCTTTCAGCCTCATTTCAGCAAGTTCAATAAATTTCAGTCAAACGGAGCTTCTCATATTTATTGTAAAATGAGATGGTTATTGTTTCTTGTTAACTTCAGATTCTAGCACATTTATGTATTTCTCTCCATCTTTCATCTTTTTTTACATTTGTATAACTTCTTTCTTCGATGTCTCGCTATATCGTCTCCAGAATGGAAAATTCGAGTTCGAAGAATATTTTCTGTATGAAAAGAAATCAATTTTGAAAAACGTTAATTTTTTTGAGTTTCTTTGCACGAGCACATTTCTTTTGGAGATCACAATGGTCTTTTATGTTGATTATTTGGTGATTCCTTATCAAATACACGAAAATAATAAGGCAAGTTTATTTACATTAAAGATTTTTAGAGAAAAATACAATTAAAGAATTCTTAGACAAAATCTTCAATTGATGCCTCTGTTATTATAAACGATTCAAATTTTCCCCTGACAGTTGCATTAAGCGGACTTCTCCTGGTCTGTGCGATAAGGTTGATCTTTTAAATAAATTAAGGTCCGTGTCGAGGTCATACTTTAAACAAAAAATACGTTCAACTTATTTGTTAAGTAATACCGAAGAAATTTGAATCGTCTCAAAGTTAAGCTTTTAGTTGGTTCTTTGTGATTGTAACTCTTTTATACAAACTTCCTCATCTCGGGCCTCTTCTGAGTATCAAAATACAAACGATGCATCGACAATTATTACGAGTTTCGATAGTTCAGGTACATGAGTGGATTCTCGTATGATATTTATTAGGTACTCGGGAAAATAGCTGCATCTTTCTTAATCATTTACAATTGCAAAAATATTTATTGAAGAAAATCAAATTAATCACCATGACAACAATCAATGCACTTTTGTCCACGAGTAGCCATCTTTTCGATCCCTTCACCAAAAAAGTCGGTCTCTCTAGAGGGATGAAGTTGATAGAATTTGTGCTCGATAGAATTTTTCACGTTTGTTTGGTTCTTGAAAATCTCGACCTCTAGCTTTCGAAAAGGGGACCGACCGACCGATTTTGTGCTCACAGATCTATTCGATAATCTTACTAGGAAATAATGTCAAGTCAAGATCGAGTTTTCATATGAGTCTTGGGTTATCTGATACACCTTTCATCAAGAATTCTGAATCTGAATCTTTTTCGAAACCCTTCTGTAGCCAGAATGCAGAAGTCGGAGGGTAACGAGTAATGAGCAAAGCTTGTAAATCAGCCGAAAAAAACCAAATTCCGCTAAAACTAAAAGCAGATTAGGAATCCCCCATAAAAACTCTATCAGATGGACCAAGGCTCATATGAAAACTCGATTTGAACTTGACAAAATCCCTGGTTAAAACCTTCACTCACTTAAACTAATTGTAAAAAAGCGTCCTTAAAAATATCTAGGCAATCTTTTTGGGGATGACATGTTTGCTACCTTGGCTTATGGTAGCTTTATCAACACTTGTTCAAGATAAGCAAACAAGTAAGTATTTAAAACTTCCATTTATACGGTTTCTTTTCAGAGAAAATTTTATCTAATGCACTAATGATAACCACTTTGCATTCTTCCGGCAATTGTCTCATCGTTCTTTTTGTGACAAAATACTATCGAGATCTTTTCATTAAAATTTGCCAGGTAAGTAAATAGACAAAGAACGCGACATTGACAATACTTTGATTAGAAAATCTCATTTTCAGCATCTCAAAAAGCGATTCACATCACGAATTGGAGATAGTAAAAACAAAACAACGAACCCCAGATGTTATTCGATCTGGTCAATAAGGAAAAGAACGAAATTTTGTTTTTTAATACAATGAAGTGTTTATAAAATGCTAATCTGAACTGCATTTTCAAGCACAATTTTTCCCCACCCTTAAAAGATACCGGGGTACGTAGAATAGCCGAGGCGCGGTTTTGAAACTTACCTTCTAAACGTGTTCATTTTTAAAATTTAAAACTGTGTCAACTAGACTTGCCAACCAATTACAAACTTGAATTAATAGTTAATCTGCAAAGTTAATACGCAAATTGACCTTTAGCTATTTATTGAATTTTCTCCTTTGTTGTCTGATAAAGTTTAACGTTGCGAATTAACGTTACGTTTTGTGATTGAGGGTCAGTTCGTGTGGGACCCATTTTCCGCATCTGTTTCGCTTTCTAATCCAATGTAAATGCTCTTCAATCGTGCTATGTTGAACATTTAACATTTCCGGCAACTCCCGAGTGGTGCAAGCGGGATCTTCTTCGATAATTTGCAAAAGTTGAAACTCATCCAGGACGTCCTTGCTGATACTCATCTTCTAGGCTCTCTTTTCCACTTCGAAATCGCTCAAAACATCGATAACATGGACCTTCGCTAATACTACCATCGCGTTAGCCTTTGAAATAGGAAGCCTTTGAAATGAAACACTCTGCTTCTCTGTTACTATCGCGGTTTTCTTTGTTTGTCTGCCATTACTTTCCCAAGAGCACAAGTTAAAAATTTGCATTATGTTCCCGCCAACCTAATATATTCATTTATTCTAGCTCAAATATATTCGAAACCATATAAAACCTAGGATAAAATATGCTAAATTCAATGGAGAAAGTAGTTAAAGATCGATTTGCATATTACCTAAAATTTGTATTAGCTCAAATTTGTAATTGGCTCGCAAACCATAATTAGTTACTTTTCCATCTGAGAAATAGTAGCCTAAACTTTCTACTTTTTTCGAGTCGTTCAAAATGTCTTTGGATTGGTTGGTTGTCGTAGTGTCGTTGTTTGTCGTTGTGTCGTTGGTTATCCGGTTCCAAGTAAAGTTCCAAGTAAGGTTTTGGTAAAAGTATTCACCTAAATTTGTTTATTTCTGAAATTTTGATTAATAGTATGAAAAGGAGTATAAAAAACAAGCAAGCTGTTTAAAAACAAAATTTTGAAACTGGCCACATGTTTTGGCCATTCCAGAGCAACGTTTAGTGGATTTTCGAATCTCTACGCAAGAATACAAAGAACGTTACGGCAACTAAGCGACACTAAACGCCTACACAACGATGCTATGAAGTGACTATTGCCCTGTCTGTGAGTTTTGTTTTAAAAAAAAACATTATCGTCTCTATTGGAGCTCTATGGACACGTGTTCAAAAAGTGACAAAGTGAAACTCGTAAATTCTCAAAAAATGAAAACTCTGGTCAAAAAAAATAAGCAATCAACAAAAGATGATATCATCTGCTTCTTGGATCAATATCAAGCCGTTATATACCCAAGATCAAGAACTACTGATTGAAAAACATTACGTTGACATCAATATGTACCCTTAAAAGACATAAATGCTATTTTAGAAAAGTATGGCTCGTTATCGTCAAATGTAGTTAATAAACCCAAGCTGAAGCTGTGTGTGACCAATGTTGAGCCATTATGAACTATGATAGTTAACTAGTATAAAAACTACTATAAAAAAGTGATGAAACTGCGTTTTTCTTCAAATTACGACTTACATTACGATGAGCATTGAATCTTTAAACCTGTAAAGTATTACATTTAAAGAAAAAGAAACCAAAAACCAAGAGAGGGAACGAACCCGGGTCTTGCTACCCAGAAGCGTTCCCACTATCTACTAGGCCACCGGTGCTCTTTTCCCTTCAACATTCCAACTTTGTTCTCTTTATCCAACTTCCTCAATCCTTCCTTTTCTCCATGAAATCTCTCCCCCCCCCACTCTTCTCTTCTCAAAAAATCTCTCCTATCTCTTCTCTGAAATATTGGATTGGTGAATTGAAAACTGCGGGGTCTTTCGCGGGACTCGCATCCGGGAGATTTTTCCAGCCTAAAGACGGTAGAAGTTTCCAGCCAAGCTCGTCGAGTTTTGCAGCAGGAAATTGGGAAATCTAATGCTAATGCAGCAGGAAATTGGGAAATCATTGTTGAAGAGAAGATGAGCGACCTTTTGATTGGATGTTAATTGGATAGTTTTCAAAAGAATGGTTAGGTCAACAGTTTATCGAAAAAATTTCATTTTAGTGACTGGTGGAAGGAAAATTCCCAAATTAAGCTCTAGGAGTCGTTCAAGTCGTTCAGCAATTCCGAGCGAAAAGAACGTGAACTCGGAAAACTTCAAATTTGACTTACTACTAAAGCTCAATCATTTCTATCATTAAAACTTCCCAAAATAAAACGTTGGACAAAGGGCCATTGTTTAAAATAGTTTTTAACGAATTCTAATTTTTGATTCATCTGAATACTTTTTGGATCAGTCGATTTTCGCGGGTTGAAAAATAGAATCACATAGCATTCTATTAGGTTGGCAAGTTATATGTTCAATGATTTTCTTCAAGTTCAATGATTTCTTCAAGAAATTCAACAAGATTTTTCGCGGGGGTTTTTTTTTCTGCAAAAAAATACAATATTTTAGCGCACACATAACACCGCTTTCAAATTTCTGAGCCCCTATTTTCCTGAAAAAAATCGAAGAGGAAAAATTTCTTATTCGCGCAGCTATCCTCTACGATTCAAAACAAGGAAAATCACCCGCCGAATCTCATCGTACAATTGTTTCCGCTTTTGGAGATGGAAGTATTAACGAGAGTAAATGTCGAAAAATTTGTTGCTGGTGGAATCCTAGAGGTTCGGTGTCCTATGAGTTGGTGAATTCTATGCATAACATCAATGCTGATATCTACTCAAAGCAGTTGATGAGAGTTAGTGACATGAAAAAAATTGGGCATCAATCCGGCCAAGGTCCGTTTTTTGCAACACAACGCAAAACCGGAACTAGCAAAAGCCAATCACAAAAAACTCGATGAGCTTGGCTGGAAACTTCTACCGTCTTTAGGCTGGAAAAATCTCCCGGATGTGACTTACTCTCCTGACTTGGCGTCCAGTGGCGTCATTTTCCAGTAATTCTACAGTTTAATCTTCGATTTCTAGAATATTTGTTAATTCACAATCATTGTTTCCAGCTTATTTTGATAATTCTTATAGGGAAATTCCAAAGAGCATCTGTTTTTCCAATTCGAACCATTCTTCTTTTGATTTCGCACGGCTTCACGTTGCAAACTTGTCCAAGGAAAAACTGAAGTCTTTAGGCTGAGAAGTTCTTCTGCATTCGTCTTATTCTCCTGACTTGGCCTCTAGTGACTTTCATCTTTTCAAGAAGATGGCTGTTGATTTGGCAAATGAACACTTTGGAGATGCGGAGGAAATCGAAAAATGGATCGACTCCTTCCACAAGCGGCAGCCCCGTAACTTTTGGGAAAAGGAAATCGGCGCTTTGCCCAATAAATCGCAGCAACTTCTACTTAATAATGGTGTTTATTTTGATTAAATATATAGTTTATTTTTGAAAAACTAAAGTTCAAACATTCACTAAAGACTTATACAAGAACCTAATCTCATTTTTGTAATTCTTGAATCAATATAAGCCGCGAATTTCAGAAAGCGGTCTCCTGACTCTCAAAAAACACCTGTTTCCATTTTCATTTCCAATTCGTCCTTTTCCAACTTTTTGGTTTCACAAACAGCCACATTTGGCTCACTTTTCTTACCATCAGACTCAAATGTCGGAATATTCAATTTTCGAGTCTCTTTATTTAATTCCACTTCCAATCGATGGCCTTATTTGCTCACTCACTATTGGTATATTCAGTTGTGTGAAAGCTCCAGATCAAATTAAAACGTTCAGAATGCTTCAAATTGCGATCATTGTAAGTAAATGATAATTTTGTGTTGATTCTAAGCTAAATGATCGTTTTGATCGTTAATTATTACAAGAGATGTAGAGGGTATATTTGTGTGTCTGTCTGTTATGCGATTTTAGATCTCATTTTAGCTATGTTCCCTATCAATGACGATTACTTTGTCTATTATTCGCCCCGTCATTATCCAATCTTTCACCATCATTTCAGCAAGTTCAAAAAATTTCAGTCAAACGGAGCTTCTGATATTTGCTGTAAGATGAAATGGTTATTGTTTCTTGTTAACTGCAAATTCTAGCACATTTATGTATTTCTCTCCGCCTTTCATCTTCTTTTAAATGTGTATAACTTTTTTCTTCGATGTCTCGCTATATCGTCCCCAGAATGGAAAATTCGAGTTCGACGAATATTTTTTGTATGAAAAGAAATCAATTTTCAAAAACGTTTAGTTTTTTTTGAGGTTCTTTACATGAGCACATTTCTTTTGGAGAGCACAATCATCTTTTGCCTTGACTATTTGTTGATTCCTTATCAAAAACACGAAAATAATACCGTAACTTTATTCACATTAAAAAGTTTTAGAGAAAAATACAATTAAACACTTCTTAGATCAAATCTTCAATTGATTGCTTTGTTCTTCTCAACGATTCAAATCTTCCCCTGTCACTTGCATTAGGCGGACTTTTCGTGGCCTTTGCGATCAGGTTGATCTTTGAAATAAATTAAAGTCCGTGTCGAGCTCATACTGAAACTAAAAACACGTTCAACTTATTTGTTAAGTAATACCGGACTAATTTAAATCGTCTCAAAGTTAACCTTTTAGTTGGTTCATTGTTATTGTAACTCTTTTATATAAACTTCCTCATCTTGGGCCTCTTCTGAGTATCAAAATACAAACGATGCATCGACAATTATTACGAGTTTCGTTAGTTCAGGTACATGAGTGGATTCTCGGATGATATTTATTAGGAACACCGGAAAATAACTGCCTTTTTCTATAACTCATGTGAAAACTCGAAAATAACTGAAAATTCGAGTTCAACGTATATTTTCTGTATGAAAAGAAATCAATTTTGAAAAACGTTAATGTTTTTTTGAGTTTCTTTGTACGAGCACTTTTCTTTTGGAGATCACAGTGGTCTTTTATGTTGATTATTTGGTGATTCCTTGTCAAATACACGAAAATAATAGGGTAACTTTATTTAAATTAAAAATTTTAGAGAAAAATACAATTAAACAATTCTTAGACCAGATCTTCAGTTGATTTCTCTGTTTTCATAAATTCAAATCTTCCCCTGTCACTTGCATTAGTCGGATTTTTCGTGGTCTTTGGGATGAGGTTGAACTTTTAAATAAATTGAAGTCCGTGTCGAGCGCATACTTTAAATTAAAAATACGTTGAATTTATCAGTTAACTTAAATCAACTTAACTTAAATCGTCTCAAAGTTAATCTTTTAGTTGGTTCATTGTTATTGTAACTCTTTTATATAAACTTCCTCATCTCGGGCCTCTTCTCGGTATCAAACTACAAACGATGCATCGACAATTATTACGAGTTTCGATAGTTCAGGTACATGAGTGGATCCATTCGACTTCCTGGGAATCCTTGAACAGCTGATCGGAGATGAACTGCTTTAGAGACCTGAATAAGTGGTAGTCTGATGGGGCCAAGTGAGGGCTGTATGGGGCGTGAGGTAGAAGTTTCCAGTGCATCTTTTCGTTTTGTTGGAGAGTCATCTTTGCCGTGTGCGGTTTTGCATTATCATGCAAAAACCGAATTTTTGAAGTGTCATGTCGAGATTTCGATAAAGCTTGATTCACACGCTTTAACTGCTCACTGTAAAGTTCAGCTGTGACAGTTTTACCCGATTTGAGCAGTTCAAAATAAACCAATCCACGATAGTTCCACCATACACACAAAATCAACTTCTTTCCATGCAGACCAGGTTTTGACGTGACAACCGGGGCTTGCTTTGGTGATAGCCATATTCCACATCTGTTCGCTTTCCAATCAAATGTTAATGCTCTTCAATCGTGCTATGTTGAACATTGAACCTTTCCGGCCAGTGGTGTAAGCGGGATCTTCTTCGATAATTTGCAAAAGTTGAGACTCATCCTTCGAGGACGTCCTTCGTGATGCTCATCTTCTAGGCTTTCGTTTCCACTTCGAAATCGCGCAAACCATCGATAGCATTGGCTGTCGCTAATACTACCTTCGCCATAGGCCTTTGAAATAGGATTATGCGACTCTCGGGCATATTTTCCAAATAGAGTTTATAGAGTAAAACAGCTCGAATAAGTGGAATTTTGCCATTCATGCCAAGCGATGGGAAATTTCTGTTTTTGGATATTTGAACAGCTCATTTAGTTTTCTTTTGGTACTCTGATGAACAAATGTCTCTTTGATCAATTCATTTTCCATTTTTCTTTCTATCAACTCGTCGCCCGTTTAGCTCAGTGGCAGAGCCTCTGTCTCGTAAAAGATTGAGTAAACAGAAGGTCATCAGTTCAATCCTGATAATTGGTAATTCTTTTGAAACTTGAGTGGAATTTTGCCATTCAAAAAAATAATATAAATTCTTGACTCTCGTCGTCTCATTGGCTCAGTGGCAGAGCGTCTGTCTAGTACACTTCAATGTCTAGCAAACAGAAGGTCGCTGGTTCGATTCCAGCATGAGGCATCTATTTTTGTAACGCTTTATGTTTCCAATCCTTTCCAGGTTTTCCATCAACAATGTGGCCTCGAGAATTTGGCTTAATCGGAATTCAATGAATCCAATGTCAATAATCGAGAAAATTACGGTTGGAACTGCCACTTTTGGTTGATTCGTTCACAATGGAGAACTCGACAACCCATTTCTCTTTTGAATGTTTTCAGGGTTTTCCGAGAAAAATGGCGACCCTAAATGCCTGTTGAGGTTCACGAGTTGCCCTTGGCTTACCGTTTCCGGTCTAAAAAAATGAAACGTTTAAAAAGTTCTTAAAAAAGTCTAAAAAATTTTTTCCATCTTTAAAGAGCTATAGCTTCGAGCCTTTCCATCATAGATTGGCAGTGTTATAGTGATTCTGAAAGCTGAAAACGAGCTCTTTAAGATGTTCTATCGTTTTTTATTATTATTTTGATTTTTGACACATTTTGTGGTGCGCAAAATCGGGTTTGAAAAAACCACATTTTCAGCGCTGTTTTTCTTGTTGATGCCATGCTCTAATCATCTTGAAACCATGTTTTTTTGGAAGGAATGTGCAAAAATACCCCTAAAAACCTTTGATTTGAATATTTATTGCTGGGTCAAAGTTCTAAAAAAACCCAACTTCGCATTATCGTCGTTTGTTGAGAGTGAAGACGATTGAGAGAGCAAATCCAAATTTTACTTAAACAATACTTAACTTAAAATGAAAGAAAACAATAGGAGAGGTTGTCTTTCAAAAAGGCCAGGAAATAGCGAAAAGAAAACGAAACAAGAGATGAAACGATAGAGCTGAGAACTCAGTTAGGCTCACTAACTAACTTGAGTTTCCAAAATTCTGCCGCATTATTTAGATCATTTTAAAGCTTCTAAGAGTTTTATCTTTAAAGAGCTTTTTTTGACAATCCCTTAAAGTTACTTGAATACTCAAGCCAAGATTTCCTGGTGTCAAAAAGTGCATAAAGACTAGATAACACTTCCGGTAACACCTTTTCTTTTGAGGGTAAATAGACGACTAACAAGTGTCATTGTCTAACAAGTGCTATTGGTTATTTCTCAATGATTGAATCAAAAAGCACACCGACAACCCTTTTTGATTTCCCTTTTTAACCCCATTTTTTTGATAAACAGCCGCCAATCGATTTGAAGTGATTCCTCACTGTGAGTCAAGCACTTCATTGTAGCGATAGACAATATTTGCTAAGTTTTTGTCTAATGGTTGCAAATTGTGACAACTGCTGATTAAAGATACGGTAAGAGCCGGTTTCTTGCTGCTTTTTCTTGATCCCTTGTTGTAAAAGCTGTTTACAGACTCTAAGATTGATGACTATGTACAGAGTGACACAAAAATTCGAAAACATCTTGTCCTTCAGTCGTGAAATTCAGCGTTTAAGACAACAAAAAATATCGCTGAAGCTGAAGTGCTGAAGAAGAAATACTGAAGATTCTTATAGAGTATATAATCACAGCCTTTTTATAATTATATAATTATGCTGAATTTAAGGCATTACAAGCAAATTGATTTATTAATTGGCCTTATATCGCCAATTAATTAACAATATATCGCCAGAATCAACGCAATCAAATGCCTGGTCGCTTGAATTTCTCCCCAAAATTCTCCGAATTTTCCGAAATTTTTTATTAAACCTAGTCAGTCATAAGGAATTCCATTCTTTAAACTCTTTTTAAAGGAATAGAAAAAATTGCGGGTTGATTAAAGCTGAAACGCAAAAATTATAGCTTTAAAAATTTGGCGAGTCGTAATCGGCTTTCAAATTTTAATTGCTGTTTCACTTAAGAAAATATTAAGTTGACAAAGAAGTCTTTTCGCATTTTATTCAGAAAATCCAAACTAAACCATCAAAATGCTCTTTTATGACTCTTCTCTAATAAAAAGTTATGTAATAATCAGATTTTAAATCAAGGTTATATAAAATAGAAAAATTTATTTCAGGAAAGTCAATTTTTGTGAGTATTTTCAATTAAAAACTGATTCCAAAAGAAATAAAAAGTTAAAATTGAAATTGTTTGCAAAAAACAGTAGCATAATCATAAATATTCACTTAAAATTTTGAAAAAATACATGGTGTTTTGATAGATTCCGAGTCAAAAGAACGTGAACTCGAAAAACTTCAAATTTGACTCGGTAATCTCGATCATTTCTTCCAACAAAACTTCCCCAAAATAAAAAGTTATGCCGCTATTTTTAGCTCAAGATATTGATCTTTATATATAAGCATACAAAAGTTTGGTAGTTGCTTTGGTTGAAAAATTTGGGTGAAGCCAAAAGTCTTCCTTGCCTAAATACGCGATGAGAAGGTTCTGTTTTTGCGGAAAAATGTGTTCTAGACCGAAATTTCATCTATTGGGTTGGGGAGAATGAGTCGGCGCCAAACTTTAAAGGGACTTTTTGCACACATAAAGCCTTCTTTAAACATACGTTTGGTTTCATCAAAAGGATCCACTATTTCTCTACAAAATGACTTTTGAGAGATTCCACAAAGCTTTTCTTTCGTGGAGTTTATGAACTTCCAAACGCAGCTGGTTAAAATGGCAAAGAGTCCGACTCATCATTTGAACAGTTTCTTTCACATAAACCTTCTTTGGTGTTTATATAAAAAAGATAGAGCACATTCAATTACTTAAGTTGCCAAATTTGCAGGAAGATCCCACCAATGGTTTTTTTCTAGATGACAGTTTGTAGTTTTTGTGAAAGAATGGCTTTTTCTTGAGCGGAGGCGCTGTTTGAATTTTCTTTTAAATGTCATTTTGTAGAGAATTAGTTAACCATTCTACTGATATCAAACGCATATTATTTGACGAAGTCGAATAGAAGTTTTAGACATTTTTGATTTTCAGCGTCGACTCATTCTCCCCAACCCAATAGATTTCGAATTGATAAATTGTTTTTTTAAAGATTTTCTGTTGGCCCTAAAAACGGGGTGGCTCCCGGACTTTTGGGTCATCCTGTCGATATTATCAAATACTGTAAATGCTGTATTAGAATGACACTCCCCTGTAGAGAGTGCTCAAATCATGTTTTCTAAAAAGTGCTAAACTACCGTGATCTGGCAGGTCATAAGTAGAAAGTCATTTTCATTTTCCAGTAATTCTACAGTTTAATCTTCGATTTCTAGAATATTTGTTAATTCACAATCATTGTTTCCAGCTTATTTTGATAATTCTTATAGGGAAATTCCAAAGAGCATCTGTTTTTCCAATTCGAACCATTCTTCTTTTGATTTCGCACGGCTTCACGTTGCAAACTTGTCCAAGGAAAAACTGAAGTCTTTAGGCTGAGAAGTTCTTCTGCATTCGTCTTATTCTCCTGACTTGGCCTCTAGTGACTTTCATCTTTTCAAGAAGATGGCTGTTGATTTGGCAAATGAACACTTTGGAGATGCGGAGGAAATCGAAAAATGGATCGACTCCTTCCACAAGCGGCAGCCCCGTAACTTTTGGGAAAAGGAAATCAGCGCTTTGCGCAATAAATGGCAACAAGTTATACTTAAGAATGGTGTTTATTTTGAATAAATATATAGTTTATTTTTTCAAAAATTACAGTTCAAACATTTACTAAAGACTTATCAACCCAATATCATTTTTGTAATTCTTGAATGAGTATAAGCTGCAAATTTCAGAAAGCTGTCTGCTGACTCTCAAAAAACACCTGTTTCCATTTTTACTTCCAATTCGTTCACTCTACTTTTTGGTTTAACAAATAGTCACATTTGGCTCACTTTTCCCACTATCAGACTCAAATGTCAGAATATTCAATTCTCGAGACTCTTTATTTAATTCAACTTCCAATCGATGGCTTTATTTGCTCACTCACTATTGGTATATTCAGTTGTGTGAAAGCTCCAGATCACATTAAAGCGTTCAGAATGCTTCAAATTGCGATCATTGTAAGTAAATGATAATTTTCTGTTGATTCCAAGCTAAATGATAGCTTAGCTCGTTACTTATTATGAGAGAGAGAGAGTATATCTGTGTGTCTGTCTGTTATGCGATTTTACAAAAAAAGACTGGACCGATTTGGCTGAAAATTTAGATATATGTGTAAAATTTGATCTAATTTAAAAAATCAAATTAGTTCTGAGGGTTAGTGGAGCCGTTTTTGCAAAAAGTGGAATTACTGAAGCTTCTTTATACGCGTGGTCGAGTGGTCTAAGAGTGTCAACCTGCGCTGGAGAAAGGGTTGTTGGTTTCAATTGAGTAAACAGCTTAAATATATTATATTGCGCTTTGACAATAATACTTTACCAAGCTTCCAATGAGAACCTAACTCATTTTAAGTCTATCTTGGTTGCTTGTATCCAGGATTTTAGCTCTAAATCAAGCACTCCTGTTATCTGATAGATACAGGCCAAAAATGATGTTTTGAAAGACGAAGAAAATGTCTTTTTGATAAGAACGGTATTTTCAAAACATAAGGAAGGAAGCCAAATTGGGGTGGCCAATTTGTGCGACTTGAGTGGCTGCTGTGATTGGTTGGTCAACCAAGTTTCTGTACCTTCTACAAACTTCTGTGTCGACCATCAAATCCTTTTATCGTCTTGACATGAACATCGAGTTACGGCTGTTACGGCAAATTCCACTTCTTGCCCAATTGATTGTTCTCGACTTTCCTTTACTTCGGCCTTCTAGAAATATAGCAATGTTGCAGGAAAATTTCTAATTGTGCTAACTCAACAATGACGTACGTCAGTTTATCATCTTCAATAGCTTCATCATCGCTCATTTTAAAAGAAAAGTCAAAAAATGAATGATTCTAATTTTCTGCGAGGGGAGTGGCTTGCCAGTTGGCCCGTTCAAAACTGTTTGTCGCAGCAGGAGATGTTCATTAACAAAATTTTGCCGAATATGGCAAGAAATCAATCAGCCGATTTGTTTCTGCTATTTTTGGTATAAAAAGCATCAAATAAAAACAACATAATAGTTATCGGCGATAAAAATTTCTGACCCGAAAATTTCTGACAATCAGCCTCGATTGTTACACCCTTTAACATCTCATTTTAGCTATGTTCCCTATCAATGACGATTACTTTGTCCTTCGCTTGCCCCGTCATTATCCCAACTTTCACCATCATTTCAGCAAGTTCAATAAATTTCAGTCAAACAGAGCTTCACATATTTGGTGTAAGATGAGATAGTTATTGTTTCTTGTTAACTGCAAATTCTAGCACATTTATTTATTCCTCTCTATCTTTCATATTCTTTTACATTCGTGTAACTTTTATCTTCGATGTCTCGCTATATCGTCTCCAGAATGGAAAATTCGAGTTCGACGAATATTTTCTGTATGAAAAGAAATCAATTTTGAAAAATGCTAATTTTTTTAGCTTCTTTACACGAGCGTATTTCTTTTGTTGATCACAATCGTCTTTTACTTTGATTATTTAGTGATTCCTTATCAAATACACGACAATAATAGGGTAGCTTTATTTACATTAAAAATTTTAGAGAAAGATACAATTAAACAATTTTTAGATCAAATCTTCAGTAGATTTGTCTGTTCTTATAAACGATTCAAATTTTTCCCTGACATTTGCATTAATCGGATTTTTCCTGGCCTTTGCGATGAGGTTGGTCTTTTGGATAGATTAAAGTCCATGTGGAGCTCATACGTTAAACTAAAAATAGGTTCAACATATTTGTTAAGTAATACCGGAGTAACTTAAATCGTTTCAAAGTTCAGCTTTTAGTTGGATCATTGTTGTTGTAACTCTTTTATACAAACTTCCTCATCTCGGGCCTCCTCTGAGTATCAAAATACTAACGATGCATCAACAATTATTACGAGTTTCGTTAGTTCAGGTACATGAGTGGATTCTCGGATGATATTTATTAGCTACTCTGGAGAATGATTTTTCTTAATGATTTCCAATTTTCAAATCAAATAATCAAAATAAGAACCGCTAGAATCAATACACTTTTGCCAACGTGTAGCCAGTTTTTCGATCCATGCAGCAAGAAAAGATGGGCTGTCTGGAGGCGATGAAGTTGATAAAATTTGTATTTGATAAAATTTTTCACCTTTGGTTCGCTCTTGGAAATTTTATCCAGGACGTTTGTCACTAGGTTTCAAAAAGGTTCTGACCGATTTTGTGTTTACAGATCTATTCGGTAATCTTACTAGAGAATGTCAAGTCAAGATCGAGTTTTTTTCAGATTCAGAATCGCCGATGAAAACCCTATCAGATGGGCCAAGGCTCATGTGAAAACTCGATCTTGACTTGACAAAATTCTCTAGTTAAAACCTCACAGAAACTAATTGTAAAAAAAGTTTTGTTAAAAATATCTAGATGATCTTTTTGTCGACAATATCATTTCTACCTTGGCTTATAATAATTTTATCAACATTTGTTCAAGATAGGCAAACAAGTAAGTATTTAAAACTTTCATTTATACGGTTTTGCCTTTCAGAAAAAATTTTATCGAATGCATTAATGATAACCACTTTGCATTCTTCCGGCAATTGTTTCATCGTTCTTTTTGTGACAAAATACTATCGGGATCTTTTCATTAAACTTTATCAGGTAAGTGAATAGACAAAGAATGCGACATTGACAATAATTTGATTAGAAAATTTAATTTTCAGCATCTCAAAAAGAGATTCACATCACGAATTGGAGATACAACGATAGTTAAACCTCAACAACCAAAACCAGATGTTATTCGTTCTGATCAATCATGAAAAGAACGAAATTTTTTCTTTTTTTACAATGAAGTGTTTATAAAATACTAATCTGAACTGCATTTTTAAGCACAATCTTTCCCAATACCCTTAAAACATACCTGGGTACGTATAATAGCCGAGGAGCGGTTTAGAAACGTTCTAAACGTGGACCGTTACCGTTACCTTCTAAACGTGTTGACTTTTAAAATTTAAAACTGTGTCAACCCAACTTGCCAACCAATTACAAACTTGAATGAATAGTTAATCTGCAAAGTCAATACTACAAAGTTCATATGCAAATTGATCGTTAACTATTTATTGTTTTATCATTTGTTGTCTGATAAAGTTTGACGTTACAAATTCAATCGCGCGTGCAATATCCACAATTTTCCCTGATATAGTATGAAAATTTTCATAAATTTTCTTCTTTGGATGTAAATTGATTGGGCGCTTCTGGACAAACGAGGCTCTAACGATTCTCCCCAAAAACATTGAAATCCTGGCTACAGGTTTGATGTCTTGCCATATCATCTCCAAAATGGAAAAATCGAGTTCGGAGAATATTTCTCGTAAGAAATCAATTTGATCTTGTTCAATTTGATTGAATTTTTCTATACTTATAAATGACTTTATTAGATTTATTAGGTATTAGGTCGGCCGGAAAATAATGCGAATTTTCTTGATCCGAATTTTTGATTTAAAGAAACAATAAGTAAAGAGGATTAATATAAAAGGTATTCTCCATTATTATTTAGGACATCATGCCATCTTTTGCTCAATTCAATGATTCCATCTCCATAGAACTGGGGACTTTTTGACGAAAACTAGTTGGTGACCAGATTTTCAACTTCCTGGGAATCCTTGAACAGCTGATCGGAGATGAACTGCTTTGAAGACCTGAATAAGTGGTAGTCTAATGGGGCCAAGTCAGGGCTTTATGGGGCGTGAGGTAGAAGTTTCCAGCGCATCTTTTCGATTTGTTGGAGGGTCATCTTTGCCGTGTGCGGTTTTGCATTATCATGCAAAAACCGAATTTTTGAAGTGTCATGTCGAGATTTCGATAAAGCTTGATTCACACGCTTTAACTGCTTACTGTAAAGTTCAGCTGTGACAGTTTTACCCGATTTGAGCAGTTCAAAATAAACCAATCCACGATACTTCCACCATACGCACAAAATCAACTTCTTTCCATGCAGACCAGGTTTTGACGTGACAACCGGGGCTTGCTTTGGTGATCGCTATTGGTGCTTGCGCTCAACGTTAGCATGTAGTATCCAAGTTTCATCAGAAGTAACAATTGTTTTCCAAAAATCATGCGCTTTTGATTTTTGAATCAAAATTGAACAAGTGTTCATACGGGCAATTTTGCGATTGAGGGTCAGTTCGTGTGGGACCCATTTTCCATCTGTTTCGCTTTCCAATCAAATGTAAATGCTCTTCGGTCGTGCTACGATGAACATTGAACATTTCCGACAACTCCCGAGTGGCGCAAGTGGAATCTTCTTCGATAATTTGCAAAAGTTGAGACTCATCCAGTTTTCGCCTATAAAAAATATCGAAAAAATTAAAAAAAGAAATCTGGGGAGGGATTGGAAACAATACAAATAACAATAAAAAACATTTCATTACAAAAATACATGTCTCATGCTGGAATCGAACCAGCGACCTTCTGTTTGCTAGACATTGAGGTGTACTAGACAGACGCTCTGCCACTGAGCCAATGAGACGATGAGATCCAGGATTTTATATTATTCTCATGAATGGCACAGTTCCCGTTGAATTTCAAAAATGAAGAGATGAATGGGATATTTGTTCATCCATTTTTCTTTCTTTCAACTCATCGCCCGTTTAGCTCAGTGGCAGAGCGTCTGTCTCGTAAAAGAATTGAGTCAACAGAAGGTCATCAGTTCAATCCTGATAGTGGGCAATTCATTTTTGATTGAAATTTGGGAATTGTATCATTCATAAGGATAATTTCAAATCTGGAGTCCCATCGTCTCATTGGCTCAGTGGCAGAGCGTCTGTCTAGTACACTTCAATGTCTAGCAAACAGAAGGTCGCTGGTTCGATTCCAACATGAGGCATCTATTTTTGTAACGCTTTATGTTTCCAATCCTTTCCAGGTTTTCCATCAACCATGTGGCCTCGAGAATTTGGCTTAATCGGAATCCAATGAATCCAATGTCAATAATCGAGAAAATTACGGTTAGAATTGCCACTTTTGGTTGATTCGTTCACAATGGAGAACCCGACAACCCATTTCTGTTTTGAATGGTTTCAGGGTTTTCCGCGAAAAATGGCTCACCCTAAATGCCCGTTTAGGTTCACGAGTTGACCTTGGATTACCGTTTCCGGTGTAAAAAATGAAAAGTTTAAAAAGTTCAGTACAGAGTGCGGCAGAATTATGATGGCTTTATCAATTTATTGAGTCTAACTCAGCTCTCGATGCCTCAAATGAAAGAATTCTTTTTTTGCTAGTATATTCTGAGTTATTTGCTCCAGGAAAAACATTATTGGATAAAGGGAAGTGTTTCCTAAAAGTCCTGAAAATTATTCAAAGTGGGTGCGTCGGAAATTTCCGATTGAACCACTATGAATCGTTCCGGTGATTCTATTTATGATTACGATTAACCAAAAATATGAACATGTTTAAGAAGTTTAATAAAGCATTGAAATTCAATTAAAGAAACAATTTTTTTGCAAAAAATTCTATCAAAAATCTAAGAAAAGCGTGAAATCCAGTACTGGGCAAAAGATTATCAAAGGAATTTTGCTCCATCTTTGAAGAGCTATAACTTCGAGTCTTTCCATCGTAAACTAGAAGTGTTATAAAGATTCTGAAAGCTGAAAACGAACTCTATAAGATGCTCTATCGCTTTTTATTATTATTTTTATTTTTGACGCAAAAAACGGGGTGCGCAAAATAGGGTTTGAAAAAACGATGTTTTCAGCTCTCAGTTTCAGCTTTCAGTTTTTCTTGTTGATGCCATGCTCTAATCATCTTGAAACCGTGTTTTTTGGAAAGAACTTGCAAAACTACCCCTAGAAACCTTTCCTTTGAGTATTTATTGCTGTCTCAAAGTTCTAAAAAACCCAACTTCGCATTACCGACGTTTTTTGAGACTGAAGACGATTGAGAGACCGAGTTCAAAATTTTAATTAAACAATACTTAACTTAAAATGAAAGAAACAATAGGAAAAGCTGTGTTTTAATAGGGGCCAGAGATAGCGAAAAGAAAACAAAATAAGAGATGAAACGATAGAGTTGAGAACTCAGTTAGGCTCAATAACTTGAGTTTTCATAATTCCGCCGCATCATGTAGATCATTTTAAATCTTCTGAGAGTTTTATCTTTAAGAGCTTTTTTCTCAAAGCTTTTTTTTGGCAATCCCTTAAAGTGATTTGAATACTCAATCCAAGATTTCCTGGGGTCAAAAAGTGCATAAAGACTAGGTAACACTTCCGGTAACACCTTTTCTTTTGAGGGTAAGTAGACGACTAACAAGTGTCATTGTCTAACAAGTGCTATTGGATATTTCTCAATGATTGAATCAAAAAGCACACCGACAACCGTTGATTCCCCTTTTTAACCCCATTTTTTTGATAAACAGCCGCCAATCGATTTGAAGTGATTCCTCACTGTGAGTCAAGCACTTCTCTGTAGCGATAGATAATATTTGCTAAGTTTTTGTTTATTGGTTGCAAATTGTGACAACAGCTCCTCTTTCTCCTGTCCAGATACTCTTTCTCCTGTCCAGATAGCCGGTTACTTGCTGCATTTTCTTGATTTCTTGCTTTAAGAGCTGCTTACAGACTCTAAGATTGATGACTATGTACAGAGTGACAAAAAAGTCCAAAGCCATCTTGTCATTCGGTCGTCAAATTCAGCGTTTAAGATAACAAAAAACTATCCAATGCTGAAGATTCTTATAAAAGTGGATTTTTTTTGGAGATTCAAAAGGGTCGCGGGTAAGAAAATAATTTTACTTTTAAACATTTTTTTGTACCTTTTGGACAAAGGTCCATTGTTTAAAATAGTTTTTAGCGAATTCTAAATTTTTGGTTCTTTTGATGTGCTCCCCCCCCCCCTCTTACCTACTTTTTGGATCAGTCGATTTTCAGGGGTTGAAAAATAAAATGACATGTCATTCTATTACACCCCTTTCAAATTTCTGAGCCCCTATTTTCCTGAAAAAAATGGAGGACAAAAGATTTCTTATTCGCGCATTATGCTCTACGATTTTAAACAAGAAAAATCAGCCGCTGAATCTCATCGTACAATTATTTCCGCTTTTGGAGATGGAAGTAAAGTCAATGTCGAAAATGATTTCAACGCTTTCAAAGTGGCAAAGAAAGTCTCCAGGATGAGCCGCATGAAAGGCACCCTCCAGGAGTGACTGATGTGGATTTGCTGGCAGAAACTGAAGAGAATCCAACACTCATTACATGAGAATTGGCAGAAATGTTCGATGTTTCTCATACAACAATCGAAAATGATTTGCCTCGTGTTCGGAAAAAATCGATGTGGAAAGTGGGTTCATGTTCATGTTCATTTGGTATCAATGAATTGCGCCAAAGGTGGCAAGAAATCATCGATAATAATGTAGAATACCTTTTGGATTAATGTTCTTTTTTTGCGCTCTATGAAATAAACAAGTTGTTGCCTAAAACGAGCGTTTATAAATTGCCAACCTAATAATACAGCATTTACGGTAGGTTATGTGTCCGAACAACTGCCGATCAGGGCTAATAATCAGTCAGAAGTTAGGCGGCTTGGACTAGCCAGAGTCAGGAAAGACCTTCTCACAGCCTCACATTGTAATCTATTCACTTTCACAGTGAGATGAGCGTAATATCTCCACTTCAATATGCTGTAGTGAGAGAAAATTGCTCCAACACTTTTCTTCAATTATCTCTTTGGGTGAATTCTTTCTTGTGCTTTGGTTAACCTTCAAAGTTGTAATCTGAATCAATTAAGGTATAAAAATATAGTAACTTTACAGTTTAACCTTCGATTTCTAGAATATTTGTTAATGCACAATCAGTGTTTGGAGCTTATTTTGATAATTCTTATAGGGAAACTCCAAAGAGCATCTGGTTTCCATTTCAAATCATTCTTCTTTTCATTTCGCACGGCCCCACCTTGCAAACTTGTTCAAGGAAAAACTGAAGATTAATGTCTTCCAAAGAGCTCCTGTTTTCCAATTCCATCTCCCAAAAAGCAAGTGTCTTCCAATTCTAACCATTTTGTGCAGCAACCTAATCTCAGATTTGTGATTCTTGAATGAGCATAAGCTGAGGATTTCACAAAGCTACTCCTGACTCTCAAAAAACACCTGTCTCAAAAACACCTGTTTTTATGGCCAACTTGTCCCCTTCCAACTTTTTGGGTTTACAAGCAGTCGCATTTTGATTCACTTTTCCCACTATCAGACTCAAATGTCAGAATATTCAATTCTCGAGACTCTTTATCTCATTCCACTTCTAATCGATGGCCTGATTTGCTCACTCACCATTGGTATATTCAGTTGTGTGAAAGCGCCAGATCATATTAAAACGTTCAGAATGCTTCAAATCGCGATCATTGTAAGTAAATGATAATTTTGTGTTGGTTCTAAGCTAAATGATCGTTTTGATCGGTACTTATTAGAAGAGAGAGAGAGAATATCTGTGGGTCTGTCTGTTATGCGATTTTCCCCGATTTCCGATCTCATTTTGAAAATAAAAACAAAATAATAGTTATCGGCGATAAAATTCTGACTTGGAATTCGCCTCGATTGTTACCCCCTTTAACATCTCATTTTAGCTATGTTCCATATCAATGACGATTACTTTTTCCTTCACTCGCCCCGTCGTTATCCCACCTTTCACCCTCATTTCAGCAAGTTCAATAAACTTCAGTCAAACGGAAATTCTTATACTTGGTGTAAGATGAGATGGTTATTGTTTCTTGTTAACTGCAAATTCTAGCACATCTATTTATTTCTCTCTATCTTTCATGTTCTTTTACATGTGTATAACTTTTATCTTCGATGTCTCGCTATATCGTCTCCAGAATGGAAAATTCGAGTTCGACGAATATTTTCTGTATGAAAAGAAATCAATTTTGAAAAATGTTAATTTTTTTAGTTTTTTTACACGGGCGCATTTCTTTTCGTGATCCCGATTGTCTTTTACATTGATTATTTGTTGATTCCTCATCAAATACACGAAGATAATAGGGTAACTTTATTTACATTAAAATTTTTAGAGAAAAATACAATTAAACAATTCTTAGATCCAATCTTCAATTGATTTCTCCGTTCTTACCAACGATTCAAATTTTTCCCTGATGCTTACATTATTCGGATTTTTCCTCGTCTTTGTGATGAGGTTGATCTTTTGAATAGATTAAAGTCCGTGTCGAGCTCATACTATAAACTAAAAATACGTTCAACTTATTTGTTAAGTAATACCGAAGAAATTTGAATCGTCTCAAAGTTAAGCTTTTAGTTGGATCATTGTTGTTGTAACTCTTTTATACAAACTTCCTCATCTCGGGCCTACTCTGGGTATCAAAATACAAACGATGCATCAACAATTATTACGAGTTTCGTTAGTTCAGGTACATGAGTGGATTGTCGGGTGATATTTATTAAGTACTCCGGAGGATAACTACCTTTTTCTGAGAAACTGATTTGCGATTGCAAAAATTTCAATTGAAGTAAATCAAATTAATCACCATAACAACCGTTAGAATCAATACACTTTTGCCAAAGAATAGCCATTTCTTCGATCCCTGCAGCAAAAAATCGGGCCTACTCTGGGTATCAAAATACAAACGATGCATCAACAATTATTACGAGTTTCGTTAGTTCAGGTACATGAGTGGATTCTCGGATGATTTTAATTAGGGACTCCGGAAAATAATTGCAATTTTCTTAATGATTTAAGAAATGAAATGAAAAGCCAAGTTTTGTATGCCAAATATCTCGTGTTACAGATGCGTTCCGGAAAACTAAAAGTGGATTCAGAATCCCCGATGAAAACTCGCTCTTGACTTGACAAAATTCCCTAGTTAAAGCCTCACTTAGGCTCATTGTAAAAAAGTGTCATTAAAAATATCTAGCTAATCTTTTTGGTGACAATATCTTTTCTACCTTGGATTGTATTAATTTTATCACCACTTGTTCAAGATAAGCAAACAAGTAAGTTTTTAAAACTCCCCTTCATACGGTTTCCTTTTTAGAAAAAATTTTATTCAATGCACTAATGATATCCACTTTGCATTCTTCCGGTAATTGTCTCATCGTTCTTTTTGTGACAAAATACTATCGAGATCTTTTCATTAAATTTTATCAGGTAAGTAAATAGCCAAAGAATGCGACATTGACCATATATTGATTAGAAAATTTCATTTTCAGCATCTCAAAAAGCGATTCACATCACGAATTGGAGATTCAACGATAGTTAAGCCGCAACAACGAAAACCAGATGTTATTCGATCTGATCAATCATGAAAAGAACGAAATTTTGTCTTTTATTACAATGAAGTGTTTATAAAATACTAATCTGAACTGCATTTACAAGCACAATTTTTCCCAGTACCCTTAAAAGAAACCTGGGTGTATAATAGCCAAGGCGCGGTTTAGAAACTTACCTTCTAAACGTGTTGACTTTTAAAATTTAAAACTGTGCCAACTAGACTTGCCAACCAATTACAAACTTAAATTAATAGTTAATATGCAAATTGATCTTTAAATATTGATTGAAAATTATCATTTGTTGTCTGATGAAGTTTACAAATTCAATCGCGCGTGCAATATCCAAAATTTTCCCTGATATAGCATGAAAATTTTGTTAAATTTTCTTCTTTGGATGTAAATTGATTGGGCGGTTCTGGACAAAGGAAGCTCTAACGATGCGCCCCAAAAACATTGAAACCCTAGCTACAGGTTTGATGTCTTGCTACATCATCTCCAAAATGGAAAATTCACGTTCGGAGAATATTTCTCGTAAGAAATCAATTTGATCTTGTTCAATTTGATTGAATTTTTCTATACATATAAATGACTTTATTAGATTTATTAGGTATTCCGTTGGCGGGAAAATAATAAATTTTTTTGACTTGAATTTTTATTTTAGAAAAACAATAAATAAAGAGGATTAATATAAAAGATATTCTCCATTATTATTTAGGAAATCATGCCATCTTTTATTCAATTCAGTTGGCCGACTGGTTAGGAGTCTCAATTTAATAATGCAATAATTCCATCTTCATAGAACTGAGACTTTTTGACGAAGAATAGTTGGTGGCCGCATTTTCGACTTCCTGGGAATCATTGAGCAGCTGATCGGAGATGAACTGCTTTAGAGACCTGAATAAGTGGTAGTCTGATGGGGCGAAGCCGTATGGGAAGTGAGGTAGAAGTTTCCAGCGCATCTCTGTGCTGTGACGTTTTACTCGCAGTTCAAAATAAACTAATCCACGATAGTTCCACCATACGCACAAAATCAACTTCTTTTCATGCAGACCAGGTTTTGACGGGAGAACCGGGGCTTGCTTTGGTCATAGGCATTGGTGCTTGCGCTCAACGTTATCATATAATATTCACGTTTCATCAGAAGTAACAATTGATTTCCAAAAATCATGCGCTTTTGATTTTTGAATCAAAATTGAACAAGTGTTCATACGGGCAATTTTGTGATTGAGGGTCAGTTCATGTGGGACCCATTTTCCGCATCTGTTTCGCTTTCCAATCAAATGTAAATGCTCTTCGATCGTGCTATGATGAACATTCAACACTTCCGACAACTCCCGAGTGGTGCAAGTGGTATCTTCTTCGACATTTTGCAAAGTTGAGACTCATCGAGTTTTCGGGGACGTCCTTCTTGATGCTCATCTTCTAGGTTCTCGTTTCCACTTCGAAATCGCTCAAACCCTCGATAACATTGGCTTTTGCTAATGCTACCGACGTCATAGGGCTTTGAAATAAAATTATGAGGTTTTCAGACAGATTTTTCAAGCTTAAAGTCATAGAGTAAAGCAGCTCGAATAAGGAATTATTGTTGCGTCATTTTTTTGATAAAAAATGAAGAAATGTTTTCGAATAATATTATGATTGTGTA
Organism: Mesorhabditis belari; assembly: GCA_958450365.1. Taxonomy (NCBI): domain Eukaryota; kingdom Metazoa; phylum Nematoda; class Chromadorea; order Rhabditida; family Rhabditidae; genus Mesorhabditis; species Mesorhabditis belari. The sequence continues at coordinate 314,909 of CAUEEP010000752.1, read as the reverse complement.
AGCAAACACCCTCTGCTTCTCTGTTACTCTCGCGGTTTTCTCTGTTTGTCTGCCATTACTTTCGCAAGAGCACAAGTTAAAAATTCGCATTATTTTCCCGCCAACCTAATATATTCATTAATTCTAGCTCAAATATATGCGAAACCATATAAAACCCAGGATAAAATATGCTAAATTCAATGAGATAATTGGTTAAAGATTACCTCAAATTTATTAGCTCTAACTCAAATGTGTAATTCGTTGGCAAACCATAATTAGTTACTTTTTCATTTGAAAAATAGTAGCCTAAATTTTCTAGTTTTTTTTTCTTGAACCCTCACCAATTCATCAACCTGTACCCAATAAGGACAATTCCACGCGTTTCTCTTTGATTGCGCAATGTGGCCGTTCCCCCATTGTGCTCAATCAAATGAATGCCCATTCTCGTAATTTTTTTTCTTTTTTCTCAATAATTAAGTTAGCGATCGTTAATTGTTGGTAAAAGACTGGAAAATGGGATGAAAGACACCGCTAAAAAGAAGAAATGCAACAGGAAATTGGGAGTCATTGTTGAAGAGAAGATGAGCGACCTTTTGACCTTTTTGAAGTGCTGTTAATTGGATAGTTTTGAAAGGAATGGTTAGGTAAACAGTTTATCGAAAAAATTTCATTTTAGTGATTGCCTTGGTGAAAGGAAAATTACCAAATTAAGCTCTAGGAGTCGTTCAAAATGTCTTTGCATTGGTTGCTTGTCGTTGTGTCGTTGGTTGTCCTGTTTCAAGTAAAGTTAAAAGTAAAGTTTTAGTAAAAGTATTCACATAAAAGCTGCTTATTCCTGAAATTTTGATTAATAGTATGAAAACGAGTTTAAAAAAACAAGCAAGCTGTTTAAAAAATAAAATTTTAAAACTGAAACATCTTTTGGCCATTCCAGGGCAGCGTTGAGTGGAACCGGACCCAGAATCTCTACGCAAGAATACAAAGAACGTCACGGCAACTAAGCGACACTAAACGCCTACACAACGATACTATGAAGTGACTATTGAAGCGTCGCGTAGCCGCCAAGTGTTCTTTGTATTCTTACGTAGAGATCTGGATGTGAATCCGGATCCACCCTTCCCTATTCCAAAGCCATTTGTTTCTAACACCATCCGTTTCTGTTTCTGTTTTTGACTCAATTCCCTAGTCGATTCGATTTCACCTCTAAAATTTCCTATTTGTCTCCTATTTGTCGGAAATCTCCACCAAATTACAGTGTTCATTTCGATGGGCGAAAGTCCATTCGTGTCGTCGGAAATCGGTGGTTTTTTTACCGCGTTTTCCTGCCATTTCGTGAGCAATGGGCCGATTTGAAATGAAAGGATAAAGGAAAAGAGAGAATTATACCGTATTCCCTTCACCCAATTGCCTTGTCGGTGAGTTTTGTGTAACAAAAAAACATTATCGTCTCCATTGAAGCTCTATGGACACGTGTTCAAAAAGTGACAAAGTGAAACTCGTAAATTCTTAAAAAATGAAAACTCTGGTTGAACAAATCAGCATTGAAAGTCGAATTGAACTGTAAGCGGTTTATCATTATCAAATTTTTATCAGTTTACCATCAAATGTTACAAGCTATTGCTTTCACTTTGTTTATTAGGCAAACCAAGATGATATCATCTGCTTCTTGGATCAATATCAAACAGTTATATACCCAAGATCAAGAACTACTGATTGAAAAACATTACCTTGACATAAATCTGTACCCTTACAAGAAATATCTGCTATTTTAGAACAACTATGGCTCGTTATTGTCAAATGAAGTTAATAAATCCAAGCTGAAGCTGTGTGAGACTAATGTTGAGCCATTATGAACTATTATAGTTAACTAGTATAAAAACTACTATAAAAAACTGATAAAAGTGCGTGTTTTTCAAATTATGACTTACACTACGATAAGCATTGATCTTATAAACCTATAAAGTATTACATCTAAAGAAAAAAAACCAAAAACCAAGAGCGGGACCGAACCCCGGTTTTGCTAACCAGAAGCCTTCCCACTATCCACTAGGCCACCGGTGCTTGCTTCGGGCAAATGAAAAGGGGGTTTTGAAGCTTATCATCAGAATTTCAATACAATTTTTAAATTGAACTTGATTAATTAAATTAAATTTTAAAATTTTCTATTTAATTCCATTTTTTTGCAAGCTTATTTGGCAGATTTTGATTTCAGATTATAAATCTCCATACTTGATTTAGTAAGATGTTTGTGGTGGGGAAACGAAAGAGAAAAGAAATTCGTGCCTTTCCCTAAGTAAAGATTGTTAATGAAAGTGCTATCTATCCGTTTATATCCAAGAATCAGGAAACTTACTAGGTTTCTTGATTCTGGGATATAAACGGATAGATAGCACTTTCATTAACAATCTTCAAATACATTTGGTCCCTAAAATCTTAAAACATTCGTTTTCCTAGTATTTTCTCCTCATGATCTGTCGATGGACCGTAATAAACGACTCCAATCGTCTTATCATCATTCCCAATCTTGAACGCACATTTGTGTGGTTTCTCTATCCAGCTGCCACAGATCGTTTCACCAATATGAGCATTTTTCTCTCTCTTTGGGGAGACAACGAACGGTTTACGCCATCGCCCTTGATGGCTTTTTTTCCTTATTTTCCCTTGACCACTATTCGCGCCATTTCCCCCTCTGTGTCCTCAAATCACTGCCTCGTTTTTCGTAATTAACTCATTGCATAACAAGATTTCATTAGAGTAATCAAGCAATCAAAATGTGATAATTTTATCGAGATTTGGCATGGTTTAGCACTTGGAATTGATTATGAAAGCTCAGTGAAGTTCGAATTTTTTGCAAAATTAACATTTAAAATTAATAACAAGTACTTTTGCACCAACGAATCTTATAATTCCAAGAACTTGGAATTATAAGACTTTCAAATTCCAAGAACTTATCGTTTTTAAGTAAATCAACAGTTTAAGCGCTTCACATTAACCCGATAACAGCAAAATTACAATAGTTGACCCAGATTGTACAAAAACAACAGGATTATGATAGCTTTTTTTAAAGATATACGCTTTAGACATCAGACTTGATAACATAATGAAAAGAAACTTGATTTGATGACAATAAACGTTTTAGACGCTAGATTAGATTAGTAGATAGTTAGAATTTTAGAAATAAATACCTCCAATATTTTTAATCACTTCTTGAGCACTCAACTACATTGGAGTCATTGAAAAGGGGGTGTCAATGTGCATTGAGAGGTGGTTTTGCACTCAACTACACTTAATTTTGGAGAAATTATCAATCTCCAAAATTTCCCAATAGTTTTAAACCCCTTTTCTCACTCGTTTGCCCATAACAAAACCCCGTGAACGTACACGGGCTATAATATGCACTAACGAGTCTTCTCGTGTGTTGGAGTCATTGAAAAGGGGGTGTCAATGTGCATTGAGAGGTGGTTTTGCATGCATGTGTGGATTTCTCGCTTGCCCCCCAAATTTGACGCCGAAAAGTTGTCAATTCACTTCAGCGTCCATTTGCATTGTTTCCCGATTTTCCAAAGTGGCAAACATGAATAGCTGGGCATATCCGGGCCAGTTAGTAAAGCGGAAAGAAGGCAAGAGAAGTGAGTTATTCAGAAAGAAATAGATCTGATCTAGCTGTCACGAATTAAGCTACCGTAAGACTATGAATGGAGTGAAACTTCTTGATTAATAGTGTCAAGTATTGATTTGTTGATTTGTCCGGAAAGTTTTGTCCGTATTTTTGAAATTTTTGTTTATAAATGAAGCCGATTCTGTAATTTGCTTTAAATAAAAAAAAAATTAACCATTTCATTTAGCTGATTTTTATAACAATTTGATTCAAAGTTTGGTTTACTAATTACAAGTTGTGTTTCAACAACTTTTTGTCAACTCTTCTCACCAAGCGTACCCCAATACAGTAGCCTCATGACCTAAAACAAGTCACGTAGTTGTGTTTGAATGTGTTATGTCAAATCAAGATTACTTCCAAGATTGATATTTAGATCATAAGCTTTTGATTTCTGAGCTGATCCTGATCTAACTTGTCAATCTTGATCTATTCTGGTTCTAGTATTAAAAGAAAAAGATTGGGAAAAGATTTTTGAGAAGAATTCAAGCTCAAAGGCTCGAATTGGGATTGTGCAATTGGGAAATGAAAGCACAACTCATTGACTAGACCCTGACTAGAGTTCTGGGCCAAAAAGTTGAGGGATAACATAAGCGGCATGTTCTTTGGTGTGAGTACTCTACCTTTTCTGATAAATCCCTTTGCTTGAAACAACTTTTTGTCAACTCTTCTCACCAAGTGTACCCCAATACAGTAGCCCCATGACCTTAAACAATTCCTAATCATTTTTATTACCAGTTATAATCCATGCACACCTCTCCAATGCCAATCGGAGCCCATAAAATCAATCGTTAAATGCTCAAGGTTGAATACATTTTGTGGCAAAGGTGATAATGATTGCTGGGGAAAAGGGGAGAGTTTCCGCAAATCTTTCTCAGCCAACGTTACGATCTAGTCATAATTGACAAATCACAGTCTTTCTCTTACTTTTTCTCTTCTCTTCACTCAATCAATTTATTCCACTTCATGTAGGCTATAACTTGAATCATTTCACCAGCAATGAAACCAATGTTAACACCGTTTTTCTCGGATACCGTGGGAAAGGGTTTTGTTTGAATTTTTGAAGGTTGCATCGTTATCTAATAAATTTCAATGACAACTTGAAATGAGAATTTGAAGACTTTTCCTTGAGATACAAGTCATAAATCAAAAGTTTACTATCAGACGGTTTTAATCTAAATCCAATATCAGTTATATTATGAATGAAAGCTTGAAATAGTTCAAAATCTTTCCCAGCTACTTATCAACTTTTTAGTTAAAGTTAACAAACGTTTTTGAGCGCATTGCTGGAATTACCAGAATGATCTTAAAACTTTTCAACACTAAGACTGTTCTTTGGAATTGTTTGGAAAAGGCTAAAGCAAAATGAGATCAAATAGCTTCTCTGGAAAGTCTCTGTTCATTTCAACATCTTTCTTCATTTAGTGTCGAAACTCAATGAAATCTCAGGTCGATCCACCGTTCATTAATCGGTCATTTGCATTAGAATGATGAGCAATATGGCCTTGTCTTTTCGATGAGAAATAAATACACACAAATGAATGAAAAGAAAGAGATTTGGTCTCATGATGGCGCCAACCAATCCCTTTCTTTTCCTCTTTTCTGCCAGCCGCTTTACTTCATACAAAAAGTGAATCTATTTGGGATCTCTCTCCCAAGCTATTGACCTTCCATCAATCCTCCGTGAATTTTCTTCGATGAGAGAATTGATGATTGCTGAGAAACACAAGAAAATGAAAACATTTGGTAGTTATAAACCTTGTCAAATGCATAGAAAACAAAAATTCTGTTTGTTACACTTTAGTCAAAGTTAAAGTTCTAGTTGTTAGTTGATTACAGTATGCCAAAACATGCTAGAGTAACTACAGTAGACTAGTATAATATGTCAGACTATGGCAAGCTACAATATGACAGATTAAGGTATGTTAAAGTAAAGTTTTCAGGCTTCAAGACTGGATCTTTCAACTCTTCAATAGAACCAAAGCTATTCAAGGTTGAAATGGCCAAATGACATGAGCCATACGCAGAATTTTATGCTGATTCCGAGGCTGTTATCCGTTTTGCAAAATGATTTGGAAACACGGGGATCTGGCAAACAGGCTTGAGGTCAAAAATCAGTCTCTATACAAGGCTTCTTTTACCGTCTCGGAATTTGAGCTTTTGGTGTAGTGGATAAGTGCCTCGTTTCCGATACAAGTTATCAAGTTTTTGCTCGAGTTCAATCCTTTCCTTTTTTCATTTTATTTTGATTTTTAACCGCTCGAATTTGCCCTATTTTAACGTTACAAGAAGCATTATGACATTTGTTTTAGTGTCATTTAAAATAAGACTAGTCTACTGTAGTTGTACCATTTAAAATCAAAAATCAAAATTTCAAAATTGAGTGGCACTACGGGGGGTCGAACCCGGATCGTATGGGCCGTAGAGAAGTGCGCTCCCGACTCCGCCATGAGGACAAGAGACAGGCCGACAAAAACGATAAAAACTCATCATTTGGCGGCTGGATGTTTTGGCTTGTAAGAAATAAAACGCTGGTAGTGTTGAATTTGAGTTAGTTTTGGGAATTGAGCTTTTCTATTAAACTCAAGGGTTATCTTTAATGGGATAATGATTTTTCAGTTACAAATTTGTAGTCTATTTACTAGGTAAACTAAGAAAGCATTTTGTTACCTGGTTAGACCGCATTTTGTTTTGATTTTGAGCATTTTGAGCATTTTGTTACCTTATCATCCATAATTTCATTCATTTTTTCAATCAATCAATCGTCAACCCCAGTAAACCACAAATTCCTAACCAAATGATGAGTTTAGGTAACAGCAAAATTACAATAGCTGATCCAGATTGTACAAAAACAACAGAATTCTTTAAAGATATATGCTTTAGACACCAGACTTGATAACATAATGAAAAGAAACTTGATTTTCATTCATTTTTCCAATCAATAGGTCGTCAACCTCAGTAAACCACAAATTATTTACCAAATGATGAGTTCAGGTAACAAGCGAAGAGTGCCACTGATTGGGGATGACCGCAGCACAACGGGGCATCGATGTGGAAGAAACCCATTGTCTGTGGGGAGTCTGTTTTCCCGTCGATTACCGGATTATCCCATGTCAACCGAATCGATGAACAAAAGAGTCGATCGGTCACCGTTATCCATACAAACACGACAATTTTCGGGTTTGTTTCCGGTCACATGGAGTTGAAGGCATTTTGTGCCATTTTGATGGCACAAAATGGTCGTTATTTTGAGGTAGAGAGGTTACAGTGTTTAGTTAGTGTTAGTTAGTTAGTTAGTTAGTTAGTTGTTTAGTTAGTTAGAACCTATAAATCCATAAAACTCTAAAAGCATACCGACAAGAGCTAACAATAAGTTTTTAAACTTGCTTTTCAACTTTGATCTTTAGTTCTTTAATTCTAAAGATCAAAATTAGAGCTTTCAAATGCAGAGTTACCAGAATTCAGAGAATTGAAGCCTGATGAAACTATTGAAAGCTTTAAAAACTTGTTATAAGTAAGACTCACATGCAAACTTATGTGTAATTCTAATTTACAAACTTTTTACCTTATTGAGCTTGAGCTTTACCGTAAAGAGCTTGAGCTTTTACCTTATTTGATTGGTAAAGTACCTAATAATCTGACTGGAAACTTTGCGTAGTTCCATACCGTAAATACTATAATAGTACCCCACCCCCTCGTACAGTCGCGTAGGCGCAAAAGTTTTTAGTATTTCATTTTTTTAGTCTAGCTTTGGACGCGTTTTTCTCGACACTGGCTTATGCTACAATGTGCGCTTTGGTATCAAAAAAATAGCCCTGAATTCCAGCTATTTTTTGATACCAAAGCGCACATTGTAGCATCAACCAGTGTCGAGAAAAACTCGTTCAAAGCTAGACTACGCAACGCTCCGCACCGTCATTATGGGGGTGGGGTACTATTACAGTATTTACGGTATCTCTAACCATTTAAGCTTCAAGAACTAAAATCCTTCCCTTCTTTAACAGATTCCCTCAAAAAAAATTTGACTAATAAGTGCACTAGTTGAGTGCACAGAAAATTAGTGCTGTTTCCGCGACGGTGGGCAAATGTGAATGACTGGAGGGGGAAGGGAATGGAGTAAGTGACACCGCTAACCGGCCCTCTACTCACACAATGTCTCAGAAGTCTCTCATAGCACTTTTCCCCTCACTTATTCACACAAACATCTCGGCTATTATGCCTTCACGCTTTTAATGTTACTGGAAATTGAAAAGAGGAAGACCGCTACAAAGTGACTTGCTCTTTTTTGTTTTTGTAAGTCAGTCAAGCGAACGGCGAATGACTTTGGAAAAAGTGCGACAAGCAATAAAAACAGCTTACAGTTAGATTTGATGTTTGACTTCTAGTAGAGATCTGAGCGGAGAACCGAAAGCTTTTGCTTTGTTTCAAGAGGAAGAGATCAGTGTACTTTTTGAAAAAAACTCTAGTTGACTCCTAGTAGAGGTAGCCCAAAGCTTTTACTTTGTTTACAAGAGGAATATGATTTGTTCTCTTTTACTGGATTGTTGATCTGAATTTTTGACTGCTTCTTTCGAATCGAAGTGTTCTCCAGTAAGCTCATTACTCATGATCCGGAATAAATAGTAATCAAAAGGGGCGAGTTCCGAACTGTATGGGGAATGAGCCAAAAGTTCTCAAACAAGGCTATTTATTTTAGAGCGAGTCAGTTTTGCAACATGAAGGCGCGCGTTGTCGTGGATTGGAACGATCTTTGACTTGGAGGGCCTATTCTTCTTCAGGGATTCATTCACCTTTCCCAACTGTTCACTGTATTTGATTGCATTAACGGTCGTCCTGCTAACCAGCAACTCTCAGTACATCACTCCCTCCATATCCCAGAAAACGCAGAGCATAAACTTCTTCTGGTGCAAATCGGGCTTAGGGTAACTTTCGGTTGGTTGGTAAATTAAAAACTGCGGGACTTTAAACTAAAATTTATTCAACACAAAACCATCAATTCATTCCAAATAATTTCCATTATTATTGACGACTTCTGCCCATTTTACAGGCAATTTGCGGATTCCTCTTTCGTAGTAGGATTTTGGTTTGTGTGTGAGACAAGTGTGAGACTCAAAAATGGAGGACTGGAGATGTCAGCCGTAAGCCCAGTTTGAGCCCTTTCTTCAAAAGAAACCCATTTTGGTGTCAATAGAAAAGTTGTAGAGAATCAAAAATTAGGCTTATAGCCAAATTTCCAAAAAGATACACTTAGTAGTTTTGCTTAAAATGCAAGTTTTGTTGCAAGTTTTGTGAAAATTCGTAAATTTGGCATTTCTTGAAAACCAGTTTTTGAATCGTTCTGAAAATTTGGATATAAGTTTAATTTTTGATTCTCTACAACTTTTCCATTGACACCAAAATGGGTTTCTTCTGAAGAAAGTGCTCAAACTGTCACATACGACAATAGCCCGCAGTTTTCAATTCACCAACCCAATAAATACCTAACGAATACAAAATCCAGAATCGGCAAGCCAAGCCAGTAACTAACACATCTAGTGTCAGAATTTTTGATAAGCTGTTTGAATAATTTGGTGCAATTCAACAATTGAATAATTTGTTCATTAAAGAAATTTCCCTTTGAACATTTATATTGACTTTTGTTGAACAAGTTTTGGATAACCTTGTCGCGACAACCGTAAATTGGCGGTTGGGAGTTCTTCCAATAAGACGATCAAAGGAGAGGCGAGAAAATGCCGAAGACATTTAATGACACCAAAAAAAGGACAAAAAGGGACAGTGAATGAGTCTGTTTCAAGTCTGAGAAGAGCCAATTGAGGGCTATGGATGGAGAAGATAAATAGCCTTCAAAGATGTTACTTGATGATAGGCGTACCGTATTGTTCTTTACCATTTTTCAAGTGCTTTGAGTAATTGGAAGATGATTAACGAGTCTTTGAAGTGGTCATTAGTAATTTGGTCTTGCAAATTTTGAGGAATGTTTCACCTTGAGAATCATAAAGGGCAAATACTGTAAATACTGTAATAGAACGAAAAAGAAGTTAGACTAGTTAGACTGTACAAGCGAGTGGCTTTCTTTTTAGAGTATTTACGATAAGTGTATTATAAAAGATCGACTTTTAAAAAGGCTATCATATCTACCGTACTTTTTGTTGAGAATAGGTGATTTAAGCAAAAGCTAACTACGATCCTAGCCTATTTATCTTTTCAGGCACTCGAGTACGGTCCCTGTAAAATCCCCAGTCCTTCGCATAAGCTCTGTTGGTTCCTGATTTCACTAATGATCTGATCTTTCTTCAAATCATTAGCATTATTTATGGGTCAACAGTTATTGACACCCCCAAATTACTCAATTCTGCCCCACCCAAAGGCTCTCTTGTCAATAACGAAGTTTTCCAGAGAGTGTCCCCATAAAATGTGCTCCTCAATACAAGCAAACCCTCCTAAAAGGCACTCGGCCTTCCGCCTAAAGCCTATCATTATCCTCCAGAGATTGGTGGCTTGTGCGGATGGTTTCCGTCGCACAATCAACTCAATTGGATAAACCACTCGAAAGATGGAGCTTGCCCTGTTTTCTCCAATTATCTTCCCAAAAATCCCCAAATTGACACCCCTATCCCTTTTTTTGTCCAAATTCCCAAATTGCCTCACTCTCGTCGCCGGGGTTTTCCGGGGCGGCTAAAAGCAAAATTTGGCACGCAATCGGCTCGACAATTGGATTTACTTGAAAAGCTCTCCTTAGTCTTGGAAATGGATTCTACAAAATGAGAAAATGGAGGGTGTTATTTGTGGCAAATGAAGAGATGTCTTTAGGGGTGTTGAGTGGTTGGGTTTTGTGGTGAAAACAAATGAAACACTGGGCAAATGTTTGTCATCACTAAATAGTTGGGCTAGTCCTTTTACTAGCAAACCAGCGATGCTTTGCCTCTTCGCTTTGTCTTGCTTTGCCAATGAGCTACGTATAAAGTACCGATTTTTTCAACATGAATAATGTAACACAAACAAAAACACAACTCAACACACAAATACTGGCCCAATACCCCTAGAGATGTTGCTGAGAAAAGGAAAAAAGCGTGACCAGGAATCGAACCCTTGACCTACCGACTAGGATACAAGACTCCTAACCATTCCATCATCGAGCCCACTGATAATCAAACGTGCAAAAGGGTTACCTATTGTTGAACGGAACTTGATAATTGCGATAAAGAGACCACAGTGTGTAAAGAAACCGACAAGTTCTTATCCCATCACTAAAAACAACTCATAGCCATCTCACTCATAGTCTCCCCTCAAAAATCTTTCACTTGTGAGAATAAATTGTTGAGCCACCCACTTAGCCACTCTTTCAATACCCAATTTGAGTCGCTTTCCTCGCAAAAAGTTGAAACTCGAAGAAGGTGAAGAGAGGCGCGAGAAATGCAGCAATTTTGAGTGCTTATGTGGTTGTTTGGATGGGGAAATAGATGGGCAAAAAGAAGACTTTCTTTGCTATGCGTTTGGTGTTTTTCAGGGGGGAAAGAGTTGAGGATCGTTTCACGCCGATTTGGAGGAGAAACGGTAATTGACGATACGGTAGTGCGGTACTTGATGGGTGAGAGAGGGAGTGGAGGTCAAGGTGGACGGAAAGGAAGTCGATTTGTTAGAAGTGTGAAGTTGGATAGTTAAATGGTTTTCCTGAATCTCTGTATTGAAATTTGTACTTGCCAAAATCAGTCAACCAGCCTTGAGACCTGTCAAAGATATGTAGACAGTTAATTGATTTTGATTCCTTTCCGGACTTTGGGCTTAGTCTTACTCTACTGGAACTTTGCAGTCACTGGCTCAAGACTAATCCTACAATTCTTGCGCTTAAATTGGGTTTTTGTTTCAAAGTTTGTTTCAAAAATTCCGATTCTAATTTCTAATCAAAACTGTTGCCATTTTGATCGATTGGCTCTCCATTCATCATTTCAACCATTTCATCTCTCCCATCAATGCTGACAGATCGGATCTCTGACTTCCGGTCGAGTGGAGGCCCTCTCAGCCTCGATTTGAGAGCACGAGAAAATTACGCCAAAATTTCCCCACTTACCTCTTCTTTTTCACCCTTTTTTCTCACTCTGACAGTCAACCGATTTTCGACGATTTGCTTCACCGTTTCGACGTGTTTGACCGAAAACTCTGAGAATAATGGCGAGTTGAGATGGAGAAATGGATGGAATTGAGGTTGAAGAATTAGATCGATGAGGAAATTTGATGGGATGATAATGAATTTTTGGATATTATAAACCTTATAACTACAGTAGTTCAGCTTGATCTCTCAATTTTACATTTTATCTCTTTAGATCTACAAGTTTAACAATGAAAGTACAGAAATCAATGCTGATAGATCGGATCACCGGTTTCCAATCGATTTCCGGTCGTTTAAAGCTTTAAACGGAGAACAAAACTTTTTAACTACAGTAGTTTAGAACTACAGTAACTTTATAACAAAACGCTATGATAGTTTTCCTTTCAATACGGTAGGTTTGACAATATTTGACCTTTCTTCTTGAACTTCGAACCAAATCAAATTTGCATTTTTGTCAATCCCAATCCCAGACAAACAATGTGCCCTTGATTCGCCCAATTTTCACACATACTAAAAGCCAATTGAGATAGATTGTGGACTGGAAGGGCACAGGTGTGTGCGACTCAAAAAAAAACGGCAAAAAGCCTCGGTGGGATCAAAATATTTCGTCCTTTTTGGTCAAATTAGCTCCGCCCCATTTGCGCCTTTTCCCCCTCAACCCATCGCTTTCGGAAAACAGACAATATTGTGCTTAATGGAGAGACTTTTTGTGTGCACTACTCTCTAATCGAAAGGCAAATTGTGAAAACATTTGAGTGAATATTTAGGGTAATTAAGTTGTGGATAGACTAAAAAAGGTAACGAAAGGATTTATCAAATGGAAAATGATCTACAGTCGAACTTCTCTATAACGACCTCCTATATAACGATTTTGAAATTCTAAAAGGTGCCCCTAATGTCTGCTTAGCTGCCCAATTAGGCGCAATCGTTGCCCGCACAGGGCAGTTACGCAGAAAAAGTGGGTCGCGTTTTAGACTCGTTATATAGAAATTTTTGCTCCCTTCGATATCTTTATAGAGAAGTCCGACTGTAGTGGTTAATTTAAAGATATTCAGTCAATCAATCAATCAGAACGGAGAGGCTCACAGTGACAAAAGCGCAAAAACGCAAAAATTATTTGACAAAAACGCTTTTGGCATGTCTATTTGGGGCGTCATCGCCGAAAACATCGCAGGATGGCGTAGTGGATCAGAGGGTTGTATCAAGAGCCAGCTACGTGCCTCCTCGCTCGGGTTCAATTCCCTTTTCGGCTCAATCTTTTGCTTTTTGTTTATTTAGGTATATTTTTGTTTTCTTTAGATTTTCTATCGTATATTTGATCAAAATAAATTGTTGGGGAACATTTTATGCCAGATATGTCAAATGAGAATGAAACCAAAAGTTTTCAAGGTTTTCAGGGTTCATTTGTTGTATCTCCAAGCAAAGTCTCTAATTTGTGCTGATCTTAAGTCATTATTTTTGTATTTTGGCTACAAATAATGACTTATAAGAACCGTTTATAGTAGTGTAATTAGCTTGATAAACTTGACTGACAAAAACTGAATACTGTGCCATTGTGATTTTGTTTGGATACTGTACCCTTGTTTGGATGCTTAATCTGCATTTATTCACAACCGATTCAGCAAAATTCATATTGCAAGCAAAGAGAATAAAATAAGCAAACTTTCAAACAAAAACATTTGAAAAATCGAATCACGCAATTCACCAAAATGGGCAAGCAGAAGAAAACTTTCAATGATCAAGTAAAGCATTCATTAAAGCCAAAAGAGTTACACTTGGGAAACTTTTCCATAACAATTCTGATTTACAAATGCAAAGTGAACCCACAGTTACTCAAAAAGCATCAATCTTGTCGAGAATCACTCTCAGATGGACTGCCTGGATGAGAATTTGGGATTGGAGTGGATTTAAGATTCGGAGAGGATTGGGACAAAATGGGTGTACTGGAAGAAAGTGGGGTTTGTGATTGAGCTAAAGCTAGAAATGAGGGATTGATCAGGGGGAATCCGGTGGGCAATGATGGGGAGGAGATCGATGGCGAGGAGATGGATGAGAGATCAGTGGAAGTGGAAAGGGGAAGACCGGAGAGACCCATCGATTGTTGCATGAGCATCATGTTGAGACCGGCACCCGGGAATGATTGCACGAAGTTGGACTGGAATTTTGGGAATTCTTGAGACATTGTACAATGTACAATTATAATTGGAATTTCCGAACTTTTAGCGTATTAACCGTTATTAATCACCTCCATTTCTGTGCCGACTATTCGACACCAAATTTACTTTTGGGAATCAACAAGATTGTGTTTAATCAACCTTTTGCATTGCCAATTTTCTTTGTAAATTATTTAGCCCGTTAACTGAATATCTTTAACGTGGCTTGCTCTATTTAACTGTTGCTGCCAGAATTTCATGTCTTTTTTTCCATTCATTACAAGGTGACCAGAAATAACCCGTTCCTTTTTTTTCTAGGCTCATATTTTTGTTATTTGTAGATCAAAACGATTAACTTCTTTTTTAAATGGAAATTCACATCATTTTCTATATATATATTCAAGATTTCATGACATTGATAGATAATTTTTTATGAACGCTCAAAAATGGCTGATCAAAAAAATGACGAGCCGCAATTCAACCCCACAAAAAAACCCCAAAAAATAGTTTTTTTTAAGTTTAAGTAGATTCAGTTTAAAAAATATTAAATTCGTTAATATTTTCTATAAGATCATCGATAAATAAATCTCTAAACTGCGGCTCGTTAATTTTTGACCAGCTATTTTTGAGCGTACAGAAAAAATTATCTATCAATGTTAGGGTCATGGAATCTTGAATATATACAGAAAATGATGTGAATTTCCATTTAAAAAAGAAGTTAATCGTTTTGATCTACAAATAACAAAAATATGAGCCTAGAAAAAAAAGGGACGAGTTCTTTCTGGTCATCCTTTAAAAGGAACGCACTTCTTGCAAGTTAAATAAAATAAAATAAAATAAAATTGTTTTCAAGTTGATTGGTTCAAGTTGATACAAATTGCCCATCATTTTGGGAAAAGTTTTTCGATTACTGATCAGCTGTCAATTAAAGAGAAAGCCCGGATAAAAGATAGGAAACAGTCCTCGTACAAATCATCTCTATTCAGTATAATTCCTAAGCCCTATTATTTCTCTTAACCATTTCAAAAGAACTTATCTAACTGTTACATTTTTGAATAGTTCAGTTAAAATCGAAAGGACAATTTATTCAGTACAAGTCACTCACCCAGTACGGGTTACTCCGAATCAATTGTTGAACAGCAGCCATATTCCCTGCCTCACTCAACAGGTCCATTCCCACTGACGCTTGCCTCTTCCATTTGGTTCTAAATTGGAAATTTTCTTCATACGATCATAAATTCTTATTATCATTAACATCTTTTACAGAAATTATGTCTTTTAGAGAGGAATTTTATGTATTCGAAGCGATCATAACCGGGCACGCGATTGGATTCGAAAAGACAAAGGAGGCAGATGGGTGGATAAAGAGGAAAGAAAGGGAGAAGATTAATCGAGGAAAAGAAGATCGGGTAAACTACAAATAATTGATAATGCGGAGGAGAGTCTTCGAAGAATATTGGGTACTAATTTAATCATGTTGGCGGCCATTTTGATCGCTTAATGCTCCCCTAGGCTCGGGTCTATTATTGCTCAAAATTGGATAAGAGAGATGAGTGACTGAAGAGAATGAATGAGTACTGTGGCATTTGATATTCATTGTAAGTTCTCAAGCCCAACCTTCTATTCTGATACCAAGTCTTGACTTGGGTGTCCGTCAGCCCCATCCTTTGAGCCAACTCCATTCGATCTTGGACGTTCAGGTACTTGTGCTTTTCGAACATCGACTCAAGCTCCTGGAAATTGGGAATTCATTTTGTTTTTATGAATAACCAGACAAAAAAACAGCCTAATGGTCACCGTCAGCCCCATCCTCTGAGCTAACTTCATTGATCTTGATCAAAAAGTCAAAATAGAAAGGCACTACAGGGGTCGAACCTTGGCCGTGTGAGCAATAGACAAGCGCGCTCCCGTCTGCGTCACAAACCCGCCAAACGTTCGGCCAGAAAAACCATCTAACCGCGTAAAAACGGGTTTTTCTGGTCGAGTCTTTTGTCTGGGAGGGCGCAGTTTTTGTCTGAGAGGGCGCAGGCGCTTGTCTACGGCCCAGACGGTTCGAGCTCGATCCCCGTAGTGCCAATCTGATTCTTTTATTTTAAATACCACAACTACAATATATTCTAAGATGTTCTAAAGAAGTTTTAGCTTTATTGGTCGAAACACTGCCGAGAAAATGCCAAAAACAGACAGACAGACAGACAGACACTATTCTTTTACATATGCTGTGTCCTATTTAGATTTTTGTCTGATTTGGAAACATCTCAAGCGCCACAATAACGTGTTTTCACTGTTACCTTGAATGTTTTTTAGTTTTTATGAATCTATAAAAGTTTCTGCGTAAGAAGAGAGTAGAATAGCATTAATGAACATTTATAGACCATTTATACCTAATTTTTAAGATTTTTGCGTATTTTTGGGTGGGAAAGCGCTTGAAATTATCCATTTTACTTTTTTGTTCTCCAGTTTGCCTATAAATCACCATAAAAATCATGAAAAATGACAAAAGTTTGAATTAAATCCAAATCGGACACAACATATATAGAACTAGAAATGTGCACACGGTTCGGTCCTTGGCCTGGTCCTTGGCCTGGTCCTTGGCCTGGTCCTTGGCCTGGTCCTTGGTCCGGTTTCGGTCTTGGCCCGGTCCTTGGTCCGGACCGGACCGAAATCGGACCGAGAAGTTGAGGCTTCGGTTCGGACCGGACCGAGATCGGATTGACTGATACGGACCGAGTGCATATGTCTACCAGATACTCACTTGTAACTGTTTATCGGTGAAGATCGTCCTCGCCTTTCGGGCTTTCTTGCTTCCGCCTTCTCGCGAGACTGGACTTGATCGACCCTCACTTCCACCAAATGGACTACTGCATGTGGCTTTGCGATCAAGTGGAGACTCAATCTCGATGCTATCTGAAAACAGAAATGTATAAAAGGTTGGTAAATTTGTTTTTGTGATTTTAAACTACTGTGGTTTGCCTAACAATTGTTATCTAGAGTTCTCTTCTGTAGTTGAAACTTAATCGAACTCATAATCGTTATCATTTCACTTGCCAAACATTTTCCAAATTCCTTTCTAAACTCTATTTGTTATTTTCCACAAAACATTCCATCTTTCATGGTTAATCGTCAAAAATTTTCGATTTTTCTAGGTTGAGTGGGCTCAATTACTGAAAGGCAATCTGTATCCACTTCAAAACATGACTCCTCATTCAAAGCTAACCACCCCACCAAGCCGATGTTCTAGGTCATCCTGTAGATCTAATTTATGAGTGTCAAGGAGACTAACCTTTGCAATTTTGGATGGTAAGAGGTGGGTTCTCAATAGGACTGGGAAATGGTCTTCCTCTTTCTCCGTCCAATTTGACACGATATAATCGCGCACTTGATCCAATAACCCATCCCTCTTTCCGCTGGGAATGTGGAATCTCTTTTAAGTGTAATTGTGGAGAAGGTTTGAGGAGTAATCTTTGAAATTTGAGCATAAAAATCTTTTTCTACTTAACACTTAAGATTTCTAACAAGTTCTGTTTCGGTTAGCCCACCACAACCTGGTTTTGGGATAAAAGACTAAAATTTGATGCGTAAAGTGATTGCAACAGTTGCAGTTGTTTGCTAGATCAGTTGCAAAAGATCAGTTGTTCTTGATTTTTTAGAAATTATCTCAATAAAGGTTTTAAAGAAAGGATTGCCCTCACTTGACTCCTCTCACTAAATCCCCAAATGAACAACGAATTGATAGTAATAATTCCGGTAGAGTGCCCTCATCTATATCCCTTTCTATCTAGGTATATTGGATAATTCGACCTATGGATGATTCGCTAATCCGAAACAATAATCCGTGCGAATAATGGGTGAAGAGAGGGCAAACCGGGGCTCTTACAAATAAATACCGTAAAGAACATTCATTCATCGGAAAGGATCGGATTCGAACAGGTAATAGATGAGATTATTGTGTTATTGGGGTAAGAGGAGGTACAGTACATGTATATGTACAGTACATAAACAAGATGAATGAGAAAATTGACTATTTTGAAAGCTCTGCTTCGACGGACGTCATGGAAGCGATTCATAAAATGAAGGAATTTCAAATAAATACATAACAATAGAAAGAACTACATAATCAATGCTATCTTTAAGATCTTGGTTTCAAGAATTCTTGAAGAAAAATGATCTGCTGAAAGCTAAAACACTGGTTGGTAAGGTATTTTTGAAAAAAAGCTTTACAATGAGTTGGATTTTAGAAATTTCTTAAGTATTTCTATCTTTTGACATCCGTTACCAATTTCAAATCACCAACCACTTTCTCCACTCGTATTCGCCATGTCATCATGTCCACGAGGCGCTTCCAAAAGATCTTGAATGCGAAAAGATGGAACATGTGGAGTGATGGAAGATGGAGATGGCTTCACTGTTGGTAGAATAAGACCACCCAATCCAGATAGTTGTGGAGGTCGGGCTAATAAAGTCGCCATGTGTGGATCGATGAAAAGAAGGAATTGTCGAGGATCCAACATTCTGAAATTGATTGACTTCAGATCAAGCACTGGAATGAGTAAAGGTTAGACAAAAACATCTAAGTTACAGACATAGTAATTTAAGTTTAAGTACATTGGTCATCTATTTTGATGATTTTGAATGCTTGATGCTTTTAAATGGTTTTGAATCAGGCGCATTGTAAAGTATTTAAACGTAACAGCCTAGGATTTTGAAAAGAACCCATTTTAGTAAACTTTTATATTATTTAGATCAACTTTTATATTAATAACATTATCTAGATCAATGCTTAAGAAGTAAATTGTATCAAAACGATTAAGAAGTCTCAGTTTTGAAAGAAAGTTCGAATAGCAAGCTAACGCAAAAAAAGCCAAAACTTGGCAACTACCGTAACCGTTCGACTAAAAGATTGAAAGTTTTGGGTGCCGGGAGAAGGGGAATCGTTTGTAGGCATTTAAAGCATTCAGTTGAAGGAAGGGGAGGGTGAGAGGGCGGGTCCAACAACCTCCATCCCCCATCCGCCCATTCAACCAATCATCGACACTCTGAGGGGGCGGTATCCATTTGCACTCATCGTGAAATGGTGAAAGAAAATACGGAAAGAGAGAAGATGCCCATAATTGAGCAACCACACGAAGTGAGCACTCATTGTCATTTGTGGAGAAAGAGGTGGAGATGGCCGCGAATTTGCACTCAAGTGGATTGTTTTTGAAAATTGCTTGGCTTTATAAGAGTTGAAAAACAATGAAGAAAGGATTGTTAGTTGAAATTTTGAGTCTCAACGAACGTTAGAATGAACGGTAAAACGTTAGAAAGTTAGAAACAGCATTTGAATACGAGGGAAATCGACACAAACAGTGAAAGCCTGTTCTCGGAAATAAGAAAACAAGAAAACCCAGAACTAAAAGAGTATGGACTTAATGGGATTTTAATAAGAAAATTGAGCACTATCTCAATTTAAAACACAACCTAACCTCATTTTCACAGTTATTGTCATTTTTTCAAATTTGCAAACTCTAGTTACTCTGATCGACTCAAAATTTTTGATCTTAAATCCCTTAGACACCGCCGCTTGGTCACGGATTTAATAGAATACTTGGAAATTGTAAAAGGACAAACAACCTATCTCTCTTTTTCAAGATTTATTCAAAGTGAATTCAAGTTTCAGAAGATCCAATTTCTTTAGTTTTAGAAATTCCAATCACCTCCAATAATCTTGTTTATAACTCTTTTCCAATAAGAACTGCTAGAATTTGGAATCTATTCCCTAAAGTTTTTTGAGAGTCAAGAGTAGCCTTGAAGTCTTTAAACTATCTGTAGATGCTCTTAATCTTGCAGTTCTAGTTGATTCTTGACTTTATCTGTGCTAGCCAATTTTTACATACATTATATCTATTTCTATAGCTCCTTTTCGTGTCTATGTGTGTTAATCTTTGCGCACTTTGTTTCAGTTTCTGAATAAAGTGTAAATGCACTAGCTGTTTTGCTAAAATTTGCATTAAATTCCCTCTCTTAAAAATTCTCTTAAATTCTCTTAAATTCCCTCTCTTAAAATAAAAATTTAGCGTCAAATGCGAATTGGGCGGTTGTTGTAAATTTTAAAGTCGAACAACTCGGCGGGAAATGACGTTTTTTACAGACTTTAGATTCGGAATTAGCGAATTTTTTACCCTAAAATGGGAGTTTTCAGCTCCTTAGCTCAATTCCTCGAATAAAAGCCTCGGACAGACAGACGGACAGACGAACGGCGTTATTTATATTGGTGAATTGGATGAATTGGATTGAATAGTTTGGATTATCTCTACAGTTCTTTATTTCTTAAAAATAAGAAGACAAGGGAAAGATAAGTGTTTGCCTAGAAATAGTCGATTAACTCAAACAATCACAATTGAGATGATATCCGATAAACTTGTAATAGCGTTCAAACCAACAATAGTTTTCTTTTTGGTGTCTCACCTTGTTGAGACGGATGTCAATTAGCCATTGGGTGTTTTGACACCAATTTGACATATGTTTGGAGCCCGCGAGTGATGATCGAGGGATATCCGGTAGGGGGAAATCGAGAGGGAAGTAGAGGACACGAGCCACCACAAGGTAGGCAGATGTGAACTGTGTGGGGAAAGATAAGTGATAGGGATGATAATGTGATCGAAGTGAGCCCATTGCTTGCGGTGATATCCCCCGAGACTGTTGCCACTTAACACTTGAGGCAATTTCCGTTTCAAAATCTTGAAAGCGGAGATTTAAACCAAAATACTGAATTTTACTTTACGTAACTTTTAGTTTATTTCATCGAATGGAAATCATTTTGCATTTAAAACTGCAGTTTCCGAATTTACATACAAACTACAAAATTACATTTAACATTTCATTTATAAACCGCCGTCACTCGCAAAATGCATCTCATACTTTTACTACAACCCTTATTGGCGGGTTCTGAAGCTTCTAATCAGGCAAGTTTTTTTTAGCTTTCTTTATTTAAAAGTTAAGATGTTAACCATTTCGTTGTTCGTAAGTTGTAAATGTTTCTGTTTTTTAGACCGATAGAATCAATGGGATGTACTCTTTCGAAAAAGCAACGCCTTCAGCGGGAACCGGAAACGAATAAAGCGGTTAGTGGTTTTTGGAAATGTTTTGTTGTTGCAGTTTAAGGAAAGTTGAGCCCATTTTGTATTCATTTTCTAACTTTTACACCAAGTTTACTCCAGGTTAATCGTTTACTTAAAAGCTTCTAATCAGCTCATTTCTTGAGCTAATTTTTATAGTATGATGAATAATTTAAAGCTAAATATTATAGAATAGATATGTCAAAACCAAATTAACTTTTTAATTGGTGCTATAGTAGTTGGGGGGTTCGCCAAATGAGCTGATTATTTGCGCCCAGGGGTTTTGACTATGCTGAATCGATTAGTGATGGTTTCACACAACAAGATTTTGCAAGTTTTAACAGCGTTTATATCAAATGTACTGGAAACCTAATGTACTCAGGTTTATTCTGGGATAAAGTGACCAAAAAGTACCCCTTGTCTTGAGTCATGTCCTCGTTGGTAACTTGTTGACATTTTGTTGTTGTTATTTTTGTTGCTATTTGTTATAAACGTTGTTAAATGTTGTGTGAAATCATCACCAATCGATTCAGCATAGTCAAAAACCCTGGGTGCAAAAATCAGCTCATTTGGAGAAAAAATTCCCCCAACTACTATAACACCTTTTTTGATCTTTAGAATGCACCGGGGAAACGTTGAATGTGAAAACAGTGATCGAAATGAAAAGGACCGAGAGCTTCAAGCAAGAATCTCATCATTCACATCATCGAGAAGAAGAGGAAAAAAAAGAGCAGAAGAAGACGGATCCACGTCCAGCCACTCAACGACCACAACAAGTCTACGTTCCACCACGGTAAGAATTTGGTCGTGTTTTAGATGCCTTAAAATTCCATTTTATTCTTTGTTAGCATCTTCTTTTTAGGCTGCCTTCAATGGATCGAACGCAAAGCATTAGCAAGCCGCGCAAAGATGTCAAGATTGCCGCACATCCTCGGTAGTTGTTTAGACTTTTTAGCAGCTTTTACGCAATTCATATTGGTTTTAATGTGAATTATATAATTTCCTTTAGAATTGCACCAAAGTCAACGGTTTCAAAGAGGAGCACCAGTTTCAATCGTTCAGAAAAGAAGCACAGGGAACGGGAAAAGGTCGACATCTCGAGAAGCATGCCTAAACTGGAGAAAGTTATTGTACAAGACGACTCAAAGAAGCACGTTGTAAGTTGTTCCAATTCTCGAGGCTTATATTTTACTTTAATAGATTTTACATAACTTGTCTGCTTTAGATGTCAGTGAGCCTGGTCTCGAAGCACCAAGAGCAAAAGCCGCCCATCCAAGCAATTCAGCACGTTGTTAACAAGCCCGCCCCGGTTCACTCTACCTTGAAAACAGTAAGTTATTTATCTAAACTACATTAATGAGTTAGAAGATAAGTTTTACTATTTTCCCGTGTGCAATATTTTTTTATTTATAGGTTGACGAGAGAGCATCACCGCCACCAAAAGCTCGTGAAAGGGATCGTCCTTTGCAAGTGCCACAACCAAGTGCATTCGTTAAACATTCACCTCGCACCAATAAGGAGGAATGTGAGTTTTAAAATAACACCAAAGTAAAAGGTCGGATTGCAAAGGGTTTTAGCATTCCATTTTAGTTTATACGTCCAATTTTTTTTACGTTTAGTACAAGCCGACGGATCACCACAGCGAGAGCTTCAACGCACTCCTCGTCCTCAATCGACTCCACCACGAGAGAAAGAGCACAGAGGTTAGATTTTTCAGATTTACCGTAAATATTCTAATAGAAGAGCCGGCTTTTCTATTTTTCAATGTCCCTCTAAAATTCTTTTTCGTGCTCTAGTTACAGCAAACCCAAATTTTCAAGAGCCCAAAAATGGGTATTTTTGTTGGATTTTCATCCGGTTTTTGACGTCATTAAGCTTTAGTCTATAACTATTATTTAAAGTCTTTGGAAGTCTTTAAATAGTTGGTATCTTGCTATCCGAGAGTTGAAAAATCTGAAAATAATGAAAAATTTCGTCTAAAGGAGGCTCTTCAATTGGAATACGATACGATAAATACGATAATTTTACTCAGTTCTCTTTAGAAGACATGCGTCGTAACCGCAGCCAAGCCAATATGCACCATGCGGCCCAAATGCCAATAGTTCTTCCAGGATTTAAACCAGTTGATGATGGTACTTTTTAGTTAAAAGTTGCAAATCTTGGTTACATTTAGATCTGATTCCCCGCAAGTCACCCGATGAGGCGGCCGACCGATTCCGTCTTGAGCAAAACATTAAGGAACGAGTGGATGCAAGGTGAGTAAAGATTTGAGTTTTTAATCAGTACGTAGTTGATTGGTTTCCGGCAGATGAATAGTTTAGAATAGTTATTAGTTACTCTTATACTGTATGAAAAATGCTTTTAAATTTAGGCATCGCGCTCGCAACGCGCCATTTGATCCCGAGGAAGACACGCTTTTTGAGGTGAGAATTTTGGATAAGAATTTCCGTTCATGCTATTTTTTCTTTTTTATTTTTCCACTTCAGATACCAATGCGAATGCCGGTGATCGATTTGGTGAGGATTTGAGGGAAATTTCCGGACAACATTTCACATCAATTTCTTCGTCTTCACTCTACGGAACAATAAAAATATGGGATCTTTTTTAGAAAAGTGTAAATGAATTGTGGGATAATGGTTTTAAACTGTGATGCTTTTTTCAAGGTTTTGATTTCTGAACACTGAATTCCACTGAACTACTGAACTTCGATTAACTTGCCCAAAAAAAGTTGCATACATCCCTATAGCTTACTGTAGTTTGTTTGTTGATATTGATTTTAATGTTCTTTTTAATTGAACATGCACAATTTATTAAAAAGAAGCCCGCATATCACACCAAATTTGTTGAAAAGCAAATCAAAAAACAAGCGAAACTGATGGGAAATTGTCACAGCGTTTTATCACAGGATTAAGAGTATTACACTTGCGCCTAAAGTTTGAAGAGTGGTAGTTGAAATTATGAGAAAATATCATAAAGTAGTTATAAACATAAAGGCCATGAACCTTATTTTAAAGTCCGTTCCAGCGGTGAAAGAACGAAGAGAGACTCGAGACTCCGGAAGTCGACGGAGAGTCTAATGGGGCTAAAAGATATAAATTTTATAAGCTTCAAATCTATCAATCTATTAACAGCGTTGAGAACGTATGTACTTCGTGCTCAAAAACAGAAACGCACCACTTCTGTTTCACTAATTCTTTTCAGAACACTAAAGGTTTGACCTGGCTTTGCTTGAAACAAGTTTATATTGAAAACGTAGCAAAATTTGTCTTGATAATCTTTTGAGGTTTTACTTTGATCTTACCTGCTTCAGTAGTCATATCAAACATGACTTTGTACTCTTCATCGTTGAGTTGAAGCATTGTTCGGAGAATTTGCAGCAATTGTCTACGCTCTCCGCTCACTTTCTCGGGTCTCATAAACTGAAATACATAGGTAAATAGATTTTGATCGTATTTTAAAGCCTAAATCTTACTGCCAAAGTTTTAAAGTTACTTGTTTGTCCATTTACTAACCTGGAAAATGATGTTCTTGATATACTCGGTGTTGTTGATGTGATTCTCGCGCTCGTTATTTCTTTGAGTTCGACGAATTTCTTCTTTCAACAGAGAAACCTAAAAGTATCGGCAGGCTCGGCAGATTTGTAGTAAATTTGATCAATCAGATCTAACCGATGATCAATCAGATCAATCAGATCTAATCGATGATCAATCAGATCAATCAGATCTTCCCCAATCAGATCTAACTGATGAGTCCTGTCACTTCACAAACCTGATCAGCGAATAATTCATTGTTTCCTTCACTCTCAGCCAACAATTCTCGCAGGGTAGTGTTCTAGAAAGTTCTTAATACTATAAGACAAGGTTCTTTTTGATTTTTGCGTAAGTCATTTCCCTTTCAGCTCCTCTAAAAACGCTCACAGGCAACCGATTTACTTAAGTTAGGGGTCAAAATGAAGAGAATTGTTCCCAGATCATTTATCTGAAAACAAATTAAAGAAATATTGAATTTGAAGAAAGTTTAGAATGTTTTAGCAGAAATGTTTTAGCATAAGAAGCAAAAGAAAGCATTAGCAAAATTACCCGTGTCACTGGTGACCCGGGAATTAATTAACATTCAAAGTTTCATAACTTTCTTCAAACTCAATATTTCTTTAATCTGTCTTCAGATAAATGATCCTCAAACCTTTCTCTTCATTTTGAGCTTTAACTCATGTAAATCGATTGCCTGTGAACGTTTTTAGACGAGCTGAAAGTGAAATAAGTTACACAAAAATCAAAAAACCTTGTCGTGAATGTTTTAAACTTGTTGATAAAACTCTTAACTAACTTGTTGCTCTGCCACTTTTAGTGTTTCTTTTAGTTGTGAAACGGTGGCAATCGGGTACTCGTCTCCTCCGTAAATCGATCCCTCAATTGTGTCATTCATGTGATCACCAAAGAGAACATCGTGTAGAGAAGCCTCGGGAATTGGTTCGGATCCGGCGAATGTCGGTGAACCAATACTTCTTGAGGAGCTAAAAAGACAGTAAATCTCGATTTCTACAAGGTGCACCCTAGAAAAGCTACCGTAATCTTGTATCTCTTTCTTATCCATAGTAGCTTTTTCTTGGTTGTAGTTGTATTTTGCTTGAACTCACTAGGTTTGATGTACTGGTTCCTTTTCGACACTCCGATTTTGCATACTTGGTGTACTTGGTGCTGGCGTTGAACTCGTTGGCATCATTTTCTAAAAAACAGTCTTTCAATTAGTCAAAACAACTGCCAAATACTACTTTTACAAAACTTACATTTACATTGTCAAGTTGTTTTTGTAATTCATCTCTTTCTCGCCGTAAACCATCGATTTCTGACTTCAGCTTGTGCTCGACTTGCTCGAAACGTGATGAGTCGAGTTTTCGGTCGGAAATTATCTAAATATTATTACACTTACAAATTCGACTATATACCGCAAATACTCTAATTGAAGCCCCGTCTATAGGAGCATCGCGTATTCTAACTTCTTTTAGGAAATCATTTTTTCTCCACCCCCTAGATTTTTACCAGCTACAATTTTGGTACCAAAAACGATTTCAAGGACTATCATTTGACACCCAAGCATTGGAGGTCTTATGGAAATGATTGCTACTGCATTTTTACGAGGATAAGATAGACGTAAATATTCTAATAGAAGAGTCCCCTATGGGAGCGTTGTGTAGTCTAACTTTACTCTCGAACAAACGCTCATATCTCGACACCAGTACGTTTGTTTCTGAGCGCTTTGGTATCAAATTAAAGTAGAGAGAATGGGTGTTTTTTTTGAGATATCATACAGATTTCTAACATTAACCAGTGCTTAGAAAAGAATCACCCATTCTCTCTACGTAGTCTAGGTTTACACTCAAAGAACCGCTCATATCTCGACACCAGTACGTTTGTTTCTGAGCGCTTTGGTATCAAATTAAAGTAGAGAGAATGGGTGATTCTTTAAGATATAACACATATTTTTAGCATTAACCAGCGCTTAGAAAAAAATGATTGAAAAGTGGCAAAAAAGTAGATTTTTTATCACTTTTTCTAAGGGCTGATTAATGCTAAAATGTTATGTGTTAATGCTATGTGTTATATCACAAAAAATCACTCATCCTCTCTATTTTAATTTGATACCCAAGCGCGCAGAAACAAATGTCTGGACGCCAAGATATGAGCGGTTCTTTGAGTGTAAACGGTAAACGCCGAGAGATGAGCGATTGACTACGCGACGCTCCTATAGGCGCTTCAATTAGAATATTTACGGGAAAGATTAAAAAGCTAAATCCTACTGTCACAATTCACTTTTCAAACCTTGTCAAGTACTCCCTCGTGATCCCTTTTTTGCCTCTCCAATGCCTGGGCTCCTCTGTTCTGTTCATCGCTCAACGCAGTCTCATATCTTGAGCGCAATTCTCGCAAATCGTCCATAGCTCGAGTCAACGAGGAAATATTGGCTTCAGCTAAAATTTTCTCATAATACTGACAATGAGTTTCAGAGGGAATGACAAAATTGAGGCAAACCTTCAGCTTTCCATTTCTCGGCCTCTCGCTCGGCTCGGCTCACCTTCTCGCTCCATCTCATTGATTCTTCGGCACGCATTGTTGCCTCGTTTCTGTAATACCATGATTTCTAGTGACATGATGATACTAGAATTGGTCCTATTTCAAGAAATTCTCCATACTCACTGTATCCTCTCGATTTCCACATCTTTTCCTTGCAATTCTTGTTTCAGCACCCCGATTTCTTGGTTCAAATTGTCGTAAGTGGAGGGAATTCGGTTTTTCCACGTATCATTGTACATCAATTTCGTTTTAGCCTAAAAATTTTGTATCACTGACTGACGAATTTCCCTAACAATATATTTTGTGTGCTCTTCTTGAGCGAGGGTTAGCTTTTCTGAAAGCACTTGAGTCTCCGAGGCGAGTGAGTCGCGTTGAGCCTGAAAGTGAAACGGTTTAATATTAAAGAAACGGTTATTAAGAAACGGTTTAATATTATTATTTCAAATTGCTTTTTTCTCACTTTTACAGAAGCCAGCGACGCCTTGAGCATATCGATGTGTAGGCTCGTCTGCGAGAGCTCGTTTGTCAGATCGAGAACTTGTTTGACACTAAAAGAGTACTGATTTTCTTGCAAAAGTTGAATTTTTCTTAAATAAATAGCTTTTTTTGTTCTTTCTTTTGTCCCAAACCTGTGGCTATCCTCGTGGATCTTCGTCTGCATCAACTCCATCTTCGACGTCTCCACTTCTCGTTTTTGCAATCGCAAGTCTGAATTTCAATTTTATTTCACAATTGCACATAAAATCTTTCCAGGATTTTTGAGTTTTTTTGCTAAATTTAATTGTCCTCCTTACCTTCAGCCTCTCTTTTCGCAATCTCCAACGCTTTCTCGAGATCCACGTTGAATTGATTGCTCTAAAATATGTATACAGTTCAATGAAAGATGAAAGGGTGTCGGAAAATTATGGTTAACGTATTGCCTCTAATAGAAGCCGCACTAAAATAGAAGAATAAGAAGCCGCACTAAAATGACGAAGCCCCGCCCACTCACCTGAGAGACAAAAAGTTGCACCAAATTGCGGGTTTTTAACTAAAAGTTCTGGAATTTTGTTAAAACTTGCACATTCCATAAGCGCATCTATAGAAACAAAATAAATTGGATTTGCTTTATCCATTGCTGAGAAAACTAAAAAACTTTACAAAAAAATTTATGCGTCGTTTATTTTCAAAGTTTTTGAGTTTTCTCAGCAATGAATAAAGCAAATCTAATTTGGTTGTTTTTCTATAGAAATATGGCTTATGGAATGTGCAATTTCTGACAAAGTTTCAGAACTTTTACGAGGCACTTAAGAGGCAATCCGCTACGCGCATCTACTGCCTTTAACTGCTTTCTGTCTTTCTTTTTTTCTTGTTTTCTTATTAATTCGATGATTTGGTTGTTTTTTAAATATGAAGTCTAAGAAAGAGCTGCATCCAGCCATTATTACTCTTCATCAGCAAGGAAAAACACTCGCAGAGATATCTCGACTCTTGTGAGACAGTGGATAGAACGGGAAAAAAAGTGACAGAATGTTTTTCGCGCTCTGAAGTGTTTAAAAGAAACGGGCTCCAATGAAGATCGTAAAGGTCCACCAAAGATTGCCAACAATTCAACGAATGATGATTTTTGATCGACTTAAAAGAAACCCCCAACTCCTGAAAGAATTCTGTTTGAAAAATGGCCAAGTCTGTTCGTATTGGAAAAATTTCTCATCAGAACGGCTCATCGAATCCTCAAAACAACCGGAATGAAAGCCAGAAAAGGGATAAAAGAACATTTTTGGCAGATCCAATGAAGAGAAAACGTTTGGAACGTCGCAAACGACTTTTAAGGTGATTTGCTGCTGGCCGAGACCGGAAGATCCTCTTTACGGATGAAAAGTGGTTTGATATTGAGCAGGCCCACAACCATCAGAACGATCGAACTTGGTCCAAAGAACCTCTTCCGTTAGACGACAGAATTGTTTCAAGACAAAAAAATCCTCAAAAAATCATGGTTTGGGCCGGTGTCATTCATGAAGACGCCCTTGATCTTCATTCCCGCTGGAGTCAAACTTGACAAGAAAGTTTACGTCGATATGATTGAAAAGGAAGTTTTGCTTTGATTTCAAGCGCACTTTGGTGCCAATAATGATTGGGTTTTTCAAAAAGGCGATTCTCCATCTCACAAGGCTGTTGTTACACAAGATTTGATCTCCAACAACTTCCCAGATTGCATTACCGTGGACATCAGTCAAAAACGCCTAGGCCAATGGCCATCAAACTCGCCCGAGCTGAATCCCATACTCAATATGATTCTTAAAAGCAAGGTATTTGCTAAAGCCCACAAATCGATTGATTCTTTGAAAAGAGATTTAATCAAGGCATGGAACGAAATCTCTATCAGCACCATTGAAAAAGCCATTGATGATTTCCCAAAGCGCTTAAGAAAATGTATTAATGCTAATGTCACCATAATTGTTGGATACCCTGTCTATGATAGTAGCTAGTTATTAAATAGTGAATCTAGATTTAAACCAACATTCTTCAGTTCTTCTTGACAAGTGGTCAAGCTCTTGCTCAACTCGTCATGCTCTTTGAGTGCCGTCTCCAATTTTGTTGCCATCGACGATTTCTCTTCTTTGAAGGATTTGATCTAAACGAAACAGTATTTGCAGATTTTGTCTATTATTCCCATAATTCTATTTTTTGAACTCTTTTAGTCACCTGTTTATCGTAATCAGCCAACTCTATGCTCATTGCCTTCAGCGAGCTTGACGCCTCCGAAGTTAAGCCCTTTTCCCGACTCAACTTTGCTTCATACTCAGCTTTCAACTCGGCTCGTAGCTCATCCACCTAAAAGTTTTGCCATTTTTAAATGCCGTCATGGCCGACAAGTTCCCTGTATCTTAGCTGAGAGGTCAAGGGTTCAATCCCGTCGGCTAGATTAGGGTTTTTTCTTTCCAATATTTAGGGCTTAGGGCTTAGGGGCTTGCTTGTGTATTGTTTGTATCACAGTATTTGTGTGAATAAACGTATTTAATTTTCTCGGACGAGAAAGCTTCTATTATGTGCTTGGATGTTTTTCTACCTCATGATTCGAGAATCCGTTCTCCTGTTTTGGGGATTTCAGAGCAGTTTCATTGCTTGTCGTAGCTGAGAGCTGTGATAGAGCATCTTCCTGAAATTGAATGATTCAGCTTGATGGATAAATTGTGGAAAATTCAGATCTTGACTAATTTAAATTCAACTATTCTCTTACTATTAGAAGGAGATGCTTTGAATGTTCAAATTGGACTTATACAGTATTGTTTTCGATGAAAATGAAACTTACGCGTTTAGTATTCGTTTAACATCAGTCTAGTATTGGTTTAGTATCAATTTAGTTCGCTGAAGTATTAGTTTAATGCTTAGTATTCGTTTAATATCAGCTTAGTATTGGTTTAGTATCAGTTTAGCTCGTTGAAGTATTAGTT
This sequence comes from Mesorhabditis belari, assembly GCA_958450365.1. Taxonomy (NCBI): domain Eukaryota; kingdom Metazoa; phylum Nematoda; class Chromadorea; order Rhabditida; family Rhabditidae; genus Mesorhabditis; species Mesorhabditis belari. The sequence continues at coordinate 284,413 of CAUEEP010000752.1, read as the reverse complement.
TAATGTTTAGTATTCGTTTAATATCAGTTTAGTATTGGTCTAGTATCAATTTAGTTCGCTGAAGTATTAGTTTAATGTCTAGTATTAGTCTAATATCCGTTTAGTATTGGTTTAGTATCAGTTTAGTTCGTTGAAGTATTGGTTTAATGTTTAGTATTAGTCTAATATCCGTTTAGTATTGGTTTAATATTAGTTTAGCTCGTTGAAGTATTAGTTTAATGTTTAGTACTAGTCTAATATCCGTTTAGCTCACTGAAGCCGACTGAAACTTGTTTTATCTAACAAGTCATAAACCATTTGCAAAACTGCAAAAATAATTCTATCATTGTACCATTTTCTCACCTTTTCTTTTGTCGCTTGTGCCAATTGCTCTTTCAGATGTTTTTGTTGTTCCAAAGTCTTTTTGAGCACTTTGATGAGATCATCTTTTTCCATCGATTGTAACTTCGTCGCCATTTTTTTTGTAATTAGATCTCAGCAGAATCCAAATTACATAATACTAAAATTTTTACATAAACTAAACTAGCTATATTAAGAATCTAGGAAAATCTTTGTATGTGTATCGGAAAAGGTTGTAGTTTGTCGATAAGATGTGGCAGCACGCTCTGCGCTCTCTGCAACGCTCTTTTCTGTCTGCGCTATGACTCCTCAAAAATGCAGTAAATAAATGCTTCTCTGAAATCTGTCAATTTTCAAAAACTATCGTAATTTTGGAAATTTTCGATATAATTTTAAATCTTTCAGCATCCTGAATCCTCACAGAATTTATTTCAAATAATCTTTTATTCTATCTTTCAAAAGATTTCTTTTATCTAATTACTGTCAGCTTCGAGCCAAACTGATATTTTAGTTACTATTGTTATTATTGAATGATTTGTCTATTCTTATGTAAATGTGTTCTCCCCTGTGCTTATCCCTTTCGAGAAGGGGCGATGCACATCGGCGCGAAAATGCGTTTTCTATAGGATTTTCCTGGGAGTGCCTTTTTTAGATGTGGAAAATTGTGCTGATTCCGAATCTGAAGGAATTTTTCAAATCCCTCTGACAGATTATCAAAATCAAAATGAATTTTGATTTTGAATTTTGAAATAAATTTTTATTAAATAGAATCTTATTGCAATCATTCTTTTCAGATATTTTTTTGTTAATATAGATACTTTATTCAGGACCTGAGATAAAGTGCGCTAGATTTAAGATTAAAACACATAACACGAAAAGGGCCGATAAAAAGAAACACGATATAATATATGTAAAATGTGGGTAGCACAGATAACGTCAAGGATCCACTAGAGCTTCAAGATCAAGATCATCTACAGATAATTTAAAGGTTTCGAGACTATTGGACTCTCTCAAAACTCTGGGAGTCGATTCCAAATTCTGGCAGTTCTTATTGGAAAAGAGTTATAAACAAACTTATACGGAGGTGACTGGAATTTCTAAAACGAAAGAACCTCTCCTTGAACTAACCGTGGGATTAACTTTGAATAAATCTCGAAAAAGAGGGATAGGTTGCCTGCCCTTTACAATTTTGAAACATTCTATTAAATCCGTGACCAAGCGGCGGTGTCTAAGAGATTTAAGATCAAAAATTTTGAGCCTATCTGTGTAACTAAAGTATGCAAATTTGGAAAAATCTATTTTCCATAGAGCTATCTTAGTATATCTCTGCTGGATTTTTTCTAGGCGAGATATATCAACTTGTGCATGTGGAGACCAAACTATAGATGCATACTCTAGAATGGGTCTAACGTAAGTGATGAAACACTTTCTGTAAGTGTCAACTTTCGGATAACAAATTGCTTTTAGGATACGACTAGAGACAAAAACAAAAGAAGCTTTACGGCAAATAATTTCAATGTGTTTTGACAAATTTAAAGGTGGGGAAATATGAACTCCAAGATCTCTGATATAATCCGCTTTGCCAATTCTGTTTAATGGTGTAGAATTAATTTTCAGCGGGAAAATAGCATTTCCGGTGGAGAAATGACGGGATTTCGTAGACGCTAAAGCTAATTTCCAATTATGGGACCATTTTTCAACCAGATCAAGATCTGACATGGCGTCTCTTAAAGAAGCAAGCTTAGCGGCTTCATCTTTGATGGGAATTTTAAAGGTTAGTTTAGCGTCATCAGCATAAAGTCAGATAGATGAGTCCCTAGATGAAAAGTTTAATTTGACAGAAATTTTTGAAAAAAACCGATCGAAGTGGCTCGTTTAAGAAAAATTTTAAGAAAAAAAAAGAAAAAACCCCATTCACAACTCAGCAGAATTTGGATTCTGAGATCTGATTACAAAAAAATGGCGACGAAGTGACAATCGATGGAAAAAGATGATCTCATCAAAGTGCTCGATCTTGTTTAAAAGTACTCAGCCGGATTTCCTTTCCAGAAATTGAAAGCTACTATAAAACATGGTTTTTCTTATTTTTCATGCAAACATGACTTTTTTTGGGAGTGGGACAAATGCGACCTTTTTTTTTGCGCACCCGGACATTTGCGCACCTTTTTTTCCGCACCTTGCCCATTAGGCACCTTTTTTCGCGTTTTAAAAAGCTCTAAAAAGCTAATATTAACCAATTTCTATTCCAAAAGTTGTTTTTTTAGGTAATTTGAGGGTGTAGAATTCAAATTTTGACATAACAGAGCGTGTGGAACCAATTTGAAAGACAAAACGGGTAGGTCAAATTACAGAAAATTATCGATTTTTCTCTTTGTATACCTCCGTCCGTTGGCTTCCACAAGCTCTGATATGTCAAAATTTCGATTCTACGCCCTAAAATTACCTAGAAAAACAACTTTTTGAATAGAAATTGGTTAATATTAGCCTTTTAGAGCTTTTTTAAAACGCGAAAAAAGGTGCGCTAATGGGCCAGGTGCGGAAAAAAAGGTGCGCAAATGTCCGGGTGCGCAAAAAAAAGGTCGCATTTGTCCCACTCCCGACTATTATACATACCGAGGTATCTTTTAAGGGTACTTGAAAAGATTGTGCTTGAAAATGCAGTTCAGATGAGTATTTTATAAACACTTCATTGCAATAAAAGACCAAATTTCGTTTTCATGATTGATCAGATCGAATAACATCAGGTTTTCGTGGTTGCGGTTTAACTATCGTTGAATCTCCAATTCGTGATGTGAATCGCTTTTTGAGATGCTGAAAATGAAATTTTCCAATCAAATTATTGTCAATGTCGCATTCTTTGTCTATTCACTTACCTGATAAAGTTTAATGAAAAGATCTCGATAGTATTTTGTCACAAAAAGAACGATGAGACAATTGCCGGAAGAATGCAAAGTGGTTATCATTAGTGCATTAGATAAAATTTCTCCTGAAAAGGAAACCATATAAATAGGAGTTTTAAATACTTACTTGTTTCCTTATCTTGAACAATTATTGATAAAAATAATATAATCCAAGGTAGAAAAGATATTGTCACCAAAAAGATCAACTAGATATTTTTAATGACATTTTTTTCACAATTAGTTTAAGTAATTGAAGGTTTTAACTAGGGAATTTTGTCAAGTCAAGATCGAGTTTTCACATGGGTCTTGGCCCATCTGATAGAGTTTTCATTGGGGATCCTGAATCTGAAAACTCGATCTTGACTTGACAACATTCCCTATTAAGATCATCGAATAGATCTGTGAACACAAAATCGGTCGGAACCTTTTTGAAACCCAGAGACAAAAGTCCTAGATAAAATTTCCAAGAACGAATCAAAGGTGAAAAATTCTATCGAATACAAATTCTATCAACTTCATCGCCTCTAGACAAGCCGACTTTGCTGCAGGGATCGAAAAACTGGCTACTCGTTGGCAAAAGTGTATTGATTCTAGCGGTTGTTATTTTGATTAATTTGATTTTTTTAAATTAAAATTTTTGGCGATTGGAAATCATTAAGAAAAATGCAGTTATTTTCCGGAGTATTTAATAAATATCATGCGAGAATCCACTCATGTACCTGAACTAAAGAAACTCGTAATAATTTTGACTCGGAATCTATCAAAACACCATGTATGTTTTCAAAATTTCAAATAAATTTATAATTATGTCTACTTTTGCAATTAATTTCAAATCCAAAGGCCTTTTATTTCTTTTGGAATCAGTTTTTGATTGAAAGCACTCACAAAAATTGACTTTCTTGAAATAAATTTTTCTATTCTAGATAACCTTGATTTAAAATCGGATTATTACATAACTTTTTATTAGAGAAAAGTCATAAAAGAGCATTTTGATGGTTTAGTTTAGATATTCTGAAAAATTGCGAAAAGACTTCTTTGCCAACTTAATATTTTGTAAGTGAAACGACAGTTAAAATTTGAAATCCGATGACGACTCGCCAAATTTTTAAAGCTATAAGTTTTGCGTTTCAGCTTTAATCAACCCGCACTTTTTTCTATTCGTTTAAAAAGGGTTTAAAGAATAGAATTCCTTATGACTGACTAGGTTTACTAAGAATTTTCAGAAAATTCAGATAGTTGGTAGGGAATATTCAGGCGGCCAGGCATTTGATTGCGTTGATTCTGGCGATATATTGCTAATTAATTGGCGATATAATGCCAATTAATAAATCAATTTGCTTGTGCGTTAAATTTAGAACAAAGTTGCTATGATTATAAACTATTATAGTTGTTATCTTTAACGCTGAATTTGACGACCGAAGGACAAGAAGGTTTCGAACTTTTGTGTCCCTCTGTACATAGTCATCAATCTTAGAGTTTGTAAACAGCTCTTACAGCAAGAAAGCAAAAAAAAAAGTAGCAAGTAACCGGCTCTTAGAGTATCTTTAATCAGCTGTCGTCACAATTTGCAACCAATAAACAAAGACTTAGCAAATATTGTCTACAGAGAAGTGCTTGACTCACAGTGAGGAATCACTTCAAATCGATTGGCGGCTGTTTATCAAAAAAATGGGGTTAAAAGGAATCAACGGTTGTCGGTGTGCTTTTGATTCAATCATTGAGAAATAACCAATAGCACTTGTTAGACAATGACACTTGTTAGTCGTCTATTTACCCTCAAAAGAAAAGGTGTTACCGGAAGTGTTATTTAGTCTTTATGCACTGTTTGACTCCAGGAAATCTTGGCTTGAGTATTCAAATAACTTTAAGGGATTGTCAAAAAAAGCTCTTAACCCATTCGAAACTTCTGCAGCGAATAATCGCTGCAGCAAAAACTCAGGAACGGACCGCTGCAGCGATTATTCGCTGCAGCGCTAATTGAGCTATTTTCATTCAATTAATTGGTTTTTTTTGCTGTTTTTCAGCATTGCATGTATATTCCAATTGTAGCAGATCTACAAATTACGTGGGCAAAGAAGATGTTTTATATTTACCCGGAATCAATGCAGTCTCTGGTTTTGCATTGAAATGTTCCATAATAGCTCTAATCTTATAAAGCCGATCTCCTGCAGGATCCAGTTCATTATCACAAAAACGCAGGTTTCGAAGAATAGATTCAAATTTTGCTCTTGACATAATGTGGGACATGTGGGAAAATCCTCCTAATCCAGGCCTGCTACTCCAGTAGTCACGATACAGAGCCAGGAAGAGCTTGCATCGAAATCCTGCCAGTTTTTTTTCCTTTTTCCATGTTTATTAGATTCGCCTACTAACATGCTGATTAATTTGTCGTCGATAAAATAAGAATAATATAGGATTTTGAAAAGTACTGAAGTCAAATCCAAATCGTTCTTCATCAAAAATAAATGGTGTAGGAGACTCTCTTGCATCTTTCCAACCATAAATAAACTGCTTCGGAGTCAAAAATGTCAAAAAAGGGCTTGGTCCGTAGACGAAAAAAAAGAAAAAACGCTGCGGTTTCGAATGGGTTAAAGATAAAAATCTTAGAAGATTTAAAATGATCTACATGATGCGGTAGAAATATGAAAACTCAAGTTATTGAGTTTGACTGAGTTCTCAACTCTATCATTTCATCTCTTATTTCGTTTTCTTTTCGCTATCTCTTGCTCTTTTTAAAACACAACTTTTCCCATTGCTTTCTTTCATTTTAAATTAAGTATTGTTTAAGTAAAATTTTGGATTCGGTCTCTCAATCGTCTTCAGTCTCAAAAAACGACGGTAATGCGAAGTTGGGTTTTTTAGAACTTTGAGACAGCAATAAATACTCAAAGGAAAGGTTTCTAGGGGTAGTTTTGCAAGTTCTTTCCAAAAAACACGGTTTCAAGATGATTAGAGCATGGCATCAACAAGAAAAACTGAAAGCTGAAACTGAGAGCTGAAAACGTCGTTTTTCCAAACCCTATTTTGCGCACCGCGAAATGTGTCAAAAGTCAAAATAATAATAAAAGGCGATAGAGCATCTTATAGAGCTCGTTTTCAGCTTTCAGAATCATTATAACCCCTTCTAGTTTACGATGGAAAGGCTCGATTATAGCTCTTCAAAGATGAAGATAAACTCTTTTGATTATCTTTTGTCCAGTACTAGATTTCACGGTTTTCGTAGATTTCTGATAGAAATTTTTGCAAAAAACCGCTTCTTTCATTGAATTCCAATGTTTTATTAAACTTCTTAAACATGTTCATGTTTTTGGGCGATCGTGATCATAAATAGAATCTTAGAACGATTCATAGTAGTTCAATCGGGGAATTTCCGACGCGCCCACTTTGAATAATTTTCAGAACTTTTAGGAAACACTTCCCTTTATCCAGTAATGTTTTTCCTAGAGCAAGTAACTCAGAATATACCAGCAAAAAAGAATTCTTTCATTTGAGGCATCGAGAGCTGAGTTAGACTCAATAAATCGATAAAGCAATCATAATTCTGCCGCACTCTGTACTGAACTTTTTAAACTTTTCATTTTTTACACCGGAAACGGTAATCCAAGGTCAATTCGTGAACTTAAACGGGCATTTAGGGTGAGGCATTTTTCTCGGAAAACCCTAAAACCATTCAAAACAGAAATGGGTTGTCGGGTTCTCCATTGTGAACGAATCAACCAAAAGTGGCAATTCTAACGGTAATTTTCTCGATTATTGACATTGGATTCATTGGATTCCGATCATAGACAACTTCTCGAGGCCAAATGGTTGATGGAAAACCGGGAAGGGATTGGAAACATAAAGCATTTCAAAAATATGTCTCATGCTGGAATCGAACCAGCGACCTTCTGTTTACTAGGCATTGAAGTTTACTAGACAGACGCTCTGCCACTGAGCCAATGAGACGATGAGATCCAAGAATTCATAGTATTCTCATGAATGGCACAATTCCCCTTGGATTTCAAAAAGGAATTGCCCACTATCAGGATTGAACTGATGACCTTCTGTTGACTCAATTCTTTTACGAGACAGACGCTCTGCCACTGAGCTAAACGGGCGATGAGTTGTATAAAGTGACAATGTATATTGAGATTAAGGGTACTGAACAAGGCTCAAAATCAATCCAAAAATTTCATGCCCCCAGGCAGGATCGAACTACCGACCTTTGGTTTACAAGACCAACGCTCTACCACTGAGCTATAAGGGCTGTTGAAAAGTGGGAAATGGAGGAGAAATTTCTGTTTTTGAATATTTGAACAGCCTATTGGGTGCTCTTTTGATGTTTTGATGAACAAATATCTCTTACATCTATTCATTATCCATTTTTCTTTCTCCCAACTCATTGCCCGTTTAGCTCAGTGGCAGAGCGTCTGTCTCGTAAAAGAATTGAGTCAACAGAAGGTCATCAGTTCAATCCTGATAGTGGGCAATTCCTTTTTGAAATCCAAGGGGAATTGTGCCATTCATGAGAATACTATGAATTCTTGGATCTCATCGTCTCATTGGCTCAGTGGCAGAGCGTCTGTCTAGTAAACAGAAGGTCGCTGGTTCGATTCCAGCATGAGACATCTATTTTTGAACTTTTGTAGAAGTCAGTGAGCGAAATTTGATTGGTTAAACGGACTTTGCCGGGTTCTTGAGGCTTTTCAGAGAGGATCCAATCTCGCTGGTTCGATTCCAGCATGAGACATCTATTTTTGAACTTTTGTAGAAGTGAGTGAGCGAATTTCGATTGGTTAAACGAATTTTGGTGGGTTCTTGAGGCTTTTCAGAGGGGATTCAATCTCCACGCAAAAAATTTTAATGCAGTCAACTTAATTTTTGGCGTGTTGCCTAAGCTTTGTGATTTCTAGTCAAACGATGCATTGATTCTTTCAGCTAAAACTTCACCTAATTCATTTCGATTTCTTTCGGCCGGACAATTTAGTTTATGAGCCAAAAAACAACTTCACAAAAACCTTTTAAACTTTTGTAGATGTCAGTGAGCGAATTTTGATTGGTTAAACGAATTTTGCCGGGTTCTTGAGGCTTTTCAGAGAGGATTCAATCTCTACGTGAGATTGCAATCAGTATATGCCGAAAATTTGCAAATCTGCATTGTTTAAAAGCAATTTCCAGCAAAAAGAAAAGATTTTTGACTTTACAATAGTTTCTCCGGGTAAAACTGAGAAAAGAGTTCAACAATCGACCAGAAAGCCTTGAATACATATTTGCTTTGGATTCATTACATCTCACATTAGCGATTGGGTGTGAAAAGCCCTAAAAATCGATTCATTAGAGTATTTGAAAGTTTTTTATGACATTTATAACACATTTATAACATTTCTATTTTTTTTTATAACACTTTCTAGCAAAGAGTCAGTTTGATTAACGGTTTGATTAAGTTTTCAAATTAAAAGCCTGGTTTGACACAAATTTTATGCTGTGAGCTTTTGAAGACTTGCTTTTGTTCTTCAATTTTGAAATTTTGAACATTTTGTTTGTTTTTCCATTTATTTTACATAAGCTCAGTTATCTACAGTAAGACCAAGCCTGCAGTAAAGCCAAAACCTAGGTTTGGTCCCTAAACCTGGCTAGGTCCCTAAACCTGGCTAGGTCCCTAAACCTGGCTAGGTCCCTAAACCTGGCTAGGTCCCTAAACCTGGCTAGGTCCCTAAACCTGGCTAGGTCCCTAAACCTGGCTAGGTCCCTAAACCTGGCTAGTTCCCTAAACCTGGCTAGTTCCCTAAACCTGGCTAGGTCCCTAAACCTGGCTAGGTCCCTAAACCTGGCTAGGTCCCTAAACCTGGCTAGGTCCCTAAACCTGGCTAGGTCCCTAAACCTGGCTAGGTCCCTAAACCTGGCTAGGTCCCTAAACCTGGCTAGGTCCCTAAACCTGGCTAGGTCCCTAAACCTGGCTCTTGGCCTGACCTTGGCCTTACCTGGATTGGCTTTGGCTTTGGACGGAAAATCATTTGGAACAACTCTGGATTGAACTCATTGAACAACTCTGAAATTATTGAAATTATTGAAATATTGCAGTTTCCTTTATTTGCCTTGAAATTTCCTTGCAAGATGCAGAATGAATTAACTTTTTTGGATCAAGTACCATTATTTCTTCCTTCCATTCTTTTAACTCAAACTAAAACATCTTGTTTCTTTGCTCTTCTTCAAACTTCACGATCAAAATAATATCAGTCCCCATTGAACCCACATTTCTTGACACCAAAACTTGGGAAAACCCGTGGTTGATATTCTCAAATTACTCATCTTTCATTCAGACTCGATGATGAGGTTGGGGGAGTTGGTGGGGTGAAAAATGGATACACTTTATTCTTGCAGAAAAGTGGAAAAAAAATTAAGAGAATTCGAGAAAATGAAAAAAGAAAATTTCAATGCAATGACGGGTTCTGTGTTTTGGATTTAAAAGTTTTGTTTTTATTTTAAAAAGGCACAAATCTAATCGATGACTTAATAAGGATTAGACAGATCATCGATTCTTCTGAATCCTCGAGATTCGAGGAATCGAGATTCGAGAACTCGAGCACCGCGAGATTGAAATTGCCAGAAAAATTGATCTTTTGCTTTTTGTTTTATATTCATCATGAAACTTGATGAATATCTTCTTTTTGTAAGCGTTTAGACGTCATCTTGAGCCTCACTATACCCAAATTCTTGGGAAGAATTTTTGCCTGACTTTTGGCTGCATTTTTGCTACAATTTCTGCATTATGTTAAGCCAAAACTAGCTGAGATACTCGAATTTGAAATCCTAAAGCCGTATTTTTTAGTGAGAATCAATCCCAACTCGGAATTATTATTATTAGTGAGAATCAATCAACCCCTCTTTAAATTTTTTGATTTCTCACTTTGCCATTTCAATCTCTTTAACATTTCTCTTTCACTGTATCTCAAATTATAAATTCTTTCCTACTATTAGAAATGGGTGAACCAATCCCGATGGAGCAGCAAATCCTCACGACAATGCTTGACCCAGCTTTTTATGATATGAGTGTACGACCGTTTGGAGAGGGAATGATTCTTTATATCAACATCACATTGAACACGTTTCGATTGCTAAATATGGTTCGTTTATAGCCAAAACTGGGAATTTAGTTCAGAGCCATGATTATTTAGAAATACTTCTAATTCATAGCCAATTACAATTACCGTATTTTCTCTAATAGTAGTGAACCCTGAGCGTCGCCTAAATTGCTCGAAATCTCGAGAATCGCTTATCAGAACCTATCGATGTGGGGTCGGAAAATGTAGCTGACGATGAGATCTTGTGGGGGATTTGAGTGTTGAGCTTCTGCGAAAACTTAGGAACCGTAAAATAGGCGCCAACTCGGCTTGGTGGGGTGCGCTACTCTTAGAGAAAATACGGTACTGGAAAACTAATAGTAAGCAAAAGCCTTTCTGATTGTGGTACCTTGTCAGATTGACTCTGGAACCTGTAAGCATTTTAGGGTTTCAGTAAAGCCAGTCCAGGCAAGTTTAGGAAAACTGGCTCCTGCCTGGACTGATTCTGACTTTGCCTAAACTAGTCTAGTTCAGAAAAATGCTCTTGGAACAACCTGTACCAGAAATTTCTTTCAAGATATTTCAATTTCTTCAATTTCTTTCAAGAAAATTTCCAGGACCAAGTCGAGGAAACGATTCAATTCCAAAACGAGTTTCTCATGGTTTGTGATAAAAATCAACTCAAAACTATTGTAATTTAGATGTGGATGGACCCAGGTCTCGGCTGGAATCGCTCCAATTACCCTGAATACTCCGCAATTTACGTGATGGCTCCAGAGGCTCAAGTTTTTGTGCCCGATGTAATCTATTACAGCACGTTTGTGAATCAAGTAAGATCTAATTGATTTTCTTTTAGAATAGACAGTTTTCCTATTGTTGACCCATCGATAGCGTATGCGATCGTTCGATACGATGGATGGATACGACTTTCGATGCCAGCTACGGTAACTAGAGCAACAATTATCTGAAATCTTTTTCAAGCCCACGGTTTTGAAGACCCAGGGATTTACTTCTTTGTTTCTACCTCTCTTCTTCCCCCTTGTCTTTCCTTCTTTCTCTCGGCAAGTTAAGGTACCGGATAGCTCAGTAGTTAGAGCAGGTGGAGGTCGAGAGCGGGGGTTCAATCCCCTCTCCGGAAATCTACTTCTTCTTGCCGATTCCTTCACTTGTCCGTTGTCTTTCCCCCCTTTCTCTCGACAAGTTAACGTACCGGATAGCTCAGTGTTTAGAGCAGTTGTCAGAAAGACCGAGGTCCAGGTATAACTCAACTCAACCCAACTCAACTCAAGTTCAATCCCCTCTCCAGAAATCGACTTTTTCTTTCCAATTCCTTCACTTCTTGATTGCTGAATCAATTTTTAGGTTACAGTCCCGTGTTCTCTGCATCTTGCGAATTTCCCGTATGATGAACAGGTGATTTTTGAATTTAAGTTAAGTCAAGTCAAGTCAAATCGTTTCTTGAGTCAAAATCAGATGGAGTTGAAACGTTCGAACTCATCCAAGTGTTCATTTTAGAAATGTAAAGTAACGCTTGGATCATGGATATTCAGAGACGATCAGATTGTCGTTTTACCCACAGATGGTCCACTCATAAAACCGGATCCTCCGCTGGCGTTGGGTCAAGTGATGTTTTAACTATTTCATCTAGGTTTTTATTACAAGCAACCAAAGTTTCCAGTTACAATTCTAAATTTGGAAGAACAATTGCTAGTTTTTTACTGCTGCTCTGTTTTACATACTTTACAGAGCCTATAATCATCATATTCTTACAACACTTGTTTCCAGCTTGGCTCTATCACTTTTACTGGAAACTCTGAATGGGAACTTCTCTCAATTGATGTCAGCCGTGATTTTATGGTGAAAGCAGTCTTCTATTAACATATTTTCAAATTTCCAGTACATTGAAGATGATGGAAATTACTCATTAATCCTCTACACAGTTCATCTGAAACGAAAACCGGTTTACTATGTGATGGTTATTCAAGTAAGAGCTGAATTGAAGTTCTGAATGTGCTGAATTGTACAAACAAGTTCAACAAATTCAAGTTATTCTTGCTCGATTCTATTTTTAGTTTTGAAATTGAAGCTACATGTTCGGAAAATTTCCGAGATTTTAATAGAAAGCTTGGGTTAAACTGAGTTAGAGTTTAACTGGGTTAGACTCGTGCCTTAAAAATCAGCACTAGACAAACATTAGACATACGCATTTTCGGTCCGTTCGTCGATAGGTGTAAAGCGGAAATTCATGTCTTGAGCCCTTTAAAATCGACTTTTTTAAACATTTTTTTTTCACCATTAGATACAGCTTGTAAAATCAATCAATCAAATACTATCTAACGGTAAAAAAACGTTTGAAAAGGTTGATTTTAAAGGGCGGCGTGAATTTCCGTTGTACACCTATCGACAAACGGACCGAAAATGCACATGTCTAATAAACATGAGAAATCAGGACTGAATAGGAAAAGGCATGGAAACAAGGTGACTTTTTTGAACGGAACCTAGCTCATATTGTACAGCTTTCCATGGGGAATTTGATGATGCTTTTAGTTTTGCCAAAGGAGCTCTATAACGCGAGTTATTTGGAACAAACGTCAAGTTTCATATTTGAGGCGGTGCGCGCACGCCAGATCAAGAAGTAGTGTAATGGATAGGCCTGTATCAGAATCAAAAGATGTTCTTCTTTGCCCGGGTTCAATTCCGGTCACACAAAGTTTTTCTTTTTACTTTTGTTTTGATGTAAGAACTTCTTAGTAAGAAAACGCATACCTTCTTACTACTGAATAGGAAAAGGCATGGAGACAAGGTGACTTTTTTGAACGGGAGCTAGCTCATATTGTGCAGTTTTCCATGGGGAATCTGGTGATGCTTTTAGTTTTGCCAAAGCCTCTATAACGCAAGTTATTTAGCAAAAACGTTTTGGCATACCTTCTTAGTAAGTAGGTATGCGTTTTCTTACTAAGAAGTTCTTACATCAAAACAAAAGTAAAAAGAAAAACTTTGTGTGACCGGAATTGAACCCGGGCAAAGAGGAACATTTTTTGATTCTGATACAGGCCTTCTATCCATTACACTACTTCTTGATCTGGCGTGCGCGCGCCTCAAATATGAAACTGGACGTTTTTGCGAAATAACTTGCATTACAATTATTTCGCAGAGCTCCTTTGGAAAAACTATTAGGGTGATCCAAAAGTTTTCTATTTTTTTTAATTAAAACTTTCAACGTAAATAAAACAACAATGGCCGAACTCTAAGTTTCGAAATAAAGACCATTTGAATCTATAACTTGAAGCCATCTATCGGAAAGTTGGCCGATCCCGCGGCGGTGATCCAAAAGTTTTCTATTTTTTTTCTCTTTAAGTTTGAACAATTTTTTAAAAGTGGTACCGCCGCGGGATCGGCCAACTTGCCGATAGATGGCTTAAGAACTTCTTAGTAAGAAAACGCATACCTTCTTACTAAGAAGGTATGTCAAAACGTTTTTGCTAAATAACTTGCGTTATAGAGCTCCTTTGGCAAAACTAAAAGCATCACCAGCGCCCCCATGGAAAACTGCACAATATGAGCTAGGTCCCGTTCAAAAAGCCACCTTGTCTCCATGCCTTTCCTTAGTAGGGGTTGTAGGTCAAATTTTGTGCGGCTTTTTACATATTTTTGAAGACTACAGTATTAGAACAGGAGAAAAAACAGGATTGTTTCAGGCACCGACATTAATCATTGGAACGATTACAATCTTTGGAATGTTTACTCCATTTAGTCAACGGATGGAAAGATGGCAAAAGGTTGAATTTAGGAAAATTTAAAAAAAAAAAAGATAAAGCTCATTCTCTTGAGGTTGAACTCGGACTGAACATGTTATTGGCTATTTCAATGATGTTGAATCTTGTCTCGAGCATGATGCCCAAAGCTGAACGATTACCTTTATTAGGTTACAAAAAGGTTATAAACGAATGATCGACTTTTAGGCAACTACATCATAGCTGAGATATTTATCTGCTCCGTTGGAATCATCGTTTCGATTTGCATATTAGAGCTGCACTCAAGAGCAGATCAAAGAAATTGGAGACCACCAGATTTGTGAGTGTTTTTTTTAATAGAAGATTGCCATGTAAATAAAATCATTGTTAATTTTTAGACTTTGTCGATTAATTCTTTTCTCTTGTCGAAAAAGATCCTCCCCAGTCGCTTTGCCGGATCCTCCGCGACTTCTACCCATCAAGCCACCAACCGAGAAAGAAACCGAAGATCAACACAAATTGAATGTTGTCAAGAATCAATTATCACAGGTTATACTTTTAACATTAGCTTTATACAGTAGTAGGGAAGTAGAAGTACCAGATTTGTTAGCTAAGCCGATTTGTTTATTAAATCGGTACTGACTGGCTGGCTAGACCTGGCTGGCTGGACCTGGCTGGCTAGACCTGGCTGACTAGACCTGGCTGACTGTTCGGATTTGAGTCAATCTCAAATCTAGCTCTGAAAAAAAGTCATTGTTAATCTTTAGACTTTGTCAATTAATTCTTTTCTCTTGTCGAGAAGATTCTGGTTGATCTGGTCTGGTACAAATCCCTAGACAAAATCCTATTCTGAACAAGTACCAGGTTCATTGAGCAATGCCAAACAAAAATTTAACAATATTGAGTCTAATACTCGACTCAATTAGTCTACTGAAATCCATATGAACTCAATCTCAGTTCTCGATGCTCTACTTGTCTACTTTATTGAATCCTGAAAGCTTTGAATTCTAAATAGTGCGTGAAAAGTTCTGTTCCCTTTCTAAGAATCATTTGTACGGCTCGAACCAAAAAAGTTAGAGAAAAACCGACTTCAAATTTGAAAATTTTGACTATTTTTACCTTAAAAATGCTTCTTCATAAAAAGATTTTTGTTTTGAAAATCATTCTTTTTTTGCTAAATTGCCCACTGACTTCTTTGACCTTCTGGTCCTTTTGAGCGCGAAAATTTTGACTTGTTGTTTAAAAATAACGAGCTCTTAACCAATCTGACCGTAAAACGGCTAGTTTTAAAGGGAAATGTTTCCTTTTTTCTAATATTTAAAAAAGTTTATTTTATTTCGGTTTTTTTCATCTTTTGAAATCAATTAGCGACCCAAAAGCAAGTAAATGAGTAAGTAAATGAGCAAGTAAGTAAACAAGTAATGAGTTCCGCAAGTAGTCGTAGCCAAAAACAGATTTTCGAAACAAAAGATCTTTTTAAGAAAAAGCATTCTTAAGGTAAAAATGGTCAAAGATTTCAAATTTGATGTCCGTTTGTCTCTATTTTATTTGATTTTTGTCTAATACTTTCAATTAATCTGACAAAAACAAATGATTTGAAAACGAAAAAGAAACGACGACGCGGCGCTCCCATCGACTACCTTCAAATGGCGGTGACGTTAATTGGAATGCGACGTTGCGCAAAAATTAACATTTAAAATTTGCGACAGAAATTCAAATTTAACATGAAAACGGCTGAAAAAACACCTTTTTTTCTCTTTGAAGATCATTCTCTACTCAAAAGTTCAGAAAGTTATTCAAAAATCATTGGTTTACTAGTGTGGCGAATTTCCACTGCTCTGCAGTTAGTCAAAATTCAATACACAAGTTAAAAAGCAAAGTTGATGGATAAACTGCCGTAATCAACCACCATAAACCAACCGTAATCAACCGTAATCAACCACCATAAACTATCGTAATCAATATCGTCAACAGACGATATTCAGTTGTCCGTTTGTCGTAGCTTATTTACTTAAAAACCCATTATTTAAGCTTAGTTTTTGAGTCAGTTGCGTGCTCCCTTTTCTATTCATCCTTTTTCACACCAAAGTGTTGAAGTAATTGTGATAGTGCCAGGTTGCTCCAGTTTGAGCGAAGTTTGCCTTGATAAGGGAAAGTTTTGATAAATTGTGCGTTTTCAAGACCTTTGAACTCTCTACCATTGATCCTCTACCATTGAACACCAAGACCTCTACCATTAAACCTCTACCATTGAACACCAAGACCTCTACCATTGATCCTCTACCATTGAACACCAAGACCTCTACCATTAAACCTCTACCATTGAACACCAAGACCTCTACCATTGATCCTCTACCATTGAACACCAAGACCTCTACCATTGATCCTCTACCATTGAACACCAAGACCTCTACCATTAAACCTCTACCATTGAACACCAAGACCTCTACCATTGAACCACACCGAGACACGATCTCACAAGAAATTATAAAGATCAAAGTAGAAATATATTTCTTACAACAGTTATTAGATCATTTTAGACTCTACACCTCGTTCGTTCCTATATGGATCGTGGCCACGTCGAGGAAGAGTGGCGACTTTTATGGACTCGAATCTTTGACCGTCTTGATATTATATTCCTTGTTCTATTTCAAGTTGCAAACATAATTTGTTCAGCAATGTTCATGCGATAATTGTTATCAATAAACTCATCTTTCATCAAAGTTCTTATTGCAAAGACATTTTTTTTGGTGAACATTCAAGCGAGCTCACATTACTTCAGCAAACATCACTGGGAACCAAAGAAACGAAATTTAAGAAAGTGAAGAAAAGGACTTTTAAAAGTCTTTTAAAAAAACATCAAAATGATTCCACAAGAGCAACAGATTTTGAATTATATGATGAATCCACTATATTACGATCCATTGGTGCCATCGATTGAATGGGGAAAAGCACTACGGATCAATATTACACTCAACGCGTTGAGGCTTGTTTCACTGGTGAGTTTTTGAAGATGTTTTAAGCTAGGAAGCTTTTGTTCTTATTCTTATTCGTTTTCTAAATGGTCGATCATTTGGGAAACTGCCGTAACCTTTCCTCAAGATTTTCTCTATTCTACGTAGTTTTGCGCGCATTCGACTCACAGTTTCTTATCAAATGAATCAGAATTAGTCGGGATTACGGTAGTTTTCCAAATTAGTCAGAATTAGTCAGAATCAAATCTAAAGAGGATTACGGTAGCTTTCCAAATTGCCCACCTTTTAAAAAAGCTCCAATAACTAAATAAAACTGATATTTTATCTTTTTTCAGGATCAACAAGAAGAAACAATCGTTTTTCAAGATGAATTCATTGCGGTTTGTGCTTTTTGAAGTGATTAGATTGGTTTTGAAACTTCTAACTTGCTAAAAACTATTACTGAATCTTGAAATCCTAACTGGGCTTTGAATTTAGATGTGGTTCGATCCAAATCTCGGGTGGGATAAGAAAGATTTCCCCGATTACCTGGCTGATTTTGTGAATGTCCCGTATAAACAAGTCTGGATACCGGATCTTATTTATTACAATACGTAAATAAACTTAAAATTTTATTTAGTTTCTAAAGTTATTTAGAATTGATCAAGAAAAAGTGTTGCTTGATGAGTGGACATTTGTCAATGTGAGATATGATGGATGGGTGAGAGCCTCAATGACGGCTACTGTGGGTTTACTGTTTGATAACTTTTCTAGATCAATCCTTAAAATCATACTATTTCTTAGGAAATTAGAAATAGAGTACAAGTTACAAGAATTAATCAGCTATCAAATCAAATCCTTAGCCTGCCTCTTGGGTTTTAAAGCTTAGCTTGCTTAGCTGAATTGCATCAGCAATTCTCTCCGACAAGAACGTCCTTTGATTCCCCGACATGTGCATGAGGATATTTTGCCATTCCAATGCCCATCATACACCCTCCAGCCATTGCCAAAAGTCTTCAACCGGCGCCAGTTGTTAGTCATCCACCCATTGTTTGTCAACCGCAACCGATCCGATTCCTCTAGATGATCCGATTCCTCTAGATGATCCGATTCCTCTAGATGATCCGATTCCTCTAGATGATCCGATTCCTCTAGATGATCCGATTCCTCTAGATGATCCGACTCCTCAAGATGATCCGATTCCTCCAGATGATTCGATTCCTCTAGATGATCCGATTCCTCAAGATCATCCGATTCCTCCAGATGATCCGATTCCTCCAGATGATCCGATCCCTCTAGATGATCCGATTCCTCCAGATGATCCGATTCCTCCAGATGATCCGATTCCTCCAGATGATCCGATCCCTCTAGATGATCCGATTCCTCCAGATGATCCGATTCCTCCAGATGATCCGATTCCTCTAGATGATCCGATTCCTCAAGATCATCCGATTCCTCCAGATGATCCGATCCCTCTAGATGATCCGATTCCTCCAGATGATCCGATTCCTCCAGATGATCCGATTCCTCTAGATGATCCGATTCCTCAAGATCATCCGATTCCTCCAGATGATCCGATTCCAATTAGCTTGCTTAACTTTTTTTTGAAGTAGTTATAAAAAAACTGAGCTACGTTTTGCTACTTTTTGATAAGGTTAAGTAAAATTTCTTGAATTTGCACAAAATTCCATAAAACAATGCTGATTTTGAGCATTTACGAAACAAGAAAACGTTTTAGCGAACGCTTCCATGTGAACTCCATCTAGCAGATTTCCCATATGATCGACAAGTGAGTTATCATAATACAGTCGCGCTCAAAATGATTTATTATATATTTTTCCCTTTGTCAGATGTCGACTTACACTCAGAAAACAAAGTTTTACCTTGATCATTTTCTAATATTATAAGCCTAAAAGCTTTTATCTATTGGTTACCATAAATTTTTGAGTCTCCTGAGTTCGGTGGAAGTTCATCTTTTTAACTATGCATTTTTGAGCAAATCTGATCACAAATTCGGATTCTCCATGTATTTTTTAGCCTAAAAAAGTGTTTTTCAAAAAGATTATGGCTCGGTGCGCGCGTGCACAGCTTCTCAAAAAAGTTCAAAAAAAAGTTTTAAAAGTAATAGTTTTTTAATAAGTTTTAAGTTCCAAAATCAATCTAATCATTTCAAAAATGGTCAAAAATGGAGCTCTCAGGCTTATCTAGAAGCTAATCTAGGTACAACTTTGTTTTTGAGTATGATATCTCACATATCTCACAAAGAGAAAAGAAAAGAGGCGTGCTTTATCCTCTGTCTAGGGGCTGGAGGCTCAGCTTCTTGGAGGCTCAGCTGGCTTCTTGGAGGCTCAGCTGGCTTCTTGGAGGCTCAGCTGGCTTCTTGGAGGCTCAGCTGGCTTCTTGGAGGCTCAGCTGGCTTCTTGGAGGCTCAGCTGGCTTCTTGGAGGCTCAGCTGGCTTCTTGGAGGCTCAGCTGGCTTCTTGGAGGCTCAGCTGGCTTCTTGGAGGCTCAGCTGGCTTCTTGGAGGCTCAGCTGGCTTCTTGGAGGCTCAGCTGGCTTCTTGGAGGCTCAGCTGGCTTCTTGGAGGCTCAGCTGGCTTCTTGGAGGCTCAGCTGGCTTCTTGGAGGCTCAGCTGGCTTCTTGGAGGCTCAGCTGGCTTCTTGGAGGCTCAGCTGGCTTCTTGGAGGCTCAGCTGGCAAGCTTTCGCCAGGCAAACGATTTTGATTTTAAAAATTTCGGATTTTTCGTAGCTGAAAGCCAATTTTGATCATCTTTTGCCATTTCTAGAAGTCCCATATAGCTTCTTACTGTTTATAGACACTTTAGAACACTTAAAAATTCGATTTAGTAGACTAAATGCATTTAGGTTCTGACATTTGCACATTCATTCTCACATCTCTACATCATTTACCATCAAATACCATCGTCTAAATCATTTTGAGCGCTACTGTACTTCAGTTTTATCACAGTTTTACCATGAAAAAGTGTAATTCAATAGAAAATATTACAATATAATTTAAGAAATGCGTCTTGATGTTGGGCTCTTGGACTTACGATGACAATTTAATCCAACTCGACCCAACTGCCACTGAATTTGAGGCGGATTTAGGTGTACTAGCTGGAGAGGTGATTCAAAAGTTAGTATAATAAAATGAAGACTTTTAGAATTCTGGTGTAATCTCTTATTTCGGGAATTCCGAATGGCAACTAATCAAAATCGATGCATATGAGAAACGGGAGGTGAGTTAATGTTAAGCTATCCAGAAAGTCTTTTCACTCCTTTTCCTACTCGTTTTCGTTTCAAAAAATAAACAAATTCCCTTACCGTAAATACTGTACCCCCACCCCCATAATGACGGTGCGGAGCGCTGCGTAGTCTAGCTTTGAACGAGTTTTTCTCGACACTGGTTTATGCTACAATGCGCGTTTAGGTATCAAAAAATAGCTGAAATTCAGGGCTATTTTTTGATACCAAAGACGCATTTTTTGAAAGTACGGGCGCTTTGAAAAAAATGAAATACTAAAAAACTTTTGCGACTACGCGACTGTACGAGGGGGGTGGGGTACTATTACAGTATTTACGGTATATTTTGCTCTAAATAAACGTTTATTGTTCAATTTCCCATCTTTTTAAGTCAATTTTGGTTCACTTTCAAGCAGTGAAAGCCTGTTTTTCATAAAAATCTATAAAAACCCTATGAAGAAATTGGCTAAATGAATTTTTCTGAAAATTTAGCTATATACCAAACTTTTTATGCTCTATCTTTTATCTATTGACACAAAGATAGGTTTCCTTCGCTAAAGTGTCTAAACCGCATCATCGAGCCCTTTTTGACTTTCTGACTTCACGCTCCTAAAAAATGCGGAAATAAGACATTTTAAACCCATTTTAATGTTATTTTTTTTTAAAAAAAATACCGACTGGGGCTACCAGTGGTGAATTTATCGCATACACGAAATATATCAATCACAATACAACGACACACACAATACTAGGCTATATCTTAACTTAACCCACGTCATGACAGACGGCTCCCTAACCCTAAGCTTAATGGGGAACTAAATAGCTTTTTTGGTGGTGAAGGGAAGATGACGATGAAGGAGTGGCTTGTCACTTTAAAGAACTGGGGCCACAACCACCAGACTGCCCTCCAGAAAACCTCTCAACCCGAAGGGAAAGGAAATCCGAAGGGGGTGACCATGTCGCATGTGGGGTTCGAACCCTCGACCTTCCGATTAAGATAAAAGACACTTAACCAGTCAGCCACACGTGCTATTTTGTAGAAAAATAATTGGTTTTTTTTATGAAACAACCCGTAGTTCAATTAGTGTATTTGTTGGTTTTAAACGAAAGTATGAAATGGAACGAAAAGAATTTCTGAACAGCTTAATATTATTTTGATAGAGGCCAAGTGAACTTCATTGGTGAAGTCAGGGATTTGATTTGATAGCTGATTAATTCTTGTAGCTTGTACTCGATTTTTAATTTAGTATGAAAAGTAAGTAAATATGAAAGAAATATTATGATTTTAAGAAGCTAAGAGGATTGATCTGTTAAAGGCTCGTCGAAGAAAAGTCTTGTCCACGTCCACGTCCAAGAAAAGTCTTGTCCACGTCCACGTCGAAGAAAAGTCTTGTCCACGTCCACGTCCAAGAAAAGTCTTGTCCACGTCCACGTCCAAGAAAAGTCTTGTCCACGTCCACGTCCAAGAAAAGTCTTGTCCACGTCCACGTCCAAGAAAAGTCTTGTCCACGTCCACGTCCAAGAAAAGTCTTGTCCACGTCCACGTCCAAGAAAAGTCTTGTCCACGTCCACGTCCAAGAAAAGTCTTGTCCACGTCCACGTCCAAGAAAAGTCTTGTCCACGTCCACGTCCAAGAAAAGTCTTGTCCACGTCCACGTCCAAGAAAAGTCTTGTCCACGTCCACGTCCAAGAAAAGTCTTGTCCACGTCCACGTCCAAGAAAAGTCTTGTCCACGTCCACGTCCAAGAAAAGTCTTGTCCACGTCCACGTCCAAGAAAAGTCTTTTCCAGGTCCACGTCCAAGAAAAGTCTTGTCCACGTCCACGTCCAAGAAAAGTCTTGTCCACGTCCACGTCCAAGAAAAGTCTTTTCCAGGTCCACGTCCAAGAAAAGCTTCAAATTTAGTAAAAATCATGCTGGCTCAATCAGACCTAATTCTAAAGTCTATGATTGCAAAAGTTTTAATAATGAAACCAACCTTTTCATCGCACCAGTAGAATCCGAGAATTCGAGAAAAGAATGAGATGTTTTTTCTTCGATTTACTCCCCAATTTTTCTTCTTAAAGCACATCACCTCACCCTCTTTCAACTTTCGAATGTCCATTTCTGAAAAAAATATTCACTGGTTCACTGGTTCAGTCCACCTTTTGGTCTAAATGTTAGAATTTTGAGCTTCATTTTCATTTTCGATTCTGAAAAGCTTTGGAAAACTATTGGAAGCCAACATTATGATTGATTATGGTAGTTTTAGGTGCTTTTTAGAACAAATTAGCCTCGTTAAAACGACCCGAATCTCATTCTTAGATTTACAATCAACCAGCCGGTGACTGGAACTATTCCCTCATCTATTTCAACCTTCACCTTGAGCGCAAACCCGTTTATTATGTGATGATCATTCAGGTTTAAAAGTCACTTCAAGATTTCAAACAAATCACAATTCCAGATCCCAACGCTGATCGTCGGTGTGTTGACGATTCTCGGCATGTTCACCCCATTCAGTCAACGAATGGAAAGATGGCAACGAGTCGGTGATCCATTTTAAAGTTTTCCTTAAATTCTCAAAGTGCAGAACTCGGATTGAACATGTTATTGGCGATCTCAATGCTCTTGAATTTGCTCTCGTCAATGATGCCGAAAGTTGAACGATTGCCATTGTTGGGTGAGGTGAAAGAATTAGTTCGTAATGGTTCAGAGGCTCGATTTATCAATAGACCTAAGTCGGATTAATGGTACTAAACTGTATCAATAGTACTAGATTAAATTCTCAAAAGGCAGAACTCGGATTGAACATGTTATTGGCGATCTCAATGCCTGAATTCAAGGACTGAGTCCATGAAAATCTTGAACCAAATCTGGTATCTGGATGCCAACGAATGCCAACGAATTGAGTTCAATATTTACCCGGATTCATTATTTTAAGTGAAACTCAGCACTTAGATGTGCAATCATCTCACGCTTTAAGAGAAAATTTGGGGGTGGGACAAATGCGACCTTTTTTTTGCGCACCCGGACATTTGCGCACCTTTTTTTCGCACCTTGCCCATTAGCGCACCTTTTTTCGCGTTTTAAAAAAGCTCTAAAAAGCTAATATTAACCAATTTCTATTCCAAAAGTTGTTTTTCTAGGTAATTTTAGGGCGTAGAATCGAAATTTTGACATATCAGAGCTTGTGGAAACAAACGGACGGAGTTATACAAAGAGAAAAATCGACAACTTTCTGTAATTTGATCTAGCCGTTTTGTCTTTCAAATTGGTTCCACATGCTCTGTTATGTCAAAATTTCGATTCTACGCCCTAAAATTACCTAGAAAAACAACTTTTGGAATAGAAATTGGTTAATATTAGCTTTTTAGAGCTTTTTAAAACGCGAAAAAAGGTGCCTAATGGGCAAGGTGCGGAAAAAAAGGTGCGCAAATGTCCGGGTGCGCAAAAAAAAGGTCGCATTTGTCCCACTCCCGAAAATTTAAATATTTTTCTACGACGCATTCTTAGATTTGACGAAAAAAAACTCTTTCTGCCTTTTTTATCGAATCTCAAAGTTGGCAGTGGAGTTGCTTGGCGCGA
Source organism: Mesorhabditis belari (assembly GCA_958450365.1). Taxonomy (NCBI): domain Eukaryota; kingdom Metazoa; phylum Nematoda; class Chromadorea; order Rhabditida; family Rhabditidae; genus Mesorhabditis; species Mesorhabditis belari. The sequence continues at coordinate 260,639 of CAUEEP010000752.1, read as the reverse complement.
CACTTGTTTTTAAAGGATTTAACAAAAAATTTTGGTATTACGAACGTTTCAGCACTAAATTAAGTTTCTATTTCTTTAAATTTAGTTCCCTATCTCTACAAGCTTGGTTCTTCATCTCTTTAAATTTGGTTTCCTATCTCTTTTTTATTTGGTTCCCTATCTCTTTAAATTTGGTTCCCTATTTCTTTAAATTTGGTTCCCTATCTCTTTTTTATTTGGTTACATTTACCTAAAGATTAAAGACTCACATTTAACAGAAACTGAAAAATGAAAAATTTCATTTTGCAGGCTCATCTTTTGAAAAGCCAACGCTTAGATCCAAGTGAAACCAAGAAATAACAAATTTTTACCTAATTGAGTGTCACTTTACCTTCCGATTTGTTTCATAATGTTTAAAACGTATTGCAAAAACAAAAGCCTTTAAAGATATGCTCAATCTTTGGCGTTTTCTGAAAAGCCGCCAACAGCAAGTGCCGCGCCAAGCAACTCAACCAACCAAACCAACTTTGAGTTTCTATAAAAAAAGATAGAAAAAGTATTTTTCTCAGACCTAAGAATCCATTGTAGAAAAATACTTAAATTTTCTATTAAAACAAAGCATGAGATGATTGCATATCTGAGTGTTGAGTTAAACTTAAAATACCGAGTCCGGGCAATGATTGAAGACTCTGTAGATGTTGATTCATCTATGATTGATTGAATCAATCATTCAGTAAGTAAGGATCTACCAAACCACATTTCTTTGACTAGATCTTGATTTCAAATCATCAATTCCTTCAGGAAACTATATTGTTGCTGAGATTTTCATTTGCTCCATTGGCACAGTCGTTTCAATTACGTTGCTGGAGATTCACGCACGAGCAGATCAAAGAAATTGGAGACCACCAGACTTGTGAGGGTTTGAAAAGAAGCTAAACCCGCCAGCAAAGGAATAATAAATTTTATCAACGCTGAAAGTTCTTTAGATCAAGTTTAGTCCTTTTATTTACTTAAATATGGTCTTGGTATCGCTAACTTTAGTCGCTGCTTCCCTTTTGACGGCAAATTTCATGCCACTTCCCCAGTCCCCCATGGCCGACTGGATAAGAGTCCTTTATCATAGTCGGGAGGTCAAGGGTTCGATTCCACGGCTAGATTATTGGTTCTCTTTTACATAGAATTTTTTTCTTTTTCTTTCCTACATTTAAGGCTTAAGAGTTGTGCTTGTGTATTGTTTTTACCACATTATTTATGTGAATAAATGTAATGGCAAATAGATCTTTAGTTTTTGCCGATTTCTGCGTCTCTCGTGCACTTCAGGGAAGACGAATCCTTCAGCGTTGCCCGATCCTCCACGCTTGATTCCGGCGCTACAAAATAATGAATTCGAAATTGGTTCCATTGAAGCTTTCAAAGCAAGGAAACAATTATATCAAGTAACATAAAATTAAGGGATTCTATTTGAATTAAACCTTTTTCAAGTTCAAAACTCTTTTCCAGAGTTTACACCTCGTTCGATCATTCATTTCTCGACAACACGCTGAAGAGGAATGGAAACTTTTATGGACGAAAATATTTGACCGATTGGATATCATATTTTTGTTTATATTTCAAGTTGGTTTACCATTCGAAAAGCTTTTCAAAAACTTCTTTCAGTCAGGCAATATCATCATAGCCGCCATGTTTATGAGATGACACTTATTGAATGAAATAAATTGTATCTAAATCTTTGAAAACAAACAAGAAACACTGTAACACTTACACTAAACACTTACAACAACTGTAAAAACGTTTAAAGAAGTCAAAAAGTTTACATTTTGTTCAAACGAATGATTAGAATTTAAGTACAATGGTCACAATGGTTTAATGGAATGTAGAATTGATAGCAAGGATACAGCCAAATTCAAGGGAAAAATTTGATCCCAAGAATTTGTACATGGTGATGCCCAGAATGCAGGAAAAACTCAGTCGCTCACCGCTACTTCCCTTTTAAAGATTCAAAAAGGCAAGCACTTTATACGGAAGGGGTTTATCAGATAGAGAGCGATTACAATGAAACGAACGCGCAATGAACACCTCCATGATCATTTACATATGCACTTTTTCATAGGCGTAGGGGGTTTTCGGGGTCGGAGAATCGATTCGCGTTATTCATTTTATTGATTCTACCAATTAGAATACAGGTTTAACTGGTTGAAAGTTATGGACTTGTAGGTTCATCCCTGATTTCACTGGGCAGCTCAGCACCAACCCTTCAACAACTTCTTTCAGTCAGGCAATATCATCATAGCCGCCATGTTTATGAGATGACACTTATTGAATGGAATAAATTTTATCTAAATCTGTGAAAACAAACAAGAAACACTGTAACACTTACACTAAACACTTACAACAACTGTAAAAACGTTTAAAGAAGTCAAAAAGTTTTCATTTTGTTCAAACAAGTGATTAGAATTTGAGGAAATCACACAATCCTAGGAAAAACAAGAGCTCAAGTCAGCTCGCATTGTTCTTAGCTGCCGTTTAAGTGTCACAATAGTTTAATGGAATATAGAATTTTGGGAAAATTAGGCTTTAAAGTTTTAAAGAAGAAATATCAGACTTGCAAATGACATAAAATAAAATATGATTGGATCAAAATCCTAAGAAAAACGGGAGCAAAACGGAAAAGTTTAGTTGCTCAGCGCTACTTCGGTTTTGAAGATTTAAAAAGGGAAGCACTTTATACCGAAGGGGTTTGCCAGATGGGGAGTGATTAAGTGCGGAGACAGAGCGCTCAAATCAGATAGCATTGTTCTGCCAAGTTTAGCTGCTGTTTAAGTGTCACAATGGTTTAATGGAATGTAGAATTGATAGCAAGGATACAGCCAAATTCAAGGGAAAAATTTGATCCCAAAAATTTGTACATGGTGATGCCCAGTAAGCGGAAAAACTCAGTCGCTCACCGCTACTTCCCTTTTAAAGATTCAAAAAGGCAAGCACTTTATACGGAAGGGGTTTGCCAGATAGAGAGCGATTACAATGAAACGAACGCGCAATGAACACCTTCATGATCATAGGCATTTTTTCTTTTGCTTTGTAAATGACACAAAACGAAGATATTCAGCTGTAGATTTTTAATTGAGGTTTTCGGGGTCGGAGAATCGATTGGCGTTATTCATTTTATTGATTCTACCAATTAGAATTCAGATTTAACTGGTTGAAAGTTATGGACTTGTAGGTCCCTGATTTCACGGGGCAGGTCAGCACCAACCCCCTTCGATTTTGACTATTTTAACTATCATTCGATGTAGAATGAAATTGGGCGTCGAATGATACCAAAAATTAACTCAAAATGTAATATCCATGCAAAGTTATTGGCTCAAACCCCATTATGGGCGGGACTTGACCTTTTACCTCATAACTTTGCGTGGATATTATATTTTGAGTTATTTTTTGGTATCATTCGACGCACAATTTCATTCTGCATCGAATGATAGTCAAAATCGAAGGGTTGGTGCTCAGAAAAACACAAGGAACCTTAGGTTGCTAACGACAAAAAAGGACCGACAGATGTTTTCGTTACAAGTCTAGTGAACACCGTATTTTCCCTAAAAGTAGTGCACCCCACCAAGCCGAGTTGATGACTATTTTACGGTTTTCAAGTTTTCCCAGAAGCTCAACACTCTAATCCCCAACAAGATCTCATCGTCAGCTACATTTTCCAACCCCAAATCGATAGGTTCTGATAAGCGGTTCTCGAGATTTCTAGCAATTTAGGCGACGCTCAGCGTGCACTACTATTAGAGAATACGGTATCTAATGAAAAAAACTATATTTCATTTGGTAGCTTAAAACTTAAATATCTTGAAAGGAATTTCTTATACAGGTTGTTCCAAGAGCATTTTTCTGGACCAGACTAGTTTAGGCAAAGTCAGAGTCAGACCAGGCAAAAGCCGATTTTCCTAAACTTGCCTGGACTGGCTTTACTGAAACCCTAAAATACTTACAGGTTCCAGAGTAAAACTGACAAGGTACCACAATCACAATAGCTTTTGCTTACTATTATAGTTTTCAAGTGCCGTATAATAGTCTCTAATAGTAGTGCACCCCGCCAAGCCGAATTGATGCCTATTTTACGGTTCCTAAGTTTTCCCAGAAGCTCAAGACTCAAATCCCCCACAAGATCTCATCGTCAGCTACATTTTCCGACCCCACATCGATAGATTCTGTTAAGAGGTTCTCGAGATTTCTAGCAATTTAGACGAAGCTAAAGGTGCACTATTATTGAGGAATTATTGAGGAAAAATACGGTACTCAAACCTTATTCGACTTGAACCGATTGTGCTCTTTTCCACTTTTGTTAACGTTTTAATAAACTTTAGCGTATTTTATTGAGCTTTGCTTTTGAATCATACCTTTTACTTTAATATAGATGGCTTTAATATAGTTGGTTTGGCTTTATGGATTGCTGACATGTCTAACTACATGTTGTATTTAAAAATAAACTCAAAAACATTTCCTTTTTGATGATCTTTGTTGGCAAAAAGTTTCTATTTTGACCCTGAGAAATTTTGAAATGGCATCATTTCCACGAAAAAAGGAAAAAAGATCGAAACTCATATTTGCAAAGAAATTTCGGCTTCTCAAATTTCGTTTTAACTCATGTTCTGAATTTTTGAATGGAGAAATGAAAAAATTCGCGTTAAGGGTTTCAGTTTTTATTCGCATAAATTGATCACAGAATAGACTGAACTGGACGGACGGTGCGGAACGATTGGCTGAATTAGGTAAATCTATTGGGTTGTCCAGTTATGAATGCGCGTTTTTTACTATTTTGTAAATTTCTCAAGATACCGAAATCAAGAAAAAGATATATATGAGTATTATTCGAAAGCTGAAGATCTCCTCTACATTTTGACATAAAAAGTTTTTGAATTTGTTCAGCTTTTGGGCAAATTGACTGCACAGAAGAAGGGGTAGCCAAAAAAAATGGAAGGGTGCCTTTGGATCAAGTTTTGACTCCGCTCAAATTGAGTTAACCGTTTGATGTTTGGCCAATAGATATATCAATACAACTTGTTTTTAAATATAACAATTTCAGAGCATCTTTACTTTTCTTTTCTTTTCTGGGCGGTTATTTTACACCATAAAACTTGAGGAATAGCTAAGCTGGAGTGGGTTTTTTCGAAAGCGACCTCTCCCTTTGTGCAGTCAATTTCCCAAAAAGTTGCATGAATTCAAAAACTTTTTTATTCCAAAATGTAGAGGAAATCTTCAGCTCTCGAATGATATATGACACTCATATACATCTGTTCGATATCTTGAGAAATTTACAAAATAGTAAAAACGCGCATTCATAACTGGAAAACCCAATAAAATGTGTCGAAAGCTACCGTAATCTTAGCTTCAGCTTTAGTCAATCTATTCATTTAAGCTAATCATTTTATGCCCTATTATTTATAGCTAAGATTACGGTAGCCAAAATTACTGTAGCACGTTTTAGAAAGTGCATTTTTTAAGAGGAAAATGTTAAGAGAAAAGATTTTCTTTCATTTTCACTACTTGTCCGCTTCAGAGTCAAAACTTTGATGATTCCCCTGGAGCAAGTGCTCATTCAAGAAATGCTCAGTCCGATAAAGTACAATAACGGACAATTTCCAATGCCTTCTGGTGTGGCTCTATTAGTGAATATCACGTTGAATTCTTTTCGATTACTTTCAATGGTAAGGTTTAGATTTTTACAAATAGCACATAAATTTTAGGATCAAAAAGAGGAAACGATTCAATTCCAGAATGAGTTTTTGATGGTCAGTTGGCTCTTTCTTAAAGATTTGGCACAAATTACTAGGGAAAAGCACGAACTCAAGATGAGCTTTTGTACTATTTTGCACTATTTTGCTAGCCGCCATAATGCAAATAGCTGCAAGATGCTAGAAGTTGCTCCAAAAAAAAAATAAAAACAGAAGATAGCATCAGGGGTCGAATTATTCCTGGGAGGCGGATCCTATAGGCGGAAATCTAGTGCGTTATCCACTAGGCCACCAACGTAGCTTTTGCCCGCCAGGCAAGAGCCTTTAAAGCATCCATTTTGATGCCAATTCGATTGAACTTCCACTTGGAAAGTCATTTAGCAGATTTTGATTTCTGATTCGGATTTCTCATACGCGATTCTATAAAGTTCAGACAAAAGCTCACCTTTTTTCCAGATTAAAGACAAAAGTGCGTGTTTTTCCCTTGTTAGATTCAAATTCGATTCTAAATTCTAAATTCCTAGCCTTTAGATGTGGATGGATCCGAATCTGGGCTGGGATGCCGACAACTTTTCTATGTATTCATCTGAATATGCGAAAGTGATGATATCGGATGTTTGGAGACCAGATTTAATATTTTACAATACGTGAGTTTTTAAGGCTTACGTAGTACTAATCGTAAATACTGTAATAGTACCCCACCCCCCATAATGACGGTGCGGAGCGCTGCGTAGTCTAGCTTTGAACGAGTTTTTCTCGACACTGGTTTATGCTACAATGCGCGCTTAGATATCAAAAAATAGTCCTGAATTTCAGCTATTTTTTGACACCTAAGCGAGCATTGTAGCCTTGCTTAACAGCTTTTGCTGAACTGAAATGTTTGTCTACCGCGATTCGAGCTTTGTTTCAGAGAAAGTAAATTAATTTGCATTGGCTTTCATTGTCATAATATCATTTATTTCAGCACTTTTTATTCAATCATCATTCGATCATGGATTTAATAGAATGTTTTAATTAGAAAAATGTTCCATATCTGAATACTAAGACGTGTACTAACATCAAATAGAAAAAAGAAAAGCTTCAATTTCCCAAATCAATTTAGCCAATCCAAACAAGTATAAACGTAGCTTTTCTGGCTTTTTTTAGCACTACCTTTCTTCTATGAAGTTTTTCTTTTATTTCTTTTGATTATGAATACCTACCGTAAATACTGTAATAGTACCACACCCCCTTAATGACGGTGCGGAGTGTTGTGTAGTCTAGCTTTGAACGAGTTTTTCTCGACACTGGTTTATGCTACAATGCGCGCTTAGATATCAAAAAATAGTCCTGAATTTCAGCTATTTTTTGATACCAAAGACGCATTTTTTGAAAGTACGGGTGCTTTGAAAAAAGTGAAAAAAGGTGCGGAGTGTTGCGTAGTCTAGCTTTGAACGAGTTTTTCTCGACACTGGCTTATGCTATAATAGCAATACAATTATCAAAAAATAGCCCTGAATTTCAGCTATTTTTTGATACCAAAGACGCATTTTTTGAAAGTACGGGTGCTTTGAAAAAAATGAAATACTAAAAAACTTTTGCGACTACGCGACTGTACGAGGGGGTACTATTACAGTATTTACGGTAAGTAATCTTTATCATTACAATATCTCTCAACCAACTTGATTGAAACGTTTTTTTCAAATGACAAACGTAAAAATGTAAACTCGGCAACTGTGGCGGGTCAAGTGACAATTTTAAAGTATATTTTAGGAATTTATGAAAGATTCTTCATTTTATAGGCTAAAAGAACTAAAATTGGTTGAAAATGCAGTGTATCTGTGAATGTAAATGTCAATAAATCAATCCAATTACAGCATTGATAGCTATCAACTAGTGCCAAGCGAAATTGCTACTTGTGATATACGTCAAGATGGCTACATTCGAATATCAATCCCAACTACGGTAAAAAAAAAAATTCGTTTCCTCTAAGCCGTTTTCTTTCAGATCTCGGTACCTTGCAATCTCGATTTTGATCGTTTTCCTTATGATCATCAAGTATGCGAAGTTTTCTTGAGTTCTTGGGTCTTCAATCAATCATACATCGTATTGACACCGACAGACGATGTTTATGGAGGAGATCTACCGAATAAAAGTGGAGCGGTGAGATGATATGCTGAAGAAACAGTTGAACTGTTCCTTCAGCATATAGTTCAACTATTTCTTCAGCATATTGAAGGGAAATAGTTCAACAAACAGTTGAACTATTTCCCTTCAATATCTAATACTTGTTGCTAGGATTCTTGATTTGAAAAGTTTTTCGAAAGTTTGAAAAAATTTCACTTTTGGAGTCTAACTTTTGGTTAATGGTGAACCTTGATACTACCAGGTTGACCGGGGTATGCAAAGCTACCGTAAATACTGTAATAGTACCCCACCCCCCTCGTACAGTCGCGTAGTCGCAAAAGTTTTTAGCATTTAATTTTTTTCAAAGCACCCATACTTTCAAAAGATGCGTCTTTGGTATCAAAAAATAGCTGAAATTCAGCGCTATTTTTTGATACCTAAGCGCGCATTGTAGCATTAACCAGTGTCGAGAAAAACTCGTTCAAAGCTAGACTATGCAACACTCCGCACCGTCATTATGGGGGTGGGGTACTATTACAGTATTTACGCGTTTAGCACTCATGAATTTGCTTGAAAGTGAACTAAAATTGACTTAAAAAGATGAAAATTGAACAAGAAACACTTTTAATTTAAATTTACACTTAATTTAAAGTAAATTATAGGTTAATTGATGAATTTTTTCATTTTTTAAAAGGAAAAGAAAAGGAACAAAAAGACTTTCTGGACAGAATAATAATCTAAAATCGAAGGAAACCTATCTTTGTGTCAAAAGATAAAAGATAGAGCGTAAAAAGTTAGGTATATAGGTAAATTTTCATAACATTTCACCAAACCGTTTTCATTATATGTCCATTCTCAGGATTTTAGAAAAAACAAGAACAAAAACAAGAATTCGCGTTCGGATTTGCTTCAAAGCGGACTCAAATTTGCCTAAAAATGAACTAAATGAAATAGTTAATCTTTTTTATTAAAGCAAATCACACGTTGATCGGCTAATTATTCATTTATAAATGAAAATTTCAAAAAGGCGGAATTTCTGGCCAAATCAATATAAAAGATTTTTTTATCTTATCATTAGTAATTCTAGGATGAAACAATCATACCAATACCTACCGAGAGCAAAATTTTTCGATTAGAACGCTTCAGCTTATATTTTCTTTTCTTTTCAGCTCCTCGACCCCATTTCTTACGCCGGGAACGCGGAATGGAGGCTGGAAAAAATTTTGGCTCAACAAGTCGAAACGGTAAGTTTTGATTGTTCATACTTTATGCTTAATCTTGTAAATGTCTTAGCCGATTATGAATGAAATTTTTTGGCAAATCTTTCTAGTAGAGCAACCCTTTAATGTATGAGGACAATGTTATATCATTTTGTAGCGAATTGAGTTCTGCGTCGATTGGTACCAAATTTGTGAGTTTAGGTTAAAAATTGCCGGCGCTACAACGTTTCATTCAAAATCGGCTGGACCCCCGTAGCCAATTATGAATGAGTGGGTCTAGGAGCGTCCAACCATCAAGTATTTAGTATCATTCAACGCAGAATCATTAATAATTATGTTAAATTTTTTAAATTAGCAAGATTTGATGAAAAGAAAAAAAAAATTAGAGCAAAAAAACTGTTTGTTCAAGAGGAAACTTTGAAGCCCCATAATTTTTTTCTTTTTATCAAATCTTTCTAATTTTAAAAATTTAACATAATTATCAATGATTCTGCGTTGAATGATACTAAATACTTGATGGTTGGACGCTCCTAGACCCACTCATTCATAATCAGCTGAAATTCATAATCAGCTGAAATTCATAATCAGCTGAAATTCATAATCAGCTGAAATTCATAATCAGCTGAAATTCATAATCAGCTGAAATTCATAATCGGCTACGACATAAATAAATTAAGTCTAAAACACAGCTCATTTTGAGCTCATTTTACAGCATCAAATTGATCCACTGATACAGTTTTCAATAATTACTATAAAGCTGTAATAGTAGCCCTGGGAGGCATTATTTTTTCGCTGACCCTCTGGAGCAAGGGTTACTATTTTTTCGATAATAATTTTTGCCATTCACATGACCAAATTGAAAAATATAACATACCGTAAATGCTTTATTAGAATGATATGTCATTCTTTTTTTTCAATCCTTAAACTCGATGGATCCAAAAAGTAGGTAAGGGAAGATCACGTGAATCAAAAATTTAGAATTCGTTAAAAACTATTAGGGTGGTGCAAAAGAAGCTGCCGATTTGACGGTAAATTCAAAAAAAAGATGGCGCTCGATGGTGACATGATCACAATGGAATATTTTCACAAGATCTCGAGCAGATTGGCATGAATCGGCCTGAATAACGTCCCTCAGCTTGGCTTCGTTCACGACTTCTGGCCTCGAATCGTGCTCGTAATCTTCCAAAGCCTCGTCTCCCTCTCGGAATCGTTGAAACCAAGTCTGACACTGCCTGAGAGACAAACTGCCACCTCCAAAAGCAGCACAGAGAGAACGATGCGATTCGGCAGCAGACTTTCCAATTTTGAAGTTAAACAGTAATGCTGCACAAACTTTTCCTCGACCATGATCTAAATAAAAAATATAAGCATTTTTCAATAAAATAAACAACAACCAAAAAATTCAAATGTCGAAATAAATAGCAAACAAATATGCGAACAAAACATAAAAAAATAATGCCGTTAGCATCGCTCGTTTCTGATAAATGAGAGCTGATACCCATCGGCAGTTTCTTTTGCACCACCCTAATATTTTAAACAATGGCCATTTCTCCAAAACGTACAAAAAAGCACGTTTAAAGGGAAACTATTTTAACTAAAGCTGATTGAGTTTTCCCTCGTCAATTCGCTTTGGTGAGAAGCAAATCCCAAATAATCCAAGAACGATCAGTTTTTCGATTCCAACACCACAGGTTTTGAAGGATCGACGAATGATTTCTTCTGAAATTGAATCCCAAGCATCAGCAACCATCAGAAGATTTGCTGAAGTAAGCAAATCCAGAAGCTCGTCGACTTCTTTTTCGACATGTGCATCCCTGAGTAACTGTAGTCCTGTAGGAAGCGCGCCATCGTACTTAAAACAGTAAATCAGCTGGTTGTCGGCACCATTTGGATCGATTCCAACACAGCTTTTGAATGATCGACGAATGATTTCTTCAGAAATTGAATCCCAAGCATCAGCAACCCATTTTAAGTAGATTCCCATTTCAGGGGCCTTTGGGTTCCCACCTTTTATGCGTTCAGGTGCTTGCAACAAAATCCAATCCTCGTAAATATTCAGCTAAGAGCAGATGCAAATTTTGGGGCTATTATTAGCGGCGAGGCTACTATTACAGCTTTTACGGTATTCAAGAAATGTTTAGCTCTTCGTCGGAGACTTGAAACAAGCCTGGACCGGGAATTTCTCTCAAATTCGATACAGTATCTACCTACAACGTGAACCAGTTTACTATATAATGGTTATACAAGTAAGATATTTTTATCCTTTCAGTCTAAAAACTTTTAGATTCCAACATTTATCATCGGCACAATCACGATCTTTGGCCTATTCTCATCATATTCTCAAAGAATGGAACGATGGCATATTGTAAAAGAATTACAGATCTGAATCTGAATCAGATTTTTCAGCTAGACATTGGACAAAACATGTTATTGGCGATCTCCTACATGCTTAATTTGATTTCGGACATGATGCCGAAAACAGCACAGCTGCCGCTTTTAGGTTAGATCTTTTGCCTTTTACTTCTAAACATAAAGTTTTAGGAAATTACATCATTGCTGAGATTTTTGTGTGCGCAATTGGGATGCTTATCTCGATTGTGATATTGGAGTTTCACGCAAGGGCTGATCAAAGGAATTGGAGACCGCCAGATTGGTAAGAATTATGTTCATGTCTTGCTGTCTTCTAAAAGGTGCATTTAGAGTAAAGCTACAGTATTCTGGTTTATGGTTGTTTCCATGAAAACTTTAGACAGGTTACAAATAGTGTACGAAAAGCCGGAAGCCAGATCCAAGGCCAACAATTGGCCAACAACAATTCAAAGAGGGCCCGAAGAGACATCTTTTGCCATTTAGCCCTATTTAGCTTCTTAGTGTTTATAAAAACTCAAAAACAACTTAAAATTGGTTTAACAAAAAAGCAAAAGGTTTTAACAACGAGAACAAACTAGGGACAATGGGGGGTAAGGGGAGAGCTTAGGGCGAGCACACTATCTGCTACACTGCCAGGCAATCTTTTTCAAGGGAAAAAATTCTAGCCCATATCGCGGCAGTGCCATTTTTCCAAAGAGTGCTCAAATTTTAAAAGCATTCTTCTGGATGCTATGGAGTAAAACTGAAAAACAGTACCGTAATACCTGTAATGGTAGCGCCTTGCCAGTACAGTCGCGTAGTCTAACACACAATTTTGTGCCGCTCACTTCTCCGCTCTGCTTCGACAAAAAATGTGCGCTTAGATATCAAAAGATAGCGCTTGAAGCGAAGAATTCTTGGGTACTAACAGTTTATTTTAGAAATTCTAGGCGCGTTCAAAAAAATCATTTACTTTAGCGACTAGTTCTAAAATAGCATACGGTAGTCCTTTTAGGCGGCAAGCGTACCTTTTAGAATTTGTAAGTAACATTTTCCAAACTAATGCTTATTTTTAGGCTTTGCAAAATCGTGCTCTTCTCTTGTCGTCGAATGAAAGTCAAGGCATTAGCACAGCCGGATCCAGTTCGAAAACGAACAATCCCAATTACAAAAATTGATGATGAAGTGGCTGACATGTTGAAGTTAGATCTAGTAAAAGGGCAATTAAAAAAGGTATTGAAGTTTTTAAACAAAGAAAACGCTCAATTTTCAAGAGTCTTCACCTTGTTCGAGATTTCATGGAAAGAGACGATGCTGAGCATGAATGGAAATTGTTATGGGTGATGATTTTTGATCGAATCGATTTCTTTTTTCTCTTTTTATTTCAGGTAAAGAGATTCATTGAATATTCAATTCAGGATACGGGGGTGGGACAAATGCGACCTTTTTTTTGCGCACCTGGACATTTGCGCACCTTTTTTTGGAAAAGGCCTTAGGCAAGGCCGTAGAGCTTCAAAAATGTTTTCATACAAAGGGAATCGTATGCGTAGATTCCGAATTTCGACAAATCAGACCTCGCTGACACGTCAAATTTGGGCTAAAAGGCAAAAACTACGCAACTTAACGCTTTTCCGCAGTTTTTGCCTTTTAGCCCAAATTTGACGTGTCAGCGAGGTCTGATTTGTCGAAATTCGGAATCTACGCATACGATTCCCTTGTATGAAAACATTTTTGAAGCTCTACGGCCTTGCCTAAGGCCTTTTCCAGCAAAAAAGGTCGCACTTGTCCCACCCCCCAGGATACTTTTAAAATAATTAGTTTCAGATTGTAAATATTGTGGTCTCCGCGTTGTTCATGAGATAAAAAGTTTATGTAAATAAAGATGCTCAAAAGTTTTTGGTCTTTTCAATCACATTTTGGTAACACTTGAAGTAATTGCTGAATTGATATCATTTCTTGTTTTTCTTTGAAAAACTCACAAGTTTCCTGTAATCGCTCTCCTTTTGAAGGCTTTCGCAAGAGTAAAGCTAAAGGAGCAAAACACAGAATACCAATTGCGAAAGCCCAGGTTGTCCTTAAAAGATTCCATTTAAGAATAAGTTTTGTTAGGGTTTTGTTAGATATAATTCTATTATATACTAGTACTAATTCTAAATCTTATTTCTATCTAATTATTCAAGGGCTTACCATTGAAAACCGATTGTTTGCACTAAAGGACCCGAAGCAAACGGTGCGATAAAGAACGCAATACTCAATCCGGCATCACTGATTGCATAGGCGTTTGCTGAATGAATTCAATTATTATTATGAATTCATTCAGCGTATTAAAGTGTAATTTTAGCTTGAATTTAACCTGTAAAAGCCATTGAAAGATCATCCTTCAGTTTCTCATTTGAAAGCAATTGAGATTTTTCCGTAAATACAGTTTTTCGGGACTCACCTGAAAAGATTTCATCGTCACTTGAAGATTCGTCGAATATTGCGCCAGCTGTAAGATTTTTTTCGTAGATAATTGTAAGCGTTAAGTCTACACTTATCCATGTGTTCAAACCTAAAAGTTAACTCACTTTCATCTTTATGCTTTATGTAGGCCATATGGGTTATTAACGGGATCATTGCTGAGTCGATAAAGGCTACAAAATATCCATTTATATTAACTTTTCGGAACTTACAAATGCAAATCCCGATTACTGTAATTGGGATGAAAAGCCAGAAGATCGCTGGTGCAAAAGAGACAAAAGAGAGACAAATGGCAATGATTGGGAGAGCGAAAAGAACGCAACGCCATCTGAAATTGGATAATAGAGGTTTTTGATTTAGCAAGTACCTTCCAAGCTTGATTGAGATGCTCGGGACAAATGTTGTGCCAATGAGATAGGCCAATGAGGAGGGAAAGAAGACAACACCTGAATGAATACGTAACAGGTTTGAGGGGAACTTTTAAACGAATACTCATCCTTTAAAGGTCCACAAATTTGTTTAGAGATAATACTAATGCTAACTTGTGATATACAGTTGAACGTTCGATGACGAACGTCAAGAAACCAGCCAAAAAGTTCGTTATTGAAGGTAATTTTTAGGGAGTGGAACAAATGCTACCTGTTTTTGCGCACCCGGACATTTGCGCACCTTTTTTTCCGCACCTTGCCCATTAGCGCACCTTTTTTCGCGTTTTAAAAAAGCTCTAAAAAGCTAATATTAACCAATTTCTATTCCAAAAGTTGTTTTTCTAGGTAATTTTAGGGCGTAGAATCGAAATTTTGACATATCAGAGCTTGTGGAAACAAACGGACAGAGTTATACAACGAGAAAAATCGACAATTTTCTGTAATTTGATCTAGCCGTTTTGTCTTTCAAATTGGTTCCACACGCTCTGTTATGGGGAGTGGAACAAACGCTACCTTTTTTTTTGCGCACCCGGACATTTGCGCAACTTTTTTTCGCGTTTTAAAAAAGCTCTAAAAAGCTAATATTAACCAATTTCTATTCCAAAAGTTGTTTTTCTAGGTAATTTTAGGGCGTAGAATCGAAATTTTGACATAACAGAGCGTGTGGAACCAATTTGAAAGACAAAACGGCTAGATCAAGTTACAGAAAATTGTCGATCTTTCTCTTTGTATAACTCCGTCCGTTCGCTTCCACAAGCTCTGATATGTCAAAATTTCGATTCTACGCCCTAAAATTACCTAGAAAAACAACTTTTGGAATAGAAATTGGTTAATATTAGCTTTTTAGAGCTTTTTTAAAAAGCTAAAAAAAGGTGCGCTAATGGGCAAGGTGCGGAAAAAAAGGTGCGCAAATGTCCGGGTACGCAAAAAAAGGCCGCATTTGTCCCACTTCCCATTTTTAAGGTAAAACCCTTCGTTGGGATCAAAAAATAGTGTTCTTTATATCGAACGTTTCGTTCTATCGAAGTTTTTTATATCAAAGCTCGTTTAATTAAAGTTCGTGATATCTTAGGTCGACTGTAGCTTTCAAGAAGATTTGCAAATGACATAAAAAAGAATTTCATTCGATCAATCCTAAGAAAAACGGGAGACAGAACAAAAGTTGAGAAAACAATTGTTAAGAGAGGTAAAAGGAAGCACTTTATACCGGAAGGGTATGCTAGGTCGTGAGTGATTGCCGCGCAAAGAACACGGCACGAGATTACACAGAGATTTTCTTTTGCATTGTAAATGGTATAAAAAGAAGATATTCAGCTGTAAATTTGTGCTCGGGGGTTTTCGGGGCCGGAGAATCGATTGGCGCTATTCATTTTATTCACTGCAATAACCAGGTTGAGTAAATGAACCAGTTAGATGAGTAATACTCTGTACTTTCTCTCTAATTCACTCAAATTTCTCAATTTTGTCAATTTAAAGCAATCCTAACATTTTTGATTACAGTCGACTCTTGATACAACGATTTTGAAACGCTAAAACAGGCTCTTGGTTTCTGCGTAGCTGTCCAGCCAAGCGCAATCGTTGGCCTTTCAGGGCAGCTACGCAAGAGATTTGGGCCACGTTTTAGAATCGTTATATAGAAATTTTTGGTCCCTTCGATATCGTTATAGAGAAGTTCGACTGTACATGGTTAATTTAAAGATATTCAGCCAATAAATCAATTAGAAAGGAGAGGCTCACCGTGGAAAAAAACGCTAAAACGGCAAAAATTATTTGACAAAACGTTAAATCGAAACTTTTATCGTAAATCGTTAAATCAAGAGTCGTCTGTATCTACATTTCTTTATTCTTTTATTTATTCTCTATGCAATTTATTTATTTATTCTCTTTACCAAGTTCAAAAGCCGACGAATTCCACTTGTCAACCATCCACAGTTGAAGCCCCGGACTCAGCACTCCCAGTCCCAAATTGCCCACAAAAATTGAGCCTAAATAATTTTGTTTTTAATTTTTGATGTTTTTTGATGAGCGTCAATAAAGTGTTTTCAGTAAACGGTTATCAGCTTATGGAGAAGATTGACACGAGCTCAAAATAGTTTTTTTTTTTGCAAATGAAAACAGTTTTGCAAGTCTGATCTGTGAATTTTTGTTCAACTAAAAGTATTTAAAATTGTTAAACTCACCAGCTGCAATCAAAATCCTTGGATCCATAAGCAATTTGCGCATTGATGTGCTCTCACTTGTGTGCTCGTGAAATTCGAGTTTTGGTGGCAAAACGAGCAATTGTAGACCTGAAATCTTGCTTTTTTTTTGGTTAAAAATCTAGTTTTACTAACCAACTCCAAGCACGCCCAATCCAGCCAAGATCAAGAAACAGATTTCTTTCCCATGAAAAATGTCATACATTGCACCGCCATACGGAGCACCGATTAAAAGACCTGAAAAGAAAATTGCATTTTCATCTGTAGCGACTCCCTGTTCACACAATTTATCAATTTACATGCAAAGTAAAAGCCAACTTGTCGCAAAAGATGGAAAACTAACAAAATACTGTAGACATTGCCTTTTAAAAGCTCTGGCAATTCTTTGACTCATTATCTTTTTACTAATTGGATTGGTAAAAAGCTAATCCTTAAGGAACTTGAAGCTAATCCTTAAGGAACTTGAAGTTAACCCTTAGGGAACTTGAAGTTAACCCTTAGGGAACTTGAAGCTAATCCTTAAGGAATTTGAAGCTAATCCTTAAGGAACTTGAAGCTAATCCTTAGGGAACTTGAAGCTAATCCTTAGGGTACTTGAAGCTAATCCTTAAGGAACTTGAAGTTAACCCTTAGGGAACTTGAAGTTAACCCTTAGGGAACTTGAAGCTAATCCTTAAGGAATTTGAAGCTAATCCTTAAGGAACTTGAAGCTAATCCTTAAGGATTAGCTTCAAGTTTATCCCCGTTTGTTAGTTTTATTGTTTCTATTGGTTTACTTACCCAAATTTGAAAGAGATTCGATAAATGACTATCATCGATTGTCAATCTTTGAGCCTAATCAAACAAGGACAAAGTATAAGCTATCTGGACATTAGTATTTCAAGCGATTTCAACCTTTTCTTTCCCTACCATCTTTGAGTCACTTGAGAAAACTTTTAGCTGAATATCTTTCAGTGTAAAGTTTGAAAACAAATTGATAATACCTCTTGAATGTAAAGCAGATAAAATTTTGTCAGATTTTGTGCTTTTTACCTAACGCCATTCCACCCATCGCTATTCCCATGTAACGAGCTCGTTGCTTGTCATCAGAATACTGTTGAGCCAGCATACCCATTCCTAAACTAGCTTTTGAACCATGTCAAGGCCAGAATCCTTCTACTTTAGATTCATGTCAGGTCAAAAGCATATCAAACCTGAACCTGGGTCCAGACTTCGCTAAATCTAGCAAAATTTACTAGTTTCACCCAAAAATTTGCAATCTTTTGCGAATAACCTTTAAAATTTGAAATTCTTGTTAGCTGTTTGTTTTTTTAGAAAATAAATTTCTACGTTTGCACATATAAAAATTATTTTGACTAGATAATATTAGGCCCACAAGTCCTTTTCTTTTGAAAATGTTTTCAAAAATAGCGGCAATTTCAAATAAAGGACGGCTTTCTTTGTTAAAAAGCTCTAACATGCCAAAACAAAATGGCCTTTGATTATTTTTCCAATTTTTAAAATTTTTTTTGGTTTATGACGTTTTTAAAGTGTTTAAACATTTCGCCGATCTTTAATCTCAATTTTTTGACATTTTCCTCAAACAAAATCTCATTTAGTGTAAATAGAGAAAATAAAGAGGGGATTTGACTACATAAGTAGTCGCATTTGCAGACAGATCGATCAAATCTTTTTCATTTTATAGACACTGAAAGGTTTTGTACAAAAACCGATTTTTATTGGCTTTAATTAGCTATTTAGCTCCCATTCAAGTATCATTTTGTAGAGAAATCATCACCTCACAGTACAAACCAAATTTTAAAGAGTTATTCGCCCAAGATTGCGAATTTTAGAGTGAAACTAGTAATTTTGCTAGACCTGGCAGATATGGACCTGGGCCCTAGACCGGCTTAGACAGTTTTAACTAGGCCTTGATTGAGTTGACCTGAATTGGTGAGGCCTGACCTGGCCTGGCCAACTGTGCCTGGTCGACTGTGCCTGACCAACTGTACCTGGTCAACTGTGCCTGGCCTGGCCTGGCCAACTGTGCCTGGCCAACTGTGCCTGGCCAACTGTGCCTGACCAACTGTACCTGGCCAACTGTGCCTGGCCAACTGTGCCTGGCCCAGTCTATCATTGTTGATTAATCCATTGTCATCAAGTTTCAATCGACTACCTCCCGTCGCTGCACAAGCTGATCCAATCCCCTGAACAGCCCTCGCCAAAAACAAAATAAGATAACTTTTTCCAAAAGCGAATAAAAGTGTTGAAAAGATCATGATCAAGTATCCAAAGAATAAAGGAACAGAAAAACCGATCCTGAAAAATTCGTCGCTAAAAAGTTATGATTGAAAAACCTTGTCGTAAGTGGGCCGATCAACGGCTGAGCGAAGACTTGAACTAGGCATTTTGATCCAACCAGAAAACCCAATCGTAAATTTTCATCGAGAATTTGATCGTGTCTTTGGCTTTGACTCTAGAATTTAGATGGAGGAATTTTTTGGAAAATGTTACTGAATTTGAAGTGGAGCTTTCGAGGAAAAATGCGGGAAGAATTGGCTCTGTAAGTTGAACAAAATAGATAAGCAAAAAAAAAAGCTTTTTATTCCGGGCAAGTTTATTTTGAGTAAGCTAAAAAGTGGATAAATGCTATGCTTGTTTCACTTTGAGTTCTCATAAATGCAAAAAAAGTCTTACCTTAGTAAACCTGAAAGATCTCTAGAATTGCTTCTAGAGAATTGAATAGTTCTAGAGAATTGAATAGTTCTAGAGAGTTGTACAGTTTTCTCACATCTATAATACAAAATTTCCAATTCAGATAGCTTCTTACCAAGTTTTAAACAAGTTAAACACATCTTTTATGTTTAAAATTTAGTAGTAAGTAACACAATGACACAATTCTACTTCTAGGTACCGATTCGAGCGTACTTTCTATGTAATTTCTAAGCTTTCAGAACAGAATCAAGATTTTAGCAGAATACAATTACAGAATTACAAAATATAGGATACAATGACAGATTTTTAAACAAAAACCTAAGGAAAACCTCTTACAAAAAGCTGAAGAAGAATGGAAACAAAAAAAAGTACAAAGCAACTTATATTGCCGAAAAACCAGATCAGATTACGGTAGCTTATCCGCAGTTTAGCTTAAACTGAATAGCTTAAATTGAACTGAATGGCCACAGACTCTGTGAGTTCACTTTTCTATAAAAAACCCACCTACAGCCGTTAGTAAAGAATAGTCAAGCAATAGCCCAATATAGACAACTACCAATAACAATTTGTTACGTAGAGATGAGTTTAAATTCATTATGAATTGATATTAAAGATCAAGAGCAATAGAAAAATTCAATTCCTGCACTTTTTTGCATTGCCTTTTACCAGGGTCGGAAAAGGAATGAACTCTGATAAGAGATTGTATTGCCGCCTTTCCAAAAGAGCTGTCTTTTACTCGAATCAAAATGTTGTAGACAAAAATTGGTTTCTTCAAATTGTGACAAAGTTTAATTATTCTAAAAAATCATTTAGATTTATCCTGGAATCCCGTTATGATCCTCATCATCTTAGTAGCCAATGTTATAAAATCAAGAACGAGTTTTAAAATGATAGCTTATCTGATAGAGCTTTCATCGGGCATCGAATCTGCTTTTGTTTTTCTGGAAGAGCTCTATCACTATCATCTATCATCAGACATATGGGATACAAAATTTGACATTTTCGGAGGGTTTACAAGCTTTGCTTATCATTATACTGGAAGCGAGCCCACTCAGTGATCCTAGTCTTTCAGCTTTAGTTCTGGCCTCCTTTTGACTGTATCCAGTACAATTTGACCTGATATATCAGCTCAAATTGTACTGGATGATTTTTCGTGTTTTTCATACACAACTTCAATCATAAAAATTTTTTTATTCAAAACACTAACTAATCAAAATAAAATCCATTACGATCAATGCGCTTTTGTCAGCATACGACAAGCTTTTCGACTCCATGTATGTAGTAGGCAGAAGTTCTAGAGTTGATAAAAGGTTCAGTAGCATTTTGAACCTCCACCGTATCTTTGAATATTTGGTCTCTGAGAAAGCAATCAAGGTGCTTGAATACCGTAAATGCTGTATTAGAATGACACCCCTCGGACCACTCGAAATTTTGACTTTAGACCCCCACCCCCTTGTGGGACCCGTCAAAGACCCGTCCCGTCCCGGAGAGCTGACAAAGTAAAATAAAAATGAGACGTTTTTATTTGTATTTTTTTGCCGTTTTCTAAATTGTGACCATTTTTTCTGCTGCAGATTACGGTAAATTCAGTTAAAAGCCCTCATCACATTACAAGAAACATTAAACAACTTTTTTATCATATAGTTTTATACCACCGAGTTTTTTACCAAGAAATACGAGTTAGAATCCTATTTACGAAGGTGGAATTAGGTTCGGGACGCAATTTGCCGGTGTCTAGTATGTCCCGATGCCATGAACTATACTTTTGAAGTACCGCCCCCGATTCTCTGGGGACACTTTTTGATAATCTGAAAAAATTTTGTCTATCACAGAATTTTAAAAGAGTCCACGAGAAAAAAGAAAACGAAGAATTTTAGTATCAAAAAGTGTCCCCATATGGGCGGGCGGCACTTCAAAAGTATAGTATGAACTCAAATCCAATCCGCAGAACTCAGAATTTCAATCACGTTTCATTTTGATTTAAGTAAATTTTCATCAATAACAGGGCATCAACTTAGAAAATTAGAATCATGAAACATTAAATTTCGTTTAATTTTAATTTTGTTTCTTCGTTTAATTTTGTTAAGAATTTTTGTAAATTTCAGTTATTCTATTCCTCATTCTGCGCAACAACAAATCAAAAATGGTAGATCATGTGACGCCTTTGATCATCGATAAAAATGATCAACGTCTTAATGCCGTAGTACATTTGGAAATGCTTTTCATGGTAATAGTTTTTTGAGTTTATCAGCCACATATTTTGTTTTTTTAGTGGATCTGTGGTGCCGCAGATGTGCCGAACCCTTGGAATGACGTCCAATCACTCGTGTTTGAGCATTTTTTCGCAATTAAACCTTATGGTCTGACCCCTGATGATCAAGCGGCTCTCCAGCATAAGCTCCTCATAAAGATCTCCCAAGGATATGTAAGTGTTTTCGAGTGTATTGGCCAGTTGTAAATGTGAAATGCCTCTTTATAAGAATTGATGAGTGAATTCTATGTTTTTTAGAGTGTATGGGATTCCTTGAGCCAACTCAACTACAAAACTCATCAGCTCAACTACGCATCCTGCCCAACCCTGCCTACTCCAACGAAAGAACGATATACTCTGGAGGATGCTCAACGTTATCTTGAATCCTCTAGCCCTATTCTCCCAGGTAAATGCTCTTGTATCCTTGCATTTGTGTTGATTTATTGCAATTTATTAAGGTTGGCGATTTTTCAACCTCACTGCTTCGACACTTATCTTACCTTTAACGAAGACAGCGAAAGTGGATCAACGAGCCACACTGTTAAAAAACTGGTTGCACGACCAGCAAGAGTCACTCAAAAATTGGATGAGCGAAGCAGAAACCATGGAGGAGAATTGGATTCTTCTAACTGAGCTAAAACAAGAGGGGCTCATTGACGGTCTACTCATGGTTGAGAAACAAGATCCTAAGGACGATCATAATTGTACGTTTTTTTCTTGGATTTGCCAGATCGAAATAGAGACCGAAACAGAATACTAAATTTTAGATAATCGTGATGCGAATGATTCCGAGACCGCTGGCCTTGAGAAGTTTGAGAAAACCATCGAGAAAAACGACATCGAAGTCAAGTACACAACAAGAATCGTTGTCGACACACAACAATCGTCGAAGAACAGGATTTTAATCATAATCATCAACCAGGAAACGCTGTTTGTTTGTTTGTTTGTTTGTGTATCTCTGTGCTTCTGTTTATGTATTGGTATATGTTTCTGTGAGAACCTTCGGACTCACAAAGATCATTGTCAATAAGATAGTTTGCAAAATCCACCAAACATATTTATTTACAAAAAGTGGTTACAGAGAATTCGGCTTGATTTTGATTCGGGTCTTCAATAATCGTGGGACTTATAGGGCAGGACGTCGATCTTCACTTTAAAGCGCTCGGATTTCTGAAAAGAAAATTTTGTTAATAAGAATAAGATCAAAACTAAGGTCAGATTGATGGTTTTCTTAACAACAGCTAACTGATATTTTAGACATAAAGCTATAAAAAACCGACGATGTCTTTATTCGAGGGATCCGAGATCGTGATGTAAATCGTGTAGAGCTTCGGGTGTGGTACTAGATGAACAAGTCTTTTTCTAATTATTGTAAAGCTCACCCGAAAAGACGACATCGATGCCATACCATCAGCTGGAATAACCAAGTGATCGACGGGTCTGGAGCCATCGTAGTCATGGCTGTTCCAGGGGCGAGATTTTGGCGTATAGTCGCTTGATGGAAGATTGGGAACGAAGAACCTCCAAGTGCCCTCAATGGTATAAAGGAACACATCGAACTAAAAACAAAGAAAATTATTGGTAAAAATCAGACCTTTATCGAAAGATCCTTCTTTCCGTCGTTACTAATGAAGAGTCTCGTGCGTCCATTGATGTGCTGGGGCCAGACGGAGATCAACTGAAATGTAAAAGTAACCAAGAAAAAAATATAAGTAAATCAATAGATCAGGAGTTAATAAAGTTAAAAGAGTTAAAACTGAATTTAAAGCGAACGATCTGAAAGTGAAAGATGACTTCAAGAATTTGATTTAGACTTGAAACTGATAAAAAGCTTATTTTATAAGATTAAAATCATTGGAAACTCACAGAATAAAGGCTTTCATTGGAAACATTTAGAACAGCCATCGGTTCTATCTTCGAGCCGCTTTCTTCGATAGGGTGAATTCCTTGTCCTCTTTGGAGATAACCTTAAATCAATGATTTTGAAACGATATTTTTAAAGACGTATTCTAAAAATATAGTTTTGTTTAGGAATTTTATTCTCATATAGAAACTTTCAAGAATGCTTCGGATTTCGATGAACCTTAAAGTTCGAGAAAAGGAGTCCACTTGATGCGATCCAGCTTGCAGGTAGGGGAAAGAGAATTTTAAAATACGCAAAAATTCCAGTGTCATCCAGAATACAGGTATTTGAAACAAAAACCCAAAGTTGATTGGGGAAATTTTGAGAAAGCTGGGAGAACTAGGTTTGACTTACAGTACTTACAGCATACCGGTCACCGACGAGCATCGACCGAGCCTCAATCGCAGAGCCTCAATCGAATCATTGGTCGTCCAAGCCACCACCTAAATAAAAAGTAGTTCAGAGGTATTCTAATTTGTAATTTATAAATTTTACTAGAAGTCCATGATAACGAGCGTGACCGACAAACATGCTAAACAAAACGATTTAAGAATTGACTATAACAAGTTAAAAAATCGTTTCAAAAAACTCACTGAGACAAATCGTGATGATTGACGAGCAGCGTGACCAAGGAAAATCGGCAAAAAGAAGTGGGCGCTCATTTGATCCTTTGATTATTTCATAGGGAAGCCTAAATCAACTTCAGATCAGCGATCTCCATTAAGCCAGTCCAGAGGAAACTGTGCTTCTGACTGAAGTCGGACTAAATAAGAAACTAATTAAATTGAATGCAAAAATGCAGGTAGGGGAAAGAGAATTTTAAAATGCGCTAAAATTCCGGTGTCATCCAGAATTTTATTCTGAATCCAAATCTGAAAGAATTTTTGAGATCCGTCTAATCGAAAACTCTTTATGTCGATTTTACGATTTACCCGTTATAAAATTCGGTCGCTTTTCAGTACGAGCCCTATATTCTCATTGCGGGACGAAATAGGAAAAATCCGCCGATGATTATTGTTCTCTGATGTCTTGCACGTGTTTTAAAGCCAAAAACATGAAATTTGGGTCAGCCCAAAAAAACTAGTATCACTTTGAATGTGAGGAAGCAGTTTTTAGCAAGTGGCATTCTAAAGCGTGGACATTTTACCATAATTCCAACAAGAGCAAAGCATTTTGTATATTTGAGGCTAGATAGCAAGACGGATTGATTGTCCGGTGGTGTAATGGCAGTGCGTTTAGTTACAAAGCGGATGCTCTTGGGTTCGAGTCTGTCTTTGGACTTTTTTTTGTGTATGCGATATTATTCCTGCTATATCCATTACCAGTCATCTCTTTTTCGGAATAATTTAGAAACTTCTGATTACTAAACTTTGTGTAGTGCGCATGCATTGGTTAAATGGCAAAGGAAAGTAAAATTTCATCATAAACAAACAAATGAAGAAGTTATTCTTAGTATCAAAAAGTATCCGAAGCGCCGCAGAAAATTATCTTGCTAGATTGTATGATGCTCGAGATCGGCAACCCTAAACTTGTAGTACCAAATCGGTTAGGTAAATCAAAAAAATTATCGTGTTGCTCACCAAAAGAATCTCCACAAAAAGCACACCAATTGAGCAACCGATAAAGATGACACAGAGACGAAAGAGAGGCCACAAATAGATTAGGCCAAGTTCAAAAAATTCACTTGATGAGTGAACAGAACGACGGTATGGGATATACGGATGTGCATACCTAAAAAGGACATGAACTCTGCAAAAACACGAACGTAAAACTCACAATCATAACTACCTAATCAGCCCTAACCGTACCTGGCAGCAAAATTAGCATACGATCCTTGAATTGTCTCAAGACCTCTATTGAGTTTTTCAAGTACATCTCTTGGTAGATCTCTAAATACTTCTCAGATTCAAAACTTATTGAATTACGAACTTGTTCAGTCCAAAAGCAAGGTGACTGGGTTGAATAGATGAGTCTTTTATGAATAAGATCTTGTTGGCTTTGTCCATGACGACGACATCGGTTTGAATGAGATTCTCGTGCATACCGGCAAACATCACCGTTCGTGGGGAGAACTTCTAGATGGTATATTTAGTCGGGAATAGATTTGCTTACTGGTCACAGCTGGTCAAAATAGAAAACTGATTATGGTAGAAAAACTATCGAGTAATAACAAATGTCAAGATATTCTCTTGGCAATAATTTTCTATCTTGCAATAAATAATACCGGTAACCAAGTTCAGTCGAACTTGAGCTTGCCACTCACCATTCCAAGTTGGTAGTCTTCTGCCGCTAGAATTGCCCTGAAATTGATTAGGTAATATAAAAATATACACAAATAGATGTACAAACTACAAACAATGATTAACTTTTGAAGGTATACCAGTTTTCAATTTAAAAAGAAACAAATCAAACTCACTGTTTCAGTGCACGTTCCAGCCGTTTACATTGATTGTGAGTCGGTTTGCAGAAATTCATTGGATCGTAACCATTCTCTTCCAAACGAATACGCCATCCTCAAAGATTCCAGGTCATTTCACCGCAATTTCATTTCGCTTTAATTCATTTCGCCTTGATTCATTTCGCCTTAATTCATTTCGCCGTAATTCATTTTGCCGCCAATTCATTTTGCCGCCAATTCATTTCGCCGTAATTCATTTCTCCTTGATTCATTTCGCCTTGATTCATTTTGCCGCCAATTCATTTTGCCGCCAATTCATTTCGCCGTAATTCATTTCGCCTTGATTCATTTCGCCTTGATTCATTTCGCTTTAATTCATTTCCCCGCGGGTCATTTCAGGGCCATTTCAATTAAGTTAACGTTTTTAGGAATTTTACTTAACCAAATCTCAATTTTATGAAGAAGCTTTGCGAATATCAATCTAAAGTAGACAACAGAAAAACATCCATTTACCTTTTCTCTCCACAGCATCCAACAAACCGTCGAGGTTCACAAAATCATAGCTAAATTTTGAGGTTCTTTGAAAAATTAGCACAGTGAGGTTATAAAGAAATTTTTGCCTGGGAAAACTATGAGTTTTTCGTGCAAGTGCAAGGTTTTTCGAAATCTTTTCGTTATCAGCCAACAATGATAAATTAATTTAAAAAATAAAATACTCCCGATCACCCCTTTTTCGTCGACAAAGTCAAGGCACTTGTCATGGCGGTTTCAAAATATTGTGTGAAGAAAAAACAGAACCAAATCCACGAAAACAAGAATAAAGCGTTAGCGAGAGTGTATCTTCTAAGACTTTTTATTTATCAAAAAAGATTTTTCCTACATTTTGTGATGTGGTGTATCCTGTGTAAGTAGAATTCTCCACGAGATTAACACCCAGCCCCAAAAGTTTTGGTTTAGTCTTCTTTTTGAGAAGAACCAAAAAGCAAATGAACTAAAGTTTTATAAATGTTCGAAAAGAAAAAAAACTTTTTACAAATGTAGATGTCATTGCTTTACGTAATTGAAAAATTAAAACTCCAAAATATCACCTGATGAAAAGTGCAATTAACAATAAAAAAAGGACCACAGGTTGGAAAGAATTCAGAATAAAATCCTTGATCTAAAAATTGTATTTGATTGAAAACTCTTTAATAGGTTTTGTTTTACTTGAAACTCCTCGTCCTCTGTCACCATATAGCCATAAACGACGTAATTTATGGGCATCGTGAAATCAACCTGAATCCTTATTATTAGGTTGTCGGGTTTTGAATGCGAACTTTTTGCAATAATATTTTTTCCAAGAGAACAAAGCTATTAAAATTAGTCCGGTTTGTACCATTTGAAAGGTAAATCTCTGTTTAGCAATGCTTGTTTATATCCGAACAACCTACCGGAAATACTGCAATAGTGACCCACCCCCCTCGTACAGTCGTCGCGTAGTCGCAAAAGTTTTTTAGTATTACATTTTTTTCAAAGCGCCCGTACTTTCAAACAATGCGTCTTTGGTATCAAAAAATAGCTCTGAATTTCAGCTATTTTTTGATACCCAAGCGCGCATTGTAGCATAAACCAGTGTCGAGAAAAACTCGTC
Source organism: Mesorhabditis belari (assembly GCA_958450365.1). Taxonomy (NCBI): domain Eukaryota; kingdom Metazoa; phylum Nematoda; class Chromadorea; order Rhabditida; family Rhabditidae; genus Mesorhabditis; species Mesorhabditis belari. Next base: position 233,291 of record CAUEEP010000752.1, on the reverse strand, counting down.
CAAAGCTAGACTACGCAACACTCCACACCGTCATTATGGGGGTGGGGTACTATTACAGTATTTACGGTAATATTATCTCATTTAAGATATGCTTAAGCAAAGTTGAGTAACTTTTGAAAAGAATTTAAGCAGAAATTCAAGTTTTTCTGAAAATTCTTCAAATGAAACTATTAGGTTGTCGGGTTTTGAATGCGAATTTTTTTGCAATAATATTTTTTCCAAGAGAACAAAGCTATTAAAATTTGTCCGGTTTGTACCATTAGAAAGGTAAATCTGGGTTCTACATTGGGCTTTTCAGCGATTTTAAAAAACTTCGGTTTTGGGGATTTTTCGGGAGCACAAAGAGCACAAAGACAAATAGTCAAAATCATCAAAAATCGAAACCCACCGACAAGTACCTTTTTTGTGGAATCGTTTTGGAATGTTTCTTACTCGAACTTTTGAAAAACTCTTTTTTGCATGTGTCAGCAAATTTTCAGCCAAATCCGTTCAGCCGTTTTTTCTGAATTTTTGTTTAAAGCATGCATGAAAATAAAGGTATTTGCTCATTTAAGAGACTTTTCAAACAAATTTGAAACATTTAGAAACGGCTGGACGCTTGAAACGCTTGAAATGGCTTGAAACGGCTGAACGGAATTGGCTGAAAAAGATAAAACAAATGCTTGGTCTTTCATTTAAGCAAAAAAATTAGTGCTAACTTTTTATCGAAAAAGTTGCCAACTGAACGAATTTTAACGATTTTGACTACTTTTCTTTGGATTCCTGAAAAATTGCCAAAACTGAAGCTTTTCAAAAACGCTGAAAAGCGAAAAGTAGAGCATAGATTTACCTTTCTAATAGTACAAACCGGACTAATTTTAATAGCTTTGTTCTCTTGGGAAAAGATTTTTGCAAAAAATTCGCATTCAAAACCCGACAACCTTATACCGTATTTTCTCTAATAGTAGTACCCTGAGCGTCGCCTAAATTGCTCGAAATCTCGAGAACCTCTTATCAGAATCTATCGATGTGGGGTCGGAAAATGTAGCTGACGATGAGATATAGTGGGGGATTTGAGTGTTGAGCTTCTGTGAAAACTTCGAAACCGTAAAAAGTCATCAACTCGGCTCAACGAGGTGCACTACTATTAGGGAAATACGATAACCGGATACAGCTCAAAGGAGGGTCCGAATTAGTACAAATATGTACAAAAAAAACTAATTTTAATAGCTTTGTTCTCTTAGACAAAAAATTTTGCGAAAAATTTGCATTTAAAACCCGACAACCTAATACTAAACTTGCTTCTCAAAATATACAAATAAATAAAGGTTTTACCGTTAAGCAAGTTGCAGCTAAGCAGTACGTTGAGCTACTTATTACTATTAGGTTGGCGGGAAAATAATGCGAATTTTTAACTTGTGCTCTTGGGAAAGTAATGACCGACAAACAGAGAAAACCGCGATAGTAACAGAGAAGCAGAGTGCGTTTGCTTACACAATCATAATATTATTTGAAAACATTTGTTCATTTGCTATCAAAAAATGACGGAACAAAAATTCCTTATTCGAGCTGCTTTACTCTATGACTTTCAGCTTGGAAAATCTGCCCGTGAATCGCATAATTCCATTTCAAAGGCCTATGGCGAAGTTAGTATTAGCGAAAGCCAATGTTATCGATGGTTTGTGCGATTTCGAAATGGAAACGAGAGCCTAGAAGATGAGCGTCACGAAGAACGTCCTCGAAAGCTGGATGAGTCTCAACTTTTGCAAATTATCGAAGAAGATCCCACTTGCATCACTCGGGAGTTGTCGGAAATGTTCAATGTTGATCATAGCACCATTGAAGAGCATTCACATTTGATTGGAAAGCAAAACAGATGCGGAAAATGGGTCCCACATGAACTGACCTTTAATCACAAAATTTCCCGTATGAACACTTGTTCAATTTTGATTCAAAAATCAAAAGCACATGATTTTTGGAAATCGATTATTACTTCTGATGAAACGTGGATATTATATGATAACGTTAAGCGCAAGCACCAATGGCCATCACCAAAGCAAGTCCCGGTTGTCATGTCAAAACCTGGTCTGCATGGAAGGAAGTTGATGTTGTGCGTATGGTGGAACTATCGTGGATTGGTCTATTTTGAACTGCTCAAACCGGGTAAAACTGTCACATCTGAACTTTACAGTGAGCAGTTAGGGCGTGTGAATCAAGCTTTACCGAAATCTCGACATGACACTTCAAAAATTCGATTTTTGCGTGATAATGCAAAACCGCACACGGCAAAGATGATCCTCCAACAAATCGAAGAGATGGGCTGGAAGCTTCTACCTCACGCCCCATACAGCCCTGACTTGACCCCATCAGACTATCACTTATTCAGGTTTCTAAAGCAGTTCATCCCCTGTTCAACGATTTCCGGGAAGTCGAAAATGCGATCACCAACTATTTTTCGTCAAAAAGTCCCCAGTTCTTTGAAGAAGGAATTATTCAATTGAGCAAAAGATGACATAATGTTCTAAATAATAATGGAGAATACCTTTTATATTAATCCTCTTTATTGATTGTTTTTTTTTAAATAAAAATTCGGGTCAAAAAAATTCGCATTATTTTCCCGCCAACCTAATAATTTTCCAACAAATGATTCAGGCTCAAAAAGTTCATAAAAAAGGATGACACAAGCTACATTAATTCTTTACCAGTTTCAGCCGTTCAGGGTTTTGAATGATACCATGAACAGTAATATCAGCACTTCCATTTCTGATCATGTCAATAGCTTTGAAAACATGGTAATCAAAAGGGATCACCTGAAAATGCTTAATCTAATGAGTTACAGTTTTTAACTAATAAATGTAGTCATTTTCCTAGGCAGAACAATCTCTTGCTTATGTACTAACAATTATTTACATATTTAGCACCAACCTCAGCTTCAAGTCCAGCCAACTTCAAAGCGGTCACCAAATAGTCGACATCAACTCCCGGTTTTCGACATTTCATAGTCCAACAACCTAACATAGATCATTCATTAGGTAAACTATTATCAACTTATCTCTGAAGTCAACAGCAAAACTGTTTTGCTGCTGGCCGACAGCTCGTAAAATCATTCGATAAAAAGTGGCTTTTCTTTGCTAATTGCGACAATAATTTCTTTATTTGATAGACGAATACGCGTAATTGGATATCTCAAACCTAAAAAGATCAAGTATTTTCAAGTGGTTGAGGGTCTTTTAAAATAACTCTTTTGTCTGCCCTTCTTATCAATTAGCCAATGTGCTCACGTCAGCGTATCAAAAATTTATTGAATTAAACATTCAACCAAGTTAAGAATGAAAATTATCGTAAAGAAATTCAATTGTTAAAATATTTTATTTCAATAGATTTAAAATATTGCTGGCAGATTGTATGATGAGCGTAAATGGCAGCCCTAAATTTTTGGTCTCAATTGAGATTTTCGGATGTTCAGGGTGCGACAATAATTGTCGCAACAAGGTATCACGTGCGTTCAAGGACAATAACTCGTTGATTTAAGCTTAATTTCTGTTCTTGTCTGTTTTTATTATATTTGGAACATAATAGAAACTTTTTTCATATAAAATGTGTTGTCTTTTAGAATGGCTGGAAAATCCCCATAGACAATCGATCATCAAATCGCACATGTGGTCTACTAGAAAGGCATACATGTGCTAAGACAGGGCCAAAATGACAGATCAAAGACAGATCAAAGACAGGGCCAAAATGAAAACGATTATGGAAGCGGATGAAGTAAGTTTGTTTAAAGTTTTTTCGTTTAAATTAATTAATTTTAGGTGGAAACCTCGGAGGTTGCACAGCAAAAAGTAAAAGAAGATACTAAGAATGAACAGCAAGTCAACGTAGAGCTTGATTTAAAATTGGAGACGGTATGGTTTAACTTCATCCTTGAAACTTTATTAAGTACGCGGTAAGAAGTAACTGATAGGAGGGTAAGAAGGTGGCAATTTAACATCAAAAATTGTCACAGGTACACCCCTCGAAAAGAAAGTTCTAAAAAGCGATAAATCTGATGCCTCACGAACAGAGCGCATACTCTTGATGAGCATGCGGTCTACTAGAAAGGCATACATGTGCATCTTTGGCATTTGAGCAAGGCTAAAGAAATTTGAGTTTAGATATATTTCGTTACACATGCGTGCATCTATTTTTTGGATTGGCGTTATGCTTTTCAAGGGAGATGTGCTGATTGATGTCCTGTGTACTGGGTGTCCTGTGTACCGAGAAAGAAGTATGGGATTCCTTGAGCCAACTCAACTACAAAACTCATCAACTCAACTACGCATCCTGCCCGGTGCTGCCTAGTCCAACGAAAGAACGATATACTCTGGAGGATGCTCAACGTTATCTTGAATCCTCTAGCCCTAATCTCCCAGGTAAATGCTCTTGTATCCTTGCATTTTTGTTGATTTATTGCAATTTATTAAGGTTGGCGATTTTTCAACCTCACTGCCTCGACACTTATCTTAATTTAACGAAGACAGCGAAAGTGGATCAACGAGCCGCACTGTTAAAAAACTGGTTGCACGACCAGCAAGAGTCACTCAAACATGGGAAGATGGAAGCAAAAACCATGGCCAAGAATTGGATTCTTCTAACTGAGCTAAAGGAAGAGGGGCTCATTGACGGTCTACTCATGGTTGAGAAACAAGATCCTAAAGACGATCATAATTGTAAGTTTTTTTTCTTGGGTTTGCCAGATCGAAATAGAGACCGAAACACAATACTGAATTTTAGATAATCGGGATGCGAATGTTTTCGACGCCGCTGGCCTTGAGAAGTTTGAGAAAACCATCGAGAAAAACGACATCGAAGACAAGTACACAACAATCATCGAAGCGAGCAGGATTTTGATCATAAACATCAACCAGGAAACGCTGTTTGTTTGTGTATCTCTGTGCTTCTGTTTATGTGTTGGTATATGTTTCTGTGAGAACCTTCGGACTCACAAAGATCATTGTCAATAAGATAGTTTGCAAAATCCACCAAACATATTTATTTACAAAAAGTGGTTACAGAGAATTCGGCTTGATTTTGATTCGGGTCTTCAATAATGGTGGGACTTATAGGGCAGGACGTCGATCTTCACTTTAAAGCGCTCGGATTTCTGAAAAGAAAATTTTGTTAATAAGAATATGATCAAAACTAAGGTCAGATTGATGGTTTTCTTAACAATAGCTAACTGATATTTTTAGACATAAAGCTATAAAAAACCGACGATGTCTTTATTCGAGGGATCCGAGATCGTGATGTATTTTGAGCCTAATTTGAAAATCAACCTTTCGAAGATTGGATTGTTCTGAAATTTTGGGAAACTATGTAAACGATGAAGCGTTTTATTTTAAAAAGTATGCAATCACTCAAAAATATATTAGCTCATGAATGCTAGAAACCAGGATTTTGGACTCTTACATTAAAATGCCTGGAAAAGTTCTAAAATAAAATATTTTTCAAAAATTCAAAAAAGCCATCTTGTAGATTAAGGATAGGGCTTTTGAATCAAGCAAACCGTTTTTGATTGGATAAGCCGTTTTTTCAGAAAACACATTACCCAAAAACGATCGTTTATAACTTGCCAACCTAATAGAAAAAGAACAGACAATTTAACAAGATAATTTTGTCTTATCCTCTCCTTTACTTGTTGGCTTTTGTTCAAGCGGCATGTTCGTAAATTAATTTATTTTCAATTAACCTATCATCAACCAACTATAAAAATAAGTTTTTCTTAAGGTTGCAGTCATCGTGACCATAGGTAAACAGGAATCAAATTTTTGAAAGACTTGAGCCACTTCAAAATATTTGACCGGTGGTTTGAAGCGTTTTGCATATAGAATTACAATTCTCGTCTTTCAAATAAGAGAATTATTTTCATGAATGTCACAGCAGAAATTGATTGAATGTTTTTGAGAGCTGTAGGCTATATTGAGAACAGTTTTGCTGTTAATTTCAAACCCAAGTTGGTGATATAGCTGGCTTTTTTTCATTCTTGTGTTATTTGAAGCTGTTGGAGTATGAAATGTCGAAATCCGGGAATTGATGTCGAATTTTTGATTGCTGCATTGAAATTGGCAGGTCTTGAGGCTGAGGTTGGTGCTAATGAGGGAAATAACTTGTTAGTGAGTCGTCAAAAAACATTTAAAAAAAATGATTTACTGGATAAAACATTGAAAAATTATAAAAATTAGTCGCTTTTTCAAGTTGGGCAACTAATTGCAGGTGATCCCTTTTGATTATACAATTCATCAAGCTATTGAAATGATCCAAAATGGAAGTGCCGATATCACCGTCCATGCCATCATTCAAAGTGTTGAACGATTCAAATTGGTGAAAAATAAGAAAAAAGAAATTGTGATATCGCAAAAGTTTTCAAGCTGTGAATATGTAAACTTTACTAAATACTAAGGAGAGCCTTGCTTTTTTTGAACTAAGAACTTTACAGCATCGTCGCTTTGTCATTGATTTAGTCGAAACTTTCAAAATCCTCCGTTGTAAACAGATTAGCCCTTTGTTTATAGACTTTTTCAAATTTAAACCGCGGTCAGGGCCCAGAAGTGGCTCATTCCTTTTGCAAATTCCCTTTGCTTCCAATGCCTCTTTATCAAATTCATTTCCCGTTAGAGCCGCTAGATTATGGAACTTGCTCCCAAACGACATACGAGAAATTCAGTCGCTTTTCATATTCAAGAAACGTGTCGATGCTTTAGATCTAGTGGCTCTTTGCCGTAAGTAATTGGCTTATTGATTTCAGTATGTATTGTATGATTAAGTATCACTGTGCATTTCTCTATGATTTCTTTCACTTTATCGTTTGAATAAAGTATTATTATTATTAAATGCTAATCTTTTTTAAATTAATAAAATTTAGGTTGATTTCACAGTGCCCATAAATTACATTGTTTATGGCTATATCATAGCAGAGGACGAGGATTTTCAAGTAAAGAGTTTTCAGCACATATCTCTATTAGACTTGTTTGGGAATCAGAATTTTTTCGACCCTGGTTTGAGTTGACCCTGAAAATGAGCTGTTGACCTGAACTGAGTCACTGAGTTAGAACTGAGTTAGCTGGAGGCAGTGCCGTAGTCAGGGGACAAGGAGGGCAAATGCCCCCCCCCCCTCCGAAACGGCGGCAAAATTTTTAAATGTTCCTATGAAAAGTTGTATTTTTTTGTGCAAATTTTGGCGTGTTTTTTAAAAATTTTAGTGCGTTGCGCCCAAAAGTGTTTTTATAAACTAATATTTGCCTCAAAAATTTCAATAGTGTTCTTAAAACGAAGCTAAACGGTGGCGGGAAAAATTTTTCCTGGCTACGGTTCTGATGGTAATAGCTTTTTTTAAACTTTCAAAGGCAAAGCTTGAAATCTGACTCTATAATATTCATAAATTTTTAGCAAAAGAATTAAAGTCTCTATCGTTCAGGTGGGTCGAACCAAGAATCCCTCCAGATTGGTAACCCAACCTCTTAGCCACTCGACCACGGATTACACAGTAAAGCGACAAATCCGTTTTTTCAAAAAGTCCCATCTTACCATAATATAATATGTGATTTTTAGAAACTATATAAAATTTCGTTTAAGAAGTGTCAAATTTTCAGCCATTAGCCTAGTAGTTTTTTTCTAAAGATGCGTAACAGACACACACATACACACAGACATACCATATTTTCTCTAATAGTAGTGCACCGCACTGAGCCGAGTTGATGCCTATTTTACCGTTTTCAATTTTTCCCAGAAGCTTAACACTTTAATCCCCCACAAGATCTCATCGTCAGCTACATTTTCCGACCCCACATCGATAGGTTCTGATAAGCGGAGATTTCGAGTAATTTAGACGACGATCAGGGTGCACTACTATTAGAGAAAATACGGTACAAACTTTGCACCTTATAATAAGTAGGATAGCAGCCCATAAGTTTTAGGTTAAAGACTTCATTTTGCACTCTCTGCAACCCGCTGTGCTCTTTCTACTCTTGACTACACTTTTTATAAGGTAATTTTTGTGTTTAAAAGAAAAAAAGCTCAAAGTTCGCGTCCCGATCTGGATTGAGACCGAACAAAGAAGTAGGGAACTGGGCCGAGTAAAAAAAAACACTTAGTTATCCTCAACTTTAGTTCACTTGCTTTCTGGGTACTTTCAAAAAGAAGAAACAGCTATTTTAACTGGTCGTTGATTTCTTTGCGGACCCTACTCTTACAGGATACGCCACACATAAAAATGTAATAACAGAATCTTTTTTGAATCTTTTAGAATCTAAAAGCCATACCTTTTAGAAGATACACTCTAGCAAATGCGTTCTTCTTGATCTCGTGGATTTGGTTCTGCTTTTTCTTCACACAATATTTCGAAAGTGCCCTGACGAGCGCTTTAACTTTGTCAGCGAAAAAGGGGTAAACTACTTAACTTTTCAACTCAAAGTTAGCTGTTTCCATTTTTCTGCTGTAGTTTTTCAAAAAATAACATCAAAATTTAGCTACGATTTTGTGAATCTTGACGGTTTGTTGGAGGCTGTGGAGAAGAAAGGTACATTTTTTCTTAACACATTGGGGACCGCGTGATCCACAGATTCGTCACGCAAAGACTGCCATCTGGGCACCCAGAGGTGCGTCACCGGGTCCCCCATCCTGTTATCCGTAAAGAACCAAGACATTCTTTTGAGGATGGCGTATCCGTTTGGAGGAGGATGGATATGATCCGATGACTTTCTGCAGGCAGACACACGATCAATGTGCCCGGCTTGAACGGGCTCTGAAACAGCGGTTTTCTTTGGCATTTCTAAATTTTAAAACTGAGCGTATTGGGTAAAGAATGTGAATTGGAATATGCAATAAATTGGTAGAAAAGATTGACTTTAGATCATTCTTAGCGACACCAAATTGGCAGATTGGATTGGTGAGTGATTTTCGTTACCATTTATCTCTACAAAAAGCAAAATATTAAACTGAGATTGACTTAAATTGATTAGATCTAAATCGGGTTGGGTTGGCGCCTATAAAATGTCGGATTTCTCAAAAAAAAGTTCTATTCAAATTCAAAACGAGAATATCTTAAGAAACAACAAATCAGTAATCAATTGAGCCTCCTGAGCGATGAATTACTTGAAATAGACGATTATCCATGGTCAAAACGAGGTTATCAAAGAGTTTTTGATTCACAATATGCCAAGTATCGATGATCGCTTTCTTGAGTGAATTAACATCTTTATATTGCTTGTTGTTGGCGTAAATTTTGCCTCTCCAGTTGTTTTCTTGTGGATTGAGATCTGGTGAGTGGCTAACTCACCAGCTGGTGAGTGGCCAGTCCAAAAGTATTGGGTTGATAGAAAAGTCCTTTCCGATTTTTTGGGAGAGTACCTTAAATTTGTCCAATTTAGACGTTTTATAACTCATCCTAAAGCTGAATTCAAGATGGATCGATTGGTAAAAACCGTTTTGAGATATCTCTTTTCTAAAAGTTTTTACAGCTATTTTAGTAAAAAACAAGAAAAACAAAGGAAAATCGCGAAAAGCGGCGGAAAGGCGGAAAGGGATCTGAGGGTCGCTGGTTCGACTTCCACCGGTGGCAATATTTTTCAAAAATTTTTGCTAAGATTCTGAAAATGCGTGTCTAGGGGTTATTTTTGACGCTGATCACGAAACACATGTTTTTAGCCTAGATTTCTGCACGGAAAACTAACGAAACGTGAAAACAGCCATTTTTTGGCTCTGCCGCCCTTTACTAAAATAGCTGTAAAAACTTTTAGAAAAGAGATATCTCAAAACGGTTTTTACCAATCGATCCGTCTTGAATTCAGCTTTAGGATGAGCTATAAAACGTCAAAATTGGACAAATTTAAGGTACTCTCCCAAAAAATCGGAAAGGACTTTTTCAAAAAGGGGATTCAAAAGAAAACATGAGAAAACCATTTAGAAGCAAAAAGTTATTGATTTTTTTCAAGTGAACCTAAAATTCTGATCACTTTCCGTACGGGTTTTTTGAAATAAATGTCAATTTTCTAAAAGCTATTTTTGACCAGCTGGTTTTTTCCTATTATTATATGTGGATTTGAGCTAAAAGTAATATGTAAAAGATGATTTAGGGCTTTTATTTAACGAAAATTCACAAGAATTTAAGTGAATCTAAAATTATGTTCAACAGGGTAGAGTTTCTACCCTAGATTCTTTTTCCTTTTAGAAAATGCCTCCAAAAACGGTGACATTTGCCGGGATGAATGAGAAATTCGTTCCCACCGACGTTGTCGCAATGGACAGAGTCAATAAAGTGCTCTTCATAAAGGATTTATCCCTTCAACCAAGCCACCTCGCTTTTGCATTGAACAAGTTTTTGATTTGTTCTGTTGGAAAGTGAAAATGAAACTGAAATTTTTAGAAATCTCTCAAGAAATGTCCTTGAAAAACTCAATAGAGGCCTCGAAACAATCCAAGGATCTTATGCAAATTTTGCTGCCAGGTACTCAAGTACACAATTTTTATTCGCTTTACTAATAGATCAAAAAATTGTTCAAATATCTAAACCCACAATAAAAAGTGCAATTGACAGTTGTCTAATTTCTTTAGTTTACTAATGTGTTTTTAGATATACACATCCATATGCACCTTATGCACGTCCTGTTCACTCATCAAGTGAGTTCAACAATCGTGGCCTAATCTATTTGTGGCCACTTTTTCGTCTCTGTTTCATCTTTATCGGCTGCTCAATTGGTGTGCTTTTGGTGGAGATCATTCTGGTGAGTTACACAATCAACTAGACATGGTTTCGGATCGGCTCCGATAGGATCGAATAAAATTGGATCGGATAGGATCGAATAAAATTGGCTAGAATCGCGATCGGATCTGAGTAATCCAAGTATTAGGTGGATTGCTAAAAACCAAACAAATTGATGAGTAAAACGTACAACAAACTTAACCCTAAACGATTTTTCCTAAAGGTACACATATTGCAGAGCATTTGGTGATTTGGATCATTTTTTGGATTCGATCCGATTCGATCCAATACGATCCAATCCAATCCGATTCGAAAAATGAAAACTTGGATCAGAACCGATCCGACGCGATCCGAAACCATGTCTACAATCAAACCAAAACGTTTAGGGTTGCCGACTTCGAGCATCGTACAATCTGACAAACTGATACCCTTATGTCTATGTCAAAAAGCTTGTTTTATTCATTTTCTTTTGCTTTCCATGTTTATTGAGCATAATAAATGTTGACATTACTTCATAAACCAAACCCAGAAAATTTGATTCGAAAATTGAGGAAAACGAGCTTTTTGACCATAAATGAATGAAATGAAATAAAAATGAGAATTATCCATTAAACGCTTCTGTATTTGTCATGAAGCTCTGTAAAGTTTATTTATCAATTTATTAGACACATTCGATAATTGGTAAAAGCCTATTTGAAAGACTTTACATTTATTTTTTCGGTGTTGAGACTTCAATGACGATTGGGTAAAATAGCTAAATGACTATTCTAAATCTAAAGCTAAACTAGACTAACAATCTCCTCGAATTCTCGATGAACCGGTTGGATTTCGCAAGAAAATCGCCAACGGAGCGAAACAGACGATTCCAATAGCGAATGCCCAAGTCATCCTGGAATTTGGATAATATTGGGTTGTCCAGTTATGAATGCGCGTTTTTTACTATTTTGTAAATTTCTCAAGATACCGAAACCAAGAAAAACATATGTATGAGTATTATTCGAAAGCTGGAGATCTCCTCTACATTTTGATATAAAAAGTTTTTGAATTTGTTCAGCTTTTGGGCAAATTGACTGCACAGAAGAAGAGGTGGCGAAAAAATGGAAGGGTGCCTTTGGATCAAGTTTTGGCTTCGCTCAAATTGAGTTAACCGTTTGATGTTTGGCCAATAGATATATCAATACAACTTTTTAAAAAATATAACAATTTCAGAGCATCTTTACTTTACTTTTCTTTTCTGTGCAGTTATTTTACACCATAAAACTTGAGGAATAGCTAAGCTGGGTTTTTTCGAAAACGACCTCTCCCTTTGTGCAGTCAATTTCCCAAAAAGTTGAATGAATTCAAAAACTTTTTTATTCCAAAATGTAGAGGAGATCTTCAGCTTTCGAATGATATATAACACTCATATACATCTGTTCGATATCTTGAGAAATTTGCAAAATAGTAAAAACGCGCATTCATAAAAGACAACCTAATAATAATAATAATAATAATAATAATACTTAATTAATAACTAATTGCATTTAAAATTTCTCCATTTTCATTAGTAAGTTTGAGGTTTTTCGAAACAAACCACTTAAACCCAATCCATTGAACCAACGGACCAGACGCCATCGGTGCCACCCAGTAGGCGATACTCAAACCAGCATCACTGATCGCATAAGCATTTGCTAAACGATTTGTTAAGAATTACTTGAGATCTTATTGTTACAAGATCATAATCAGTAAGCTTAACCTGCATAAGTTGATGAGATTTGCGAATCCTCACTATCGACTTCACTTTCTTTTCTTGCACTCAAAAGTGGTGAAGCTTCTGTGAAATGCCCAATCTCTGTCAATCCTAAAAATGCGTCTGCAAGCTAAAATTGGCAAGCCTATTGTTAGCTATTAATTAGGCTACTACTATTCTTTCCTTAATTAGGCAATACTGAAAATGTTAAACCCACGTTCTTCCGCCTTGTGCTTCAGATAAGCCATTTGTCCGAGCAGTGGGATCATGGCTGAGTCGATAAATGCTGAAATTTGTTTCGAGTTTTCAACTCTAAACTTTATCAAAGACTAATTTTACTTACAAATGCACATTCCAATGATCGTGATTGGTAAATAAAGCCAATACATTGCGGGCGCTAATGAAATCGAGACCAAACAAATTGAGATCGTTGGAAGAGCGATGAGAACACAACGCCAGCTGCAATTTGAGGTGCGGAAACTTTTTTGACTCATTTAACAAGCTGCTACAATCAAGCTACAATCAAGCTTTGACTCATTTAGCTGCCACAATCAAGCTAGATATAAAACCAGTTCAAATTTAAATTTGACTCTAAATTTGAATAGAATTAATTTATTTTTCAGTCTCTACAATTCTTCTCTTCTTGTGTTCAATATTGTGTGTCATTTTGCCAATTAAAAATGTTTTGTTGTCACTTTTTTTATGCTTACATGAATAAAAATAAAGATAGATTAGGTACATGCATAAGAAATGCGGATTTCAACATTTTCAAAGTTTCCAACGATAGAAACCTGATATCGATGAGTGTTATAAATTATCTGAAAGTTGTAAATCTCCTCTACAAAATAGGCTAAAACGTGCTTCAATTGATCAAACCATTGAAGAAATTTCGAGGGCGAAATGCGAGTGACCAAAAAAGGGCACTTTTTGAAAACCCCACTTTCACAAGAGTTCGGTTTTGACTATATAGTAGAAAATGCTAAACACAGGGCTAAATAATTCAATATCAACATACTAATTTGCATTGGCTTGCCGTTTTTGAAGACAAATTTCTAGAAAAGGCTACTTTCGCTCATAATTGGCTAGGCGGCTATGAATAATTCATAATTGGCTAGCCGATTATGATTTTCGCTAGCGAAATCAGTTGATTTATAATTGGCTGGAATTCATAATCGTTTACGACATATATATAAATTTTGGTAGGACATAACCAGATTGATTCATACCGTAAATACTGTAATAGTACCCCGCCCCCCTCGTACAGTCGGGTAGTCACAAAAGTTTTTTAGTATTTCATTTTTTTGCAAAGCAACCGTACTTTCAAAAAATGCGTCTTTGGTATCAAAAAATAGCCCTGAATTTCAGCTATTTTTTGATACCTAAGCGCGCATTGTAGCATAAACCAGTGTCGAGAAAAACTAGTTCAAAGCTAGACTACGCAACGCTCCGCACCGTCATTATGGGGGTGGGGTACTATTACAGTATTTACGGTAGGTGTTTTCGACAAGCTTTTTTAAAATACAAATTTTGGAGGTACACAACCGGAAAGTACCATTAATCTACGCGTGTGAGACTGGAGTATTGCTGGATCCACTCCGAGGAAAATGTATCGCGGTAGCATCAAAAAAAGCACCAAAGGAGTTACCGTAGGTCAAGAACGCGTAGATTAAGTTGTAGATTTTTATATTTGATTTTGCTTATAAGTTTATAAGATACAAGTGAGTCACAATTCGTCCTTGAGCACGAATTGAGCCAGGCCTAATCAGGGTCAGGCTCAAGCTTGTATAAACCAAAATTTCAATTTCTAACCCAATCTTGGCCATATTATTACCTTTGATCTAGGTTTAGCTTATGAAATCAATTGGTAATACGATTAGATTTGCTTTTTCAAGTCTCACCGTCCAAATTTTAGCGCCAACGCTGGGACGAAAGTCGTCCCGATCAAATAGGCCAACGAGCACGGGAAGAAGATTATGCCTAAAATTGTTGGTGATCGAAATAAAAAACTTCAAAGTGAACCTAGTTGAAAAGCAGTCGAGTTCCATTTGTCAACCATCAAGAGTTGAAGTCCAGGAATGAGCACACCCAATCCCAAATTGCCGACAACAATCGATGCTGAAAAAGAATTGGCGTAAAAATTCGAATATAGAGTTTTACAGTTTTCAAAACTTTCTAAAAATTGCCAAGTGTTTAAACCTGCAGCAATGACAATTCGTGGATCCATAAGCAATCGACGAAGTGATGTGCTATCGCTGACTTGCTCTTGGAATTGAAGTTTTGGTGGAAGAACCAAGAGTTGGAGTCCTGAAGAAAATTGAGCGATTTTTTTGACTAATTGTAAGCTAATTTGAGTAAGCGAACCTGCTCCAATCACTCCCAATCCAGCCAAAATCAAAAAGCAAGCTTCTTTCCCATGGAAAATATCGTACATTGCACCACCGTATGGAGGACCGACGAGTAAGCCTGTAAAGTTGAGAACAGAGGTTGATAATGTTTCTTGAATGTACAGACCGATAACTATAGGTGCAGTGGCTTATTTTCTATTATTATTAACTATCACAATCTCCTAAAAGCTGAAATTTTGCACTGGACACAAAAGCATTTCAAAAATCAAATTTCGACATTCCAAGAAGACGGAGCTCCAGCTCACAAAGTGAAGTTTCCTGCTTTCATCTCTTTTTCTGAAGCTCGCCGGATCTCCATTCAATGGATTATTCTGTCTGGTCCGTCCTTGAGGTCAAAGTTTGCTCAAAATGTTGAAAGTTTAAAGAAAAGTCTTCTTAAAGCTTGAGATGAACTTGATGATGCTTACTGACCGTGAACGCCTTTCCTAAACAATGTGCCTAAAAATTCAACACACAATCATTGCGTTATCATTGTCACACTGGTTTTAGATTGTTTTAGACAATGTGCTCGGCTAAAAATGGTGATCGCTTTGAATTTAATAGTATCAAATAAGGATTTTAAAATAAAAGTTTACTCTTCAAAGTTTCATTTTGTCTACCTACAAAGCTTTTTATCTGCGCCTAAAATTATGGACCACCTTGAGAAAACTTTTAGCTGAATATCTTTCAGTGTAAAGTTTGAAAACAAATTGGATAATGCCTCTTGAATGTAGAGTGGGTAAAATTTTGTTAGGTTTTTGTGCTTTTTACCTAACGCCATTCCACCCATCGCTATTCCCATATAACGGGATCGTTCCTTGTCATCAGAATATTGTTGAGCTAGCATTCCCATGCCTGAAAGCTCGTATTGTTTTGAGTCTTTTGATTTGACAAACTAAATACAGATGTCATTGCCTCATTGGCAGACGGTTTTCATTATTAGGAGTCTTCTGTGTCATCCTAGCTTTACTTTCAACGCATAATCATTGCGTTAGCATTGTCACACTGGTTTTAGATTGTTAAATGGAAGAGTGATGTTAGACTTGTAAGACTTGTTTCATTATTAAACGTTTTCAAAAAAGTTCTTTCAATAAATGCATCAAAGCATTGCCATTGTCAGACTGATTTCATAATTAAGAGTCTTCCAAATTATCTAACAATCTAGTGTACAACGTTTGATGAAAGAAGTACTAGTAGTAAGGCTTTTGTGATTTTGTCAGGATTGGATTAATGTTTACACATTAACGTGTATTTGATTCACCATATTGCTTAGGTTTCTTGGAAAGCTTACCAGCAGTCGCCGCGCAGGCCGAGCCAATCCCTTGAACGGCCCTCGCCGCGAAAAGAATCCCATAACTTTGTCCGAAAGCAAACAAAATTGTAGACAAAATCATCACGACAAACCCAAAGAATAATGGAATCGAGAAACCAATTCTAAAAGAATTCGAATGAATTTATATTATCATAACTCACCTTGTTGTTGCTGGTCCGATAAATGGTTGAGTGACGACTTGCACTAAACATTTTGCGCCCACTAAAAACCCAAGCCTCATGTTTT
Organism: Mesorhabditis belari; assembly: GCA_958450365.1. NCBI lineage: Eukaryota > Metazoa > Nematoda > Chromadorea > Rhabditida > Rhabditidae > Mesorhabditis > Mesorhabditis belari. The sequence continues at coordinate 216,909 of CAUEEP010000752.1, read as the reverse complement.
CACTCTCAATTTGTGCCTGTCTGGCTTGTGGCTGATCTGTCTAAAGAAAAGTTGGCTAAAAATCAATGAGAAATCAAACTTACAGGCACTAAAGTGGTGTTAGAACTGTCGATTTGTAGGAAAAAGCTCGGCAAGATTGGCTCTGTAAACTTAATAGCTCATTTACACAGGTACAATTATCTGCATAAGATTTGGGTTTCAAATATTGTCACTCAAGAATGAAGTCTACTATTTTAGGTTGAAGATTATTCAAAGTTTAAAGTTCAAGTGGGTTCAGAGCTCAAGGCTCAGAGCCAGATTAATTCTATGAAGTTAATCTTCAAAACTTGTCTAATGGTAAGTTTACTTCTCATTTTTTGTTTCTCATGGCTTAAAATGAAGATTTTTGGTGCAGATTATGAAGTTAGGGTAATGCTGGCTTTACAAAAGCGTTTCTAAACTAATCTAGTTGTTAGGCTGTCCAGAAAGTCTTTTCATTCCTTTTCGTACTTCCGTTTAAAACCAAAAAATTCACCAATTGAACTACGGTTTGTTTCATTAAAAAATCATTTATTTTTTAGAAAATAACATTAAAACAGGTTTAAAATGTCTTATGTCTGGATTTCTTTGCGAGCGTGAAGTCGGATAGTTAAAAAGTCAGTAGTCATCGGCGGGATAATGCGGTTTAGAGACTTTAGCTAAAGAAACCTAAACCTTGACCTTGACCTTGACCTTGACTTTAATACAAAATCGGATTCTTTAAAAAACCAGTTCTTTTATTAGGCGGAAAGTCTTTTCGTCCCTTTTCGTACTTCCGTTTAAAACCAACAATTAAACAAAGAAGACAACTGGACGATATCCATGAGGCTCAACTTCTTTCTCATCTTTTAGCATATTAGGTTGATGCATAAGTCTTTTCGTTCCTCTTCGTATTTCCGTTTAAAATCAAAAAAAGGGCACCAATTGAACTACGGTTTGTTTCCTTAAAAAAACAATTATTTTTCTGCAAAATAACATTAAAATGGGTTTAAAATGGGTTTAAAGTGTCTTATGTCTGGCTTTTTTAGGAGCGTGAAGTCGGGTAGTCGAAAATGCGGCTCGATGATGGGGTTTAGACACTTTAGCTAAGGAAACCTATTTTGGTGTCAATAGATGAAAGATAGAGCATAAAAAGTTAGATAAATAGTCGAATTTTCAGAGAAATTCATTCAGCCAACTTCTTTGTAGAGGTTCTTATAATTTTTGACGAAAAACACGTTTTTCATTGCTTGACATTGATTGAACCGAAATTGACTTAAGACGATGAAAAATTGAACAATAAACACTTTTTATTCAAGCAAATCATAGGTTAATTGATGAATTTGTTATTTTTCAAAAGGAATTACGAAAAGGAATATCTTTAAAGTCAATCAGAAGAATTTTTAACGAACAAAGATCTTTTTAGGCTTAATAGGGGAATTGCTGACATTTCGTTATTACATTCATCTTTCAAAAGTGCTTTGGTGAAAGATTGGACGGTGTTTATTCACTGAATTACTATTGGGTTGGGGACTATGACGGACAAAAGAAAGGCAAATTTATTCAACATAAAACCATGAATTCATTCCAAATAATTTCCATTATTATTGACGACTTCTGCCCATTTTACAGGCAATTTGCGGATTCCTCTTTCGTAGTAGGATTTTGGTTTGTGTGTGAGACAAGTGTGAGACTCAAAAATGGAGGACTGGAGGTGTCCCAGTTTGAGCACTTTCTTCAAAAGAAACCCATTTTGGTGTCAATAGAAAAGTTGTAGAGAATCAAAAATTAGGCTTATATCCAAATTTCCAAAAAGATACACTTAGTAGTTTCGCTTAAAATGCAAGCTTTGTGAAAATTCGTAAATTTCGCATTTCTTGAAAACCAGTTTTTGAATCGTTCTGAAAATTTGGATATAAGCTTCATTTTTGATTCTCTACAACTTTCCATTCACACCAAAATGGTTTGCTTTGGAAGAAAGTGTGAGAACTATGCACATATGGAAACTAGCCGCTGAGTCATAGTCCCCAACCCAATACTTATAGTTAGTTCTCAATGATCAGCTTTAAACTTTATAAATTGCTCTTTCATTTGATGCTCAAAGCTGTCTAAGATCTCTTTCAACTGTCCAAAACTCACCAACAGAAGTCAGCAATGAATAATCGAGCAACAGAGCAATGTAGACGATAGCTAATAGCAATTTCTTGCGAATTGACGTGCTGATTTCCATTTTAAAGTTAAAAACCAGTAATATTTCAAAAATAAAGGCTAGTCTGCCCTTATCAACTTATAATTTGAAAATCGATGAGAAAAGGACTTTTTGACGGGACTTCCGTATTTTCTTGATTCTTTTTTCTTGATTCTTTTTTCAACAGACAGAGGCAAAAAAAAGTTTGATAAGAAACAATGAGGACAAATAAAATCTCACCCAGTTTTTATCAAACTGGATGAGTTCAGTAAAAAGAAATAAGCTTTTTAACTAAATGTTTTTGCCAAACGGGTTTGAAACTGAAAAATCTGTGAAGTTTTAGTTTTATTTTGTATTCATACAACTTTTTTACTCAAATCTATTCATTTCATAAATCCCAAGCCATTTTTTTAATAGTTTGTGCAATTGGGAAGCTTCGTGTGTGCGTGCAACCAGTTGAGGCGCTCCACGGTGAGCTTGTAGGTCTGAAAAGGAGAGTATTCAGATAAAAAGTCTGTAAAATGTGAAAATGTGCAGCCTTTGATGAAATAGATTCAAAGCTATCACTCATCTATACCAGGGTTGTTAAAACCGTAAAATATTGGGTTGGTGAATTGAAAACTGCCGGCTATTGTCATGTGTCACAGTTTGAGCACTTTCTTCAAAAGAAACCAATTTTAGTGTCAATAGAAAAGTTGTAGAGAATCAAAAATTAAGCTTATATCCAAATTTCCAAAAATATAAACTTAATAGCAAATTTTAAACGTTAATTTTCGCGCAACGTCGCATTCCAATTGACATCGCCGCCGTTTGGAGGTAGTCGATGGGAGCGCCGCGTCGTCGTTTCTTTTTCGTTTTTAAATCATTTGTTTGTCAGATTAATTGAAAGTATTGTTTTACGCGATAAATTTTGTGTTGAAATGAGAAAGCAATCTATTGAGTTGGTGAATTGAAAACTGCCGGCTATTGTCATATGTCACAGTTTGAGCACTTTCTTCAAAAGAAACCCATTTTGGTGTCAATGGAAAAGTTGTAGAGAATCAAAAATTAGGCTTATATCCAAATTTTCAGAACGATTTAAAAACTGCTTTTCAAGAAATGCCAAATTTACGAATTTTCACAAAACTTGCATTTGAAGCGAAACTACTAAGTGTATCTTTTTGGAAATTTGGATATAAGCCTAATTTTTGATTCTCTACAACTTTTCTATTGACACCAAAATGGGTTTCTTTTGAAGAAAGTGCTCAAACTGGGACATCTCCAGTCCTCCATTTTTGAGTCTCACACTTGTCTCACACACAAACCAAAATCCTACTACGAAAGAGGAATCCGCAAATTGCCCGTAAAATGGGCAGAAGTCGTCAATAATAATGGAAATTATTTGGAATGAATTCATGGTTTTATGTTGAATAAATTTTAGTTCAAAGTCCCGCAGTTTTCAATTCACCAATCCAATAGAACAGGCAAGGAAAGGACAGACCAGAGGTCGAGGCTCAGGCCCTGGCCCGAAAAAATTGTCTTTGAAACAGTCCTGTTCAAGAATTGGGCCAAGCCAGAGCCTTTTATGCACTAAAACAGGAAACAGCTAGATAAGCCGGTCCTTTTATGGGTTGCGGAATACATGGTTAGCTTCAGGATTCGAACCCGTCACCTCTCGCTTACAGGGCGAACGCTCTACCAATGAGCTACACGTATTCCATCGCCTTTGGCAGGGCCTTATTTTTTACTAGAAAAATTCGCTCATAACTTTATTCCCTTGCTCACCTGAAGATTCTCAGCATGTGTCACCTCGTTTCCGTTTTTTACCGATTCGAGAATGAATACCTAAAAGTAACCCTTGATGGTTTATTTTTTGATTTTTAATTGATGAAATAGTGGATCTCAAAATGTTACTGATCGTGATTAAAGCTCAATGACTATCCATTTCTTTAAATTAAAAAACAGTCAGTATATTGTAGTTTGTAATAGAGCTGGTTTTCGGTCTAGCTTTTTTCCGAATCGAATCGGTTAGGTCCAGACTGAAAATGTAAAAACTTCGAATCCATCGATCTATCGAATCGATCGACCAAATTTTTCGAATCGAATCGAATTGGGCTGATTCGATTCGAAAACCAGGTCTAGTTTTTAACAAATTCCCGACAAAGTCATTTTTGGCTTGGCTGCCGTTTCAGACGACAGCTTTTGTTGTAATTTGTAAATTGTAAATGCAAATGTGAATCTAAGCCTAAATCTAAAAATACCGTAAATACTCTAATAGAAGCGCATGCGCTCACCGGTGAGCTATCTCGTCGCGTATGTGTTAAAAGGCATTTTTAGGAATCAATTCAAAAACTTATAACACTTGTGAATCAATTCAAAAACTTTAAAAAATAAACTTGACAAACCTCTGGACAAAACTTTCGGTTGAACGCCTGAATAGCGAGAGCGGTGGTGACTTTGCTGGTGGCTGAGGTGCTGTACGGATCTCCAACAACAATGTATCCATGACCGTACCTAAAAATAAAAAGTTGAAATGAAGCCGAAGATTTGTAATGTGTTTCTCGATAATAAGATCAAGAAATTGTTAGAACTAAACTCTTTCATTACTTTTGAATAACCCAACTTACTCGTAAAGCTTCTGTTGCACTTCTTTCAAGAGAGTGGCATTCTAAAGGAAAAATTTGAAAATTTAACTTTCAACCTAGGCAAACCTTTATTTTATCCGATAGAACAACTTCTTTTTGTTGAGCTGCTGTGAGATTACTCTTCCAAAGTCCCACATTCTCCTTGAATTCATCGTAGAGTGATTTCCATGAAAAATAGCCCGAAATATCGTACTTTTGCCATGGCGAATTTTCGTGATGAGCTGAAAACACTTGTCTCTTCAACTATTTTTCAACTTACCAATAATATTTTGTGGTTCCACATGCCATTTCGTTCGCAAATAGCTGATTAATTGGTGCAGAGCTTTTACCTGAATTTTAGTGATTCATCTATTTTGTTTTTTAAAGGAGAGGTCAAAATCTAAGACCGATTCTTACTAAAACTATCGACAGACAAAATAGAAATGTTTTCTTGGACCCATACTTATTATATGTCATTTGAAAGCTGCAAATCTCTGCTCCAAGATATGTCTAAAAGTTTAGACCAATTAAACTCCAGTTCCAATTAGTAGACTCATTAAAATGAATAACGCCAATCGTTTTTGAACTGCAGCCGAAGATTTCTAAAGTGTTTATCGACAAGAAGATCAAGAAATTGTTAGAAGTTGTTAGAATGAAGTTGTTGAAGTTAGAATTGTTAGTAAACTCTTTCATTGCTTCGCCAATCGTTTAACCTCGAAAACTCTCGAAAATTTACAGCTGAATATCTTCTTTTTTTGTAAGTAAGCGAATGAGTTTGTCCGCTTTCCGGGTGCCACTATGCTCAAATTTTTCTAATCAACTTTTACCCTGATTTAGGCCAGATTTTCGCTACTTCCCTGCAAGCAAAACTAGCTGCACTCAAGGTCATCTATTAATGCTTGATAAATTATTGATAAACCGATTTCCTTCAATCATTTCGACAGAAAACCATCAAAAATTATTACTCACCTATCTGTCGACAACTTTAGTGAGGGTCCGCCCTAATTCGGACCCTCCTTTGAGCTGTATCCGGTTATCGTATTTTCCCTAATAGTAGTGCACCTCGCTGAGCCTTTTACAGTATGCTTCTTTTTCGTGTTATTTAGGTTTTAAGACATGCTCTTTCTAATAGAAAAAGATTAATAGTGGTAGCGGTGGTCAAAATGCAAAATCCGCTATTTTAGAGGGTGCGTTTAAGAATTTGAAACGCACTGTAGTAGTGCACCTTGCTGAGCCAAGTTCATGACTATTTTACAGTTTCCAAGTTTTTTCAGAAGCTCAACACTCTAATCCCCCACAAGATCTCATCGTCAGCTACATTTTCCAACCCCACATCGATAGGTTTTGATATATTTGATTGGATTTTTGTTTTAATCATTAATCTTTATGAACAAAAGCGGTTACTATCCAGGTTAGTGGTTACTATCCAGGTTTGTTCTTCGATGAAATGAAATTTTCTATATTAAACTCATAGCTTACAATTGCTGACGATTGTGATCTTTGTCACAAAATGGCTCAATATGTCTTATCGTTTAAAGGTTTGGACAAAAACCGATCTCACTCATCTATTATAGCGTTCACTAGACTTGCTTATCGATATTATCAATAAAAACGGCAAGCTCATGTTTGCTCGTTCAGAACTCAGTTTATACAGTACGTTGCAAAATGATAGGACCACCCTCGATTTTTGATTTTAAATAACTAAAAATTTCTTAAGAACCAAACCATCGATTCTTCTGAAGTTTTTTACTCAAAAATTGAATAAACTATGAGAATTTATTGCCAAAAAATCAGAACCAGCTTCTGGTATCATTTTGAAGATTTCACCGATTCTAGTGTCTCAAGTCACTTTTTGAGTGTTTGCCTTCAAATAAACTTTTTGTGGTAAAATTTTAGAAATTGAACTAAATTTAAAAACAAATATTAACGTAAAAATGAACAAAAATTTCTAATGGAACCAAATTTTAACCGAAGCTTTAGTTTTCAAGAAAGCCTCTTTCTTATGCGATGTCAGGGAGAAAATGGAAAACTCAAAAAAGTCTACTTTTTAAATTGAGCTTTTTTGATTTCTTTGAGCTCCAGTTCACAAAGCCAAGAAAGTCCAAAATTTTTGCAAAGTCAAGTTTCCTGATTTGATCTCTTTTTCTGAAGCTCGCCGGGTCTCCTTCCAATGGATTATTCTGTCTGGTCCGTCCTTGAGGTCAAAGTTTGCTCAAAATGTTGAAAGTTTAAAGAAAAGTCTTCTTAAAGCTTGAGATGAACTTCTCATTTCTCTTAAAGTCTTAAAGTCTTCTTTGATCCAAAGAAATCCAGATATAAGACATTTTAAACTCATTTTAATGTTATTTTGCAGAAAAATAATTGATTTTTTTTAATGAAACAAACCGTAGTTCAATTGGTGAATTTTTTGGTTTTAAACGGAAGTACGAAAAGGAACGAAAAGACTTTCTGGACAGCCTAACAACTAGATTAGTTTAGAAACGTTTTTGTAAAGCCATCATTACCCTAACTTCATAATCTAAACCAAAAATCTTAATTTTAAACCATGAAAAAACAAAAAATGAGAAGTTCATCTCAAGATTTAAGAAGACTTTTCTTTAAACTTTCAACATTTTGAGCAAACTTTGACCTCAAGGACGGACCAGACAGAATAATCCATTGAATGGAGATTTGGCGAGCTTCAGAAAAAGAGATCAAATCAGGAAACTTGCACTTTGCAAAACTTTGCAAAAATTTTGGACTTTCTTGGCTTTGTGAACTGGAGCTCCGTCTTCTTGGAATGTCGAAATTTGATTTTTGAAATGCTTTTGTGTCCAGTGCAAAATTTCAGCTTTGAGGAGATTGTGATAGTTAATAATAATAGAAAATAAGCCACTGCACCTATAGTTATGGGCCTGTACATTCAAGAAACATTATCAATCTCTGTTCTCAACTTTGCAGGCTTACTCGTCGGCCCTCCATACGGTGGTGCAATGTACGATATTTTCCATGGGAAAGAACTTTCCTTTTTGATTTTGGCTGGATTGGGAGTGATTGGAGCAGGTTCGCTTACTCAAATTGGCTTACAATTAGTCAAAAAATTGCTCAGTTTTCTTCAGGACTCCAACTCTTGGTTCTTCCACCAAAACTCCAATTCCAAGAGCATGTCAGCGATAGCACATCACTTTGTCGATTGCTTATGGATCCACAAATTGTCATTGCTGCAGTTTTAAACACTTGACAATTTTTAGAAAGTTTTGAAAACTGTAAAACTCTATATTCGAATTTTTACGCCAAATCTTTTTCAGCATCGACTGTTGTCGGCAATTTGGAATTGGGTGTGCTCATTCCTGGACTTCAACTCTTGATGGTTGACAAATGGAACTTAGGCTAGGCTAGACTTAGACCTTGGCTTAAGCTGGCTTAGGTTGGCTTAGGCTGAGACTTAGGCTAGGCTCGAACTTAGACTAGGCTAGGCTTTAGCGGGCTTAGACTCAGGTTCAGGCTCAGGCTGAGGCTTAGTGCGGTCTTATGCTATCAAAATATCACAAGCCCTTTCATATTTTTTTAATAAATCCATTTGTAAACTACTATTGAATGAAAATCCAACTCGAACAAACTTCATTCGTTTGAAAAATGAACCACCAAAACGAGCTGTCAATGTTTTTTTCTTTTCTCTCAAAAAGTCGATCGTTTCTTTGATGGGTGAACACTTTCAGATGTGTCGGATCGACAGTGAGAACGGACATCACTTTAGAGGAAACGATAAAAAAGAAACGAAACACTTTAGAGAAGGAAACGAGTGTAATGTCTGACAAATGATTGTGCACTTTCGGTAAATGGTTTGCAAACAATTTTTACAGGATTAAGATACAAAGGTTGAATAAGAATGAAACATAAACATATCTTTCAGATCTCAAAATGATAGGATATGATAGAAAATGATAGGAAATGATAGAAAATAATAGAAAATGATAGGAAAGGATAGGAAATCATCGGAAATCATAGGAAATCATAGGAAATTTTTATCGATTTTTTGACCATTTTGATGGATTTTTATGCATCTGTTGACCATTCTTATCGATTTTAATTCCCTTTCATTGATTTTTATCTGTTTTTTTGATCATTTTTGACAATTATTGTCGATTTTCAGCTATTTTTGGCCATTTTTATCCATTTCTTCACCATTTTTCACGTTTTTGAGTGATTTTTATTGATTTTTATGGGTAATTATTTATTTTCTTTGACATTTTTGAACATTTCTTAACGATTCTTACCCATTTTGAAGCCATTCTCATCAATTGTTATCCATTTTTTGACTATTTTCATCCATTATCATCCATTTTTTGATCACTTTTAACGATTGATATCGTTTTTAGCTAGTTTTTAACCACTTTTATCGATTTTTATTCATTTTTATTCATTTTTCCTTTTTTCGCTTCAATCTTCTCTATCGGTTCTCGATTTCCGGATCAATTCTATAGATCGATTCTATTGTTCCAGACCTCTAGGTGTGGTTCTAAATGGGAAAATGACGGAATCGCGAGAATCGATGTATAGCATGAATAATATTGTAAGCAAGTTTGGATAGATTTCGACTTTCAGCTTTCAATTTGATCCTATAGTTCAATTCAATCATTGCTCAACTTTGACACAAAGGTATAGCAGAAAAACACACGCGGATGCCTCGCCAGACCTAAAAACCGGGTAGAGGCTTTGGAATCGAAAACCTGATTCTACATTGTTTACTGGCTCTAATTGCAAACACAGGTCGTCATTCTTTATCGAGACATTAGACAAAATCACAATGGACAAAATGGCACATAGAAATTTCAGTTTTCATCATGATAAAACACATCACATCATAGAGAACAAAAAATAGCCTTTAAACCAAAATACGGAATAAATATTGTGCATTATTCTGCGTGGTCATACGCCATATATAAGTCAGCTCTCGGGCCCGGCACTAGTCGAGTAATGGAGAACCAGCTAAACCAATTTTGCAATAGAGAGTCTCATTGCACGCGGTTCAACCGCTATAAAAAAAGATGCTAAAACATACCTAAACGTCTCTTGCTCTTTATCGATGCTAACAGTAAGCCCAACGATATCCCCATTTGCTCTTTTCAAAGCGAGGGCAGAAATGATGTCACCCCACTTGCAAAGCAAATTTACATGTTGCAATTGAGGTAAATTGTGATAGAACTAAAAGTTGTGCATTTATCTCGCGAAATCCAATTGCTTTGAACTGCTTTTCAATGGTTATTTAGCCTATTTAGACCATTATATTTAAGTCGATCTTTCCGATTTTTCAAAAACTTTATCCAAATAGTTTTCAGCAAAATAAGAAAGTCAAAAGAGCTCACATTTTGACGTTCTACTTCCCGGCCAACTACGTAAAGGGAAATTTTATCAATTTGCCGCTCTGAAGTGTACCACTCTCGAATCATCGGTAAGATCCCATCAAGAGTGCACCTGGTGCTTGTTGGAAAGTGACTGGAGAATTTCGAAAGAGTTGAACCCAACAAGATCTGAACAATGTGCAGTAAGCGTCGTAACAAAAATGGTTCATCGATAGTTAAATAAAAACAAACCGGGTCAGTTAATGGATCAACCATGGCATTCCCGTCAGCCAACAAAGTAACTTTTTGCAATCCAATCGCATATTTATTGGCGAAAAAGCCACTCGGAACCGGAAAACTTTTGTTGTCGCCATACGCCTTAATCAGTCTAATTTTGATTCGTTTAATACAAAGTTACGAAAATTGCTAGCCGGCGTGTTGGTCTTATACTGCCGAAAATATCCATGAATCTTTCCGGTGAAAGCGTCGTTTCCCAGACCCCACAATGCAATCCTTCACATTCAAACTTGCAATTTGCAAACATGTCCCAATTCACGTCATTCTAGAAGGGAAATTTTAAGCGCTATAAAGTTATTCGTGAAAACTAACCAAGGCGAGGTTGTTGCAGCTTATACGATCTTTCAAATACTCTAAATGCTCAATTAAGTTGACTGGATCGATCGTTTCCCTATAGTCAAACTCGTCATCGTCATAAGTTCTTTCCCCATCGCTAGGCCGTCTATAGAGGCCAAACTAAAAGCTCTGTTCTTGTAACTAACACAACAAAATCTTACCTTGTTTCCCTCAAAATAAAGCTGATCGATATGAACAGGAGGAAGTCTTGCTCTGCGCAGCTCGACCCTTTCATAGCAATTCTTCGAGAGTTGTCGAACAGTGCTAAAGCAAAGATTAAAGTTAGAAGAGGAAGGCTGTTAACCTTTCGATGATCCCTCCAGGAAGGTACTCCATCACCGCGTCGAAGACGACATCGGGAAGTGCTTCAAGGAAGTTGACAGAAGAGGTTGGAATTCGCTAAAATAAAACTTACGTACGAAACATCCACTCAAAAGCAGTCACAAACCACAACATTTAAAAACAAATATAGCAAAACGTCTTACATTCTGTTGCTCCTTCTCCAAGCTTTCCATGATCAGCTCCTCGCTGGCTTCAGCCAATTCGAAAGCTCTCGGGTTCGTGTCGGCTGCTACGAGCAGGGCATTTCGGTCGGAGAGGAGCCCGATGGCCTTATCTTTTCTCTTCTCTGTACCCTCTTGTAAAAGCTCCAGCGATTGATGGTTGAGTTCGACTAGGACAGCCTCGAATTGAGATGGCCCTTGATCCTTTAGCATCGATTGGCCCTCCATCGTTGGATCTAAATAAAGAAAAAAAGCCGAGCCTTGAGTTAGGAAAATAGAGAAAATAGATCATATTTCTCGTTGCAAAAATGCTACTTGTCGGCTATGCATGCATGCATGCATCATCTCGGATAAGTTGGGGGCCGGTGGGCCAAGCTCTCTGCACTTAGGCAGGTCCCGGAGGGGATCAGTGCTGCAAGCTCTCTAGGATTTGTTCTAACTCTCTAGGGGTGTGGATTAGAGTGTGCTCCTAGCGAGTGATGCGTTTTTTCAAATGCACACTTGCAAAATGACCCTAGGTTTGGCGCAAAAAGCTGGCCTGTTGCAACAAAAATGGCTCGAAAAAAGTCAAGCACCGACTTAAAAACGATTCCTTTGAAAGGTATTCAGCCGTTTAAGGGATTTGGCGGGAAATTCTCTTCAAATGAAAGGATATTCAAACCCAGAAAACAGCCGATACTAGAAAACTGGATTTAAATCCTTTCCCGCTTTTCTCTCATTCCACCCAAAAGCATATCGGGAGCTTTTTTGGGTTTCCAACTTGGACATTTTGTGACGTGGACGAAGTTAGGAAAATTGTTGTTTACACCGAATCTTAATATCATTTTCACTAAGTTTGTATAGCCTTGCCGTGTCTTGCGTGCTTATTATTCTCTAATAACAAAAAAAATCGACAAGATCAAAGTTGGAAACATTGACAAAGCAATAAAAAAGCAATATCACGGAATAAAAATGACTCGAAATATTAAAAAGGTTATAAAATACCTCGAGAAAATGACTTTGCACAAAAATACCTGCGAAAAAAATTGAGGAAGCTTGGCATGTTTTAAAATCTTGTCATCGTCACTAATCGATTCAACTGGGCTGCGTATCGGGCGGCAAACTTCTAAAAATGAGCGGATAGCCTTATTTAACAAAACTTGTTGAGCATTCTGACAATCTCATAGCATTAATTCTGCAATCACTTTATCAACCCACCTCTTTCCAATCGATCCAACTCTTGTGGCCATTCTTGTTTCGCAGTCATCGATTCAGTCGCTTTCGATTCGGCATATTGGCAAGATATCCAAAGTCATCACGCTAAAAATACAGTTAGCTGAAGAATTTTCAAATTACTAACCCGATCACTATGAACGTTTTGTGGATCACTATCGAATCCCTTTTCGATTAGTCACGCAATAATATTGTCATCGTGAAGATCAATCGTCTTCTCAACAGCCCCTTGCACAAATCTGACCTGGAAAAGAATCAGATAAAAAGAGATTAAATAGATTAAATAATTTACAAAAAGGCTAACCCCACCTGATTCTGAAGAGTCGTCAATCGAATTTCGTGTCGTTTCGTCTCCCGTTGTATCCTTTCCTTATAGAAGCGTTCCCTTTCAACAAAATGATCGCGAAAAATCTCATCAGTGCTCAGATAATGATACAGTTTTTGTGATGGATTGAAAAGGACCTAAAGAAATAAAAATAGTACTTCCAACCCTTTTGAGCAGTTTATGAGTGTCCAATAACTAATAATAAGATGTTACCATTTTTCTGAAGTAAGATTATATTATACCTTGAAATGCCTACCATCTTCTCGAGTTCTTTCCCTACAATCCGACGACGAACATTGTCAATGATAGCATTTGGTCGATATGAGAGGACACTCGTTGACCAGCTAAACACACCAAGAGAATCATAAAAACCCATTAAATTTACCCTGTAGCTAGTCCATCGCATCCATTTAGAAGAACTGTCTGAATCAAAGGGCACAACCCAAGCACATAGGAACTTTACAGGAAAACTATAAAAATACCATTTCGGCTCTGCTTTTTGATTCTCTTCTTCCGTCAGCGTTCAACTCAGCTCATCCGCGACGGGGAAGAGTTTGTCACTCATTGGACTAAACTTAAAATATTAACCATACTACGAAACCGTACATGATCTACCTGATATTTCGCAGACGCTGCATCATCTCCACCTTCAGCTCGAGTTCCGAATTGTCCCACCGGAGGCAGCCAAGGCCCATTAGTCTCTTCTCATATAAATTCTATGAATAACCTTGACTGTCACCAAATATTGATAAAGTTCATCGTCGATGAATCCGGAAGAAGCGATACGCTGTCTCAACTCTTCTGACGGCGGATTTCGAAAACATTTGTCTCCTGAAACAACATTCACTCGAATCGTTCTCATCGATGGAGACCTTTGCTTAATGTCGGCCGCATTTACCAAAATCTTGTCAAAAAACTGAATAAATTTCGAAAGATGGCCGAAAGATGCAACGCCAATCCGGTTTTCGCTTTTGCTTTGTTGCATTCTTTGGCACTAAAATTTTTTTTTTAGAAAACAGAAAAAAACAATAACCATAAACTAATTCTTTTGCATCGATTGGCCCTCCAACGTTGGATCTAAATAAAGAAATACAGCCGAGCCTTGAGTTAGGAAAATAGAGAAAATCGATCATATTTCTTGTTGCAAAAATGCTACTTGTCGGCTATGCATCCATACATGCATCATCTTGGATAAGTTGGGGGCCGGTGCGCCAAGCTCTCTGCACTTAGGCAGGTCCGTATCAGATAAATAAGATTACTCGTAGTTACTCGACTTAAAACCTCGATTAACATTTTGTACGACGGCGTCGGGCCATGCTGTCCTACACTTCCCAGATGCTGTCCCAGACAGCTTCTACAACTTGTGACATGACGTGCTCAACGTGTTGTCCACCCTGAAATTATTGATTGATAGGTGATTGATAATTCCACCATTCATACGCCCAATTATTTTAAAACCAACAAACACAACTTACTTTTGTAGTGTTCACACTATTAACAAAGGAGATTTGCTTAGAGTTCTTGTCGAAAGAAGGCGCAAAATCGACTTCCCATCGTCTAAAATCAAGAAACTAAAAGAAAACATTTATCGCTACTGATCAGGATGTTGTCGAAATGTGGTGATGCCTTCAGGGAGATGCATATGCAAACACTTGGAGAATGAATCCAACTAAAGGTATGCATTGAAATTTCGTCTTTTAAATAAACCGGTTGTCCCATATTCGTTAAACAAGTCTATCAACGAAGAGTTTTGTGATTGTTTTCTCAAAGTAAAATCGGAAAATCGTCATTTCGAAATTATTCAAATGCTGGTTGATGGTGCATTGCTTTAAACTAAAATTAAAATTTCATGTCAAAAAAGTTTCAAGAGCAAAAACAAACTTTTTTGCGACGGCTGACTTGTGTTTGGCTCAGGCTCAGGCTGCGTATCGAAATCGATCTCATAAACGGCCTTTTAATAGGACCAGCTTTTACGTCTTGCTAAAACTTTTAAAATCATGATGAAGCTTTTTTCAAATGTTTACTTATTCTTCACCATCACCGAATTTCTTGTTCACCGCTACCCGAGTTCGAGATTTTATCTAGAAACATCATGTTAAATGAAATTATTTTAACTAAACTTCACCGAATGCAAAATCTTCTCGAATGAGCTTTTCGAGCGAACACGAATGCTCAATTTCCATGAATTGCGAAAAGAAGCGAGCGTAGTTTCTAAAATTCAATTTGAAGTGGGACTAAAAATACAGCTAACCGCTTCATTGAGCTGTTTTAGAAGATCCGGCAACGTTTCGGGCCTCTCAGCTAGCGAGTGATCGGAGACAGGCTAAACTTAACATTATCCAATCACCATTAACGTTGTTATCACAAAGCTTTCTAACCAAGACTGGTGATGACTCTTTGTTTATCGAATACACAACTTGGCCATCGAGTTTCTCAATGTCGGCTTCAAGAGACGCGGATGCTTTTCTAAAAAGAAATTGTTGAATTTTTATCTATAACCCAATTTTAGAAGTGGGATATAAAATTGTCAACGCTTAAAGATCAATAAGAAAAAAGCACAAACTTATTCTCAAGATCGATAAAATAGCCGAAA
Organism: Mesorhabditis belari; assembly: GCA_958450365.1. Lineage (NCBI taxonomy): Eukaryota > Metazoa > Nematoda > Chromadorea > Rhabditida > Rhabditidae > Mesorhabditis > Mesorhabditis belari. The sequence goes on along the minus strand of CAUEEP010000752.1, from coordinate 201,534 downwards.
TTTGCATACGAAAAATTTGCCAAATTTGCATATTCCTTGCTTCATTTCTTGCCAAAGCAAAGCATTTCATTCATTCATATCTTGAAGTAGGCTAATTTCCGCCATTTTATTTGCGCAACAGGGTCATTTGAGCAACTGAGTCGTTTGCGCAACTCGCCATAACTTTCTTCTAAGTGTACCAATCTTTACAATTTTAATTTCATAGAAGAAAGTTATGGCGAGTTGCGCAAACGCCTCAGTTGCTCAAATGACCCTGTTGCGGGAATTAGCCTACCCCGATATTTTTTTTCAGGATGATTTGCTCGCTACTCCACAAATTTTGGCTTAGGTTGAGAGAATGGTATCGAGGTTTGTTCCCTCTTTCTTTGGTTTAACTTTATGGTTTATTATTTCTTTGGGGTTTCTTTGATTTTAAGTTCTATGAATTGTTTTTCAGAGCCCTCTGCAGAAACGGTCTCTTCGGATCGGTTAGAAGCTGGATTGGACGCATTGGAGTTCGATAAAGCTGTAACTTTTTAATTAATAGCGAAATTCATGGCATTCTATTTGTCTAACGGTCTATTTGATTTCTGGCTCTCTCAATGGTTCATTTTATTGTTTTTAGGCTGTCCAAATACGCTGGAAACAATGGAGGGAAAAAGAAGACCCTTACAATTGGAAGAATTACGGTAGCTTCATTTGTTTTTGTTGGTTGAGACAGTTCTAAACTCATATAATGCTAGATATGTTAAAGTTTTGTGCTAAAAGTTCAAAAGTTGCTAAACAATAGTCATTTATTTGTTTTTTGCAGGTTTTACGACTGAACCCGAGATTGCAAATCAGTTATTCGAAGCGGGAACGATCGTTATCTATTCTGATGGCAGCCATTATCCACGTCTCGATCCGAGTCAACGGAAGAAGCTTGACGAAAGGAAGCAAGACATTCACACATCGCAAATCGGGAAAGATAAGAAGAAAACGAAACAGCTAGAGGAATTGAAGGAGCGAATAGATCGGGCTGGTAGGGCGGCAATCGGCATATATGTTGGAGAATCGCACCCGCTCGAATTGTAAGTGTCTTTTTGCTATGACTATAGTACCGAACTAGCAAAAAATTAGTTTTGGTCTTGGTATTATTGAACCGTATTGACTACTGTTTAAATTAGTCCATGAAAATTTGTAAATTTACTCAAATTTAGGAAATGTCAAATCGGTCAACTCGACGACTCGTTTAAAGCAGAATGTGTCGCTATGGGAGTGGCGCTCCATCGGCTCTACTGTTGGCCTGAATACAAGTAAGCACTATCCATTTTTATGATAATAATAATTCTCAGTAATTTTGCGTGAAAAGGAAATATATTGATCATTCAGGGGCGAAAAAGTGATGCTTCGGACAGACTGTTTGTGGGCAATTAAGCATTTCAACAATCAACCTATTACCTATCGCGATAAGAAAATTCATAAATTGGACGTTGAAGATCTGAGAAAGTTTGCTCTTGCATTTGTATTTCTCTATATTTTCTGTTTAGCTTGAACTACTTGAAGTATGTGGCGGGCAATTTTCCGAAAGGGGTCGTTATTCAATACGTAACGAGTCACACAAAAGACGAGGATCCGGGCCTTAAGAAGGTAATGCTTTAGATATGTTATTTATAGCTCAATTCCTATCTACTTTAATTGATCTTGTTAACTTCAGGCCGATCAATTGGCGACAGATGCCAATAAACGCCCCGAAGACAAATCACGACCTAAGTCTGACCCCAAGGAGATGGTGACATGGGACCCATCGATTCATCAACATATTATAGAAGGTAGTAAGTGTTTTCGATTTACTTTGAAGAAATCATCATTGTATCTATTAAAAACAATTTCTATTTTTAGCAGGGAAAAATGCCCAGAAGAATTGGGACCATTGCAAGAACGAGACTCCTATGAAGAAGAGCAGACTCCTACTCGAGCGTTCCTTTACTAAAGGCAAATCGAGGATCGAAGTGCTTTTAAATGAACCTGAAAACCGATGGATTCAAGCCCTTGATATTGTTTACTCGCCTAAATAAGTTCTTCTTTACAAACTCGCAATCACATGGCATGCTGTTGTGTTATGCTTTAGCTGTGGCAGAAAATAAAATGCTTTTGATAATTATTTTGTGAGGAACGGGATCTCTATTCAGTGTGGTGCATGAAATGAATAAAAATTTTCACCATTGCATTTCAGAAAAAAACATTCTCTTAACGGCACTATAAAACATGTAAACTTTAAGTCTTATGCTACTACGGGTTGAGGTCTCAAACTTTGTACGACCCAAACCTTTATTCGAGCTCAATGAATCAGGTCTGTTTAATCGTTTTGTCTTTTAAATTCTTTTAAAGGTTCCGAGTTTTATTCAACTTCAAGAAGTCTTCGTTACTTATCTTTTCATCAAGAATTAGTTTATGGTTATTGTTTTTTTCTGTTTTCTAAAAAAAAACTTTTAGTGCCAAAGAATGCAACAAAGCAAAAGCGAAAACCGGATTGGCGTTGCATCTTTCGGCCCAATACAAGAAGTACAATCCACGAGAATATGTACTCGCTCCCCCCAATATGTACGTGGCAACAAAGGAGATTTGCCAGAAGGTCAGCCGATTGGTTTCAGAATACGTTTGATCTACGCAGAAAGGAGCATGAAGATTTAGACGATTTAAGAACTTTGTGAGTTTTGTAATACGTATCCTTAATTTACTAATTTTAGTGTGAATGTGAGTTTTGTATCAGCTAAAGCTTTGGCAATGGCGGGATCAGAGGTAACTTGCTTTTTAAAAAGCCGAGCTACTTTCAAATGTTTAAGTGGTTGGCCGAGAGCTTTATGGGGTGTTGTCGGTACGAGGGCGTCTGATCAATGTAAAGGACGACACTGAAGAAAAGGTGGGACTTCAAGTATACATGCATCGAAATTTATTCAGTTTTTTGACAAGATTTTGGTAAATGCGGCCGACATTAAGCAAAGGTCTCCATCGATGAGAACGATTCGAGTGAATGTTGTTTCAGGAGACAAATGTTTTCGAAATCCGCCGTCAGAAGAGTTGAGACAGCGTATCGCTTCTTCCGGATTCATCGACGATGAACTTTATCAATATTTGGTGACAGTCAAGGTTATTCATAGAATTTATATGAGAAGAGACTAATGGGCCTTGGCTGCCTCCGGTGGGACAATTCGGAACTCGAGCTGAAGGTGGAGATGATGCAGCGTCTGCGAAATATCAGGTAGATCATGTACGGTTTCGTAGTATGGTTAATATTTTAAGTTTAGTCCAATGAGTGACAAACTCTTCCCCGTCGCGGATGAGCTGAGTTGAACGCTGACGGAAGAAGAGAATCAAAAAGCAGAGCCGAAATGGTATTTTTATAGTTTTCCTGTAAAGTTCCTATGTGCTTGGGTTGTGCCCTTTGATTCAGACAGTTCTTCTAAATGGATGCGATGGACTAGCTACAGGGTAAATTTAATGGGTTTTTATGATTCTCTTGGTGTGTTTAGCTGGTCAACGAGTGTCCTCTCATATCGACCAAATGCTATCATTGACAATGTTCGTCGTCGGATTGTAGGGAAAGAACTCGAGAAGATGGTAGGCATTTCAAGGTATAATATAATCTTACTTCAGAAAAATGGTAACATCTTATTATTAGTTATTGGACACTCATAAACTGCTCAAAAGGGTTGGAAGTACTATTTTTATTTCTTTAGGTCCTTTTCAATCCATCACAAAAACTGTATCATTATCTGAGCACTGATGAGATTTTTCGCGATCATTTTGTTGAAAGGGAACGCTTCTATAAGGAAAGGATACAACGGGAGACGAAACGACACGAAATTCGATTGACGACTCTTCAGAATCAGGTGGGGTTAGCCTTTTTTGTAAATTATTTAATCTATTTAATCTCTTTTTATCTGATTCTTTTCCAGGTCAGATTTGTGCAAGGGGCTGTTGAGAAGACGATTGATCTTCACGATGACAATATTATTGCGTGACTAATCGAAAAGGGATTCGATAGTGATCCACAAAACGTTCATAGTGATCGGGTTAGTAATTTGAAAATTCTTCAGCTAACTGTATTTTTAGCGTGATGACTTTGGATATCTTGCCAATATGCCGAATCGAAAGCGACTGAATCGATGACTGCGAAACAAGAATGGCCACAAGAGTTGGATCGATTGGAAAGAGGTGGGTTGATAAAGTGATTGCAGAATTAATGCTATGAGATTGTCAGAATGCTCAACAAGTTTTGTTAAATAAGGCTATCCGCTCATTTTTAGAAGTTTGCCGCCCGATACGCAGCCCAGTTGAATCGATTAGTGACGATGACAAGATTTTAAAACATGCCAAGCTTCCTCAATTTTTTTCGCAGGTATTTTTGTGCAAAGTCATTTTCTCGAGGTATTTTATAACCTTTTTAATATTTCGAGTCATTTTTATTCCGTGATATTGCTTTTTTATTGCTTTGTCAATGTTTCCAACTTTGATCTTGTCGATTTTTTTTTGTTATTAGAGAATAATAAGCACGCAAGACACTTTCATTTGAAGAGAATTTCCGGCCAAATCCCTTAAACGGCTGAATACCTTTCAAAGGAATCGTATTTAAGTCGGTGCTTGACTTTTTTCGAGCCATTTTTGTTGCAACAGGCCAGCTTTTTGCGCCAAACCTAGGGTCATTTTGCAAGTGTGCATTTGAAAAAACGCATCACTCGCGAGGAGCACACTCTAATCCACACCCCTAGAGAGTTAGAACAAATCCTAGAGAGCTTGCAGCACTGATCCCCTCCGGGACCTGCCTAAGTGCAGAGAGCTTGGCGCACCGGCCCCCAACTTATCCGAGATGATGCATGTATGGATGCATAGCCGACAAGTAGCATTTTTGAAACAAGAAATATGATCGATTTTCTCTATTTTCCTAACTCAAGGCTCGGCTGTATTTCTTTATTTAGATCCAACGATGGAGGGCCAATCGATGCCAAAGGATCAAGGATCATCTCAATTCGAGGCTGTTCTAGTCGAACTCAACCATCAATCGCTGGAGCTTTTACAAGAGGGCACAGAGAAGGGAAAAGATAAGGCCATCGGGCTCCTCTCCGACCGAAATGCCCTGCTCGTAGCAGCCGACACGAACCCGAGAGCTTTCGAATTGGCTGAAGCCAGCGAGGAGCTGATCATGGAAAGCTTGGAGAAGGAGCAACAGAATGTAAGACGTTTTGCTATATTTGTTTTTAAATGTTGTGGTTTGTGACTGCTTTTGAGTGGATGTTTCGTACGTAAGTTTTATTTTAGCGAATTCCAACCTCTTCTGTCAACTTCCTTGAAGCACTTCCCGATGTCGTCTTCGACGCGGTGATGGAGTACCTTCCTGGAGGGATCATCGAAAGGTTAACAGCCTTCCTCTTCTAACTTTAATCTTTGCTTTAGCACTGTTCGACAACTCTCGAAGAATTGCTATGAAAGGGTCGAGCTGCGCAGAGCAAGACTTCCTCCTGTTCATATCGATCAGCTTTATTTTGAGGGAAACAAGGTAAGATTTTGTTGTGTTAGTTACAAGAACAGAGCTTTTAGTTTGGCCTCTATAGACGGCCTAGCGATGGGGAAAGAACTTATGACGATGACGAGTTTGACTATAGGGAAACGATCGATCCAGTCAACTTAATTGAGCATTTAGAGTATTTGAAAGATCGTATAAGCTGCAACAACCTCGCCTTGGTTAGTTTTCACGAATAACTTTATAGCGCTTAAAATTTCCCTTCTAGAATGACGTGAATTGGGACATGTTTGCAAATTGCAAGTTTGAATGTGAAGGATTGCATTGTGGGGTCTGGGAAACGACGCTTTCACCGGAAAGATTCATGGATATTTTCGGCAGTATAAGACCAACACGCCGGCTAGCAATTTTCGTAACTTTGTATTAAACGAATCAAAATTAGACTGATTAAGGCGTATGGCGACAACAAAAGTTTTCCGGTTCCGAGTGGCTTTTTCGCCAATAAATATGCGATTGGATTGCAAAAAGTTACTTTGTTGGCTGACGGGAATGCCATGGTTGATCCATTAACTGACCCGGTTTGTTTTTATTTAACTATCGATGAACCATTTTTGTTACGACGCTTACTGCACATTGTTCAGATCTTGTTGGGTTCAACTCTTTCGAAATTCTCCAGTCACTTTCCAACAAGCACCAGGTGCACTCTTGATGGGATCTTACCGATGATTCGAGAGTGGTACACTTCAGAGCGGCAAATTGATAAAATTTCCCTTTACGTAGTTGGCCGGGAAGTAGAACGTCAAAATGTGAGCTCTTTTGACTTTCTTATTTTGCTGAAAACTATTTGGATAAAGTTTTTGAAAAATCGGAAAGATCGACTTAAATATAATGGTCTAAATAGGCTAAATAACCATTGAAAAGCAGTTCAAAGCAATTGGATTTCGCGAGATAAATGCACAACTTTTAGTTCTATCACAATTTACCTCAATTGCAACATGTAAATTTGCTTTGCAAGTGGGGTGACATCATTTCTGCCCTCGCTTTGAAAAGAGCAAATGGGGATATCGTTGGGCTTACTGTTAGCATCGATAAAGAGCAAGAGACGTTTAGGTATGTTTTAGCATCTTTTTTTATAGCGGTTGAACCGCGTGCAATGAGACTCTCTATTGCAAAATTGGTTTAGCTGGTTCTCCATTACTCGACTAGTGCCGGGCCCGAGAGCTGACTTATATATGGCGTATGACCACGCAGAATAATGCACAATATTTATTCCGTATTTTGGTTTAAAGGCTATTTTTTGTTCTCTATGATGTGATGTGTTTTATCATGATGAAAACTGAAATTTCTATGTGCCATTTTGTCCATTGTGATTTTGTCTAATGTCTCGATAAAGAATGACGACCTGTGTTTGCAATTAGAGCCAGTAAACAATGTAGAATCAGGTTTTCGATTCCAAAGCCTCTACCCGGTTTTTAGGTCTGGCGAGGCATCCGCGTGTGTTTTTCTGCTATACCTTTGTGTCAAAGTTGAGCAATGATTGAATTGAACTATAGGATCAAATTGAAAGCTGAAAGTCGAAATCTATCCAAACTTGCTTACAATATTATTCATGCTATACATCGATTCTCGCGATTCCGTCATTTTCCCATTTAGAACCACACCTAGAGGTCTGGAACAATAGAATCGATCTATAGAATTGATCCGGAAATCGAGAACCGATAGAGAAGATTGAAGCGAAAAAAGGAAAAATGAATAAAAATGAATAAAAATCGATAAAAGTGGTTAAAAACTAGCTAAAAACGATATCAATCGTTAAAAGTGATCAAAAAATGGATGATAATGGATGAAAATAGTCAAAAAATGGATAACAATTGATGAAAATGGCTACAAAATGGGTAAGAATCGTCAAGAAATGTTGAAAAATGTTCAAGAAGATAGATAATTTTCAATAAAAATCAATAAAAATCACTCAAAAACGTGAAAAATGGTGAAGAAATGGAGAAAAATGGCCAAAAATAGCTGAAAATCGATAATAATTGTCAAAAATGATTAAAAAACAGATAAAAATCAATAAAATCAATAAAAATCAATAAAATCGATAAGAATGGTCAACAGATGCATAAAAATCCATCAAAATGGTCAAAACATCGATAAAAATTTCCTATGATTTCCTATGATTTTCTATTATTTTCTATCCTTTCCTATAATTTTCTATCCTTTCCTATCATTTTCTATTATTTTCTATCATTTCTTATCATTTTCTATCATATCCTATCATTTTGAGATCTGAAAGATATTTTGATGTTTCATTCTTATTCAACCTTTGTATCTTAATCCTGTAAAAATTGTTTGCAAACCATTTACCGAAAGTGCACAATCATTTGTCAGACATTACACTCGTTTCCTTCTCTAAAGTGTTTCGTTTCTTTTTTATCGTTTCCTCTAAAGTGATGTCCGTTCTCACTGTCGATCCGACACATCTGAAAGTGTTCACCCATCAAAGAAACGATCGACTTTTTGAGAGAAAAGAAAAAAACATTGACAGCTCGTTTTGGTGGTTCATTTTTCGTAAACATTCGTAAACAATGTGCCTAAAAATTCAACACATAATCATTGCGTTATCATTGTCACACTGGTTTAAGATTGTTTTAGACAATGTGCTCGGCTAAAAATGGTGATCGCTTGAATTTAATTGTTAATTTATTGTTCATTAGTATCAAATAGGGATTTTAAAATAAAAGTTTACTCTTCAAAGTTTCATTTTGTCTACCTACAAAGCTTTTTATCTGCACCTAAAATTATGAGAAAAGTTTTAGCTGAATCTCTTTCAGTGTAAAGTTTGAAAACAAATTTATAATGCCTCTTGAATGTAGAGTAGGTAAAATTTTGTTAGGTTTTTGTGCTTTTTATCTAACGCCATTCCACCCATCGCTATTCCCATATAACGGGATCGTTCCTTGTCATCAGAATATTGTTGAGCTAGCATTCCCATGCCTGAAAGCTCGTATTTTTTTGAGTCTTTTGATTTGAGAAACTAAATACAGCTGTCATTGCCTCATTGGCAGACTGTTTTCATTATTAGGAGTCTTCTGTGTCATCCTAGCTTTACTTTCAACAACATATTAACTTGTATCTGATTCACCATATTGCTTAGGTTTCTTGGAAATGTTACCAGCAGGCCGCACAGGCCGCACAGGCCGAGCCAATCCCTTGAACGGCCCTCGCAGCGAAAAGAATCCCATAACTTTGTCCGAAAGCAAACAAAATTGTAGACAAAATCATCACGACAAACCCAAAGAATAATGGAATCGAGTAACCAATTCTAAAAGAATTCGAATGAATTTATATTATCATAACCCACCTTGTTGTTGCTGGTCCGATAAATGGTTGAGTGACGACTTGCACTAAACATTTTGCGCCCACTAAAAACCCAAGCCTCATGTTTTCACTCTCAATTTGTGCCTGTCTGGCTTGTGGCTGATCTGTCTAAAGAAAAGTTGGCTAAAAATCAATGAGAAATCAAACTTACAGGCACTAAAGTGGTGTTAGAACTGTCGATTTGTAGGAAAAAGCTCGGCAAGATTGGCTCTGTAAACTTGGCAAGATGGCTCATTTACACAGGTACAATCTGCATAAGATTTGGGTTTCAAATATTGTCACTCAAGAATGAAGTCTACCATTTTAGGTTGAAGATTATTCAAAGTTTAAAGTTCAAGTGGGTTCAGGGCTCAAGGCTCATAGCCAGATTAATTCTATGAAGTTTAATCTTCTAAAAATTGTCTAATGGTAAGTTTACTTCTCATTTTTTGTTTTTCATGGTTTAAAATGAAGATTTTCGGTCTAGATTATGAAGTTAGGGTAATGCAGGCTTTACCAAAGCGTTTCTAAACTAATCTAGTTGTTAGGCTGTCCAGAAAGTCTTTTCATTCCTTTTCGTACTTCCGTTTAAAACCAAAAAATTCACCAATTGAACTACGGTTGGTTTCATTAAAAAATCAATTATTTTTTTACAAAATGACATTAAAATGGGTTTAAAGTGTCTTATGTCTGGCTTTTTTTAGGAGCGAGAAGTCGGGTAGTCAAAAATGCGGCTCGATGATGGGGTTTAGACACGTTAGCTAAGGCAACCTATCTTGGTGTCAATAGATGAAAGATAGAGCATAAAAAGTTAGATAAATAGTGAAATTTTCAGAGAAATTCATTCAGCCGACTTCTTTGTAGAGGTTTTTATAGTTTTTGACAAAAAACACGTTTTTCATTGCTTGAAATTGAACCGAAATTGACTTAAAAAGATGAAAAATTGAACAATAAACACTTTTTATTTAGGCAAATCATAAGTTAATTGATGAATTTGTTATTTTTCAAAAGGAATTACGAAAAGGAATATTTTTTAAGTCAATCAAAAGAATTTTTAATGAACAAAGACCTTTTTAGGCTTAATAGGGGAACTGCTGAGATTTCGTCATTACATTCATCTTTCAAAAGTGCTTTGGTGAAAGCTTGGACGGTGTTTATTCACTGAATTACTACTTATAGCTAGTTCTCAATGATCAGCTTTTAAACTTTATAAATTGCTCTTTCATTTGATGTCTCAAAGCTGTCTAAGATCTCTTTCAACTGTCCAAAACTCGCCAACAGAAGTTAGCAATGAATAATCGAGCAACAGAGCAATGTAAACGATAGCTAATAGCAATTTCTTGCGAATTGACGTGCTGATTTCCATTTTAAAGTTAAAAACCAGTAATATTTCAAAAATAAAGGCTAGTCTGCCCTTATCAACTTATAATTTGAAAATCGATGAGAAAAGAACCAAAGAAAAGGACTTTTTGACCGGACTTCCGTATTTTCTTGACTTCAACAGACAGAGGCAAAAAAAAGTTTGATAAGAAACAATGAGGACAAATAAAATCTCACCCAGTTTTTATCAAACTGGATGAGTTCAGTAAAAAGAAATAAGCTTTTTAACTAAATGTTTTTGCCAAACGGGTTTGAAACTGAAAAATCTGTGAATTTTTAGTTTTATTTTGTATTCATACAACTTTTTTACTCAAATCTATTCATTTCATAAATCCCAAGCCATTTTTTTAATAGTTTGTGCAATTGGGAAGCTTCGTGTGTGCGTGCAACCAGTTGAGTCGCTCCACAGTGAGCTTGTAGGTCTGAAAAGGAGAGTGTTCAGATAAAAAGTCTGTAAAATGTGGAAATGTGTAGCTTTTGATAAAATAAATTCAAAAACTATCAATCGTCTATACCAGGGTTGTTAAAACCGTAAAATATTGGGTTGGTGAATTGAAAACTGCCGGCTATTGTCATATGTCACATTTTGAGCACTTTCTTCAAAAGAAACCCATTTTGGTGTCAATGGAAAAGTTGTAGAAAATCAAAAATTAAGCTTATATCCAAATTTTCAGAACGATTCAAAAACTGATTTTCAAGAAATGTCAAATTTACGAATTTTCACAAAACTTGCCTTTTAAGCGAAACTACTAAGTGTATCTTTTTGGAAATTTGGCTATAAGCCTAATTTTTGATTCTCTACAACTTTTCTATTAACACCAAAATGGGTTTCTTTTAAAGAAAGTGCTCAAACTGGGACATCTCCAGTCCTCCATTTTTGAGTCTCACACTTGTCTCACACACAAACCAAAATCCTACTACGAAAGAGGAATCCGCAAATTGCCTGTAAAATGGGCAGAAGGCGTCAATAATAATGGAAATTATTTGAAATGAATTGATGGTTTTATGTTCAATAAATCTTAGTTCAAAGCCCCGCAGTTTTCAATTCACCAACCCACTAATTAGCCAGTAAATCTTTTTCCAAAAAAACTTACCTGGAACCTTGACCTAAAGCAGTTATTGTCTTTCTGATCTTCACTCATAAAAGTTTTCCTAAGGACAGACCAGAGGTCCAGGCTCAGGCCCTGGCCCGAAAAAATTCTCTTTGAAACAATCCTGTTCAAGACTTGGGCCAAGCCAGAGCCTTTTTTGGCACTAAACCAGGAAACAGTTAGACAAGCCGGTCCTTTTATCGGTTGCGGAATACATGGTTAGCGCCAGGATTCGAACCCGTCACCTCTCACTTACAGGGCGAACGCTCTACCAACGAGCTACACTTATTCCATCGCCATTGGTAGGGCCTTATGTTTTACTAGAAAATTAGCGCATAACTTGATTCCCTTGCTCACCTGAAGATTCTCAGCATGTGTCACCTCGTTTCCGTTTTTTACCGATTCGAGAATGAATACCTAAAAGTAACCCTTGATGGTTTATTTTTTTGATTTTTAATTGATGAAATAGTGGATCCCAAAATGCTATTGATCGTGATTAAAGCTCACTGACTATCCATTTCTTTAAATTAAAAACAGTCAGAAAATTGTAGTTTGTAATAGAGCTGGTTTTCGGTCTAGCTTTTTTTCCGAATCGAATCGGTTAGGTCCAGACTGAAAGTGTAAAAACTTCGAATCTATAGATCTATCGAATCGACCGAAAATCCAAATTTTTCAAATCCAATCGAATTGGACTGATTCCATTCGAAAACCAGGTCTAGTTTTTAACACATTTCCGACAAAGTCATTTTTGACTGCCGTTTCGGACGAAACGTTTTACATCCTTTTAAATTTTACTGCCAACGCTTCTAGGTTATACATATTATCATTCTAAGCATTTCGTGCTATGTGTATGAATTCATGTGTTTTAATCTTAAATCTAGCGCACTTTATCTCAGGTCCTGAATAAAGTATCTATATACATAAGAGCCATCATTCTAAGCACTTTTCAACAAAACTCTTTTTCAAAAGTAGTGACTTTTTGGGCGACCAATTTTGTATGAAGTGAGCTTCTATTAGAGTATTTACAGTAAAACAGAAAATTTGTAACCGGAGGCATGGAGATGGAGAATCTGAATCGGTTCTTAGTTTTAAACCAATTTTAATTTCCGAGCCAATACGGTCATCACAAAACTCTAAAACTTGGGTAATTAAAGCAAATTGGAGAGAAAAAGGTGAAACCGAGGTTTTGTCTTTTCCTAGAGGCCGTGTACCAGAAGCCGTGCGATTACTAAACATGAAAATTTTTACGTTTTTGTTTTACCTTCTGGCACACGACCCTGGATTTTGGGTTGCACTTGGGCAATTAAACCGAATGAAATATCCAAAAATAAAGCAGTTTTCTTTAAAAATTAATAACGAATTCGAATTCCTCATTCTCGAAAACCCCTGATTGCAAATTTTCAACTTAATCGTCCTTAAAAAAGTGCAAAATTCACATACGGCTTACCGGTGAGCTATCTCGTCGCGATGTGTTAAAAGGCATTTTTAGGAATCAATTCAAAAACTTTTAAAAGATAAACTTGACAAACCTCTGGACAAAACTTTCGGTTGAACGCCTGAATGGCGAGTGCGGTGGTGACTTTGCTGGTGGCTGAGGTGCTGTACGGATCTCCAACAACAATGTATCCATGACCGTACCTGAAAATATTAGGTACATGCATAAGAAATGCGGTTTTCAACATTTTCATAAATTTCAAATAGTTTATAGCATTCATCGAACCTGATATCGATGAATGCTATAAACTATTTGAAAGTTGTAAATCTCCTCTACAAAATACGCTAAAACGTGTTTCAATTGATCGAAGCATTGAAGAAATTTCGAGGGCGAAATGCGAGTGATCAAAAAAGATATGAAAATGTTGAAATCCGCATTTCTTATGCACCTAATAAAAAATTGAACTGAAGCCGAATATTTGTAATATGTTTCTCGACAAGAATATCAAGAAATTGTTAGAAGCAAATTCTTTCATTACTTTTGAATATCCCAACTTACTCGTAAAGCTTCTGTTGCACTTCTTTCAAGAGAGTGGCATTCTGAAGGAAAAATTTGAAAATTTAACTTTCAACCTAGGCAAACCTTTACTTTATCCGATAGAACAACTTCTTTTTGTTGAGCTGCTGTGAGATTACTCTTCCAAAGTCCCACATTCTCCTTGAATTCATCGTAGAGTGATTTCCATGAAAAATAGCCCGAAATATCGTACTTTTGCCATGGCGAATTTTCGTGATGAGCTGAAAACACTTGTCTCTTCAATTATTTTTCAACTTACCAATAATATTTTGTGGTTCCACGTGCCATTTCGTTCGCAAATAGCTGATTAATTGGTGCAGAGCTTTTACCTGAATTTTAGTGATTCACCTATTTTGAGTTTTTTAAAGGAGAGGCCCAAATTTAAGACCGATTCTCACTAAAACTATCGACAGACAGAATTGAAATGTTTTCTTGGACCTATGCTTATTATATATCATTTGAAAGCTGCAAATCACTTCTCGAAGATAAGTCTAAAAGTTTAGACCAATTAAACTCGAGTTTCAATTAGTAGACTCAATAAAATGAATACCGTCAATCGTTTTTGAACTGAAGACGAAGATTTCTAATGTGTTTATCGACAAGAAGGTCAAGAAATTGTTAGAAGTTGTTAGAATGAAGTTGTTGAAGTTAGAACTGTCAGTAAACTCTTTCCTTACTTCGCCAATCGTTTAACCCCGAAAACTCTCGAAAATTTACAGTTGAATATCTTCTTTTTTGTAAGTAAGCAAATGAGTTTTTCTGCTTTCCGGGTGCCACTATGCTCAAATTTTTCTAATCAACTTTTACCTTAATTTAGGCCAGATTTCCGCCACATCCCTCCAAGCAAAACTAGCTATACTCAAGGTCATCTTTTAATGCTTGATAAATTATTGATAAACCGATTTCCTTCAATCATTTCGACAGAAAACCATCAAAAATTATTACTCACCTATCTGTCGACAACTTTAGTGAGAATCCGCCCTGATTCGGACCCTCCTTTGAGCTGTATCCGGTTATGGTATTTTCCCTAATAGTAGTGCATCTCGCTGAACCGAGTTGATGACTATTTTACATTTCCAAGTTTTCCCAGAAGCTCAACACTCTAACCCCCACAAGATCTCGTCGGCAGCTACATTTTCAAATCCCACATCGATAGGTTTTGATATATTTGATTAGATTTTTATTTTAATCTTCAATCTTTATGGACAAAAGCCTCTTCGTGCCAGACGCTTTTATTTACGGATCTTTTAATGGCCCTAATTTTTCTTATAGCCGGTCTATCTGGCTAAAAATTGGAATATAAGTGTAAAAATGTTATAAAAATGAAGTTATAACAAACTTTAAGTAAATCGACACATTTTCGGCTTAATCTGTCTTCATATGAGATGCAACACATAGCGTATTCTCTCTAATAGTAGTGCACCTCGCTGAGCCGAGTTGATGACTATTTTACAGTTTCCAAGTTTTCCCAGAAGCTCAACACTCTAATCCCCCACAAGAACTCATCATCAGCCACATTTTCCAACCCCACATCGATAGGTTTTCATAAGCGGTTTTCGAGATTTTAAGCAATTTAAGGTTCACTACTATTAGCAGAAATCCGGTAATCTTTGAATTGTGAACTGTTTCCAAATCATGATATGTAAATTGATCTTTTTTTAGGTAACTAATTGCCCGTCATTATCAACGTTTTTATTTTCAGTGTTGCCTTAGGTTTTGTGCATTAGTTTTATTAACTAACCTGAACGTCCGGATAGGGCTCTCCTCCAGTGTTAACTGTCTCAATGCCGACCGAGCGAGTGTTCGTGTCATCGACGGTGCATCTAAAAGTTCTATTGGGAAAGCTGAACGTTACGAATACTTGTTCATTCTTAGCTAGAGTTCTTTTCCTGTTTAAACGAAAAGAAACGAAAAAGATGAATTATCTATTCAAGAAAAAACGTTCATTAATCAAATTTTGTCAGATAAAGTGCAACAAGTTTTTACAACTCACCCATCTCCGCGCCAAATTCCAGCTCCCGCATGGTAGGCTCGTCTGTAATCGTCCACGAGACGATAAATTTTTCCATCTCTGTCAACTAAATTAATAGATTAATGACTTCTGTAAGTCATAACTGAGAATCTGTAATCCAGGCTTACAATCGGGATCTTAAGACCAGGTTTTTGTGGGCCTGATCTGCAATCAGTCACATCAGTCCACAGCAAAGGCAAATCTGATCTGGCCCGGAAAATATTTACTGTCCTTGGCACAATCCTAGTATTCTCTAATAGCCTGCTTACCAATATATTGCACAGAAAGCCCTGCGTTTTTCAATGAGAGAATTGTGTCAGGAAGAGTCGGATCAACGGTGTGATGAACGACAATAATCGTCTTGTCACGGGTATTTCTAAATCTTAAAAATGAAGTTAAGATTCTTTTAAAACTTGACAGCCGAGTGATCATCCCAGAACGAGGCCTTGTAGTCGACAATGGTGAATGGAGCTTTGAACTCGTCCTGAATAATGCAAATGCAAGTGAGATTTTAGTTTCAATTAGATTTTCTTTGATTTGTATTAAACTTATAGTAAACTATATCATGCTTAGATAAAAATCCAATTCAAAAACTTTTAAACCACCTTTGTATCACAGAATCCCATATCAGAGCAAGAGGTCGATGGGGTCATTCCACTCGCTGCACTATTCACATCCATGTAGAGTTTGCGGAAGTTGTAGCTAGATTGAAGCATAAATTTACCGTTTAATTAATTCAATTTTTAGCAAAACTTGTTGCTCTTTTCTTTTTGGAATCTTTTCCGGCACCTGATCAAGTTATTGAGAAACGGTTGATCCGAAGTGGGAAACGTTCTGATTGAGGAAATCGCTTTCGCTTTCACGTCAGCGTAGGCTTGACCTGAAACAAAAAACTATGGTGACATACGAACAGATGCAAAATGCAAAATGAAGCTATTTTTATTGTATTGCCCTTTTGGACCATGACACAGATGGTTATTTTAGCTATTTTATACTTAGCGACTTTTAATAAGTAAGCACCACATAAACCTTATCGAAGTATTGATAAGTTTTTTGAGGTACTCACCTATGAGAAATTGCTATGTGTGAGATAGCAATTAAAAGCTGACATTCTTGGCTTTCCAATGAAACAATTTACATATTGATAGCTGTTCTATAAACAGAGTTCTGAATGGTCAAACATAAGCTTGCCATTTTTATTAATAATATCGATAAGCAGGTCTAGTGAACGCTATAATAGATGAGTGAGATCGGTTTTTGTCCAAACCTTTAAACGATAAGACATATTGAGCCATTTTGTGACAAAGATCACAATCGTCAGCAATTGTAAGCTATGAGTTTAATATTGAAAATTTCATTTCATTGAAGAACAAACCTGGATAGTTACCACTAAAATCAACCATGACAAACGAGTCATACTTGGCAATGATTTGCCAGGTAATATTGCAATTGCAAGGCTTTTTTGAAAGAGCGAAAATGAATGTGCTCTTCTGAGAATTGAATAAAATTCGAGATAACCGCCGAAATTCTTTCAAATTTCACGTGTTGCCGACGCTTTTCTGATAAGATTTTCTCCATTTTTGCCTATTTTATATCCATTTTGTTATCGGCAAACTTCAAGACGCTTTCCAAGGGTTTTTTAAAAGTTGTCAACAAAATTAAAGCACAAGTGAGATTCAAATTGAATTAGCATTTAGTATTCTTGCAACAAAACACAAAGAATTCTTGCTGTTTATCAAAATTTGAAGATTTTAATTTAGCTTTTGGATCTTTACGGTTATCTGGGGGGAAGCAAGTCAGACACAGGCAACACGATGGCGTTTTTAGCTTTTACCCATATGCTCTAAATTTCATATGCTCTAAAAATGCATTTGAAATTTGACCCTCTTGTGCACTGAGGGAATTATGAGTTTGTAAGGACTACCGTGGCTCAGGCTCGGTGGTGGGTCAGGCAGTCAAAAAGTGACTCGGTGGTGCAGTGCACAAGTACAACAAGTACACCACAAGTACAACAAGTACACTACAAGTACAAAAAGTTGTAAGGAGAGATCAAAAATCTGAATCCTGTGAAATGTTGTATGCACTCCAGCTAAGAAATTCGCAAGAAAAATAAAAAGATTCTGAGCACTCACAAAAGAGGAATAAGCGCCTAAAGATTTGAGGGTCTGCGCTCTAAAATATGGGCAAATTACCGTAACCCAAAGGGTCAAATGGTTGCGAAATCGCTGAACTTTTCTCGTTTTTTCAAATTTACTTTGTGATAAAACCTTCAGTGAGCGATGCGACAAAGTTAAGTTTTTATTTCTGTAACAGATTGCTTTGTTTCAAGGAGGGATATTAATGACCGCCGGGTAATCATAAAGGATTTTTGAAGATTAAAAAAAAAACCAGCTGTTTTATATTTTAATATTGCTAATTTTATTATAAAAAAAATAAAAATCATCTTATGAGCGAAACATTTAATAAAATAAAACAATATAACTGCACTCATTCATTATTATTAAATTCAATTCTGAAAAACGAGAAAAGTTCAGCGATTTCGCAGCCATTTGACCCTTTGGGTTACGGTAATTTGCCCACATTTTAGCGCGCAGACCCTCAAATCTTCCGGCGCTTATTCCTCTTTTGTGAGTGCTCAGAATTTTTTTATTTTTTGCGAACTTCTTAGCTGGAGTGCATACAACTACAGCATCCAGATTTTTAATCTGTCGTTATCAAATTTTTATTCAAGAACGTACCTGTAGTGCGGTGGAGGGGGGGGGGGGAGACGAGTTTTTGACCATTTTGCAGCTCATTTTTAAGCACCTTAAACTTGTTAGATCAGGAAGTTTTAATAAGATTTAGATAGCTCAGAACGTCAGCTTTCAGAAACTATTTGTTTTATCAAAGGTTATTAACAAAAACCTATCTAAAATCGGGTAGCAAAATGGTTAAAAACCAGCCCCCATCCCCCGATAACCGTAACGATCCTAGTTTGTCATTAACTCAAAACTTTAAAGCTTTATTTCACATGTAAACATTCGTAAGCACTATATGGCCTTTTGTCTTGTCTGTTTGTATCAAAATGAAGACTCATATAGCATGTTCGACCAGCGGAACAAGATCTATCATCAAGGCTCGTGCAAGCTGAAATAAAGTTGTTGTAAAAATCTGCCTAAAACTGTACCTTGATATTTTTCAAATCGAGATTGATCCGTCACACCGTCGTGCAGCTTGAATATTGCCTCCTTGGCTTTTGAAATGGTTTTTTTGGATTGAAGACTTTGAAAAACTTCTCACTTGTATTCAAATCATCGAGTTTGAGTTCATTTGAATGAATGTCGTCAATTGATGAGATTTGATAGTAATGCTGAAAGTGTTTTGGAAGGTAAAAGCTTTCAACTTCAATACTCACCCCTGAATGATTCCTCTCATTAATTTTGGGAAGGGTTTGTGTTTGGAGAAATAATTTAGACCTCGATTGGCTTTATCAAAAAGGAACTCGACCAAAGGAAAAGGAGTTGTTCCAAAGATTCCTTTGGAACAACTCTGAATATCCCAGAGTCCAAAATAGGAAAAGTTGCCACCACCTGTCCTACTTCAGAAAGTCGAAAACCTTTCCCACTTGGGGTCGAGATCCAATTCTACTTTTTTATGGTCCCTTGTTTATTTTAGTTTTCAAGCATCAAAGTCAAAGGTTACTCTTATTACTTGTGTATTGTATTTCAGATTATCAAATTGAATCAATTCTACTTTTTCTAATCTCTCTTTTGTCATTTCTTTATCAAGAAACGAGATCAAAAGCCGCTATTTTATTCTTCATTTTCTCGGTTCTGGAAATTGCTGGCTGGCATGATGTCTTGTAGATATTCAATGGTTAATGGTCAAGTCAAAGGGTCAAGAATTACAAATATGAGCTTAGGTTGATGCATAAAATGGTTAGAATTGGAAAACAGATGCTTTCTGGGAGATCGAATTGGAAAACAGGAGCTCTTTGGAAGACATTAATCTTCAGTTTTTCCTTGGACAAGTTTGCAAGGTGGGGCCGTGCGAAATCAAAAGAAAAATGGTTTGAATTGGAAACCAGTCCAAGCCGCCTAACTTCTGGCTTATTATTAGCCCTGATTGGCCGTTGTTGGACAAATAACCTACCGTAAATGCTGTATTATTAGGTTGTCCCATAAAAAGTTGCCGTTTTTTATTTGATTCGTATTCAGCGACAAATTAACACTTTCTCTTTCTTTTTCTTTTTTATTTTACTGCTTTACAATTCTAGTTGTGTGTGCTAAATTTTCGTTTTTAGAAACCAAAAACAGAAAAAGAATCGATCAAATGGCGCCGTCTCGTGAAGAAATCCATCAACACATGTATGAACGGTATTTGAAGAGGATTTCGGCGGCCAAAGCAACGAGAGAAATCAATTCTTTTTATGGATCAACAATCGTCAAAAAAAGGACTGCACGATGGTGGTTTCAGAAGTTCCGAAAAGGTGACACTCGGCTCACACGAAAACGAGGAAGCGGTCGTCCCAGAAAAGTGAATCGACAGGCGTTGAGGCGCCGACTTCGGCAAAATCCCAAAGGATCGACTCAGATTTTGGCACAAGACTATCGAGGAAGATGATAGTATGGCGTTGGCTCAAAAAAACTGGAAGAAAGTGGTTGAAACAGGGGAAAATTCCCTATCAATTGAACAATTCGATTAAGGACCAAAGAGCGCGGTCATGCCGTCAACTACTGAACGAATATCGATGCGGTCGGCTTCCTCTTTCCAATATAGTGACTCATGATCAATCATGGATATTCTATGATGGTCGAGTGTTGAAACGACAATGGTTGAGGAAAGGTCGATTGGGAAAAGTGGTGTCAAAACGAAATATTCATGGGAATAAGCGACTTCTCTGTGTCAATTGGTGTTGCTCTGACATACTTTTTCGGGAGCTCCTCCTGAAGGGCCAAACTTTTAACAATGATGTTTATAGACGCCATATGCAACAGGTAGAGCAGAAAATTCACCGATTGCTTTATCAGAATGAATGGAATGGTCCCGTTGTTGTGCTTGAAGGAAACGCTCCTTCTCACAAATCGAGCAAATCGAAGAATTTTATGGAAAACAATTTGCACCGGAATGTACTTTCACATCCCGCTGATAGCCCGGATATTGCTCCTTCGGATTATTACTTATTTTTGTCGCTAAAGGATTTCCTTCGAGGCAAGCAATTCAACAACCGAGGTGACCTCGAAGAGGAATTGGAGGACTACTTTCTTTCACGCCAAACCCGATTTTTATAAGCGAGGACTTGAAAAGTTACCAAAACGTTGGTTAAATGTCTATAATAATCATGGAAAATATATTGTATGATCTAGGTTGTTACTTTTTATTTTGTGTTAAAAATAAAAATTTTTGAAAAACGGCAATTTCTTATGGGGCAACCTAATAAGTTGATGCATAAGTCTTTAGTAAATGTTTGAACTGTAATCTTTCAAAAAATAAACTATATATTTATTCAAAATAAACACCATTTTTAAGTATAACTTGTTGCCAATATATTTGAGCTAGAATAAATGAATATATTAGGTTGGCGGAAGAATAATGCGATTTTTGTCTTGTGCCCTTGGGAGCTGCTTTACTCTATGACTTTGCGCTTGGGAAATCTGCCCGAAAATAGCATAATTCTATTTCAAAGGCCTTTCGAAGGTAGTATTAGCGAAAGCCGATGTTATCGATGGTTTGAGCGATTTCAATGTGGAAACGAGAGCCTAGAAGATGAGCATCACGAAGGACGTCCTCGAAAACTGGATGAGTCTTAACTTTTGCAAATTATCGAAGAAGATCCCATTTGCACCACTCGGGAGTTGTCGGAAATGTTCAATACTCATCATAGCACGATCGAAGAACATTTACATTTGATTGGAAAGCGAAACAGATGCGGAAAATGGGTCCCACACAAACTGACCCTCAATCACAAAGTTCCCGTTAGAACACTTGTTCTATTTTAATTCAAAAATCAAAAGCGCATGATATGTATAGAAAAATTCAATCAAATTGATTTCTTACGAGAAATATTCTCCTTTTGGAGAAATTTCCATTTTGGAGATGATGTAGCAAGACATCAAACCTGTGGCCAGGATTTCAATGTTTTTGGGGAGAATCGTTAGAGCTTCGTTTGTCCAGAAGCGCCCAATCAATTTACATCCAAAGAAGAAAATTTAACAAAACTTTCATGCGATATCAGGGAAAATTGTGGATATTGCACGCACGATTGAATTTGTAACGTTAAACTTTATCAGACGACAAATGATGAAATTCAACAAATAGTTAAAGATCAATTTGCATATTAACTTTGTAGTATTTACTTTGCAGATTAACTATTCGTTCAAGTTTGTAATTGGTTGGAAGTTTGGTTGACGCAGTCTTAAATTTTAAAAGTCAGCACGTTTAGAAGGTAAGTTTCTAAACCGCGTCTCGGCTATTATACGTACCTAGGTATCTTTTAAGGATATTGGGAAAGATTGTGCTTGAAAATGCAGTTCGGATTTGTATTTTATAAACACTACAATAAAAGACAAAATTTCGTTCTTTTCATGATTGATCAGATCGAATAACATCTGGTTTTCGTTGTCGCGATTTAACTATCGTTGTATCTCCAATCCGTGATGTGAATCGCTTTTTGAGATGCTGAAAATGAAATTTTAATCAAATTTTTGTCAATATCGCATTCTTTGTTTATTCATTCACCTGATAAAGTTTAATGAAAAGATCCCGATAGTATTTTGTCACAAAAAGAACGATAAGACAATTACCGGAAGAATGCAAAGTGCTTATCATTACTGCATTGGATAAAATTTTGTCTAAAAAGGAAACCGTATATATAGGAGTTTTAAATACTTACTTGTTTGCTTATCTTGGACAAGTGTTGATAAAAATACTATAATCCAAGGTAGAAAACATGTTATCATCAAAAAGATTATCTAGATATTTTTAATGACACTTTTTTTACAATTAATTTGAGTGATTAAAGGTTTTAACTAGGAAATTTTGTCAAGTCGAGATCGAGTTTTCACATGAGCCTTGGCCCATCTGGTAGAGTTTTCGTCGGGGACTCTGAACCTGAAAACTCGATCTTGACTTGACAACATTCCCTAGTAAGATTATCGAATAGATCTGTGAACACAAAATCGGTCGGAACCTTTTTGAAATCTAGAGGTCGAGACAAACCTAGAAAATTTTCAAGAGCGAAACAAAGGTGAAAAATGCTATCGAATACAAATTCTATCAACTTCATCGCCTCTAGACAGCCCGACTTGCTGCAGGAATCGAGAAACTGGCTACTAGTTAGCAAAAGTGCATTGATTCTAACGGTTGTTATTTTGATCATTTTAATTTTTTAAAATAAAGCTTTTGCAATTGAAATCATTAAAAAAATGCAGTTATTCTCCGGAGTACCTAATAAATATCATGCGAGAATCCACTCATGTACCTGAACTAACGAAACTCGCAAAAGTTGTTGATGCATCGTTTGTATTTTGATACTCAGAGGAGGCCGAAGATGAGGAAGTTTGTATAAAAGAGTTACTATAACAATGACCCAACTAAAAGCTTAACTTTGAAACGATTTAAGTTACTCCGGTATTACTTAACAAATAAGTCGAACGAATTTTTAGTTTAAAGTATGAGCTCGACACGGACTTTAATCTATTGAAAAGACCAACCTCGTTGCAAAGACCAGGTAAAATCCGATTAATGCAAGTGACAGGGAAAAATTTGAATCGTTTATAAGAACCGAAAAATCAATTGAAGATTCGATCTAAGAATTGTCTAATTGTATTTTTCTCTAAAAATTTTTAATATGAATAAAGTTACCTTATTATTTTCGTGTATTTGATAAGGAATCACCAAATAATCAGCGTAAAAGAAGAAGGTGATCACCAAAAGAAATGCGCTCGTGTAAAAAAACTAAAAAAATTAACATTTTTCAAAATTATTTCATTTCATACAGAAAATATTAGTCGAACTCGAATTTTCCATGCTGGAGACGATATAGCGAGACATCGAAGAAAAAAGTTATACACATGTAAAAGAAAATGAAACATAGAGAGAAATAAATAAATGTGCTAGAATTTGTAGTTAACAAGAAACAATAACCATCTCATCTTACAAAAAATATGAGAATCTCCGTTTGACTGAAATTTATTGAACTTGCTGAAATGAGGGTGAAAGATGGGATAATGACGGGGCAAGCGAAGGACAAAGCAAGCGTCATTGATAGGGAGCATAGCTAAATTGAGATGTTAAAGGGGGGTAACAATCGAGGTTGTTTCCAAGTGAGAGATTTTTATCGCCGATAACTATTATGTTGCTTTTATTTGATGCTTTTTATACGAAAAATAACAGAAACAAATCGGCTGAACGTTTTCCTGCCATATTCGGCAACATTTTGTTGATGAACATCACCTGCTGCGGCAGACAGGTTTGAACGTGTCAACTGACAAGCCACTGCCCTCACAGAAATTACAATCATTTCTTTTTTGACTTTTCTTTCAAGATGGGCGATGATGAAGCTATTGAAGATCATAAACTGATAAACTCTCTCTCTTATAATAGGTAACGATCAAAACGAACATTTAGCTTAGAATCAACACAAAATTATCATTTACTTACAATGATCGCAATTTGAAGCATTCTGAACGCTTTAATATTATCTGGAGCTTTCACACAACTGAATATACCAATAGTGAGTGAGCAAATAAGGCCATCGATTGAAAGTGGAATTAAATAAAGCGTCTCGAGCATTGAATATTCTGACATTTGAGTCCGATAGTGAGAAAAGTGGGCCAAATGTAACTGTTTGTGAAGCCAAAAAGTAGAGTGGACGAGTTGGGAATAAAAATTGAAACAGGTGTTTTTTGAGAGTCAGGAGACAGCTTTCTGAAATGCGCAGCTTATGTTGATTCAAGAATTTAAAAAATAGAAACTGATTAAACTGTAGAATTACTGGAAAATGAAAATAACTTTCTACTTAAGACCTGCGAGATTACGGTAGTTTAGCACTTTTTAGAAAACATGTCTTGATCACACTCTACAGGGGAGTGTCATTCTAATACAGCATTTACGGTATTTGATAATATCTACAGGATGACACAACTATTCCATAGCTTTCTATTAGAGAAGGGTCATAAAAGAGCATTTATAAGAATATTCAGCATTGGATAGTTTTTTGTTATCTTAAACGCTGAATTTGACAACCGAAGGACAAGATGCCTTCGAACTTTTGTGTCACTCTGTACATAGTCATCAATCTTAGAGTCTGTAAGCAGCTCTTAAAGCAAGAAACCAAAACAAAGCAACAAGTAACCGGCTCTTAGAGTATCTTTAATCAGCTGTTGTCACTTTGCAACCAATAAACAAAGACTTAGCGAATATTGTCTATCGCTACAGTGAAGTGCTTGACTCACAGTGAGGAATCACTTGGAGGCTGTTTATCTAAAAAATGGGGTTAATAAGGGAAATCAACGGTTGTCGGTGTGCTTTTTGATTCAATCATTGAGAAATAACCAATAGCACTTGTTAGACAATGACACTTGTTAGTCGTCTATTTACCCTCAAAAGAAAAGGTGTTACCGGAAGCGTTATCTAGCCTTTGTGCACTTTTTGACACCAGGAAATCTTGGCTTGAGTATTCAAATAACATTAAGGGATTGTCAAAAAAAAGCTCTTAAAGATAAAACTCAGAAGGTTTAAAATGACCTACATGATGCGGTGCGGTAAGTACGCGATGAGAAGGTTCTGTTTTTGCGGAAAAATGTTTTCTAGACCGAAATTTCATCTAGATTTCGTATTGCTAAACTGTTTTTTAAAAGATTTTCTGTTGGCCCTAAAAACGGGGTGGCTCCCGGACTTTTGTGTCATCCTGTAGATATTATCAAATACCGTAAATGCTGTATTAGATCCAATTCGAATAATTTTCAGAACTTTTAGGAAACACTTCCCTTTATCCAATAATGTTGTTCCTATAGCAAGTAACTCAGAATGCACTAGCAAAAAAGAATTCATTCATTTGAGGCATCGAGAGCTGAGTTAGACTCAATAAATTGATAAAGCAATTATAATTCTGCCGCACTCTGTACTGAACTTTTTAAACGTTTCATTTTTTTACGCCGGAAACGGTAATCCAAGGTCAACTCGTGAACTTAAACGGGCATTTCGGGTGAGCCATTTTTCGCGGAAAACCCTGAAACTATTCAAAACAGAAATGGGTTGTCGGGTTCTCCATTGTGAACGAATCAACCAAAAGTGGCAATTTTAACCGTAATTTTCTCGATTATTGACATTGGATTCCGATCATAGACGAATTCTCGAGGCTAAATGGTTGATGGAAAACCGGGAAGAGATCGTAAACATAAAGCATTTTAAAAATAGATGTCTCATGCTGGAATCTAACGAGCGACCTTCTGTTTGCTAGACATTGAGGTGTACTAGACAGACGCTCTGCCACTGAGCCAATGAGACGATGGGATTCCAGAGTTGAAATTATCCTTATGAATGATACAATTCCCAAATTTCAATCAAAAATGAATTGCCCACTATCAGGATTGAACTGATGACCTTCTGTTTACTCAATTCTTTTACGAGACAGACGCTCTGCCACTGAGCTAAACGGGCGATGCGTGGAAAGAAAGAAAAATGGATGAACAACTATTTCATTCATCTCTTCATTTTTGAAATTCAACGGGAATTGTGCCATTCATGAAAATAATATGAATTCTTGGATCTCATCGTCTCATTGGCTCAGTGGCAGAGCGTCTGTCTAGTAAACAGAAGGTCGCTGGTTCGATTCCAGCATGAGACATCTATTTTTGAAATGTTTTTTTTTGTATTTTTTCCAATCCCTCCCCAGATTTCTTTTTTGAATTTTTTCGATTTTTGCGTAGAGATTGGATCCTCTCTGAAAAGCCTCAAGAATCCGGCAAAATTCGTTTAACCAATCGAAATTCGCTCACTCTCTTCTAAAAAATTTCAAAAATAGATGTCTCATGCTGGAATCGAACCAGCGACCTTCTGTTTACTAGACAGACGCTCTGCCACTGAGCCAATGAGACGATGAGATCCAAGAATTCATATTATTTTCATGAAGGACACAGCCCCTCTCAAATTTCAAAAATGAATTGCCCACTATCAGGATTGAACTGATGACCTTCGGTTGACTCAATTCTTTTAAGAGACAGACGCTCTGCCACTGAGCTAAACGGACGACGAGTTGGGAGAAAGAAAAATGGATAATGAATAGATCAATGAGATATTTGTTGATCAAAAGGAACTCAATAAGCTGTTCAAACATTCAAAAACAGTTTCTTCTCAATTTCTCACTTTTCAACAGCCCTTTTAGCTCAGTGATAGAACGTTGGTCTTGTAAACCAAAGGTCGACGATTCAATCCCGTTTAAGGGCATGAAATTTTTGATGGGTTCAAGTTCATCAAGGTGTCAGCAAAGAGTCCTTGGTGTTGATGAATTATCATTTCCAGGCCAAGATTGGTTGTCTTGATGGAGAAACGATTGCTCCATCATTGAAGAATTACAAAGAATCTCATGAAGAACGAAAGCCGTCAATTCCTCCGAAAATGAAAGAGAACCAATTCCTTACACTCAAGCAATTGAAGATTAAGGCAATAAGGGAGCATTTTGGAACGTAAGAATGTCAGGAAGGATCGGAACAGGTTTGCTATTAGTATTATGGGTTACTATTAGCCTTAATCTTCAATTCCTTACACTCAAGCAATTGAAGATTAAGGCAATAAGGGAGCAGTTTGGAACGTAAGAATGTCAGGAAGAATCGGAACAAGTTTGCTATTAGTATTATAGTTTAAAGATAATAACTAAATATCAAGTTAACCGCAATAAAATTTCGATTTAGCCTCATTGAAATGTCTCATTGAAAAAGTCAACAGTTAAATCATCCAGGAGGTGCTAGTTGATGAACTTTGTTCAAAAACAAAAATTTCCTGGTTTATTCGACCAATCAGCATTGAAAATGTGGGAACGTGGCGTTCCATTCAATCCATTCAAATCGGCATAAAAATGGCAGCATTTTCAAAATGAAGTTTGATATAAAAGACTCAAACAAATGAAGTCAAGCCAAAAGGAGAATCATGCAGAGTCTCCTTATTTTAATTGTCATCATTGCTTTGCATCAGGTTTGTACTGTATTCAATTCGCTCAATTTCAATTTGATCTTAACACAATTTATTCTACAAAGTACAATACGTTACCTTAATTCCGTGTCTTATTTCAGCACTGTACAGTAGTAGTTAGTGCTCCCTAAGACGGTGCGACAGTGCCTAGTAAGCACAGTATCTCGTTTCTGCCGCATCTAGCACAGTAGAGTACCTAAAAAAGTTTACACAGGCGAAAAAGAAAAGCGAATATTCATGAGATTATGAATTGATTTTGTAGTTTTGATCAACTTTACTCTGACAGAACTTTAGTTCAAAATTTCCAGGTCACCGCTCAGTGTGATCCTCTACCACCAGCCATCACTTGGCACGCAACTCTGCGTCGGTTTTTTTTAAAATTACGCTTTCGATTCTCAAATCTGTTACTAATTGGCCTTAATTTTTACCTTTCCATTCAGCCTACATCGATGGATGTCCAAATGGTACAACTTGCTACGATACAACGGACACTTATTACTACGACAGTGGACCGGCACTTCAATGCTTCAGTGATTGTCCTCCTGTGCCTGACAGTATCACTTGGGGAGCGGTTGGACGTATGTTTGATTGGATTATGAAGAAAATCTTAATCACAATAGTTATTGAGGTGAGATCGCAAATGATAAATTCCTATTCTAAAAGTTTTCAAAAACTTATAGTTAGAACTACTATAGATCTACTATTTTTCAATTTTAGCAGCGTTCGGCTTCTGTGACAGTGGCACGATTTGTTACTGGTGGAATGGGGATAACCAGTGTTTTTCGGATGAGCCAACCTATTGCCCGTATGCTCCGATCAATGTCACTTGGGGTGGATTTAAATGTAAGTATTGAACAAGTGAATAAAATCAGAGATTAGTTTAGTTAAAAAGTTTTTGTACTTCATAAGAAATGAGTGTAAAAGCTGTTTATGCTAAAAGATAAAAGTTATCTTAAAATTCGTAGAGAATGCAAATCAGCAAGTGTAGTGTTGAAAAGGCAAAAATTGTCAGAGGAAAAGACGTTTCCCCTGAAAGGGCTGTGTCTAATGCTTTCAGAGTCGAAACTCTGAAAGTAAATCAAATGCACCCTATACAAAGCAAAGTGTAATTCAAATATTATTTTAAGGAATGAATTCGGTTGCCTAAAAGGCAAAAGAAATGGTATTGGCCCTGTAATTCAGTTTCTAGTTTGACAACAGTAAATTCTTTCCTTAATCGTTAGTAATAAAAAAACTGAATTACCACATTTTCTATAATAGTAGTGCGGACTACTGTTTTTTTCAATCCCCTCTCTGGGTGCACTACTATTAGAGATTTTAATATTTTAACAAAAGAAATGTTTCAATCAAAAAGATATAGCATTTGCCGAAAACCTTGCCAAATAAAGTAATTTCTATAAATTTATTTATAAAATTCAAAAATAAAACAACAAGACATAATAAAAAATTAACTAGCCAAGAAATCAATAATATTGGGTTGGTGAATTGAAAACTGCCGGCTATTATCATATGTGACAGTTTGAGCACTTTCTTCAAAAGAAACCCATTTTGGTGTCAATGGAAAAGTTGTAGGAGAATCAAAAATTAAGCTTATATCCAAATTTTCAGAACGATTCAAAAACTGGTTTTCAAGAAATGCCAAATTTACGAATTTTCACAAAATTTGCATTTTAAGCGAAACTACTAAGTGTGTCTTTTTGGGAATTTGGCTATAAGCCTAATTTTTGATGCTCTACAACTTTTCTATTGACACCAAAATGGGTTTCTTTTGAAAAAAGTGCTCAAACTGGGACATCTCCAGTCCTCCATTTTTGAGTCTCACACTTGCCTCACACACAAACCAAAAATCCTACTACGAAAGAGGAATCCGCAAATTGCCTGTAAAATGGGCAGAAATCGTCAATAATAATGGAAATTATTTGGAATGAATTTATGGTTTTATGTTGAATAAATTTTAGTTCAAAGTCCGGCAGTTTTAAATTCACCAACCCAATAGAAACATCACTTGAATCATTGGCTTTTACATCTAATTCAATATTTTTCAGAGTAAAAACCATTTTCAGCATCTTTCCGTCAAGGCTGCCCGGTTGGATCAACATGCTACAATGATGGAGGTGGTGATGAGTGCTATTTGAATGAAGAGCCATGTCCAAACCTGCCATCAAACGTTTCCCCAACAACGGTCGTGGGACGTAAGTGACTATTTTACTTGTTTTATTGCCTATGAGAGGACTAAAATTTCCCTCAAAATAATAATTGAAAAGCTGACTTCAAATTTTGCAAACTAATGAAAGATTTTTCAAGACTTGATAATGGAAATTATGAATGAAAGATTTTTCAAGACTTTCAAGACAGTCAAAGAGTAAGGCATAGGATCTTACCCTGGCGGCAAGGGGTTATGTGTCCGTGTAGCTCATTTGAAGAGCGTTTGCCCGGTAAGCGAGAGGCCACGGATTCAAATCTCGACGGCAACCACGTTTTGTATTCCCAATCCATAAAAGAACCGACTTGCCCAACTCAAGATTAATTTAACAGTTTGCCAGAGTTTGTCAAATTCCAGCAGCAATCGGTGGCTCTTGTGCTCTATTTGAACGATGTAACTTCTATGATTCGTCAAATCAATGCTTTTGCTATGACAGTATTGCCGCTGAAGTGTTCGTTTTAATTTGATTTTCATTCTAGTTTCAATATTATGCAACTTTGGCAATATTTTCAGATGTCATGGATATCTAATGTCAAACCAGTGTGGAGCTCACATGCAACAGTGCGCGGAGACTTGCTCCGCTTGTTCATCACAAAGTTTTGTTAGAGCAACTAATTTTCTTGATCTTTAATAAACAATCGTACTTGTGACTTTTAAACCTTGCCGAGCTTTACCTTATTTCATTAGTTTGAGTCAGGCCAGGCCTAGACGAAACTTGAACTAAAGTTTATTGCTTTGATTCAGAATACAGTTGAAATTTTCTTGAAATTTGAAAGTGAAGGAATTAGAATGTAAAATCTCTTTCGTACTTCAAAAAGACAGCCATCAAAACATTTGTAGATGACTAAAAAGATGTATTCTAAAATTAAAATTAAACTAACCCATCAAAAATGTCCGAGAGCAATTCCAAGTCATCCGGATCACATATGTCAACAATTTCCATGGAAGCTTTTTTCTAGAAAAACAGTTTAAAATTTGCAAAAAATCGATATTAGACTTTAACTATTGGGTTGGTGAATTGAAAACTGCGGGACTTTGTACTAAAATTTATTGAACCATAAATTCATTCGAAATAATTTCCATTATTATTGACGACTTCTGCCCATTTTACAGGCAATTTGCGGATTCCTCTTTCGTAGTAGGGTTTTGGTTTTGAATCGAAAAACTTTCAAAGTCAAGTTTTGACTGCTTTTTCCAAGTCGAAGTGTTCTCCCTCAAGCTCATTACTCATGATCCGGAATAAATAGTAATCAAAAGGGGCGAGGTCCGGACTGTATGGGGAATGAGCCAAAAGTTCCCAAACAAGGCTATTTATTTTAGAGCGAGTCAGTTTTGCAACATGAGGGCGCGCGTTGTCGTGGATCAGAACGATCTTTGACTTGGAGGGCCTATTCTTCTTCAGGGATTCATTCACCTTTCCCAACTGTTCACTGTATTTGATTGCATTAACGGTCGTCCTGCTATCCAACAACTCCCAGTACCCCTTAGGGTCACTTTCGGTTGGTTGGTGAATTGAAAACTGCGGGACTTTGAACTAAAATTTATTGAACATAAAACCATCAATTTATTTCAAATAATTTCCATTATTATTGACGATTTCTGCCCATTTTACAGGCAATTTGCGGATTCCTCTTAGGATTTTGGTTTGTGTGTGAGGCAAGTGTGAGACTCAAAAATGGAGGACTGGGGATGTCCCAGTTTGAGCACTTTCCTCAAAAGAAACTCATTTTGGTGTCAATAGAAAAGTTGTAGAGAATCAAGAACTAGGCTTATAGCCAAATTTTCAAAAAGATACACTTAGTAGTTTCGCTTAAAATGCAAGTTTTGTGAAAATTCGTAAATTTGGCATTTCTTGAAAACCAGTTTTTGAATTGTTCTGAAAATTTGGATATAAGCTTAATTTTTGATTCTCTACAACTTTTCCATTGACACCAGAATGGGTTTCTTTTGAAGAAAGTGCTCAAACTGTCACATATGACAATAGCCGGCAGTTTTCAATTCACCAGCCCAATAGTTACCATAAGATTTAATCGCTCTCGAAGACTTTTCTCGCTGTCCGCAACATCATTCTCATTCCCTTTTGCCACTTTTTCGAGTCCTTTCCTCATTTGGTCTTTCATTTCTCCAATGTTAAATTTGTCAAGAAAGTCGAAAAATTCATTGTAGTGTTTAGTTTCCTAAAATTTTCAACTGTTATGAACAATTTTTCTTGATGATGTACCTGTTTTTCGAGTAGTCTCGCAATGCGTTCCTCTTTACTTTCCACAAGCTAAACCGAAATTTTATTGGGGTTAAATTGATTTCTAGTGAATTATCTTTAAAATACAGGTGCGCCAAAAGTTCTGCTAATTTCTTAGCGAACGCATGCCACCGTATGCAAACTCAAACCAAATTTATAAAAAAATCAAACAAGAATATCAATTTTGAATATTTAAGAACAATATAGGTTTAAAAAATTACGTTAAATGCTCAAAATGTTCTCCGTTTGCTTCAATACATTTGCTGAGTCGCTTTCGAACTATGGTCACGCACTTCTTCAGCGAAATCTCGACTCAAAAAGACTTTGAGCTGTTCAACTGATGTGAATCTGATACGGAAGATACGGCTCTTAGCACTTTCGATTTCTTATATCCAGTGATCTGTGATGATCTCAGAAATCTGCTTTCCCTTTTTATTCAGCTCGATGTTCATTATCTGTCCATAATCTTCATCCTCTGACCACACCTTTTCAGGTGTAAAAATTTTTCCAATTTCTTAAAAGTAATACAAAAACATAAAATGCATAATCGTAATTTAAAATAAAAAACGGTAGAAGATATATGTCATACATTAAAGGAAACAGAACTTTTGACGCACCCTATACTATTAGTGTGGCGAAAAGTCACTAAAAAGCTACCTAACTCTGGCAGCCTAAAAATTGGAAAAGTATTGAGGAAATCGGTGCACCTTCAGTCTATTTCGCGCCCCAAATCATATATTGTTTTTTAGCTTGTTAGCTGAATATCTTGCGTTAAAGCCTATATAAGGCAACTGTTATTCATTTGATTTTGTGGGGGGTGGGACAAATGCGACCTTTTTTTTGCGCACCTGGACATTTGCGCACCTTTTTTCTGCTGGAAAAGGCCTTAGGCAAGGCCGTAGAGCTTCAAAAATGTTTTCATAGAAGGGGATCGTATGCGTAGATTCCGAATTTCGACAAATCAGATCTCGCTGACACGTCAAATTTGGGCTAAAAGGCAAAAACTACGCAACTTAACGCTTTTCCGCAGTTTTTGCCTTTTAGCCCAAATTTGACGTGTCAGCGAGGTCTGATTTGTCGAAATTCGGAATCTACGCATACGATTCCCTTGTATGGAAAAATTTTTGAAGCTCTACGACCTTTCCTAATGCCTTTTCCAGCAAAAAAAAGGTGCGCAAATGTCCAGGTGCGCAAAAAAAAATTTGTCCCACCCCCGATTTTGTTATCTTTATTTTTTTTTCTGCTTTCCTTTCATCGTATGAAAGTTGTGTTCTAATTAGGACGAAATTGTTTCTGTTTTTATCGTCGCTTTTAATTCAATTGTCGATTTTGTGTGAAAATTGCTCAAGTGAGAGCCCAAAGATTCCGAGTCAGTCGGCTATTGAATAAAGCGTTTTAGTTCAAGGGAGATCAGATATCTCGAAACAAGAAATAACGTGTCTTGAGTGAAGAGCACCAAGCACGCAAAGAATATTTCTTTACAAATAGTAACCCAAAATACTAATAGCAAACCTGTCGCGATCCTTCCTGACATTCTTGAGTTCCAAACTGTTCCCTTATTGCTTTAATCTTTAATTGTTTGAGTGTAAGGAATTGGTTCTCTTTCGTTTTCGGAGGCATTGATGATTTTCGTTCTTCATGCCATTCCTTGTAATTCTTCAATGATGGATGCTCAATTGTTTCTCCATCAAGACAAACAATCTTTGCTTGGAAATGATAATTCATCAACACCAAGGACTCTTTGCTGATACCTTGATGAACTTCCATAGCTGATAAACGATTAAAATTCATTTCAAAGTCTACACAAGGAATTCGTTCAGTTTTCAAATAGTTCATTGGATGATCGAGTAGAATGAAATCTTTTCTTTTTTCACAGTCAACTTTTTGATAGTGAAAGAAGTAGAGTTCGTTTTTGAATATTTCTGTCGATGGTTCAACATACGATAAAAATCCTTGTGGATATGGTGGCTCGTTTCTCTTCATTGACAACAATATTGTCAATCTTGCACAAAATGAGTGATACAATTCCATAAAATCTTGTAATTCTTTTGTGGCACATTTATAATATTTTAAACTGTGATCAGGAGTTCTCTTTAGATTTTGAGCGAAATTAGCGAATTGTTTAGGTAAAATCCCCACAATCTCACAAATTTCTTCACAATTGCAGATATGCTTTGGTGGATTTCGTAGCTGAAAAACATAGCCAGAAATTGGCGAGTTCAAAAGTTTTAAATTCAAAAAAGTTTCAATAGTTGAACAGAAATCTTTTCGACTAAAGAACAACTCTGTTTCAACCATTGACTCGATCGTTTTGATTAGCAAGCGATCAAGTGTATCAATCACCATATGAGAATCGATTGGTTGACGTGCAACTCTTGTCAATGTATCGAAATTGTCAAAATTGCCGAAAAATTCATTGTTTTCCAAGTTTTGCACAAGCATTTGCAAGGGTGATCCTTCACCTTTCCATAAAAACATTTTCACTGTTGTTAAACTCTCATCAATAAATCTCAAATAGTTCCCATGCTTATTCAAGTACAACCATTTTTTTCCAGTTCTTGCAGAAGCAAACTTTTTATAATAAATTGTTCTTGAGTACCTTGTGCTCTTGAAAATCCCTAACAGATTTCGCAAGTTATGAATCATTTGCATAGTTGATAGATGCCCGGAAAAAGTGTTTCCGGCGAAACGAATAGCTTCAAAAGCACAATCGAAAAGCTGTAGTTGTACAAAGTAATCCAAAATTAAACGTTTTTCTAATAACTCTTTCAAACTATCAAAGTCATTTACTTGAAAATCGTCGATTGGAAAAGTCGGCATAAAACTTTTCAGTTCTTCGAAATTCGCCGCAACGATTAGCGGCTTTATCGTTGAGAAAACCAAAAACTCCTCTTTAGGAACAGAGTTTTTCTTTTCTTTATATTTTTCGAATAAAAATTTGTCAATGAGATAGAAGAATTTGTCTCCAGGCAGGAAAAAAGATGTGTTCTCCCATTTGACATCATCGGCTTCATCAGTGGGTCCAAGAGAGCCACTCGTTGCTTGAAAAGTTGAAAGATCAAACGTTTTTGGAAGAATCGACAAAAAAGTTGACTTATTTTCTTCATATTGTGAATTTTGGTGATCTTCATTTTCTTGAACTTGATTACATAAGTGGCTAGCTTTGTTTTCCTCAACAAAATCGCTTTGCTTATCAGTAGATTGTACATTTAATTCTTTCTCCGCTTTTTCGACAATTTCTAAAGATCCCTCTGTGGAAATCCCCAAGTTTGAGGGTAAAATCGATGAAAGATCTTCTTCTTGTTCAATGGGAACTTTGTTTTTCGTTCTGTCAAAGCCAATCGGTCGATAGAGAATTTTCTGACTTGGATCAACGTACGGTTGAAAGTCGAATTGGAGCTCGACTGGGAAAATCTAAAAATATTATATTCGAAGTCTCATTTATAATCATTTTTACCATTAAGCCCAAAAATTTTAGATACTACAGGGTGACCAAGAATTACCGCAACAACTTTTTGGACAAGTATCTGGGAAATGTGTAATTTATTTCAAAAGTGGCAAGTGTTATACAGAGAATTGTAGGCCTAATTCTCGGCAACATTTATCTACCAAAAACATCCCGATTGGACTTATACAACTCATTTAACGAGCGCTTGAATGAGCGCTAGTCGACATCTCTCCGGCGAATCTGTCATTTGGCCACTTTTCTCTATGAAAAATTGATAAGAAAAGCTTTTCAATATTTCTTCAATGCAAAAATAGCGTTTATTACCACTTAATAACATTAAGAATCACACTTAAATGTTTTGGCTGGACTGGCATAACCAAAATTTAAGTTGATGTCAAGCTCCTTTTGGAGGAGCAGGGAAAATTGAGCATTTTCGATATTCAGTTCATATGCGTATCTCGTTATATCAGCTGTTCTGGCGCTATGAATTTGGTGAACTCATTTAGAAAATGTAGAAAAGTGGCCAAATGACAGATTCGCCGGAGAGATGTCGACGCGCATTCAAGCGCTTGTTAAATGAGTTGTATAAGTCCAATCGGGATGTTTTTGGTAGATAAATGTTGCCGAGAATTAGGCCTACAATTCTCTGTATAACACTTGCCACTTTTGAAATAAATTAGACATTTCCCAGATACTTGTCCAAAAAGTTGTTGTGGTAATTCTTGGTCACCCTGTATAATTGTAAAAGCCAAAAGCACTCACTTCATGCATGGTGAAGTGCGAAAATTGCAAGAAAGCATCCATAGGCTTTGGGCGTTTCTCGTGATCAAACTGATAGCAACTGAAATATTGGCCCAATTTTTATTCAATTTATGAGATCATCAAAAATTACCTAAAAATAATCTTCTGCAAGTTCTCAGGGCAATTCGGTGCCTCAAGAAGAACCCTATTTTGCGTAAAAGCATCATCATGAAATTTGTTGGCATTAAAGTGATTCACATCAGGGCCATACTCCGAATAAACCCGTCTGAAATGCAATTTGAAATGTTAAGATTTGTTTGATTTGTAAAAGCTTTGGTTTTAGATGATTTAAAGTATAAGCCAGTCTTTTATAAGATTAAAATCCAGGCCGGGAATTTCAAGCGCTTGAAAAAGATTCCGAATCTCGTTTGAGCTCAATCACTGTGCTAAATATTTTAAAGCGCCGCTGCGATTTACCTTAAAAATTACAAAATTTACATCCAAAAGTAGTTTCAAAGTAAGAAAACGTGAAACGATTACGGAAAAGTGCTAATTTTGCTAATTTTGCTCAATCCTTGTCTCGCTTGAATACCTTTTTCTCCCCAATCTTGTCATATTTGGGTTGTCCAGTTATGAATGCGCGTTTTTTTTACTATTTTGTAAATTTATCAAGATACCGAAATCAAGAAAAAGATATATATATAAGTATTATTCGAAAGCTGAAGATCTCCTCTACATTTTGATATAAAAAAGCTTTTGAATTTGTCCAGCTTTTGGGCAAATTGACTGCACAGAAGAAGAGGTGGCCAAAAAATGGAAGGGTGTCTTTGGACCAAGTTTTGGCTCCGCTCAAATTGAGTTAACCGTTTGATGCTTGGCCAATAGATATATCAATACAACTTTTTTAAAAATATAACAATTTCAGAGCATCTTTACTTTTCTTTTCTTTTCTGGGCGGTTATTTTACACCATAAAACTTGAGGAATAGCTAAACTGAAATGGGTTTTTTCGAAAACGGCCTCTCCCTTTGTGCGGTCAATTTCCCAAAAAGTTGAATGAATTCAAAAACTTTTTTATTCCAAAATGTAGAGGAGATCTTCAGCTTTCGAATGATATATAACACTCATATACATCTGTTCGATATCTTGAGAAAATTACAAAATAGTAAAAACGCGCATTCATAACTGGACAACCCAATATATTGTTTAAATTTTTTCATTTCCTCACTGTTAAGTAGGTAAATACAAGTTAAATCAGTTAAATTGTTGTTTTCGTCCTATTCTCGGACAAATCTTGGTCTATTTTGCTCGAATCCTTCTGCATTTTAGCTTCGTTATTGAATTCGTGCAAGTAGCCATCTGGGTTGAAGTATAAGTACAGGATGTTCAAGGATTACGGGCACTTTTTCTCTAGTTCCTAGCTCCGCCTAGAGTTAACCATTCTCCATAAAACTTTTTTGGTAGAATTTACTGCTTATTTTCAACACTTTACCTCGATACTTTACTCAGAAACTCAAAATTAGTAATTCTATAGAACTTCGAACCTTCAAAGCGTCTGCGACGGGGCCATTTGTGACCAAATGTTGAACTTAAAGAATTACTTCAATAATGACTATCCGATCATGGATGAAACGTTGTAAATACCTCAATTATAAATTTAGAAAACCTAAACTGTGAATAGTTTTTGAATAGTAAGTATTTATTTTCAAAATTTGGTCACAAGGAGCCGCGTCTCAGAGGCTTTGAAGATTCGAAGTTCTATAGAATTACTAATTTTGAGTTTCTGAATAAAATATCGAGGTAAAGTGTTGAAAATAAGCAATAAATTCTACCAAAAAGGTTTTATGGGGAACGGTTAACTCTAGGCAGAGCTAAGCACTAGAGAAAAAGTGCCCGTCATTCTTGAACATCCTGTATTGTTGAGGTCGGTAGAAGTCGGTTGTATCTGTGATTCAGATCGTGCTTAGAAGTTAGAATGCATTTTTGCATTTCAAACTATTTTAGATCTCAATCTCAATCTAAAACTGATATACAAATTGAAATACGCTGGACGTATAAACTAGTGTTAAGACAAGAACTTTTGGTACAACCACCTGCGTTCGACCATTTCCCACATCACCAGGCCCAGGCTATACAAATCATCTTCGTATCGAACCTAAAAAATAAGTAAAACTTTGAAATCTGATAAAGTAATACAAAGCCTCTTCCAAACGGATTAGCGTAACGATAGGTCCCAGCTTCAGGAAACTCTTGGTTTGATTCATGTAGAATCGCACAAATCCCAAAATCGCCAAGCTTCAGCTGATAATCCGTGGTCACAAAAATGCTGAACATGAAATTTATGGTTGTACAATAAAACCGACTTGTCAGGTTTTATGTCACGATGCACAATGTGTTGACTTTCGAGATAAACAAGTCCAAGCAAAAGTTGTTGGGTCCATTCGCAGAGGGTTTTAATGCTGTAGAGAACGGTCGGGTTGTAAATCCCTATAAATTTTTGATTATCGGACATTTGCCATTGGCAATCCAACTTTGAGCTCAAATATCTTGGTGTTGGGCTGTTCAATTTAAATATTTTTAATATCATTAGATGCACCAAATCTTTCTCTGTCGATTGGTATAAAAATTATTTAAATTGGACAGCCCAACACCAAGAAATTTGAGCTCAAAGTTGATTGACAAAAGGGGCGGGGTCAGAAAAGACCTTTTATACACGTTCTGAAATTTTGGGAAACTATGTAATCGATGAAGCGTTTTATTTAAAAAAAGTATGCAATCACTCAAAAATATATTAACTCATGAATACTAGAAACCAGGATTTTGAACTCTTACATTCAAATGCCTGAAAAAGTTCTAAAATAAAACGTTTTTCAAAAATTCAAAAAAGCCATTTTGTAGATTAAGGATAGGGCTTTTGAATCAAGCAAACCGTTTTTTGATTGGATAAGCCGTTTTTTCAGAAAACACATTACCAAAAAACGATCGTTTATATTGGGTTGTCCAGTTATGAATGCGCGTTTTTACTATTTTGTAATTTTCTCAAGATATCGAACAGATGTATATGAGTGTTATATATCATTCGAAAGCTGAAGATCTCCTCTACATTTTGGAATAAAAAAGTTTTTGAATTCATTCAACTTTTTGGGAAATTGACTGCACAAAGGGAGAGGTCGTTTTCGAAAAAACCCATTCCAGCTTAGCTATTCCTCAAGTTTTATGGTGTAAAGAAAAGAAAAGAAAAGAAAAGTAAAGATGCTCTGAAATTGTTATATTTAAAAAAAGTTGTATTGATATATCTATTGGCCAAACATCAAACGGTTAACTCAATTTGAGCCGAGCCAAAACTTGATCCAAACACACCCTTCCATTTTTTGGCCACCTCTTCTTCTGTGCAGCCAATTTGCCCAAGGGCTGGGCAAATTCAAAAACTTTTTATATCAAAATGTAGAGGAGATCTCCAGCTTTCGAATAATACTCATACATATGTTTTTCTTGGTTTCGGTATCTTGAGAAATTTACAAAATAGTAAAAAACGCGCATTCATAACTGGACAACCCAATAACTTGCCAACCTAATATGTCGCACCCTGTAAAGTCACTTTATAAAAAAGATCTTCAAACTAGAAAACTAAAGCTTTTCACAAACATTCGCTAAGTGATCCCCTCTCGCAGTATTCCATTTCAATTCCCAATTGATCTCCTTTCTGTCGTGTTCCCTTATATCCAACGATCGATCCATTGTTTAACGATTCCAGTATTTTGCTCTCCTCCTTATATTTTTTTGCCACCTCTCCTTTCACGTACTTGATGATTATTGCCCTGAATCAAATTTTTTAATAATAATCAATCAATCAAATAATAATTCAAGTTTTTCTTTGTTTCTGAATCAAAAACAACTCACATGTCATTTTTCCGGGATTTGTAGACTCTTCCAAAACCTCCTTCAGCCAGAAATTTCTCCCCGGGCGAGTCTTCTTGTAACATACTACCAAAACAAATTGAATGGCAATGTGTAAAAACGGTTTATAAAAGCTAAAAAGTATTTGCAAAATGTTTATGGACTTGTTTTCTTACACGAACGTATTCCGAAAGAGTCTGATAAGAAAAATCGATTACCTAAAAGGTTTTCTTTGCACTCGTTTGTTTGTTTGAGTCATTTGCGAGGAAAAATTATTGGGTCGATGCATAATTATCCGGACTTCTTTTATAAATGATTTTATTTAACAAAAAATAACATAAATAGTTAGAAAAATATGTTTAATTGATTATTCTGGAGCATATTCACCGCCTACATCAATAACTGATTGCCATTTGCTTGGAAGACGATCGATTCCACGAGCGAAGAATAAACGATCTTTGGAGGCAATCCACGCTTTAACATCGTCTATCAAGTCATCCAAATCGTTGTAGATCTTATTTGTTTGCCAATTTTTGAGCGATCGATTGACGTGGTAGTCCGTTGGGGCTTCTCCAGTTCTTTGAGATCGCGAAACGACTCTGCGGCAGACCATCCCTTTTCGAAGTGGTAGAGCATGATATGGCGAAGATGGATATGATTGTCGACACGCATTTTGTTCACTAAAGAATAACGAATATTTTAAAAAAAGAAATAAACAAAAAGCTTTCAAAACAAAAAAGATACAAGCACGCAAAAAGAAGTCCGGATAATTATGCATCAACCCAATATTATCTACGAAAAAACACAAAGCTTGTAAAGAAATATTCTTTGCGTGCTTGGTACTCTTCACTCAAGACACGTTATTTCTTGTTTCGAGATATCTGATCTCCCTTGAACTAAAACGCTTTATTCAATAGCCGACTGACTCGGAATCTTTGGGCTCTCACTTGAGCAATTTTCACACCAAATCGACAATTGAATTAAAAGCAACGATAAAAACATAAACAATTTCGTCCTAACTAGGACACAACTTTCACACGATGAAAGGAAAGGAGAAAAAATAAAGATAACAAAATCAAAAAATAGTTGCCTTATATAGGCTTTAACACAAGATACTCAGCTAACCGGCTACAAAAAAATAAATGATTTGGGGCGCGAAATAGAATGAAGACGCACCGATTTCCTCAATACTTTTCGAATTTTTAGGCTGCCAGAGTTCGGCAACTTTTTAGTGGCTCTTCGCCACAAAGCTAACGGTTAGCTGTAAATATCAAAAAGCAAAAAGTATTTATAAAAATGACTACGAGTTTTGTGCGCTTGCGCACAAAACTCGTAGTCATTTTCTAATCGCACATCAATAAAATGAATAGCTCCAATCGATTCCCCGACCTCGAAAACCCCCGGGTACAAATTTTCAGCTCAATGTCTTCTTTTTGCACTATCTACAAAGCAAAAGTAAGATCCCTGTGCAAAAGGGTTACAAGGTGTTCGTTGTGCGGCCGCGTAATCGCTTTCCATCTGGCAAAACCCCTTGCTATGGATAGATACTTTTATGTCCTTTTTACAGGACATCAAAGTAGGCGCGTAAGTAATACCTTCTCGGTCCTCGAAAAAAGTGTCTCGTTTTTTATGGATTAAGATAAGGTTTATGGATTGTCGATCCAAAATATGGATCAAGTTCAAGGTTTCACTGTTAGAATCTTTAATCATCTAGCAAATCTCAAAAATGCATCCAACTAAGTGAGCGTAGGAATAAGTTCGAATTTTCAAGCTCGAAACATAAATCTTTTTTTTTTTCAAACAAAAATTCAAACAAAAAAGTCATCTTTTTAGTCAATAAATGATTTTTCACGCTATTTTTGTGCCCTAAAAAGGTTTTTGTTATAGATAAAAACAAAATTTCGGTATTTTAGTTCAAAATACTTGAACTTGAACTACAATATCCCCAAAAAGGTAGTACCATATCGTCCCATGCTGGAACCGAACCAGGGACCTTCTGCTTGCTAGACATTAAAGTGTACCAGACAGACGCTCTGCCACTAAGCCAATCAGACGAGGGGATTCAAGAATTGATATAATTCTTTTGAATAGCACAATTTCCCTCAAATTCCAAAAACGAATTGCCCACTATGAACTGATGACATTCGATTTATTGAATTCTTCTACGAGCCAAACGCTCTGCCACTGAGCTAAATGTGGATGCGTTGAAAGAAAGAGAAATGGCTAAGGAATTGATGAATGAGATATTTGTTCAACAGACGTGACTCAATAATTTTAACCTCAAATTCTCTAGATAATGCGCCTAGGCAAAAATAGCCTATGAACATAATAAGTTGACACCATTAAGGACTTAATCATGAGAGATTGTTTCTCTAGATCTCTGCTTTTACAGGAAATAAAAGTAGGCGCGTAAGTAATCCCTTCTCGGTCCTTTTTTTCAAAAAAGGATTTTATGGATTAAGATATGGATTAAAGATAAGATTATGGATTAAGATTTTATGGATTAAGATAAAGTTTATGGATTGTCGATCCAAAATATGAATTAGGTTCAAGCTTTCACTGTTAGAATCTTTAATCATCTAGCAAATCTCAAAAATGCTTCCCTTTTGGGATGCTTCCCTTTTCGAATCCATAAAGAGGAAGAAGCGGTGAGCCGCTGAGCTTTTTCTCTTTGTTGGCGTCATTATACCCAAATTTTTGGGATCAATCTTTACCTTAAATTTGGATGTATTTTTGTTAAAAATTCTGCATCCTGTTAGACCAATGTGTTGCTTTTAAATAACAGCCAAACTGAAAGAATAGTTCTATTCATTGAAAAGTTTCCTCTAACGTTGTTTTAAGTTCCATCCAAGCCTTTCAAAGCACTTCACATGCCTTCAAAGACAAATTTTTAGAAAGTTTACGTAAAAGTGTCCAATCAAATTCAAAAAAAGCACACAATTTAAACCTAAATCAAAATGCCTGTTTCCATTTCAATAAGTCTTCAAAACTCTCGATGATTCAAATAGATTAAAGTTTCACTGTTAGAGATCAATCCTGATAAACAGCTTGAGTCTAGAAAAATATGAGTATTCGAGCATTGTTTTGTTCACTGTTAACTGAAGATCAACAAGTGCTTTGTTCTTTGAAAAATTTTAGGGAAGAGAAAGCGGGAAGTTTGGTAAACACGAGAGAAAGACTCGAAAAACAGTCGAGTTTCTTTCTCTTTGTTCAAATTCCGTGATTTACATCAAACTTCGCTCAATTCTAAATGAACCGATCACCACAAAAGCTCTCCGAACATATTTTTGTTATGATCAAAAAGTTCGCAAGGTGAAATCTTCAAGCTGGTATAAAAATGGGTGAACTCTAGTTGGAGTTGTCCGGTTTTTGGCTTAGTTCAGTTTCTATTGGTTACCGTATCAAAAACAAATCAACTTTTGCTGCTTTAATTGTTTTATAAGTTTGAACTATGATTGTAAGTATGTTTTTCAAATTTTTAAACTTTGAATCAAGCTTTTTGATTCTAAATTTGTAAAACTTCTTTGACACAAGCACTAGAGATCTTTGATCTACAGAATTTGTTTAATTTTGTGTGTATGAAAGGTCTGTATCGGTTTTCATATTAGCTAATGGCTATCAAAGTGATCTGTGAGTTACTCATTTCAATCAGTTACTCCTATTTGTAAGACACTTGATCCTGAATTGATTTGAATATAGAGCTAGATCTTTAAGAGATTTAAGCAGATCTTTAGAAAAGGAAAATTATATATCTAATTGCAACAGATACTACCTAATAAAGTATGGAAATGGATGAGAAAGGATTTGGAAACGAAGAGGAATTGAACTCTTGACTTTCTGCTTATCGGGCAAATGCTCTACCATTGAGCTTCTTTGCCCAGAAATAGGAAAGGCAATTAAGACAATTAGAATTTATACTTTAAATGTCAATTAAGCTATGCTAGTGTAAGTAAAAGGGAAATGGCAGATGCCGACAATTGCAGAGCTACATTTTTGGATACAAGACAACAATTGCTCTCTTGATCCATTTTATTCTTTGTAACTTTTAGCTATTTAACCTTTAAATGCCATACATCATATCAATGATGTTTTTCACTTTCCTCGCGCACTTTTTATGAATTCCTGTTTAGTCTGAAGTTTCATCGTTTAACGGACTGTTTAGTCTGAAGTTTTGTCGTTTAACGGACTGTTTAGTCTGAAGTTTCGTCATTTTACCGACTGTTTAGTCTGAGGTTTCGTCCCTTTAAAGACTGTTCCTCTCACGTTTCCATTTTTTTTACATATCAAATGTACCTACATGACATCATTTAAACATTTTTTCAAATCTTTTAAATCATTTAAATCATTTAATCGTTTAAATCAT
This sequence comes from Mesorhabditis belari, assembly GCA_958450365.1. NCBI lineage: Eukaryota > Metazoa > Nematoda > Chromadorea > Rhabditida > Rhabditidae > Mesorhabditis > Mesorhabditis belari. Next base: position 157,147 of record CAUEEP010000752.1, on the reverse strand, counting down.
TCAAATCACTTAAATCATTTAAATCATTAAATCATTCAAATCATTTAAGTCATTTAAATCATTTAAAGCATTTAATCTTTTAAATCATTTAAATCGTTTAAATCATTTAGATCATTTAAATCATTTAAATCATTTAAATCATTTAAATCATTTAATCGTTTAAATCATTTTATATATATATATATATATGCTTTATTCAGTTGAATAGCGACAAGACAAAATCACAATAATTACCCGGGACACCTCTCAAAACACACCCAAAAGATAAATGGATACCTCAAGAAAGAATCACAGAGCAGTCAAATCAATTGCCGAAATTGCGGCTTTAAATCTAGCCAAGGTGGAAATATCACGAACATGAGGGGGTAAAATGTTCCAGAACTTAATAACTCGATTAAAAAAGAAACTGTGGGGGCTTTTAGAGGAAACGGAAGGTTGGCGTATGAGAAAAGGCCCCCTTCTGGAGGCGCCCCGTAGAGAGCCGAATTCAAAGAGACCAGAAAAAAGGGGGACGGGATTTAAATCATTTAAATCATTTAAATTATTCAAATCATTCAAATCATTTAATCATTCAAATCATTCAAATCATTTAAATCATTTAAATTATTCAAATCATTTAATCATTCAAATCATTCAAATCATTTAATCATTCAAATAATTAAAAAAATTTAAAAAAATCAAATAAATCAAAAAAAAAAAAAAATAACAAAACATTCAAATCATTCAAATCATTCAAATCATTTAAACCATTTAAACTCTAGCCACCCTTCTCAGCTGATTGTTTGACATAAATTAATTCCATTTGCTTCATTAATTTTTCTTCTCAAGTTTATCGATTCATTTTCAGAGCTGATCTTTTACAGCATTGAAAACACAAATTTTATTGGTAAACAATGAAATCCGAGAAGAAATGTATCGACGATTTTCTCACTTTGGGACGATACGGATTCATCACTATTTTACTGATTGAGGTTGGTTATTGGAATTGAAATGAATCAAGTAAAAGACAAGGCCAGGATCAGACCAGAAGCTAGATCTTGGCCTGGATTCTGACCAATATTTGGCTTATAGCCCGGTCTACAGGTTTCTTTACAATCCATTTGGCTTAAAGATTTCATATCCATAAAAGGCTTCATTAATTTGTTCAGCTTGTCATGATCATTGTTTGTGGCAATTTTCTGTTTATGGTTTTTGGAGGTGAGTTTTAACGAACTGACAAAATACCTCAAAATCTAGGAGCTGATGTGAAAATCACTCAATGTGACACCGAAATCCCTTCCAACTTCACCAACTCTTCTACTGACTTTTGCGCAAGTTTTGAGCAACAACAGTGCACCAGTTTGACGCTAGATTATGAATTCTACTCGATAAATGCTGAGGTGAGCTATTTTACGTGAAAGAAAAAAGGAAATTTTAGTGGTTGTTGATCTGTGATGAGGGCCAACTCGTCAAACAAAGCACATCTTATCAAGTGAGTTAAGAAAGATTGATCTTAACAAATTCACGACGATACGATGAGACGATGGGTCGTACCAAGAAATCATTTTTGGTGTCAACTCAAATTTTGTAGAATTTTGTTATTTCTTTCACAGAAAGTCCTCGGTTTTATTGTACTATTGGGTTGGTGAATTGAAAACTGCGGGACTTTGAACTAAAATTTATTCAACATAAAACCATCAATTCATTCCAAATAGTTTCCATTATTATTGACGACTTCGGCCCATTTTACAGGCAATTTGCGGATTCCTCTTTCGTAGTAGGATTTTGGTTTTGAGTCGAAAAACTTTCAAAGCCAATTTTTGACTGCTTCTTCCGAATCGAAGTGTTCTCCAGCAAGCGCATTACTCATGATCCGGAATAAATAGTAATCAAAAGGGGCGAGGTCCGAACTGTATGGGAAATGCGCCAAAAGTTCCCAAACAAGGCTATTTATTTTAGAGCAAATCAGTTTTGCAACATGAGGGCGCGCGTTGTCGTGGATGAGAACGATCTTTGACTTGGAGGGCCTATTCTTCTTCAGGGATTCATTCACCTTTCCCAACTGTTCACTGTATTTGATTGCATTAACGGTCGTCCTGCTATCCAGCAACTCCCAGTACACCACTCCCTCCATATCCCAGAAAACGCAGAGCATAAACTTCTTCTGGTGCAAATCGGGCTTAGGGTCACTTTCGGTTGGTTGGTGAATTGAAAACTGCGAGACTTTGAACTAAAATTTATTCAACATAAAACCATAAATTCATTCCAAATAGTTTCCATTATTATTGACGACTTCTGCCCATTTTACAGGCAATTTGCGGATTCCTCTTTCGTAGTAGGATTTTGGTTTTTGTGTGAGACAAGTGTGAGGCTCAAAAATGGAGATGTCCCAATTTGAGCACTTTCTTCAAAAGAAACCCATTTTGGTGTCAATAGAAAAGTTGTAGAGAATCAAAAATTAGGCTTATAGCCAAATTTTCAAAAACATACACTTAGTAGTTTCGCTTAAAATACAAGTTTTGTGAAAATTCGTAAATTTGGCATTTCTTGAAAACCAATTTTTGAATCGTTCTGAAAATTTGGATATAAGCTTGATTTTTGATTCTCTACAACTTTTCCATCAAACATCAAAATCTTTTGGAGTTTCTTTTGGAGAAAGTGCTCAAACTGTGACATATGACAATAGCCGGCAGTTTTCAATTCACCAACTCAATAGTTTTCAAGAGGTAATTCAGAGCGATCGAATGACTCGAATACAGTATTTTCTCTAATAGTAGTGCACCCAGAGCGTCGCCTAAATTGCTCGAAATCTCGAGAACCGCTTATCAAAACCTATCGATGTGGGGTCGGAAAATGTAGCTGACGATGAGATCTAGTGGGGATTAGAGTGTTGAGCTTCTGCAAAAGCTTGGAAACCGTAAAATAGTCATCAACTCGGCTCGCTTACTATTAGAGGAAATACGGTAGTTTGGATTATCTTTGAATTTACAACAAATTCTCAGTAAAACAGTTAACGACACGCCTGTACGCCTAAAAGGACGTCGTCGCGAATGTGTAATAGCTCTATTGACTTAAAATTCTAATGTTCTAACAATAAGCAAGAACTAGTTTTATCACTTTGTTAATGAAAAATTTCAGATGCTTGGCCTCATCATTGGCTCTGTATTCTGGGGTAGAATCGCGGACTTGTACGGAAGAAAAGTGGTGAGTTCAGCGAACTGACTTTTTTTTAAACTTACCCATTATATTACCTAAATACTTTAAAATCTAATAACCTTTCAGCCAATGATCATTTGTTTAATCTTTTGTGGAAGCTTTGGTTTTGCGTCGGCTTTCTCTCCAAATCTCATCGTGTTTACCGCGTTGCGCACGATTGTCTCATTCTTCACTATTGGAGCAGGAGTGTTGGTTTTGAAAAAATCGACTTATCTATCTAGTTAGAAAAAGCTAGAATTTTGATTTTATTGACAAGGGAAGATCAACTGGATGTGCTAACTAAATCACATGAGCCATTATTGGTCGCAGAATTTCACGCTGATCGAGCTCGGGCCGTTAGGCTAAAAGTATCAAAATCCTGGCTAAGGCTATCCTGGCTAAGGCTCTCCTGGCCACGGCTATCCTGGCTAAGGCTATCCTGGCCACGGCTATCCTGGCCACGGCTATCCTGGCTTTAGAATGGAAAGGCAACAGTAGAATGTAGTCAAATGAAATGAGCCATAGATCATTCGACGCAGAATTCAAGGCTGATTTCGAATCTGTTTTCCTTTTTTGCTACGGAACACTCTGTCAAAAGTTATATGCGTTTAAATTTTGTAAGATGTTTCAAAAATCAAACCGCGACATTATAACCTTGTCTTTCGCGAGCTCAGCAGTTGCAGCGGTGGTTGAGTGGTAGTGAGTTAGGCGAGGGCTCTCTAATTCGAGTCCGGTAGTCTTTTTTAGGTTTTAATGAGTTGTGTGTTCTTTACCACCGCACAAAATCATATAGCATCTAGCACACCACTAATATGGATAAGAAGATAGTTCTCCTGCCATTTGCGATTCAACCATTTGCGGTGCACAAAGCATGCCATTAAAAGCTGATCTTGTTCTATTGTTATAGGATTAGTAGGCAGATTGAAAGCAAATTGAACTTATTATTTAAAAAAGCAAGGCAATATTTGACACATTTGCTTTATCAAATCCATTTCCAGCATTGCAAACACTTTCTACGGAGAGCTCCTTCCATCGAAACATCGTCTCTGGCTCGCGTTTTTGCTCAGCTGGTCACCGAATTTTGTTATTGTGGCGGCGATTGGTGGGTTTTATAACAATCAGTTATAACCGTCAGTCAAAACAGTCAAGCTTTAATCAATCCGCTAAGACCGTTAAAACCACAATTTTCAGCCTATTTCACTCAAACATGGCGCCTCTTGATCGTGTTCATCAGCTCGATTTCCGTACCTGCAACCTTGTTGATTTGGTTTGTTTGAAAGATTTGAAGTTCTAAATTAAATTGAATATCTAACAAGATTGGTGAATTTTCATAGAATTATTATGTTATTAAAGTAAAGTTTTTTAGGTACATGAGTGAAACCCCGCATTTTTTGATGAGACGCGGGAAGCTGACCAAAGCAATCTTAACAATTCAGAGATTTTACAGGGTAAGTTCTGGCTACAGTAGTTAAACAGTTTACTGTAGGATATAACAAATGAGGGTATCTTATCCAATTTCTGAAAAGCAAGTGCTAAAATTAGTTATAGATTGATGGAAAAGAGGTCGACATGGTCAAGTTGAAAGAAGTTTTTTTCGAGGAGCAAAAGATGGATATGGTCGGTGTTGTTTAAATTAGCTTTTAAATTAAATTTGGAAATATATTTATGCACAATAATGTGGTATAAACAGCCCAAGCGCTCAAGCCGTAAGCCCTAAATGTAGAGAAGAAAAAAACCCCATAGAATATGGGAAAAAGAACCAATAATCTAGCCGACGGGATTGAAGCCTTGACCTCCCTATACTACTATTGGGTTATAGGCGACGCTCTGGGTGCACTACTATTAGAGAAAATACGGTATTCGAGTCATGCTGAATTACCTCTTGAAAACTATTTTGGTGAATTGAAAACTGCCGGCTATTGTCATATGTCACAGTTTGAGCACTTTCTCCAAAAGAAACTTATTTTGATGTCAATGGAAAAGTTGTAGAGAATAAAAAATTAGGCTTATAGCCAAATTTCCAAAAAGATACACTTAGTAGTTTCGCTTAAAATCCAAGTTTTGTGAAAATTCGTAAATTCAGAAACTTACAAAAGTCATTTGCAAGAGAAATGATTGGGCTATCTGATAAAAATGAATGAATCTAATTAAAACCGTAAAATATTGGGTTGGTGAATTGAAAACTGCCGGCTTTTGTCATATGTCACAGTTTGAGCACTTTCTTCAAAAGAAACCCATTTTGGTGTCAATGGAAAAGTTGTAGGAGAATCAAAAATTAAGCTTATATCCAAATTTTCACGACGATTCAAAAACTGGTTATCAAGAAATGCCAAATTTAGGAATTTTCACAAAACTTGCATTTTAAGTGGAACTACTATGTGTATCTTTTTGCAAATTTGGCTATAAGCTTAATTTTTGATTCTCTACAACTTTTCTATTGACACCAAAATGGGTTTCTTTTGGAGAAAGTGCTCAAACATCTCCAGTCCTCCATTTTTGAGTCTCACACTTTTCTCACACACAAACCAAAATCCTACTACGAAAGAGGAATCCGCAAATTGCCTGTAAAATGGGCAGAAGTCGTCAATAATAATGGAAATTATTTGGAATAAATTGATGGTTTTAAGTTCAATAAATTTTAGTTCAAAGTCCCGCAGTTTTCAATTCACCAACCTAATATATACTAAGATACACGGCACTTAGCCAGTCGGCCATGGCAGTCATTTGAATCATAAGTCATGAGATTTTAAATGAAGTTTAAAGCAGATTCAACCATTTTAATATCAGAGAATTGACTAATTGGACTTTTCCAGGAAAACAATGAGAAATCCTACTCGTTCCTTCATCTTTTCTGTACACCGAAATTCATCGGCTATTCAATTGCCCTTTGCTTTTGTTGGTTGGTTTACGGATATGAGAAATTTACTTCTAAAGTCCAAAACAATATATACTTTAGATAAATTAATGCTTTTCAATGTTTTCCTTTCAGTTTTGAACTCTCGATCATCAGCTATTCCATGTTATTTAATCTGGACAAAGTCTCCGGATCGCTGTACGAAAATGTGTTCATCGTCGGTGCTTTGAGATTTGTCTTCAACATTCTTTCCGCAATTATGGATTTCCGATTTGAGTGGCTGGGAAGAAAAGTGGGTTTTGTAATTGGAAATTTTGAAATTCAAAACTTTTAGGTGACGCATAAAACGTTCTGCATCCTGGCCATTCTATCGTTGTTGGTCATCTTGGGAACCGAATTTATAAGTAAATCAAAAGCAAAATCTTGACTTTCTAGTGTTAAAATCAAAAGCTTGACTTGAGCTCAATTGTTATTGTTAAATTTGCAGCGAAACTTGAACATTTCTAGACATTTCTAGACATTCACCCACTCTTCAATCGTTTCTTCTCATTGGTCACCGCCTCGATCATCGTCCAACACTATGCGCTGATTGGGATCATTAGCAATGAGGTAAATTTTGCAATTGAACTATAGATCGAATAAATAAAGTAGTTGTGCTTACCCTGATCCTTGTGACCTTACATCTTTACACAGGGTTTCCCAAAAGTTCTTATACTTCTGTAAGCAGTAATTCTTTAACTTGAAAAACACGTGAATTAAAATATGGGGCCACCCAGTTCCTCATTGATCTAGACTTTTAAACGGATGACAATGCGGGACAGGATTTGATTTGAATTAAAGTATGGGGCCCTCCATTGACTCACAGTCCCCAATATCTCTTTGATCCTTCATCATTACTGTTTTCTAAAAGATATTCTTTGAGGAAAGCTACCGTACCCTTACCATCACTACATTACAGGTTTAAATTTAATCTGATGCCAGATCAGACAAATAGCTTTCAGTCAGGTAGATGCGATGTTTTCTGCTACAAAAACAGTTAGAACTTGTCTGCGAGTACGGTAACTCTTCCGGGAGCAGCTATTTTGTTTAGCTAATGTTAGCTTTGTTAGCTTTTTCTCAAGCGCATCTTTTAGAAAAGATTTCAACCCAAGGAAAACACAGTTTATTTTGTCATCCATATTGTCATCCAAACTAAAGCCGGATTCTAAAAGTTCAGATATTTTTACTCCAATATGCCCATTTTCATAAAAACATTTCAACTCTCAACAACTTTTTGAATAGGATTTTTTACATTCAGTTCTAGTCGCTGAAGACTTTTGCGAAAATTGACTAAAACTTTGCAGAATGAAATTTTTCCCAAAAACTGTTGTTACCATTTGATAGATCTAAGTTTTTTTTCTTGAAAATAAGCCATAAACGAACTTTATATCTCAAAAACGAAAGATTTTCAAGCAATTCTACAGAGAACACTTAAATCTGAAAAGCAAAAAAGCGCTGTAATGACCTTTAAAGATCCTCATCAAAAAGTTGTATAGAGTTGCAAATTTTATGCAAAAAAAGTATAGTAGAAGCAAAAAAATACTTCAATTTACATAATCCAGCGTTAGTTTTTCAAAAATAGGGTGTTTTCCATGTTAAATTGCCCGTTTACAACAACTATAAGAACTTTTGGGAAGCCCTGTAGTTGCTTATTCAGATCTTTCCAACTCCACTCCGAAACACAGCCTTTGCGTTGATTCTCTTCACAGAAGGGGTCGGTACGATTATGGCCCCGCATTTCTACTTGATGGTATGTTTTTCTATAATCTGATTTTTAGCCAAGAATCATAGAATTCATGCTACAGCCTTTAATGCCTCTAATGCTTAAGCTGAGCCAAGTGTTTGCCTTTAAGCTGACAGGAGAATGACACCAGCTCGAAGTTCAAAATCGCTTCGTGCCCGAGTCATAGAATCGACTATGCTGATTCTGAATCGGTAAAAATTAGCTGTAAAGAGTTTTAGGAACACTGGTAGAAGATATAAAAGGGTAAAACATAAATATTTATTTGCAAAGACATCAGAAAAAGAATCAAAATCCAAATCCAAAAAAAAGCAAAAGGGATTGGTCAGGAGAGGATTCGAAACCAAGCCAAAAAAGCTTTTTGTTTTGCAGACTTGCAGGCTGTTTTGCAGGCTTTTTCACTATCCGCTAGACCATCGAAGCCTCGAAGAGTTTCTTTGTGGCAGCCCCATAAAAAGTGCGAAATTTAAGGAAATTTTCTATCCCAGATTCCTTGGGGTTACATGGGTGTTTGCAGCTAATTTTTACAGATTCAGAACCAACATAGCCGAATCTACTTGATCACTTGATCACAAAGTGATTCTGAACTTCGGGTTGGTGTCATTCCCCTGTGAGCCAAGTGTTAAAAGCTGTCTGCGCCATTTACAATACTCTGCGTCTATCTGCTCAGTCTTCCCATGCTTTCTGCTTACATTAGTTAAAGATTAAAACTAGATTATCAGTTATATGGAAAAACTCATCAAATTTGCCTATTCCAGAGCTCAATCTCCATTTGGTTTCCCCCAGTTGTGATGATGATTCTTGTCGTCACCGATCTCCTCATTTTCCATTTTGCAATCCCAGAATCAAAAGGGAAACCCATTGCTGACAAAATGCCTGAAAATCATGAAAGATTTAAAATATTTGCTGACAATGGATCGCTGACAAGTTTCATAAAGTGAGTAACTTCAATTGTAGATAAGAAAATTTGAAATTATCAACAAAAATCCAAGGAAATTTTCAAATTTTAGTAAACTCTCACTCAGCAAATCGTCTTCACGGAAAAGCTTTGGCATTGGTCAAGAATTGGACAATTCAATCGTTGAATAGAAAACAAATATGCATTTATTATCAAAATATGCAATCAATTATGTGTTTATTATTTAGGAGTAAATAGATTTTCTTTGGCTAACACGTTGAAATGAGAATCACAGAAGAAATAAATGCAAAAAGGGATATGAAAAAGAAAGATAAGGAACAAAAAGGAAAGAAGGATGCAAAAAAAACGACTATTTCTTGTAGTAATATAGTGGGAAAGGCTTCGGAAAAGATAAATATTAAAGAGAAGCTCTTTTTGGTTTAAGTTTAAGTTTAAATTTGGGTAATTGAACCCGAGAAACGAAAAGAAAAGACTTGAAAACTTCAAAAACTTGAAAAGAAAAGAAACTTGAAGAGCAAAAAACAGTGATAGAACCCGAATAAGCCAAGAAAAATGAATCTCTGACAGAAAATTGTCACGTTTTTTAATTCAGTACTTAAATCAGTCATTTTCAGGCAAGATTTTAACTTCCAGGTAAGTCAGACAAGTCTAGGTTCAAAAGCTGATCTCAAAAGTTTCCGTTAAATCAACTCTGGACGACTTTCCTTTGAATCAACCGGAAACTTATTGTCAAAGGGAAAACAAGAAAACCAAAAACCAATATCAAGCATAAAAACTGATTCAAAAAAGCCAACAATCTTTCACTAAGCATTGGTTAACTTTTTGTGTTCATCGGTTTCATTCTCAGCCTCATCCGAGTCCTCAAATTGCATCTGACCAGTGGCAAGGGCTGAGTTGAAATCTTCTTCATCATCATGTCCGAGAGCTCTGCAATAAGTCAAAAATTAATTTTACTCGATTTTTATTATAAATTTTGCCTTTAGTTTTTTTCTGATTTAAGAGGCTTAATGGAAATTTGAAACTGAAGAGTTAGGGAAAACTGACTTTCTTCGTTTCCTCCTCAATCGTGCTTTGTAACATTGCAGCAGTTTTGTTACAATGAAACAAAGAAAAAACATCAAAATGCCTTAAATTTGGTTTTCGAGAGACTGTTTTCTTTAAAGTATTTACCTCCAGAAAGAAAAGTGACGACCGCAAGACAAACCGACTCAAGGTCTTGATTGAACGAGCGAAAGATTCGACCCTGTCGAAGGGCTGGAATTGTAATCAATTCTATCTCTAGTCATTACTGGAATTATAATCAATTCCATCTCTACTTATTACTGGAATTGTAATCAATTCTATCTCTACTCATTACTCGAATTGTAATCAATTCCATCTCTACTCATTACTGGAATTGTAATCAATTCTATCTTTACTAATTACTGGAATTGTAATCAATTCTATCTCTACTCATTACTGGAATTGTAATCAATTCTATCTCTAGTCATTACTGGAATTATAATCAATTCCATCTCTACTTATTACTGGAATTGTAATCAATTCTATCTCTACTCACTACTCTTTTTACTCACTCGCAGCAGTCGTGTAAACCATTTTTTTGATTGCCGACTCCCACTTGTCACATTGCTGAATCTGTAAACGTCTAGACTGTAGATTTCTTGTTTTAACGCTTTTTCTAAAAGTTGCTTGATCTATAAGGCTACCGTAGTTATGTTTTAATAAAAAATCAAGCTCTCATTTTGGATAAGCTCCTCATTGATCTAGACTTTTAAACGGATGACAATGCGGGACAGGATTTGATTTGAACTTTGAAAAACGTAGAGTACAGTGTCAGTCTCTTGGCGTTTTTTAAAAATCAAATAGAACACAGAAAACAGTGATGTGGCCTTTAAAGCGAACGCTTTAGAAAACGTCTTTTAGAAGTGATAACATTATTGAAAGAACAAAATTTATAACAGAAACAAAGGTGGGATTTTGAGAGATTGAAGGTAATTGTGGAGCTCTAATGAGACAACTTTGGGCGAAAAGAAAAGGCATGGATTGAAGCGAAAAGGGAAAAAATTGGAACAAAGACGTTGAACAGTTGCTGTCTTTTCCCTTTATTTCTCTTGTTTCAAAGAGCTCAAGTTTTTGTTCTTTGTTCATAATCGACTCACAGGTTAACCTGAGAGCTTTAGATTTATCATGTTCGAAAGGAAAATCCTTGGGATTGAGTAAAAGCTTTAGTTTTGTTGAAAACTTGTAAGAACAGACTGGTTGATCATTTAAATTCGTGCTGATGAGTTCATGAAACTTCTACCTTGTTCACTAGGGATTTACACCTGGCTTTTGTGGCTAGAAATAGTTTTTCTGGTGCAGTTTTTTTTATTTTGAATCTCTAGGTCGAGATGATGTGTTGAAATTCGATATTCAGCTTCAAAGTTTACACAGAATTTTTGAGCATGGCTTGTCGACAGTTAAACCAGTAAAAGTCAAATTGCTTTGGCGTAGCTCTGAAAACGGTTAGTTGTTGTGTGGTTAAACAACTAGTTCTTTACTTTTATTTAATGCAAAATAAGTTTCGGACTTTCTTTTAGCAGAGCTCTCAGCAGAGCAGAGCTTTTTACTCAAGCAAAATGCTTGAAAAAAAAGTTATAGTTGTCTTTTTTTTCATTTGTTACCAATTTTCAAAATAACAAAGGGGATGTAAGAAAAATACCCTAAAATTGTTTAGCCAAGGTTTCTGCATCAAAAGCAAAAAAATGTCTGCAAGCGGGTTCAAACCCGTAAGCTAAAAGCCGAAGGCAAGAGCCAGGTGTAAATCAAAAAGCATCCCTAGTCAGCTCAGCTCAGCTTGCTGTACTTTGTGCTCAGCTCAGGTGCTCAAACGTACTCCTTCTGGCATATCATTCAGCTTTTCTTGTTTCGTCAAATCGCTGCAAAATTTATTACACCAGAAAAAATTCGTTTACAGACTTTGAGCACAAAGACACGGGAGTGGGACAAATGCGACCTTTTTTTGCGCACCCGGACATTTGTGCACCTTTTTTTCCGCACCTTGCCCATTTAGCGCACCTTTTTCGCGTTTTAAAAAAGCCCTAAAAGCTAATATTAACCAATTTCTATTCCAAAAGTTGTTTTTCTAGATAATTTTAGGGCGTAGAATCGAAATTTTGGCATATCAGAGCTTGTGGAACCGATTTGAAAGACAAAACGGCGAGGTCAAATTGCAGAAAATTGTTGATTTTTCTCTTTGTATACCTCCCTCCGTTTGTTTCCACAAGCTCTGATATGTCAAAATTTCGATTCTACGCCCTAAAATTACCTAGAAAAACAACTTTTGGAATAGAAATTGGTTAAGATTAGCTTTTAGAGCTTTTTTAAAACGCGAAAAAATGTGCGCTAATGGGCTAAGTGCGGAAAAAAAGGTGCGCAAATGTCCGGGTGCGCAAAAAAAAGGTCGCATTTGTCCCACTCCCCAAAGACACCTCTAGTCGGAATCAGGAACTTTATTTTTGAGCAGAAATCTATCAAGATTTGTATCTACAAGAATCTACCCAATATCAAAAATGCTGAAGGATTTGAGTTTATAAAAACAAAGTACTCAAGTTTCGTGTCAAAGTTTGATCCAAAATTTCCCAAAAGGATCTAGGAAGTTGGATGAGCCTGACTTTGAAGTTAAATAAAAAAAAATTCTTTTTTGTTTTAAAGGATTCAAATGATTACTGTATTTTAATCAAATCCTAAAATAAAGACAGAGCTTTTGTTGGTTGATTCATGCGGGCAACATGTGTCTTTAATTTTACACTTTTTCAAAAGGGAGCCTGTGACAATCGAGTGACACACAGGAGGAAAAAGCCCGCTCAAAATGAGGTCAAATGTTTTTTTTGAAAATTCAAAAGGTTAGCTTGAAATCCTATATAAAAATAAGGGAAATATAAACTTTTGAATAAAGATTTCAGCGTGAAGTTTACCTATGGCTCCGATGCAATAAACCCTATGGCTTGGCTCCGATGCAATAAAAATGAATTGGTTATTACAAGCAATGCTTGAAAAGGTGGAAAGTGAGTATGAATTGTGGTGAAAGTTTTGTTCTAAGATGAAATACGGAATTTAATCTAGTTTAACCCGACAGTGATGACCACTATAACATGCTATGTTCAAGGAAACGCACTAGCAAAGACATCGAATTGAGCAATGATAGTGATCGATGATCAATCGATTGGAGGTTTCCCTGTCACTTGTACGACAAATCCTTCTTAAGACTCTTTGTTGGATTTGCATTTTTGGACCAAACAGGTTCGACTAAGAAAATAGGACCGATACAAGTCTAGTTTAAAATTTGCTTCAAGCTAAACTTGAATATAGATATTTTATTCAGGACCTGAGATAAAGTGCGCTAGATTTAAGATTAATACACATGAATTCATAAGCATAACACGAAAAGGGCCGATAAAAAGCAACACGATATAGTTGATGTAATGGGTAGCACAGAAAAAGTTAAGAATCCACTAGAGCTTCAAGATCAAGATCATCTACAGATAATTTAAAGGTTTCGATACTATTGGACTTTCTTAAAACCCTGGGGAGTTGATTCCAAATTCTGGCAGTTCTTATTGGAAAAGAGTTATAAACAAACTTATTGGAGGTGACTGGAATTTCTAAAACGAAAGAACCTCTCCTTGAACTAACCGTGGGATTAACTTTGAATAAATCTCGAAAAAGAGGGATAGGTTGCTTGCCCTGAAACATTCTATTAAATCCGTGACCAAGCGGCGGTGTCTAAGAGATTTAAATCTAAAAGAATTTAAAAGAATCTAAAGATTGCAAGTCTTACGGTATCTAAACCACAAACTAAGCACAAATACACAAATCAAAAATCACAAATCAGATTCGTTTACAATCAAAATTTGTCATCTGATAACAAAAAGCATTCAACTAACCAAATTGGGATTTCCAAGGAATTTAGAAAAAGACGACTGATAGCCGGTATACGGTTTTGTAAAATCAACTTTTAAAATTGGGGAAAGTGATGATTGAACTAACAAAGCTGATAAGACTTTGTAAAAAATGGTTGACTGAGAAAAAACTCACAAATTGTCTGATAAACATCACTTGTAAGAAAAAAACCCAATAGAAATGGGTGGAGTCGTCAAGCCACCGGAAAGGCTTTCCTAAAAAACAAAGTATCATTGGGTGTGCCGAAAATAATCTTTTGCATGAAAACGAACAAAAATCAGAACATTCGTAAAGAATAAGAGAGATTTTTTGGGTGTGGACGAGGAAAATCAAGATAAGAAAGCGGTTCGGCGAATCTTCAAGCAATAAACGTCATAGTCAGGCTATTTAGAATCAAGGGTATAAATGGGAGCGATAAGTGAGGAAGGGAAGTAAAAGCTGATTGTATTTCGAGAAATCTAGTAGGCTACTGTATTTGAAAGTTGAATACTTTCAGCATATTACTATCTTTCTTCGAAATTTTTCTTAATAAATGCTTTTTCGCTATGCTTTTATCTTGTAGATCGTCTTTTTTAAGTAGATCCGTTTTAAGTAGATTTAAGCTAAAGCTAAAGCTAAAGCAGTCTAAGTAGTCTGCTTAGACTAAGCTAAAGCAGTCTAAGCAGTCTGCTTAGGCTAAGCTAAAGCAGTCTCTAGCTAAGCCAGAATGTAGAGGTATGCGCTTTTATGATAACTTTTAGGGTACCCTTCTCCTCTTATAGTCGGCTTCACTCTTTCACATAAAATTGTCTTCATTTATTGTTCTTCTAGCTAAAATTTTCGTTTAAAATTTCGTTAGTATAGTTTATTGAATTCTCAACGTCCGCTTTCAAAGTTTATTTTCAACCTTAGCCCTTTTCATGATCATCTCTTTTCAGAGGTTATCGGACATTCGATACGCGCTCCGCCCCTTTTGCCATTGGCAATCAAACTTTAAGATCAAATATCTTGGTGTTGGATTGTCTAATTTCAATATTTTTAATATCATTAGATGCGCCAAATCTTTCTCTGTCGATTAGTATAAAAACTATTTAAATTGAATAGTTCAACACGAAGATATTTGAGCTCAAAGTTGGATTGACAAAAGGGGTGGGGTCAGAAAGACCTTTTATACGCGCCCCACCCCTGTTGCCATTGGCAACCCAACTTTAAGATCAAATATCTTGGTGTTGGGCTATCCAATTTGAATATTCTTGATATCACTAGATGCGCCAAATCTTTCTTGTCGATTGATATAAAAACCATTTAAATTGGACAGTCCAACACGAAGATATTTGAGTTCAAAGTTAGATTGCCAATGGCAAAAGGAGCGGGGCGCGTATAAAATGTTCCACAATCCTTTTCAGATGCTCTCCTATTTGCTTTTGGCTTTCGTGTTGGCCGCCTCGATTCGGGCTGATTGCCCACCCGGATCCCAGCAAATCCCCAACGAGTTCATCTGTGTTTATGCAGTGTCTAACGGTAGATAGATTTTGAGAATACAAAACTATACCGGTACAAGACTGGATAGGTTTTCCGTTGAGTGAAGAATGTTCAGTTTTGTCAACTGAATACCTTTGTTTATACTGAATATCTGAATACTTAATAATGTATGTTGACTACCTTACAGCTTTACAGCTTACTACCTTACAGCTTTTTAAAAGCTATTTTATCACGAAGTTTGTTTTCAGGTTCATCATTCGATTCCGCCTTCGTAACTTGTGAACAACGCGGCGGGTTGCCTTTCGAGATCAAAAACGTTTTCGAGAATGCTTACCTGAGAGCACTTATTGACATTTGTAAGTTTTGAAAAGCTGTAAAATTAGAGCTATTTAAATGAATGCCAAAATTTAGTCTTCAACGGATCGCCAGCGTTCATTGGTGTGCAGAAAGGAGAGGGAAATCGATGGGTTTACAGCGACGGAACACCATTGATCTACAACAATTGGGGAAAAGGTGAGTGATGGGGAAAGTCAACTCAAGTCAAGTCAAGTTCAGTAGATCTGCCATCGTACACCGATTCTATCAATTTTATTTCATAATACACAGCAACCGATTCGCTTTTAGGACAACCAGCTCAATCAAATCTCGCTTGTGCTCAACTTGACTCGGCCACAGCTGAATGGTCAACCGTGTCTTGTGCTCAAAAACTCCCATACTTCTGCCAAGTCCCTTACTATCAAAATCTCAACACCACACTTGCTCCAATTAACTCGACGTCGACTCCTTTTGGTTAGTTTTGAGTGAGTTTAACGTTATTCGGACAATTTTAGCCAATTCGACGAGCTGGCCATCTAACTCTACACAGACTCCATATGGTTTGTTCAGGAATTGTTTATGTTTATGTTTTTGTTTCAGCTAACTCGACAAACTGGCCCTCCAATTTCACTTTGCCACCAGGTGAGTCAAAAATAAAAAACGTATCTTATTTGGAAAAGTAAATAACTTTTGAATACTTTGTACTAACATCAACTAGCTGAAATAAGCTCTAGCCTAGGCTAAAGCCTAGGTCCTCTAGGCCCTCTAGGCCTAGGCTTATAAAAGATCGCTACTTTTGAGTCAGACTTCTATTTTCAGCCAACACCACCAATTGGCCATCCAATTTCACTTTGCCACCAGGTAGTCTTATCGATAGTCTTATCGATCGTCTTATCGATCGTCTTATCGATCGATCAATGTGTTACCAAGCCTGAAATCTATGGATACAGTTAGATTTGTGATCTAGGATACTTGTGACTTTTCTCCACGCAAATTTACATACAGCTCATCGATTAAAGTACGTGGATAAAAATCACAAGAACTTGATTGGTTCTTGGGACTTTTATCCACGCAAATTTGCATATTTGAAATGTAAACTATACACATATAAATGTAGTAAAAGATTGGCGAATTTGCGTTCACGTTTCTACCGAAAAAGTCACAAGTACAAAAGCTAGTTAAAACTTCTTACAAAAGCTTCTTATTTTAGCCAACACTACTAACTTCCCGTCCAACTTCACTCTGCCTCCAGGTTGGTTTGCATAAAGCTCGCTCACTTGTACTGTTCTAGCTAACTCCACAAACTGGCCTTCTAACTTCACGCTGACTCCAGTTGGTGAGTAAAAATATCTAAAACAAATTAGGCAAGTGTATAATTCCAAATTACAGCTAACTCGACGAATTTCCCCGGAAACTTCACCAACTCTCCAAGCAATTTCACAAATCCGATCTTCAGCAACTCGTCAGTCACTTTCCCAGGTGCGGTTAGATCAAAAACTTTCAAAATTTAATCATCATAAGTTTTAATTCTTAAGATCCTTAAGATTATTTAGCCTTTCTCGCGGTTTGAACTCTATTTTTTTAGCTTACAACTACACGGCCGGTCCTTCAGCTAATGGGACCACACCGTCGCCGTTAGTTTTGAATGGTGAGTTGATTATTGTAATCTAAATTCAAAAGAAGTCAATCAATAAACAAGCGTAATCTTTCCCTTTATCAGGGGGGTTTTTGTGTGGAGAATATGGTATATTTGAATTGAATGTATTATTTCCTTGCATTTAAGTGATATTGCATTATGTATTTATCTGAGCTAAATGTAATTTACTTGCTGTCAACAAGTTTGTTTATTCTTATCACTCATCTAACACAAAAGCCTACTGATCATTGGTAAAAAGGCAATGAGTCAATTGAGCTTCCACATGGACAGAATTCCTTGATGTTGTTAAGGATTACAGCATAGCTGCCCAGAGTGCTTGCTCCTTGCTGCCCAGAGTGCTGCCCAGTGTGAGCTTGCTGCCCAGAGTGAGCCGCCACAAACTCTCCGCAATGTAGGAGTCGACCATGATGTCGCGTACCATTACGACGGCGATTTGCATCTTTAAAAGGGCGCCACATGGATTCGATAGTCTGTGTGTGCCATTGAGGATTGTTCGGATTGATGAAGTTTTTCGAATGACCAACCCAATTGTACTTGTAGTTCGGACGACCAGCCAATTGACGATATGGCTTCCAACCATCCGAAACAATGTGTGAACCAGCAGCGATGTGTTTTTTGATCTCACCGATTAGGGTTGAAGCTGTGCTATCGGGAGCCAGAACAGTAAATCTCTCCCTGGTTTCGCAGCAGATTCCACCAAACACCCATCTTTCGGGCAGCATGCGTCCTTTGTGGTTCTACCGTTTTGCAATCAAATTTTCGTCGATCTCCAGGGCCTTCTGGGGGCCACTAATCGAGTTCTTATTGAGATGATCGGCCAATTTCCATGCACATACATCGCGAAGATAGAGGTTTCAATCAACTATGGTGTTCTTTCCCATATCGAGCTCACGTTCACATGCGGGAATCGTAGTATCTCCATTTGTATAGGAAAAGAACGATGGTCTTGAAGCTGAGCTTGGTGTTTTCGAGCCAGTTATCAGATCGGATTGTGCAACTGGAGTTGGGCAGACGAGCGCGTACACACACGGGTTGCACTCCCCTCTGAAGTTACCGCCGCCCTTCGAAGACAGTTTCATTGAATGACCATTGCCACAGCTCGGTTTTTGGAGGATTCCATGATCGACAAGAAATAAAATAGCGCCTTTTTCATCTAACGAGATCGGCATACTTCATGTTTATGGATGATTTTCGATGATTTTCCCCAATAGGGAAGCTTTTTTCTTGTGGGCGTCTGGAGTTCAAGTGTAGATAAGTAAATTTTTTTCTTTTAAATGTAGTCCACATCAAAAGAATGTTTTGGTGATGATCCACCAAAAAAATTACTATCCCCCTGATAAAGGGAAAGATCCAACAAGTGCAGCTTTTGTTTTGTCTATCAAAGCCTTTTCAGCTCGTCAAAACTCCACCGTCGTGCCAGTGGGCAACTATACCGTGGCACCATTCACATTGGGTAAGAGATTTTGTAATTATCTGTCAGTTTCTAGCCTTAAACGTATCCAATCACAACTTGACCTTTGTTTCAACTCAAAGATACTGTAAAGTCCTCAGTATTTTGCCTACAGTTTGTCGAACTTGAAAAGTAATCAGAGCTGAATATCTTTAATCTTCAAATGAGTTGAAAGGGGTGGTGAAAGATGTTAAGTCCTACCTAATTCCCAAACAATTTTAGTCGTCTACACGAGATACCAGGTGCTTTACAGTACTGTGCTTTCTGGGATTTTTAACGCAATTTATTGACAACAATAGGTAGCAACGGAGAGTGCTCATTTGCTTTTAAGTCAAGCACAGCCATTCTGTGCTTTTGTCATTCAGACAAATGATCTAAAGAAAATAGTTACGCAAAGATTTAAACAGTGAGAAAAACAAGACTAATTTCATTCAAAAGACAATCTTCTGAGTGAGCTACATTCTCTACATTCTACATCTCTACAAACAATCTCTACATTCCATTTTTTTGATAAGATGACTTTTAGTTTTGTTTGAATTCAAATTATTATCAAAATTAGGTTATTAAAACGTTTGTTCACTAACAAACACTTCAGCTCCAAACGTGACACTTCCTCCATTTGTCAACCCCAACTCGACCAACACTCCACCCCAAACATCAACCACTTCATTTGGTGAGTTGAAATAAATAAAACTAAATAAACGTTTAAACTAAATAAATGTAACAAAATCTGTTTCTGTAATCTTTTTATAAATTTCCCAACAACAAATTCTAGATCTCGAGCGATTGGTTGGAAAAGCTTTCATGGCGGGACTGGGCTTGGTCAATCATTGATCGGAAAACAATTCTCACTTGCGTAATATTCAATAATAAACATATCATGTTATTGTTTCCGAGAGAAATTGAATTACAATTTGTTACAAAGATAGGAAATCCTATTGAAATTAAAAAATATACGATGTTCGCTATAATTTTTAAGTCTACTTTAACGTCTACTTAGACTTTAAGTCTCTATGCATTCACAGGCTTTTTTTCTAAAAACCAAAAATGATTTTGATTACGGAATACAATTTTAAAAGTTTACCGCAAAAAATGGAAAAGAAAACGGAGAAAACTCACTTAAATAATGCAATATTACAATGCAAAAGATACTGACAATGGAATGGCCTGTCCGATTTTGCTGTCCTTGAACTTTTTTTGGTTTATGTCTCTCATTTAGAGTATACTAAAACCTTAAAATTGGTTTGATATTGCAACAAAAGAGTTGACAAATCCAAAAGAGGGAAATTTTGCTTTGGATAACTTCCTATGAAGAACGAAATTGCACCCAGGATTTTCGGGGTTGGGGAATCGATTGACAGTGTTATGAGAAATATATTATAACTAAATCTCAAAAATTTGATGTTTTTAAACTTTAAAATGCAAAAACGAGGAGTCCGGTGCGTTCACTGTGCGCGGGCACAATCGCACTCGATCTGGCATACGGCCTTGACAGATATCGTCTTTTTTTCACTCTTCCAATCGGAAGTGTCCATTTTGGGTCATCCGGTAACCAATCCGTTGTCTGCCCCATATGGTCACCGCTTCCCAAAACTAACCTCGGCTGTAGAATTGTTCCGGTTTTCAAACCCAGTTCCGGCTCATTTTGGCCACAATGGTGGGTTCTCCGCCGGTCGAAATGGGATCCCAAGTGCCTGTAAAAGGGTGCCGAAGGGAGCCGCTGTGAATTTTTGGATTCATCCCAAGGATTTCGGTCCGCAGGGGCAGCAAAAACCAGAAATTCAAAGGACTTGAACGCTTTGAAAAATCCGACACGGCCTAGGCGCCAACCCAATATAGTAACATAGTAAACGAATGATTGTCTTTGGTAGGCAAAAGTGTGTCCATTTATTCCCCCATTCAGTTACCCATTCATTCAGTCAAATCTCCTCTGTACAATGATATAAAAAGTTAACAAAAATATGATCGCTGGACAAAGTCATAGGCCTTCAAAGCGAGACGACCCGTTCAAAATACCCGTCTATCCCCAGCCAGCAACTCCGTGTATGCGGGACTAAAGTCAATCTCAGCGTAACAAAAACAAACAAGCTCTAGAAATATTATCAATCGATTTAGCGTAGTCGAAACCCCTAGAAAACCGTTTTCGGGATTTGCCAAAGGTATTTCGAAAGCCCCGCCCACTGCCCTCCTCCAAACCGGGTGCTGATCAAATGAGCTGATTTTTTGCACCCCAGGGGTTTTTGACTATGCTGAATCTATTAGCGATGGTCTCACACAACATTTCGTAACTTTTAACAACATTCAAGGCTCCTATATTTATCTAGGCTTTGGCTCCGCACCTTAGAGGCACGTGGCTCCTAATTTTACCCCTCCCCCCCCCTTCCCCCTCCCAACTACTATAGCACCTCCAAACCTTATAGCCCGAAACAATTACAAGTAAATAGGTAAGTAATTCTTACAAAGAAATATAAAAGAAAACAAATACAAAAACACACCTGTTTGGTCATTGTTGGGAAGAAAAATGATGTAATAATGATGGAGCATATTGTTCAAGAGACGTCGCATTTTCAAATTCAAATTTTATATGCAAGTTTATTCGCAAAGGCTGACAAGGGAATGTTTCAAAGTTAAGGTGACCGTTTGGAATGAGTGATACCTCATTCGATAGATCTCGTGATGAATATTGATGACCAAAAAAATTAGCTGCCGAAGGTAACTCTACAACGAGAAACGAGAAAAACCATTTATCCAGTCTAAACAAATCTAGCCCCGGTCGATTCAACATGTTTAACCTTACAGGAATATAAATAAATGAAAGTAGTTGAACTTCTAGAGGGAAAGTTACGAAGGCTTTTCTCGAATTTTCCGAAATTCTCCGAATTCTCGAAACGAACACTCCTGGTTCAGACCTGGCCAAGGAACTTTTGATGAGTCAGACTTGCAATGAAGTAAACCAAACAAGTCAGACACTCAAAAATAGCTTGACAATCACTTTTGACTATTTTTGGGCTGATTTGTGGGTTGTTGGATGGGTTTTGAAGCCAATTCTATACATAGTCAATAGTAAATAGGGTAGGTAATAAAAAACTAAAATAAGTCATGCAACTTCTAACAGACAGTTTTAGGAAGTGATTCAAGCTTCGTCAATTAGATAATAAGCATTCAACTCAATGTTAAGTATAAGATAAAAAAATTCTGAGGTTAAAAATTCTTTAATTTAGCTTAATTTTTATCTTTTTAAAATGGTATACACTTTCGATCAATTAAGCAATCAAAGAGCAATCACAATTAAAAATTGTGATTAAACGAGGACTCGGATCAAGCTCACTCAAGGACTTGCGAATTGACACGTTGATGTTCACCGGTTTTCTTCGTGTCTCTGAGGCGGCTGCTTTTCGTTGGGAGGACGCAACGCAATTATTAGCAATTTAAGAAAGGGTCAAAACTTAGTTTACAACCGAATAGTAAAGCATACAGGTTCCAATGAGACACAAAACTTTTCAAAACGTACCCATGACAAACTTCTCCTCGACATCAGAATGCATGGACACTAAATGGGCATCTATTTGCTGGCGACTTGCTTCGGCTGTCGTTTTCTCATAGTATTCTCAATGAAATCCGTTCGCGTAAGCGAAATTCTGCACGGTAATTTTAGAATCTTATAACTCTAACGTGTAAATAGTCATAAGTAAATAGGGTAGGTAATGAAAAACTAAAAAAGTCATGCAACTTCTAACAGACAGTTTTAGAAAGTGATTCAAGCTTCGTCAACTAGATAATAAGCATTTAGCTCAATGATAAGATAAAAAACATTCTGAGGTTAAAAATTCTTTAATTTAGCTGAATTTTTATCTTTTTAAAATGGCATACATTTTTCCGATCAATTAAGCAATCAAAAAGCACCAGTCACAAAAGTTTTAAGCCAAAAAGCTAGCTTTCGTGAGCACATACCGAACACACAAATCTGCAGTCATTTCTTCAATTTGTATTCATTCATTTTTCTTATAAAATTTTTATATACAACTTTATACAAACACCACTAAACTGAAGATGGAATCGGCTCGAGTTTTGGGTCAATCTCGCCCTTTGCGTTCAACATTTCGCTCGCTGGAACCGACTCCTCCATCTCGCCCACCAAATCCATAATGAAGTCGATGGAGATCGTGTGAATTTGAACCTAAATTTTGATAGAATCAAGGTATCGTGAAATTTCTGGATACACATGCTTTAGACCAACCTTTTTCGAGTGAGAAGTGACCGCAATCACGAGAAAGCCGTTGTAGTGACAAATCGATAAGCGAACACATTCGGGTAGTGAAGTGAATTGGATAATTGGTGGGATGACGAATAACTGAAATGAATAAGTTGAGTTCAAGATTATTCCAAAAACACTCAAACATAGCTTGTCAATCAATTTTGGCTATTTTTGGGCCGATTTTTGGGTTGTTGGATGGGTTTTGAAGCCAATTCTATACATAATCCTCTTTGGATTAGAACAAGTGATAAACCTATATGTTACGTTTGTTATTGAATAGATTCAATAAAAATTTTCGTGGATTTTCAATAACATTACCATATTTCTTCGAATAGAAGTCCGGGTAAAGAGTGTCATCGCGTACTCCTGCGTAGCAGCCCTTTTTAAAATTTCTTTTCTGCATAAAAGCTTTCAATGAAGTGCTATAGGGCTGGAAAATGACTCAAAAATAGCACATGAGCTAACAGATTTTTGAGCCATTTTCCAGCTCTATAGCACTTGATTGAAAGCTTTTATGCAGAAAAGAAATTTTAAGAAGGGCTGCTACGCAGGAGTACGCGATGATACTCTTTACCCGGTCTTCTATTCGAAGAAATACGGTAATTTTGGCAAGGGTTAGTGTTTGGGCAAATAATTTAAATCTCGATTGACTTTTTCAAAAAGGAACTCGACGAAAGGAAAAGAAAGTGGCGAAAAAACGCTGATTTTTCATCATTTTTTTCTAAGCACTGGTTAATGTTAGAAATCTGTATGATATCTCAAAAAAATCACCCATTCTCTCTACTTTAATTTGATACCTAAGCGCGCAGAAACAAACGTACTGGTACTGAGATATGAGCGGTCCTTTGAGTGTAAACCTAGACTACGTAGAGAGAATGGGTGATTCTTTTCTAAGCACTGGTTAATGTTAGAAATCTGTATGATATCTCAAAAAATCACCCATTCTCTCTACTTTAATTTGATACCTAAGCGCGTAGAAACAAACGTACTGGTACTGAGATATGAACGGTTCTTTGAGTGTAAACTTAGACTATGTAGAGAGAATGGGTGATTCTTTTAGAGTATTTATGGTAGATAATTCTTACGTAACATATGATTCTTATTTCACCCAATTTCCCTACCTTAATCGTTTTCTCGTTGTATGCGTGAATGAAGACGAGTCCGTATCGATCGATACTCGCCAAAATGTTCACACCCGCTAATCTCAACGTGGCGAAAGAGGCCAATTCTTTGGATGGAGAAAAAAGTCGACGTTCGCGGAGATTTGCTAAATTTCAATTGTTTACAATTGTAGCTACATCTAAAACTAGCCACTTACCATGAATGATCACTTCTTGAGCTTTTGGCTCAAACATGTCCACAAAATAGCACCGATACGGCATGATCATTAGCTTTTCCGGAGTGTCGGTGGCCATTTGGTGGATTGAGACCTGAAACTTAAAAGTTGGTAAGAAAAATCCTGCATTATTGTGGAGGAATTGCTATTTTTAGCCTTTTTTTGTTAACTTTTAAGCTTACCGATTTGTTGGCTCCCAATCGACAGCTGACAAAGCGCCTTGACGTGTGCAACTTAGCCCAACACTCTGTACCGCGCAATGGATTACTGAATGACATTTTTAACTAAATAGCTTTTAAATTCAAAGCTTAAGCATTTAAGCGAATTGTTACCAAGTTTAGCCTTTAACTTTTTAAAAACTAACTCTCCGATAGCGATCGCCATGATTTGCCCAGTGAGCTCCCATTTCCCGACCACCAGGAAACGTTTCTGTTCATCGTCCCACCGAAATGTTCTCACTGAAAAGTTTCAATTATGAAATAACTACTATTAGTAATAATACTATTAGATAACTACTAAATAATGCTATTAGATTTCATACAATTTTCAAATCATTGAGTAAAGTGTTGGCTTTAAAGTTGTGACAAACTTTAGCGTGATCCTCGAGATCAGTCTCACCCGGAACTTCTTTAGTTTACTTCATTTTTGAAAGTATTTTAGCTGGAGTTATAATTCTTTAAATAGTATGCTTACTACAGGATTATCTACACTACTGGACAATGAAATATCATATTTGAAAAAAGATCGTCACTTTCGCGCGTCTGTAACTCCCTTATCTTTACCGTATTTCTAAATATTAATATTACTATTGTGTAGCCCTTGAAAAGAGCTTTCAGAAAATGTATAACACTGATAGTTTAAACTCAAAGACAAGGGAGTTACAGACGCGCAAAAGTGACGATCGTTTTTCAAATATGATATTTCATTGTCCAGTACTTTAGCTAATCCTGCTGTATCGCTTTTTCTACTCACCAACTCGATCCGTCATCACGACGATCAACTCCATAGACTGTCGTTTCTCCACCGGATGTAAATAAGCAGACATGATATTTGCGTGGATCATTTGAGTGTGAAGAACACTGGAAATAGAAATTTGAGCTTTATGAATCTGTCGTTATGAATCTGAATTGTGATATCTCATTGCTTAGTTCATGAGCTCGTTCTACCATCATTCTAATTGTAAGCTCAATATCAGCCCTGTAAAACTCACTGTGGTGCAATCGTCCCGTCCAACGAAGGCGCCTGGATAATTTGAAGAAATCCGTTTGCTGAGATCGAAACAATCATATCGCTGAAGGTTTTCTTTGTAGAGATAAGCTGTTTTCTCACTTTGGAAAATTTGGCGACACTTTTCCGATGGTTAAGGCAGTGATCGGTGATTTGACCCGCTGACGATTGATTATCACAGATGGAGTGCGAAAGGAATGCGCCAAATCGAGAGTGAATGGGACAAAAACTATCTATAAGCTGATCATGGGAAATTTTATCCAAGCCGTGATTGGATAAAAATAATAAGATTAGATAATAGGTTACCTATTACTCTCTACAAATTATGCTGCCCTTTTTAGTATACTTGAAAGAGTTCAGTTACTCGGTCCGGTCAAAATCTAATCTCTACAGATTATGATGTTTAAACGCACCTCTCCATTATACTTCCCAACAACAAGTACTTCATATTCGGGCACCAGGAGAGAAGATGCGGGTGCTGAGTTAAGATTGATTGAGCGAATCACCCGGGCATTGATCCTGAATTGATTGATTGATTGAGGGCATTGATTATATGGGAATGCTTGTACGAGAAGTCATTTTCTCTTGATATTTTATTTTTGAAATTATTTCTGAAGTATTGTCATTGTTTATATTTTCAGATAAAAGATCGGCTTCTCAATGACTTGTGATGCTCGACCCAATATTTACAAAAGTTTTGGGGTAAATGTTAGTATTTAAATTTTGAGTTACTGAATTCATTATCAAGTGCTGATTGTCTTGGTAAGCTGTACTGCAGTGGAAAAATTTCACCTGTACTTTTTGCTCTTAGCAATGCACACTTTCTGGCTTTGTCTTTCGTCATAGATTCGTCATTTTCATATAAACTCATATGGGAAACAAGAAAAACTATTCGTTCACGTGTGCCAAAAGCTTGCGTTTATGAGAACACAAAGTACAAAACCTAGCGGCTGAAGCAAAAAAATATTAGGTTGATGCAAAAGTCTTTTTCATTTTTTTCGTACTTCTTTTGAAAAATAACAAAGTCATCAATTAACCTATGGTTTGCTCTAAATGAAAAGTGTTTATTGTTCAATTTCCCATCTTTTTAAGTCAATTTGGGTTCACTTTCAAGCAAATTCGAGAGTGAAAACGGGTTTTTCATAAAAATCTATAAAAACCTCTATAAAGAAATTGGCTGAATCAATTTCTCTGAAAATCTGAAAAAATATCTAACTTTTTGTGCTCTATCTTTTATTTATTAACATCAAGATTGGTTTCCTTAGCTAAAGCGTCTAAAATGCATCATCGAGCCGTCGCCTTTTTTGACTACCCGACTTCAGGCTCTCAAAAAAATCTAGACATAAGACATTTTAAACTCGTTTTAATGTCATTTTGCAGAAAAATAATTGGCCTTTCGAATGCAATAAACCGTTGTTCAATTGGTGCATTTGTTACTTTTTAACGGAAGTACGAAAAAAATGAAAAAGACTTTTGCATCAACCTAATATTTGCAATGAACGTGTGATTTCATAGTTTTTTTTTACAGAGTGTAGTTTTACACTTACAATTAGATTAAATTATCTTTTATGTTAAGCAATTGCAGCTATTGTATTGTTATTGCAACTTTTATCTACTTTTATGCCATATTTCTTACTTGCACAATCTCTCCAGCGTCGACTCATGAGCTGGCGGTGCCGGGAGTTTCGAGCTTCGATTCTGAAATCTTTCATTCTAGAAAGCCGGTTGTTTTTAACAAAAAATGATAGCCATTATTATAAATATATTAATTTTTTTTGCGCTTTTTCAATTGTTTAACAGATAACATCTAAAAACTCACCCCAACACTTCCTTTCCTCCCAACTTGCGGACTCTCCGAGTTCACGGATAAAACATCAAGCACATCTAGCATTTCATCTAAATTTTGGGGAGTGGGACAAATGCGACCTTTTTTTTGCGCACCCGGACATTTGCGCACCTTTTTTCCGCACCTTGCCCATTAGCGCACCTTTTTTCGCGTTAAAAAAGCTCTAAAAAGCTAATATTAACCAATTTCGATTCCAAAAGTTGTTTTTCTAGGTAAATTGAGGTAAATTGAGGGTGTCGATTTCAAATTTTGACATAACAAAGCTTGTGGAACCAATTTGAAAGACAAAACGGTTAGATAAAATTAAATTGTCAATCTTTCTCTTTGTATAACTCCGTCCGTTTGTTTCCACAAGCTCTGACATGTCAAAATTTCGATTCTACGCCCTAAAATTACCTAGAAAAACAACTTTTGGAATAGAAATTGGTTAATATTAGCTGTTTAGAGCTTTTTTAAAACGCGAAAAAAGGTGCGCTAATGGGCAAGGTGCGGAAAAAAAGGTGCGCAAATGTCCGGGTGCGCAAAAAAAGGTCGCATTTGTCTCACTCCCAAATTTTGGCATAATATTTGCAAAGCTAGAATGATTTTAAAGACTTGATAGTTGTAGTAAAAATTGAAAAGACTCAAACCTTGAATAACCATTCTTATTGAGCTATGTATGAGAGATGTGGAGGGGATTGTTGTGTAGTTGTGATGTGATTGTAGTTTTAATCGTAATAATATGAGCGAAAAGGCTGAGGAATTATCAGAGAAAGAGCTTTTCTCCCTTATCAGAGAAAATTGTGTACTGGTAAGACTTTTTACAAAAAGTAAAACCTATGGTGAATGAAAGCAGTCAATACGATTTAAAAAAGATAAAAAAAAATGCTTACAAGCTTGGTTTAAACATCATCACTTTAAAATCAGCTTTCCAGTAAGGTTCCAGTTCAAGTTAGATTTCATAAACTTTCTCAATTTTTATAAATGCTTTTAAAATTACCAAATTACACTTTATCTAGCTGCTTAATCTGTTGCAGAATCTGCAAGAAAAACAAAATCTGCCTGCTCTCAAAAAGTGTTTCCTTTGTTTTTGATCTCATTAAAGGATGAGTGAAAATTATTGACCGCGCTCTGATCAGGGTTCTTCTTCGAGGCCATTTGCTAAGAATTTGTAAGTTTAAAATTGAAATTCAAAGTTTTAAACCTGAAAATTGAGTACTACTTGAGCATCTGTGGCTCGATTTTCATCGGTTGAGAAAATCGACGTCAAGACCGCTTTGAAGCCTTGTAATTTTGTTGAAAACTTGTCCACGAAGATTTCATTGATAAATTTCATTGTAAAATAATCAAAATAATCCATAAAAACAAATACAAAGTTAATAAAACTCAGTTTGGCCTTGTTTTGCTTGAATGCACTCGTAAAGACTACCTAGAAAAAATCTTTAATCTGCGCCGCAGGCAATCTTTATCAAAATCGCCTCAATCTTTCGATTTAAGCTGATATGAAAATCACTCCAAATCTTTATTTCAGTGATATTTTAATAGTTCTTTGTTTTAATTTAACAAAATAAGGTTCCTGAAGAGGCTAGAAAATTGACCAAATTGCCCATCAGGGTTGCAAAATCCAAGCGGTATTGAATTGAACAAATTGCCCACCAGAGTTGCACAATCCAAGCGGTATTGAATTGAACAAATTGCCCATCAGGGTTACAAAATCCAAGCGGTATTGAATTGAACAAATTGCCCATCAGGGTTACAAAATCCAAGCGGTATTGAATTGAACAAATTGCCCATCAGGGTTACAAAATCCAAGCGGTATTGAATTGAACAAATTGCCCACCAGAGTTGCACAATCCAAGCGGTATTGAATTGAACAAATTGCCCATCAGGGTTACAAAATCCAAGCGGTATGAGCGGTCGCTCCATCCTAATGGAAGACGCATGGATTGGCCCTAAAATTTGAATGTTTTCCAAAATTAAGCCAAAGATGACCTTTTTTTCTAGCCTCTTCAAAAGCCTTATTTTGTTAAATTAAAACAAATAACTATTAAGATATCACTGAAATAAAGATTTGAAGTGATTTTCGTATCAGCTTTAATCAAAAGATTGAGGCGATTTTGATGAAGATTGCCTGCGGCGCAGATTAAAGATTTTTTTCCAAGTACCGTAACCGTAAAAGCTGTAATAGTAGCCCCTGGGGTATTATTTTTTCGCCCTCTAGGGGTTTTTCTAGGTTTTTCGCCCTCTATTATGGCCCTCTAGGGGCTCACTATTAGAGGGGGGGGTCATTATTTTTCGTTGGCCCTCTAGGGGGACTACTATTGAATAGGGGCTACTATTACCGCTTTTACGGTAGTTTTCACGAGTGCATCCGAGCAAAGGAAGGCCAAACCGAGTTTGATGAACTTTTTTGTTGTTTTTGTGGACTATTTTCATTGGTTTACAATGAAATTTATCTTCATGGACAAGATTTCAGGAAAATTGCAAGAATTATAGAAACGGTCAATAATTTTGACGCACCCTGTATACCAAAATACAAGCAAACATGCAAGACTGATAATTCTTTGCTACGTGCTACATTCTTCTACAAGCAGAATTGATAATTTTTGTAGTTTTGAAAAATCGTACAGAGATGGGAAGTCAAAAAGCGTCTTGGGACATTGCTAAATTTTAGGAGAATGGGTGATTAAAGCTGATACGAAAATCACTGGGTGTCATTGTCATTTAGTTTTATCATTCAAATAAGTTACTTGATTGATTTACCTATTTTTGGTTTTATTGAAATTTGGTTCAATAGGATTCATGTAAATTCAAATATCTCTTTGAATTGATCTTAAATTTTACAGTTTCCAAAGTTCCAAACCAAATTTTGTTCCATTTTTCTTAAAACCCCACCAAGTTACCCCACCAAGATTGCGTTTTGCAGAAAATATTTTGCCGGCGCTCTGACCAAGCCTCGTGATAAGGTTTTGAATCAGAAAAATGCAAACAAGATCATTGAATTTAAAGACTTTGATTTATTCAAATCCCATAGATAGACAATACTTTGAACTTTCGCAAGTCGATCAGCAAATGTCCATGAAAAAGTCGAAGCAAACATCAGACATTCACTGCTGATTCAGTGCTTTCGTCTCGAACAATAAATTTTTCTTTCATGACGTCCCCAAATTTTGTCCCTTTCAATTCCATTCTTTTCCACGCCTTCCCCCAATTTAGGAGTTCAATCGTTTTTCAAAGACACATGGCCGGAGCTAGCGGCAAAGCTGATAACTTATCACTTTTCTCCTAAAAATTTGGCACCTAATTTCAGCAATTTTTTCGCCGAACTTGCGACACCCGTTTTCGCATTTTCGAAACAATTCACTTTTCCCGAAAAAACAAATTTTTTGATTTAGATTCAGGAGAATTAGATCAAGATAATGATGGAATTGAGATTCTCGTCGGTGCTGGTGTTGGTGTTAGTGATCCAAAGCTGTGGAGGTGATTATCGAAGTCATAACTAAGGCTTGCCTTTATCTTAAAGCTATTTGCTAGTGATTCAAAGCTGTGGAGGTGATTATCGAAGTCATAACTAAGGCTTGCCTTTATCTTAAAGCTATTAGCTAGTGTACTTTGTGCTGAACAAACACACCCTTTCTGGCACGCTATCGTGCACTACCTTTCTTGTGTTTCTTTGAGACAATCGGCCTCATCATAACGTAAAGAATTCGGTGCGATTCAACGTTTGTCCACAAAGTGCAAGTAGAATCTAAGCTATGAGGCTCAACTATTTCACTAGAAATTAAGCTACTTTTAATCTTATTATTTTACAATATTACTTTTCTCTTTGTAATCCTCAAACATTAAGGATTCAGTGCGCCAGATCGGGTGTGATTACCTTTTCGACCGCAAAATACAGGGTAACCGAAAATAAATCGTCCTAATCGTCCGTTCTTAGGCTCATATTTCTATTAGGTTGGAAAGAAAGTTCTTGGAAAAAGTTTGCACAGTGATTTCTCAAAAACTAAACCATCAATTCTGCCCAAATTTTTTGATAAACGGACACCAATAGATAATTTTTTATGAACGTTCAAAAAAATAGCTCAAAAAAAGTAACGAGCCATTTTTCAGCGTACATAAAACATAATCCATCAATCCTATAGTTATGAAATCTTTAAAATATACAGAAAATGATGTGATTTCCATTTAAAAAAGAAATTAATCTTTTTGGTCTACAAATAATAGAAATATGAGCCTAGAAAAAAAGACGGATCTTTTCTGGTCACCCTGTACAAAGAAAGAAGTACCAAAAGCACTAATGCTTTTGGAAAGAGCTAACAGCTGCTTAAAAGATCAAAAACTTTATCAATTCTAAACCTGGCCAATTTCAGCAAGACCCCAAACCTCTGACAATCTTGATGTTGACGTGAAATCGGTCTTGACGTCGATTTTCTCAACCGATGAAAATCGGGCCACAAATGCTCAAGTAGTACTCAATTTTCAGGTTTAAAACTTTGAATTTCGATTTTAAACTTACAAATTCTTAGAATATGGCCTCGAAGAAGAACCCTGATCATGATAATGCTCAGAATCCGTAAAATTTTTGAATTCACCAAAAGATTGACATTTTTCAGATTGTTTACCACAGTTGATTCAGCTCTTTTGAATCGTGTGACGTACAGCGCTTTTCAATCGTTGGTGGTGAGTTATTCGAATTGCTGCCTGCTTGTGTATTACTTAGTTACCGTAAATACTGTAATAGCACCCCACTCCCCTCGTACAGTCGCGTAGTCGCAAAAGTTTTTTAGTATTTCATTTTTTTCAAAGCGCCCGTACTTTCAAAAAATGCGTCTTTGGTATCAAAAAATAGCTGAAATTCAGGGCTATTTTTTGATACCTAAGTGCGCATTGTAGCATAAACCAGTGTCGAGGAAAACTCGTTCAAAGCTAGACTACGCAACACTCCGCACCGTCATTATAGGGGTGGGGTACTATTACAGTATTTACGGTATGTATTTGAATCTGTTTTTATGGTCTTTAATAAACGTATTTTCCCCTAATCACGAAGCTGGCATTAGAAAATAACGTTACCGCTGTTGTTTTCAAGAAAAATTAGCTTTTATATGCGATTTGAAAATCCATAGAGCTTTTAAATCCGAATTGCTTTGTTTTTCAGGTATTCAGTGATTCAATTCAATTGATTAGCTGAATATTTTGAAATGATTGGCAAAGAAAGGGAAATTTGTATTTAAATACCCCGTTTTGCTTGTTAAATCTCGTTTTGCTGTTAAATCAAAAAAATAGCCCTGAATTTCAGCTATTTTTTTGATACCTAAGCGCGCATTGTAGCATAAACCAGTGTCGAGAAAAACTCGTTTAAAGCTAGACTACATAACACTCCGCACCGTTATTATGGGGTGGGGTCCAATTACAGTATTTACGGTAGGTAACTTAATTGAATTTTGCAGGCGACTTTCACAACTCCGAGTGTCGATGTGGATGATCCGATGACGTCAGCTCGAACCTCAGCCATCGGCAATTTCTTCACGGCGATTCAAAAAACTCAAGTCTTCACGCAAAGCTTCAACTTCTTGAGGGATAATGGTAAAAAGACAAATGATTTTTGCAAACTAGTAAGATCGAGAACTTCGATCTTAACGAGATTTTCGTTTTATAGAGTAGAATAAACTTGTGCCAGGGGAAATCTGATCGATCTATGTCTAGAGTATCATTCTTTGGCTTGCAAATAGTTATTATGCTTACAAAAATCCAGGTATTGTATCCGATGTCTCGACTTTCATCCAACAGCTTAACAAGATCTGGTTCACTCCTTTCGCCAGGAATTCGGCTGTGGGAAGTTCAGGTGGGGAATTGACAAGAACGTTAAGAATATTGAGTTTATCGGTTTTTTTAGGAATGAGATAAATTAAATTTAGGCTTCGAATCATTCTTTGTCGGCGAGACTCAAGGAAACAATGTGATTCGGGCGAACAACTGGCTGGGCTTCTACTTCAAGGAAAGAGACTCCGTTTTTGACTATCATGGATGGTTCACGAAAGTTCCGGTCAGATTTATTATACTATGTAATTTACAACAATGGCGTAAACACAATAACAAAAATCATTGATGCCACTCGATTTCGGCGAGTGTATTTTGTCGCCGCAAAGTTTTCTTTCGTCGATCTGGTTTCGCGTTTTGCACGACCTCCGAGATTTTGTGCTCTTGGAGGCTAGAAATGGGATATTCTTAAGAAATACAGAAATTGAGTTAGGCTTTTGAGAAAATGGGCAGTACACGAGATAAGCACAAAGTGGATCAACAAGAAATAGGCAGAGATAAGCACAAAGTGGATTAACAAGAAATAGGCAGTGATAAGCACAAAGTGGATCAACAACAGGTGGTGATAAAAGACCAGACAAGGAAAATTTGATATTTTTGAGCTGATGATTTTAAAACAAAGGCATGGATCAAGGGATATATGATGAAAAATGGGCATATTATGTCAACAGTTTTGAGTGCAACGCTGAGAGTTTAAAGCTGACAAAATGAGGAAAAAGGCTTTCTAAAGGGAAAATGGGAAAAAGGCTTTCTAAGGCAAAACAAAGCACAGTTTTACAGTAAGGCACATTGTGAATAGCTATTACAATTTATTAATCTTGTATTTATTTATATATTTACAGTTTATTTATGATAATTTATAGA
Organism: Mesorhabditis belari; assembly: GCA_958450365.1. NCBI lineage: Eukaryota > Metazoa > Nematoda > Chromadorea > Rhabditida > Rhabditidae > Mesorhabditis > Mesorhabditis belari. Next base: position 123,272 of record CAUEEP010000752.1, on the reverse strand, counting down.
CTCCAGTGCCTTCATTACAGTAGGACAGTTTGCCCACTACAGTACAACGAATTACGGTTTACTCATTACAGTATACCTGTTAGTTTTTTCAGCATAGTTACTCATTACAGTAGTCTATTAAGTAAGTCTATTAAGTATGTCTATTACTATTTATCCTTTACAGTATCAAATTCAAATCAAATTCATAGGACAAAAACAGTGTGGCCAACAATTATAGCACCTAGATTGGCCAAAATTGGGTCAATCGTTTTGATTTTTTGGAGATAAGGAATTGCTCCTGGAACGCTACTAATTATCTAATCGATTTAAGCTTTTAACTTTTTTATATAGCCTTCCAAAGTTGAGAGCCTGTAGACCTTTATAATACACTTTACACTTTACAGTGGATGTTAATAGTACTTTTGCGTGTCTTTATAGTCTTTATAGTACAATATCCCAGATTGTAACTGTTACTTTATCTTATTACTTTACTTTACAGTACATTTACTACAGAAAACAAATTACAGTCTGCCTACTACAGTAAACTATTACAGTATGCACACTATGGTAAGTGAATTACAGTATGTTCACAATCATATATCACTACAGTGTAACGATAATAGAACCAGTTACAGTATACCAGAGTGCATCAGAGATGATGAACTTAGAACTGAACTTTCTTCTCTTTCTTCCTTCTCTTCCTTCCTTCTCTTTCTTCCTTCTCTTTCTTCCTTTCTCTTTCCACTTAGATTTCTTCTTTCTTCTCTGGCAAGAAGATACCGGATAGTGGTTAGAGCATCAGCAAAAAGGTTGAGAGTTCAATCCCCTCTCCCGAAATCTTTCTTTGCCATTCCTTGCTTTACTTTATTATTATATCTTCAATCCGGCATACTGTAATGAGAAAAGTGAATGGTTACTGTACTCTCAAAGCAAATTTCTACTAATAAATTGCAACTACTGCTCATTAATCTCCAAATCATTAGGAGGAATGAAAACCCCTTGATTAACGATACTTTTACGTTGACAAACAGAAATTTTGGGTAAAGTATGACAATATTCATCGGGCATCTCTCCAGCTTCTTCAATCACCGCTTCCTCTCTCCTCCTTTGTTTCTCTCGTCTTGCTTTTAGATTTCTCCCAAATTTCTCGACCAGTAGCTGCATTGGATCCATTCCCAGCTCCTCTATTTTTCGCTTTGTTTCCCGGGTGATCGTTTGGACGGTAGCACGTTCGGTCTACAAGCACAAGGGAATGGGATTTGAGTGTGATCATGTGATTTAGATTTATAAGCTTAGACATAGCTTATCCTAGTTTAGTTATGCTTTTCTTGACTATCCATACTAATAAAATTGTATGCTACTGCTCAAAAGAACTATCGCTTCGAAAGTAGACTGAGAATTTTTAGACTTCTAAACTCTATTGCTTGAAATTTTTCCCCAAAAATCACATGGTCTCACTCGAACGGTCTTGTTCAACTGATCGCACCCAACAATCTCAGCAATTGCCTCAGCCAATCGGATGATCTCTTGCACTTTTCCGTCCATATCCTCTGTGTGCTGCTCCACAGCTTGCAGCCGTTTCTCGATTGATAACTTACCTAAAATAATCTTAAATCTTGGAATTTATCTGAAAATGAGAACCTTTACTAACAATTACATCTAAAATCTAAATCTAAATCTAATAAAATATCATCCAATCTATAACAAGACCTTTTTCCATCAGCACATACCCTCGTTATGGTGAAACGGTGAAGGACTGGGCTTTCCAATCGTTGCCTCCAATTTAATTTCGAGCTGAAACTTGTCAGACTTTGATAATTCATCCATTCTACCTTTATCATTAAACGTTCAACTATCATAATATATTATTTCTATTTTTCTAGCTAATTCGTTGGCTTTTAAATTGACTTACATCATGAAATACTTAAATTGACTTAAATCGACATCATGAAATACTTAAATTGACTTAAATCGACATCATGAAACACTTAAATTGACTTACATCATGAAACAGTTGATTCCTGTTGTGCTCCATCTCACAAAGCTCCGTCTCGGCATCAAGCAGTTGATACGGTTTTCTCAATCTGAAGTCTCAATCAGTTTTAGTCTAATTCTTTGTATGCTATCCACCTCTTAAATTTCCGCATGCATCGGAGAAAAAGAAGATAGTTGAAGAAACGAATGAGAGGACGATACTTTCGAAGAACCTCCTCATCAATGGCTAAACACTAGTTACTAAACACTAGTTTTCTCTAATAGTAGTGCACCCAAAGCGTCCCCTAAATTGCTCGAAACCTCGAGAACCACTTATCAGAACCTATCGATGTGGGTCGGAAAATGTAGCTGACGATGAGATCTAGCGGGGGATTTGAGTGTTGAGCTTCTGCAAAAGCTTGGAAACCGTAAAATAGGCATCAACTCGGCTCGCCAGGGTGCATTACTATTAGAGAGAATACGGTATTTATATCAAGAGTTGGAGCTAATCTTATTGTTATTAACTAGCATTAAATTGTAGAATGCAAGAGCCAGTCTTAAAGGAGCTAGACTTAAGTATGTATTACAAGGGAAGGTCAACTGGCTGAACCGGCCAAATGGTATGTGACCTATACCATTCGACGCAGAATTTTATTCCGAATCTAGCGTATTCTCTCTAATACTACTGCACCCTGAGCGTCGCTTCAATTGCTCGAAATCTCGAGGGCCGCTTACCAGAACCTATCGATGTGGGGTCGGAAAATGTAGCTGACGATGAGATCTAGCTGGGGATTAGAGTGTTGAGCTTCTGCAAAAGCTTGGAAACCGTAAAATACGCATCAACTCGGCTAGACGAAGTGCACTACTATTAGAGTAATCCGTTCTAAAGAAAACCACCATTTATATCGTAACTAGTCCGTTTGCTGTCAAAAGAGGTATTCTCATAGAGCATCTGAAAGATTAAATACAGTAACAAGACATTTTGACTCACTTGAATATCAACTTCTTTGTCTAAATCGTTGCCATCGAATGAGGAAGAGATTGAGGATGAAGGAGAGGTTTTCTCAAGTCTTGATGCCCGTTTTGCCTAAAGTTGTTTATAATTTAGCAAAATTATCTGCACTGATTGCATTAAATGCATTGAACTTTTTGTATTTTTAAGTTCTATCAGTACTTTGGCATCTAAGAAGACCATTTTGCTTTAAAGGAGACTTTAAAGAAGAGATCAGAATAAGAACCGATTCTCATTAGAACTAAATTATCGGCAGGCCGGTGTATTCAATTTAAATGAAATTAAAGTAAATTGGCAGCTGTATAATTTTTGTACAAATTTACAGCTAAATTTCTTCTTTTTTATCATTTACAATGCAAAAAAATCCTTATTTAAAAGCCCTTCTGCTTCATTTTCTGACCCAAATTCTGTTTACCAGTTTTACCAGAAATACAATATTTGGTTAATCCAAAATAGAATGAAAAATTTGTTAAAAGTGATTCTCTAAAGCTTACTTACTTATCTGAATAAGAATTGAGTACAATTCTTTGATAAGAATACTTTATAAGAAAAGGTTTCAAAGGATTTACACTACTGGACAATGAAATATCATATTTGAAAAAAGATCGTCACTTTCGCGCGTCTGTAACTCCCTTGTCTTTACAGTATTTCTAAATATTAATATTACCATTGTGTAGCCCTTGAAAAGAGCTTTCAGAAAATGTATAACACTAATAATTTAAACTCAAAGACAATGGAGTTACAGACGTGCGAAAGTGACGATCGTTTTTCAAATATGATATTTCATTGTCCAGTACTGTACCAAAAGATTCACCATTATTTTTGAACCATTAACATTACCATTACCATTACCATTACCATTACCATTAACATTACCATTAACATTAACATTAACATTACCATTACCATTACCATTAACATTAACATTACCATTAACATTAACATTAACATTAACATTAACATTACCATTACTTTTATAAACAAGAACCATTACTCTTATCCTTCATCTAAGTTTATCCAAAACCCACTGCCACCTCTTTCTTGAACCCTCGCCGATCCGGCTCGTCCATACTTTGAGCGCTCTAAACCAGAAAATCTTCATTTCCAAAAAATCTCTTACAAAAGTCCTTGGGATAATCGAGAATCTTTGTAGAGACATTGCCTAAAGCTTTTAGATATAATTTTTGAATTCATCAAACCTTTGACAGTAGAGAATCTCTCTTGACAGGAGTCGGCTTTGCATTTGGATCATTGTAGTAGTCATCCATTGTCAATTGTGTGATCAACGAGGTGTATCGCAATAGTTTCTTGTCTTTATTCTCCGGTTTTCTGAAAGTGAAGTTTAGATTGAAAACCCTAATTCCTACAGCCTTTAGAGTCTGTGCTAATTGCTTTAAAAGAGTAGAATTATTGTTTACTGCAAGGCTTTCATGATCTGGCTAGATACGTTTTCAACTCACTTTTCCGTATTCTTTCCATATTTTTCCTTGATCTTCTTTGTGTACTCTCTTGTCTTTTTAATCTTTCCATCAGCCAGATACAATTTAAAGCACACATGCCTACAATGTAAAAGTTTCAAGCTTTTAGTCTTTTTTGCTAGCTTTTTTTGGTTCCAAGCACTAAAACTCACTTGAAATATGGAATCGTGTTCCATGTCTGTTTCCGATTTGTGGCAAGATGATAGCGGAACCTACCAAAAGAGCTTGAAGCATTAATCACAAAAAGTTACCAATGTTGAATCACTTCCGCGGCAGCTCCTCTCACTTTCGAGTATTGCTTGTCTTTTGTCTCACTTTCCATCATCAACGTCATTCCGACTGAAAATGACAAGCTATTGGTGCTTTTGTAAGAGGTAATTTAAAGTACTACCGTAACTTTTCCTTCAGATTTTGCTCGTTCTCCTTAATTAACGTAATGGCTACAGTAATGGCTACAGTAATGGCTACAGTAATTCCTCTGATTAATATATTTACAAGGTCATAAGTGACTACGGTGGATCTTATGACCAACAAGATCTCTCAATATGACTGGCTGAACCGGTGAAATGCTATGCGATCTATACCATTCGACGCAGAATTTTATGCTGATTCCGAATATATATCCCGTTTTTGCTAAATGACAATCTATCAGGAGTTATAAGGGTCTAAAGTCTAAAGAACACTAATCAACACTTTTTGATAAAAAGCAAGAGAAAAATCTAATCGAACCGGGACCGAATTTGCGTGGTCTCGCTCTGGAAACGTACGCTGTACTATTTGGTCTAGTTGCACTAAAAACCCTCTGCAAAAAGGCCGCTAAAACCCAAATGACCATATTTTCAGAGCCCTAACAAAACCTTAGACGCTTATGACTTCTGACAAATAGTCATTTAGTTAAAACGGAATATATATTCGGAACCAGTATAAAATTCTGCGTCGAATGGTATAGGTCGCATAGGATTTCGCCTGCTCAACCAATTGACCTTCCTTTGTAAGTAGTAACACTTTTAGATTCACGTATGCAATTTATATAAAAATTGCAGTAACACCGAAGTTTCTGCTAAAGTTCATTGTGACCTCGTTTCCCTTATGAAATCTTTCCCACTATCCAACAAACTTCAAATGATCTTGTTGCTATTTTTTCTCCTTTCTTTTTTCCCTTCACTCACCCGAGACCAAAGTCGAGGCAGCGATAAAGGTGCAATAAATGGCATACGCGAGCACACACGTAATCACTTTTGATGGCCAGTGCTTGGGGACAATATCACCATAACTGAGAATGGTAATTTTTAAGAAAATTTAGAAATTTTCAACAATTTTATTAGATTAGTTCAAAGTACACAAATTTCAATCCTTCTATCCATTACAGTAAGCTTTAGGTAAGCTTACTGTAATGGAGCTTACTAAGCTATCCATTACAGTAAGCTTTAGGATGAATATTTTAACTTCAAGAAGCCTTATTGATTAAGCCTTATTGTAGCCATGTAATTGCAACTTTACCATACTTTTAGCTGATTCTTTACCCTGGTTTACTTACCCAATAGTCAAGAAAGAGACAATCGTAAACCACATTGCATCTCCGTAGTTGTTAAAAGTTGAATCAACTAAAATTTCACAAGATTTTTTTTGAAAACCTTTTACTCCAACTTGCTTCTGTCTCATTTTTCACTTTTGCGTTGTGATTCCGATCGAAAAGTGATTCCATCTCATAAACGGATAACGACATCACCATAAATAGCAATGAGCAAATGTAGTAAGCTGCTGTGAGCTCGAATCTGAATTAACTTTAGAACTCTAGTAAGATTGCCTGATTCTTGAACACTTTTCATCATTCTTGAGCTCTTTTCACTTACAAGCTTCTCAATGTCATCTTTCTGATCATATTCCATGTAGTCATTTGTCGATCGATATGGAAAAGTCGGAGAATTTGTACAAAACGCAACACGTCAAGAAGGACACCACTTAAATCTTTCAATTCTCACCAACTCGTTTACCAAACCGATTCTTCTCTCTGTCGATGAAGAGCATTCCAAAAGTGACCAAAATAATAAGCATATCAATCATGCAGACAAGACGACAAGCGTAATAGAGAAAACCTGAGTTTAAACTAGATTTGTAACAAAAACATCTACTCTTGGCAATTCTGACTTTTTTCCCGCGACAATTTAAGGTTTTTCTCAGCACAACCCCTTTGATTTTGTCTATTTTGATTATCATTTGATGCAGAATAAAATTGCGCATCGAATGATACTAAAATTAGCTCAAAATGTAATATCCATGCAAAGTTGTTGGCTTAAAAACCTAAACCCCACTCGTTATACTTAGCCTTTTGTCTTATAACTTTGCGTGGATATTATATTTTGAGTTGGTTTTGATATCATTCGATGCGCAATTTAATTCTGCATCGATTGATAATCAAAATCGAAGAGTTGGTGCTGAGAAAAACACGAAAACCTTAAATTGGCAACGGCAAAACGTTAAGTCCCGCCCATAATGAGCGGGTTTAGGTTTGTAGCCAACAACTTTGCGTGGATATTATATTTTGAGCTAATTTTAGTATCATTCGATGCGCAATTTTATTCTGCATCGAATGATAATCAAAATCGCAAGATTTGTGCTGAGAAAAACACGAAAAACCTTAAATTGCCAACGATAAAAAGGACCGACAAATGTTTTTGTCAAAAGTCTAGTACAAAACAGGTCAATACTTGACAGTTTCCAGGCTCTAGGCTTGACTTGTAAGCCTTGACTTGACCAGGAAACTATTTTATGTTTTACAACTCCTTTTGTATGTTCTCCAACAAAAGATCAAGTCTCACCCATAACGAGCGGGGTTTGGGTTTTTAGCCAACAACTTTGCATGGATATTACATTTTGAGCTAATTTTGGTATCATTCGATGCGCAATTATATTCTGCATCGAATGATAGTCAAAATCGAAGGGTTGGTCCTGAGAAAAACACAAAAAACACGGCAAAAAAGAACCGACAGATTTTTTTCGTTACAAGTTTAGTTTAAAGGGAATTGTACAAAGGATAAATAAGAATAAAGCTTTCAACATCTAACAATTGTACGCAAAATCGGCTATGCTACCTCTAAATCCTTTATATTTCGCATCAGCACCAATTGACCAGATTCTGATCGCGAACTCGAGAATGAAAAAGATGGCCAGCACCACTTCCATAATGAAATTGACATTGTAGAACTAAAAAAAGGGCTTTTTTTAATGCAAAATTAATTGATTTTGAACACCACTTGACAACACTTACTTACCAAGAGATTGGAAAAGGTTTCTAAAACGAAATATATTAGTTTTCGAGTTTTCGGTGTGAACATCAATAGGTATCCAACGGAAAAATGCCATTGTTTGGCCAATTTCCCTTCAATCTTTTTATCTTTGATTTCAATCGATAGAAAATTCAATTCTGCATCAATTGATATTAAAATCAAAAAGATCCGAGTGAAATTGACCGAGATATGCTATTTTTCAGTTGCACACCGATTGCAATATTGCTTAAGTTGCACGGTCATCGAAAATTCCCAGTTTTAGAATAGATTCTGGCCTAATTGATTGGCTTTTATTTCAACTCACAGTTTTATCATCCGGACTTGCATCAGCTAAAGCACCAACAATAACAGAGATCAAAACAAACACGAAAATACCTAAAGATTTCTGTTTTTCGTTTAATTCTTGAAAATTTTATAGATTTATATGTTTATTAGATTCTTGTCAACTTACTGAAATGATATGGGAAATTTGAAGCCGATCGGGGATGGTCGAGGAAATTGTAAACGGCAAAGCGGCGTCGTTTATACTCACGCTCGTAGTCTAGAGTTTAGTATGCAAATTTTCACATTTATATTGAAGTTTTAGATCTAAAAGTCTCACTTAGGGTTTGGCTAAACTACTTAATTCCTTACAAAAGCTAGCTTTAATCAAAACAATAGAAAATAGTCTCAAAATAAAACAGAATCAATGGGAGTAACCCTTAAGGATCAAATGTCTAAAAATCGACTTTTTCGACTTTTTTTAATGAAAATTTGAACTTTTTCTGACCAAATACAGTAATCATTTAGAGCTTTTTAAGATTTTTATCAAAAAAGACCAACCAGTGAGTCGAATAGTGTCCCTTCTCGATACCGGATTGTTATTTGCCTCGAGATCCAACGACGGAGAACCACTGTTCATAATATGCACTGAAATTTCTCATTGAAAGTCTTCATATCTTTGAATTTTAAGTACAATGTACCCAAATCCTATTCATTCAATCCATAGCCATTATCTAGAAAATTTATTAGCTCTCAACATTTTTGAGTGCATTGAACTCATCTTTGAGGTCAGAGCTGGGGATACGCCTTAATGGGGTGACTTTTGAGCTTCTTTTTGTCTCTTTTTGAGACAAAGTCCTAAATAAAAACTAATTTTTCTTAAATTCTATATAAATATAATAAAAACCATGGCATATGATAGGTTTTTAAATGATAAAACAATAACGAAATAATTAGTTGACATTTTTGTAGTGCTTTTAGCTCGATTGATTCCTTATCCTCATCATCTTCAAACAACTTTCGCAACATTTCAGCACAATAAACAAAATCTCAGAAAATTTAGTGCTAAAATTTAGAAAAAGAATACGAATTCGTCAGAAATTCGAATCAATTTCGATCATGGGTGGAATGAATTCTAGACGTGGGCGTCCCAAATTTCCCCCAAAAAATCTGATTTTGTTTAAAAAGTCGTTAAATTCACGCCAAAGGAAGCACAAACATTCCCCAGTCTTTTTTAGGCAATCACAAAGTAATAAAACGAAATTAGAAATGGTTGGGATTGATAAGTGAACGGGAAAGCGGGAATCGATCAAAAGAAACTGATTTGAGGCCAGTCGGGTAGTTGTAAAGTTTTGGAAGAATTAAATGCACCAAAAATCATTGTTCAACTCTTATCTACTCTATATAAAGCAGAAGAGACGTTTGTCTGTCCGTCTGTTTGCCCGCAAAAAGGGGCGGGACTTAGATTGCGTGGAAAACGAGAACGTTAGTGAGCGCTTTTGCTGTCAATATAATAATATATGATATATAAAACATAATACAGTGCGTTTCAAATTCTTAAACGCACCCTCTAAAATAGCGGATTTTGCATTTTGACCACCGCTACAACTATTAATCTTTTTCTATTAGAAAGAGCATGTCTTAAAACCTAAATAACACGAAAAAGAAGCATACTGTAAAAAGTAAAAATTTTCAAAATAGAAACTTTTTGCTAAATCAACCGTTTCAAATTCTTAAACGTACTATGAAAATATTTTTATTTATCGACAAAAATTAAAAATCAAAGGTAAAAAATCAAAACTAATGATCTGTACACGCACCAGAACGATTAATTACTTGAAAAATGCGGTCTGACATTGAATTGATGAGGTTTTGAAGAGCAGAGACGTCGAGATCGCTCCAGGCCGAAAAAATTGCTGCTTTAAGTGCAGAAACGTCTTGAAACTGACGCTGATTCTTGTAGACAGCTCGGACAAGTATTCCCCATAAATTTTCTATCGGATTGAGGTCAGGAGACTGAGCGGATCAGTCCAAAGTTGCAATGTTGTTGCTGTTCAGCCAGTTCAGTGTGTCTCCGGCTCGATGAATTGACGCGTTGTCGTGTTGAAACAAATCGGGAACGGTTGGATTTAGGAGCCAAAATGGCAACAAGCAATTGTTCAAGATATCTATCTAGTCATCCGATTCGAAACCATCTTCAGAGCGACCGTTCCATCAGCAAAAAAGGCGGCCCAAACCATCACAGAACCACCGCCAAAGTTTCGAGTTCCAAACACCATCGGATCACGTCGAAGATCCCTCCAATAGTAGCCAACGCCATCGGGGCCATCCAAATTCCATTTCTTCTTATCGGAAAAGATCACCTAAACGCAAAAAAATAATAAAACATAAGCGGATTTCCAACCATAGACCAATTTTGATTCATATGAGTCTTGGCGAAGGCCAATCGGGCTTTCTTGTGCAAAAGCTTCACGGTCGGTTGGATGTTCAATAATTGTTGATCGATATGTGCGTTTTTCCTTGATGGCTCGCCAAATTTTCGACTTCGAAGAGTCGATTTTCCGTTCCGTTTTCACTTCATTGATCGTTTTTCCTTGGATGTTGTTCATAATATGGCGTCTAGCTCGCGGTGTAAGCTTTGGTTTTGGTCCTGGCTTCTTCTTTGGTGTAGAAACGAACTCGGACTTTATATAATTTCGTATGGCAGAGTCGGATCGGCCCAAATTTTTTGCGATTTTCCTTATTGAGTCGCCAATGCTCAAACGGGCATCAATCTGGCCTTTCTCATAATCCGTGAGCAGCTTTCCATGTGCCATTTACCTGAAAATTAACAAAAATTATAAATTTAATAAAAAAATACGCACAACAAAACGAAAAATTTCAAATAACAAGAGCAAAGGCGGGTGCGTTTAAGAATTTGAAACGGTTGATTTAGCAAAAAGTTTCTATTTTGAAAATTTTTACTTTTTACAGTATGCTTCTTTTTCGTGTTATTTAGGTTTTAAGACATGCTCTTTCTAATAGAAAAAGATTAATAGTTGTAGCGGTGGTCAAAATGCAAAATCCGCTATTTTAGAGGGTGCGTTTAAGAATTTGAAACGCACTGTATAATAATAGGTTGATGCATAAGTGTTTTTGTTCCTTTTCGTCTGCCGTTTCAAGCCAACAAATGCACCAATTAAACTACGGTTGATTTCATTAGAAAAACGAATTATTTTTCTGCAAAATAACATTAAAACGGGTTTAAAAATATTTTATGCCTGGATTTTCTTGAGAGTATGAAGTCGGGTAGTCAAAAAGGGCTAACTCGATGATGCGGTTTAGACACCTTAGCTAAAGAAAACCTATCTTCGTGTCAATAGATAAAAGATAGAGAAAAAAAAGTTTGATATTTCGCCAAAATTTCAGAGAAATTCATTCAGCCAATTTTTCCGTAGAGTTTTTTATAGATTTTTACGAAAAAAGGCGTTTTTCACTCTCGAATTTGCTTGAAAGTGAACCGAAATTGATTTAAAAAGATGGAAATTGAACAAAAAAACACTTTTTTTATAGAGCAAACTATAGATTAATTGGTGAATTTGTTACTTTTTAACAGAAGTACGAAAAAAACGAAAAGACTTATGCATCAACCTAATATAATATAATATAATCTACTCTATATAAAGTAGAAGAGACGTTTGTCTGTATGTCTGTCTGTCTGTCTGTCCGCAATAAGGGGCGGAACTTAGATTGCGTGAAAAACACGAACGTTCGTCAGCGTTTTTTGCTGGTAATATAATAATATAATAATGTAATAATAACATAATAATATAATATAAACTAACCTAATCTACTATATATAAAGTAGAAGAGATCCGTATGTCTGTCTGTCTGTCTGTCTGCCTGTATGTCCGTCTGTCTGTCTGTCTGCCTGCCTGTCTGTCCGTCCGTCTGTGCGCAAACGCGACACTCCTTAATTACGTTTGCTCTATCGGTTAAAAGGCAAAGTATTCAGCTTTTGCGCGCGATATTTTTCTTCTGGGGGTTTTCGGCCATGAGGAATCTGACTTTTAGGTCCATTTTTAAAAAGAGGCCGAGCTTAACATGGGTTACGGTAGTTTAAGTGATTTGAAATTGAAAGAAAGAGCGTTTTCCGCTGGTGAGTTAGATAAATCATAAGTTTATCTCTTATAGTTATATTTATAGTTTACTTCTTATAGTTATCTCTATTTTATTCAACACAATGCAACTCTTGATCTTTGAGATACTTCAAATGTAAACGCAACTTTCTGGCCCACTTAGAGCTTAAATTTTCATAAAAAACGCCAATTTATCCTATTATCTAAGAATTCCGTGCACTAGATTGGATCCGTTTCCAGCAAAAAATACATAAAAACAAGTCTAATCGATTTGTCACTTGATTACCATGTACTTTGTGCTCAAAAGTGGAAACGCATCTTTTCGGGAGTACCATAATTATTTAGATGGGCCGAGAAAGGATGTGTTTACAGCTCAAAGTGCATTCACTGACAACTAATCTAGAGTAAACTTTGATTCTGAAACCATTCAGCTAGTTCATTTGACGATTTCAGATAAAAAGATGAAGAGAAACTTCATTAAAAACTAGTATAAAGCTTTCCCAAAGAAGAAAACCCACAACATATATCCTTTTGTTGCCCAAAAAGCACTCTCAAACTGTCCCAAATGCCCGGCGGATCGATAATTCGATGCACATTTTTGTCAGCAGCAATCATTTTGATCTAAACGAGGAAATTGTGATGTGAAAAATTTCGAAAGCCGAGATAAAAACGATAAAAAAATAAATATAAACGACAAACCGTGTGGAAATTCGCGATTTTCGATCATTCCAACAATTTACTTTAAAGAATTTTGATGTAAAAAAGACGAGCGCTTCACAATAGAAATTTTCTGATCTGAAAATGAATACAGCTAATTTCCGCAATTTTTGTTGCGCAATAGAGTCATTTGCGCAACTGGGTCGTTTACGCAACTCGCCATAACTCTCTTCTAAGTGGACCAATCTTTATGATGTTGGTTTTATTTTGTAGATCTCAATAAGTGCAACAAAATGACACCAAAATCATAAAGATTGTCTGACTTAGAAAAAAGTTATGGCGAGTTGCGCAAATGACCCTGTTGCGCAACAAAAATTGCGGAAATTAGCCTACCGCGAATACAGACGAACTTCGATACAATGAATTTGAAATTCTAAAATGTGCCCAAAGTTTCTGCGTAGCTGCACCAGCCAAATGCAATCAGTGGCCGTCCAGGGCAGCTACACAGAAAATTTGGCGCGTTTTAGATTCGCTATATCAAAGTTTTCAGTCCCAAGCGATTCGTTATATCGAATTTCGACGGTATTAATGTTTTGTTTGTTCTTTGCGCTCAAGAATAGAAACCTATAGCTTCTGGCGCTTATTTTTTGGCATAGATCGTTGCTGCGATCATTCATTGCTGCGAGAAAGCTAGGAATTGAGAAGCAAATGAAGAAGAATTAAGAAACGAAAGATGCTAGAAAGGAAATGTTTCCATTTTTAAGCACAAAGTACTTGCAGTCAAGTAGAGTCAAATTTAGGCATTCTTTGTGAAGAAGAATAGAAACACATACCGTAAATACTGTAATAGTACTCCAACTCCACCCCCATAATGACGGTGCGGAGCGTTGCGTAGTCTAGCTTTGAACGAGTTTTTCTCGACACTGGTTTATGCTACAATGCGCACTTAGGTATCAAAAATAGCCCTGAATTTCAGCTATTTTTTGATACCAAAGACGCATTTTTTGAAAGTACGGGCGCTTTGAAAAAAATGAAATACTAAAAAACTTTTGCGACTACGCGACTGTACGAGGGGAGTGGGGTGCTATTACAGTATTTACGGTAACTTTTGATAAGCTGAATTTTATAGATTTCTTGGTATAACAGTTGATTGCTATGAGAATTACAAGGAATTGAGGCTAGACAATTAATGTTTCCATTTTGAACGCACAAACAACCCACAAAGAACCCATTTTTATGTAAAGACATAGGAAACAAAAAAAGGAAGTGAAACTTTGATGAATGATCCAGAAATCAGATTTGTTTATTGGCATTTGCAGAAAAAAAAGTTTGGTGATTGTTTTGCCAAAAAATCAGATCAAATGATAGCGCTTTCAGTGGAGTTTCCAAATATTTTGTGAGGAAATGGGGAAAATCTGATACTCTAATTGTTTTCAGACACTCCCAAAAAAGACAAATGCAAGAGTGTCACAAATAAAAATTTAGAAGAAAGTGATGGGATTGGGATTGGGTAATTTTATTTAGAAAAAGTGACGAACCTTAAAAACAGAAATCTAAAAAACAGAGTTTTTTACTTTACATTCTTACGCAAAATCAAAATTTGTTCAATCTATTGATCAGCTAGATCTTTAGATGCTAAAATGGAGAATTTTAATGGTCCTTCCAGTCTGGAAACCAAGAAAACTGGGCAAAAAGTCCTCCCAGTCTGTGCCTAAATGAGATCATAAGGTCTAGAAGTTCAAAAAATGCTAACTTGATACTTGAATTGAATTGAAATAATTAAAAGAATTAATATTCAAATCATGGCTCTACTTTTAGTCTTTTTGTTTACTTTAGCAAAAAGCAAACCACCGTAAATAAATAGAACACCACTCCCCATAATGGGCGTACAATCACGTAGTCTAACTTTGAACGTCTCGTTCTCTGCGCTGCTTTATGCTACAGTGTGCTATTTGGTCTCAAATGATAGCCCTTGAAATCTAGCATTTTTTGGTACCAAAAGTGTAATTGGAAGAAATCTAAGGACTGAGAAAAAAATAGTTTTCTAAATAGAAGTTACACTACGCGACTGTACGAGCGGGTGGCGTTCTATTAGAGTATTTACGGTAACTTGTAAGTTCAAGATGAATAGAATCAAGTATTTAATAATCAACTCAATTTTTCCAGGATGTTAACTTGGAATTGCAATGGATGTGGGGAAAAGCCGAAGCTCTAGACAAAACATTTCTCTTGATGACTTCACCAGAAGCTGAGTTCTTGGCCTACACCATTTGTGCGCTGGCTGGCGCAGGGAAACCGGTGAGTTTTTTGGGTAAAAGGGTAGATTCTAAAATGAATAGATCTATGCTCAACTTCTTTATTAGTAAATCTTGTAACAGGAGCTAATATACTAATGTTAATTTGAAGGAATAACGGAAAAGTACCGATCACAATTAAAAAATTGATTAAAGAAAGATCTCTTCCGTTACAACAGAACAATATACGGAATTTTTTTGAACAGATTAGTTGAATTGATTCATATTCTATCACTAGATCACTAGATTCAACAGTTTATTTGAAATCGATGAATCAAGGTATCTCAGACAAGCAGAAAACAAGAATTCCGATGTTGTTGTGGTAAAGATTGTGTTTTTTGTTTGGGGAAGATCTTGTGTGAAAAGGTCGAAATGGGCAAACATCGATTTGCATTCATTCACTTTATTCACACATTTTTCCCCCGTTTTCCCCGTTTTCCCCTTTTTCTTTCAGTCTATTGAAGGCCCAGCGCTCTTTCCTTAAATAAAAGACAATTTTCACTCGTGATCTAACGATTCATCTTTTTTATGAATGAAAAAGATCGTTTAATGTTGTCACTTTTCTATGGGAAACAGATTCACTGTGGAAATGAATCAATCGGAACAGTTTTTGATCTTGTATGAACGAAATTTGAATCTTCTAAGTGTACTTTGTGAACAAAAAAGCTCAAACACACAGGCAAATCGAAAATTCAATCTTAAAAAAACCAAATTCTTGTGTCAGTGAATCTTTCTTTCTCAAGAAACAAGAAAAAGAACAAAAAAGGCATCGAGACTTTTTGTATACAAATTTTTGTAATAAAACCAGTAATAAAGAACCAAAAAGGTTCGTAGAACCAGTAATAAACAATCTAAAATAAATATATTCTATAATTTCATTGATTTAGTGTCCAGCCACTATCCAAGGAACCAACGTGTACCTCAATGTGACCACAAGAAATGGAGCTGATGGATTGGTGAGTTAAAAATCAGCATTTTTTAAAGGCAAAGCATAGATGACTAATAGATTTGTGGTCAACTAATAGATTTGATAAAAACAAATCATTTCCCAGATCGATGAAGCCTATCCAACAGTCAATGCAACTTCAACAACAACAACGACAACAAAAGTTCCGAACACTCAACCAGCTGATGACGCGGACTTACAAGCTGTGGTATGGTGTTCAAATGTGCTTTCCTAATGCTTTCCTGTTTTGTTTTTCAAGCAAGATATTTTCAGGTAGATTCAATGAGAGCTGCTGACACAGATCGAGCACTCGACTCCGATTACACATTGGATTGGGGAAATAAAGTTAGCGGAACGAAGGATGTGAGCCCGAATCCGTTAGTATTTAAATATTAGACATCTATTTAGTGGTTTTAAGTAAGAATTTTTCAACTGAGTCCTTGAGTCTGTAAGCCAGAATAGGCCAAATCAGATCTATGCCTCTGACTGCCCCAAATTCCTAGCTGTAAAGCCAAATCAGATTCATCTGAACTGACTCAATGAAAATCTGAAATGATCTTATCAAATGATCTTAGAAAGAGCTTAGAAAGAGCTTAGAAAGATCTTAGAAAGATCTTAGGAAGTAATAAATCTTTTATTAAAACCTCAAGACTTGAATGAATTTCTATCTCAAAATTTCAGGCTCTTCAAACAACTTAATGAAGATGTTTTCAACAGACCGATCTACCAGAAGCAGATCTACATCTACGATCAACAATATTTCCATGCGGATGTAAGTTGGCCACAATTATTTGCTATTGAAAGTCTTGTCCGATAAATAAAACATTAGCTGATCAAGATTGCTTTAAATAAAAAAGATTAACTATTTCATTTAGCTCATTTGTAGGCAAATCCGAGAAAATTCTTGTTTTTCATTACAAGGACACAAGAATTGACATAGAATGAAAACGGCTTCGTGAAATGTTATGAAAATTTGTCTATTTATCTAACTTTTTATTCTTTATCTCTTGTCTTTTGACACCGAAATGGGTTTCTGTGACAAAAGGTGCTCAAACCGAAACTTTGAGTTCGTTTTTCATCGTTCTTGACTGCTCGACTTCGCACCTTTAAAAAAAATAACTGACGCAAGCTTTTGAGAATTTCTTAAAGGGCAATTTGTAAATAAATAATAGGACTTTCTGAGAAAACAAACCAGAGATCGATTGGTACATTATTCATTTTAAAAAGTAACGTTTAAAAAAGCGGACAAGACTTTCCGGTCAACTAGGCTGTCCAAAAAGTCTTTTTTTTGAGTCTTTTCGTTCATAATTGTAAGTTTTAACTGTTTTTTCTAGTTTAACCTGTCTCTAACGATAAATGGTTCCGGTGTCAACAATAGCGGCAACTCCGGCTCCGTACTGAAAAAAAGTAGATAACTTGAGAAGAAAACCTATCTAAAACCTATCTAGCTAACTAAAAGATATTATAGTAATAATTAATATTAGATAAGCTATGAGAAAATAACTTACCGAGGCTCCCTTGATGGTGAGCTTGTCCAGCTTGATGCGCCAATAGTCGTCAGCGATCAATGGAGCCCAAGCAATTTGGCCCTAAATTTGGTCAAATGGTCTTGATTATGAATTTCTTAAAGGGCAATTTGTAAATAAATAATAGGACTTTCTGATAAAACAAACCAGAGATCGATTGGTACATTATTCATTTTAAAAAGTAACGTTTAAAAAAAGCGGACAAGACTTTCCGGCTAACCTGATATTTGGCTGTCCAAAAAGTCTTTTCGTTCCTTTTTATACTTTCGTTTAAAACCAAGAAATGCACCAATTGAACTACGGTTTCTTTCATTAGAAAGGCCAATTATTTTTGTGCAAAATAACATTAAAACGGGTTTAAAATATCTTATGTCTGGATTTTTTTGGGAGTGTGAAGTCGGGTAGTTAAAAATGCGGCTCGATAATGCAGTTTAGAAGATTTAGCTAAAAAACCTATCTTGATGTCACTAGATAAAAGATAAAGCATAAAAAGTTTAGTATATCGTCAAATTTTCAGAGAAATTGATTCAGCCAATTTCTTCGTAGAGGTTTTCATAGATTTTTACGAAAAAACACGTTTTCACTCTCGAATTTTGGTTGAAAGTGAACAAAAATTGACTTAAAAAGATGGGAAATTAAATAATAAACACTTTTTATTTATTAAGCAAATCATAAATTAATTGATGAAATTGTTATTTTTCAAAAGGAAGTACAAAAAGGAAGGAAAAGACTTTCGCCTAAGCCTAATATCTTTAGCAATTACTAATAAGTTCAGACTAATAACTGTTCAAAGCTTTAAGAATAAAGTTTTCAAGTTTAAACAGCCAAATATTCGAGTTACAACAAGATTTAGACCTGCATCCAAGAGCCTGGTATGTCTGGTTTCCGCAAAGCTGCCGTAATGGATTGGTTGAACACCGTTTACAATACAACGATCTTTCAACAAGCTTATCGATATTTGTTGAAGAAAGGTATTTGGACTTGAAAAATGATAATGCAAAGTTTTAGGAAAATGTACTGATCAAAATGATTTGCAAACGAAGCTCTTCATGCTCTGGTTCGGCACATATAATCGATGCACATCGAATAAGTCGATTCTAGGGTCTTCAGGTAGGAACAGTTTATTTTGCTATACTGATAATCAGCTGAATGTGAGTTTAAAGCAAACATTCTTCAATCCTTTTGTAATCATAGTTTTGCAATCCATTATCCAATTCTTTTGTAATTATAGTTTGTCTAAACCTCTAGGACAGGCTAATCTTGATCGAGAGAGGAATGGTTAGAGATTCTCAAATGAATATATCTATTCTCAACTTCTTTATTAGTAAATCTTGCAACAGGAGCTAATATACTAATGCTAATTTGAAGAAATAACGGAAAAGTACCGATCACAATTCAAAACTTGATTGAAGAAAGATCTCTTCCGTTACAACAGAACAATATAAGGAATTGCTTTTGAAAAGATTAGTTGAATTGATTCATATTCTATCATTAGATCACTAGCTCAACAGTTTATTTGAGAATCGATGAATCAAGGTATCTCAGATAAACAGAAAACAAGAATTCCGATGTTTCCGAAAACAAATTGTCTAAACCTGACCAAGACCAAGTTATTTCTTCAAATTAGCATTGGTATATCAGCTCCTGTTACAAGATTTACTAATAAAGAAGCTGAGAATAGATATACTCCTTTGAGAATCTCTAACCATTCCTCTCTTATTCAGGATTAGCCTGTCCTAGAGGTTTAGACAAACTATAATTGCAGGTCAATGCCCTCAAAACCATAACTCCTAGCTGGAAAAATGGTTTAATGATTAAAATATCTTGGAAATTTAGTTTAAATCTTGTATCGTGCATCCTGGATTTCTATCTAGACTTTATCAAGCTTTTAAAGTGGATAAAGTCTTCAACAACAATTTCCAGGTTGGGAACATGTGTTCTGCGGTGAATGGAAAGAGAACACAGTTGATGGACATCACAGGTACCCCAAAATTCTCTGCTAATTATCAAATATTTCAGTTGGGTCAACTACTATCGTCAAGAGAAAGCCGGACAAATTAATTATTATGGATATTACAGCTATGAAAAGGTGAGTAATGGTTTTGAAGCTAAACAATTGAGACTTCAGCAATTGACTGGAACTTTCCAATATCAATGGAGCAAAGCATTCAAGAAAACTGGTGGATTTTTGATTGGAACTAGTCCAGGTGAGGAATTCAAACTCAAACTATTATCAAAGTCTTTTCTCAAAAGATTTCTGAGCTCTGACAAGGGAAAGGATTTCGAGCTTCTTATAAGGCATTCGACAACTATTTCGGTGGTCTAGTGGATAGTCTTCTAGACTACCGAATCTATCAACCTTTTACTCCAAGTTCGAGTCCCACTCTCACTTTTTTTTAAAAAAACTA
This sequence comes from Mesorhabditis belari, assembly GCA_958450365.1. Taxonomy (NCBI): domain Eukaryota; kingdom Metazoa; phylum Nematoda; class Chromadorea; order Rhabditida; family Rhabditidae; genus Mesorhabditis; species Mesorhabditis belari. The sequence goes on along the minus strand of CAUEEP010000752.1, from coordinate 103,332 downwards.
TTTCTCACGTATTTGCAATGAATAAACGATGAATAAACAATTGCAATGAGGCTTTCCTTTCCCTTGTAAGTAGAATCAATCGTTGGTTATGTGAATCGAATTCAGCTTTCGACTTCTCCCTTCTCAGCATCTGTGTCCTCACCCATCCCAACTCGGCCAATTGCAAGTTCACTTTGGATGGTTGGATCTTGCTAATAGCTTTTAAATCGATATTTTTACTTGATAAAACACTAGCTTTAAAATCCAATTACTTTCAGGATTCCATCTCGGCGTTACCTCGTACACGGAAGCTTGTGACGCGGGCACATGTATCTCCACCGCATATCCAACTGATTGAATTCCTTGACTCATTGTACATAATATGTATGAATTATTGTTTTAATAAAAGTTTGTAGAGTAGTTGCAGATTAATTATGAAATAAAACGGATAGATCATCAAAATAAAGCTACAGGGCACAGTTTGGATATAAAACGTCATCAAAATTATATGCAAATTGTCTCAGAGCCTCGAATTATGCTAATTTTTTAAGAAACTCCGGAAAATTTAGTTTTGCACCACAATTTTCATAATCATTTAGTTAAACAGATCCCTCTAAATTCAAAATCGGGAAATTCCAGCCTGAACCTAATTCCACCTTCGTTTTCTTGGCCAATTCTTGGCCGATTGCTTTGAAATTTTTTTCTAAAGATAGAAATCGTCATTTTCAGCTTGTAGGCAAAATTTCAGATGTTTTGTTTATTCTTTGAGTTCAAGAATAGAAACCTATAGCTTCTGGCGCTTATTTTTGGCGTAGATCATTGCTGCGGTGCGATCATTCATTGCTGCGATCATTCATTGCTGCGATCATTCATTGCTGCGATCATTCATTGCTGCGATCATTCATTGCTGCGATCATTCATTGCTGCGATCATTCATTGCTGCGATCATTCATTGCTGCGAGAAAAGTAGGAATTGAGAAGCAAACGAAGAAGAATTAAGAAGCAAAAGATGCTAGAAAGGAAATGTTTCCATTTTTAAGCACAAAGTACTTGCAGTCAAGTAGAGTCAATTTTAAGCATTCTTTGTGCAGAAGAATAGAAACACACAACTTTTGATTAGCTGAACCTACTTACCGGCCGTTTGTTTTGAAGTAAAAATGTATCATATCTTTGCTTTAAAGTAAAAATGTTTTAAATCTGTGAATTCTTGCAAAAATAAGCTTTCCTTTTTTCGTTTTCTTCACCGATTCTTGGCCGATGACTCTGAAATTTTGTTTACAGATAGAAATCGACATTTTCAGCTTGTAGGCAAAATTTCAGAGCAATCAAACAAGAAACTCTCGAGAAAACGAAGGTGGAATTATTGGGTTTGGAAATTCGAGAAAACGAAGGTCGAATTTTCTAATGTCTATTGTTCAATTGTTTATTGTTCCCCATTGTTCTCAAAATTTCAGAATTAATCCATTGTAATATGATTGAAATAAGTTGATATTATAAGTTTATTGTAAGTAAAATGAAAATAAATGTTAAGAAAGTTATTTGGACATGGCGAATCCGACACGATCATTTCCACGGTCGAAGACCGAGTAGAAGCGACCGATGAAGACATCACCGAGAATCCAAAGAGGTCCGTTTGGAGCTGGGATATCGAGCCCCATAAAGCCGGAGAGGCAGATTGTCGTTCCCTGAATAGTTAACGATTCATTATTCATTTTTATCCAGATCTATCAGAGGTTACGGTCAATTATGAAACTAATTCGTTCTTTTGAGAAGACTTATGCTTCATGAGGATCAACTCAGACGTTGAAGTCAGCTATTAGCATCTTTTTCAAATCCAATCTCTACCTGGCTGGTGACTTGAAGAATGTAATCCTTTCCAGCCAATTTGAAGTCCTTTCCAGCGATAGTGAAGGTGATTTCGGGAAGAGCGGGGACCAACTTGCAGGGAACGGTGTACTCTCCATTTCCGAGTGGGATCGCTCCAATAGCTTTTTGAATCTAAAATTTAATAATATTAAGGTAATTGAGTGGAAAACAAGGTTATAATTGTCCTATAATTCGTTTTCTAAAGTTCTATTTCATTTTAATTGCTTACCTTAGTGATATCATCTGTGGGTCCAGTGAGAAGCGAGGTTCCGGTGTCAACAATAGCGGCAACTCCGGCTCCGTACTGAAAAAAGGTAGATAACTTGAGAAGAAAACCTATCTATAAGCTAACTAAAAGATATTAGATATTAGATAAGCTATGAGAAAATAACTTACCGAGGCTCCCTTGATGGTGAGCTTGTCCAGCTTGATGCGCCAATAGTCGTCAGCGATCAATGGAGCCCAAGCAATTTGGCCCTAAATTTGGTCAAATGATCTTGATTATGAATTTCTTAAAGGGCAATTTCTAAATAAATAATCGACTTTCTGATAAAACAAACCAGAGATCGATTGGTACATTATTGATCTTAAAAAGTAACGTTTAAAAAAAGCGGACAAGACTTTCCGGTCAACTAGGCTGTCCAAAAAGTCTTTTTTGAGTCTTTTCGTTCATAATTGTAAGTTTTAACTGTTTTTTCGAGTTTAACCTGTCTCTAACGATAAATGCTCATCTTTTTAACTTACAGTGTAATGGTTTGAGTCCATTCCGCAAAGAGTCATCTCTCCTCCATTAGCAACATCATTAGCATCACGGCTCAACCAGAAAGCGAACAATTGCTGATCGCAGATAGCCTAGAAGTTAATATTAATGCACTTTTTTAAAATATTATCTCTAAAAGATACAGGCAATAGATTTAGAAACCCATTTTCCGAATTCTTTTTGCCTACCGGTTATGGATTTATGGATTTTTCGATTTATGGATTACTGTACCCTTTTTGAATTTCATTTTTATCAATCTTGGCCCAGATTTAAGCTCATTTCAACGTTATTATATTCATATTTCTATTCATAAACATATTTTTCAAGTAACTAACAGTGTTGGCAAAGATCTGGTCCATTGGTTGAGGAATCTTGTTAACGGAGATCGAGTCGAAGCCCATTCCGAGAATTCCGTCGAACTTGGCGGCCTTAAAATGGTGAATAGGTAAAATTAAAATGTAAACTTGTATTCGATTTAAAATTAAAATCTATAATCTTTCGAATTTTAGCTATTTACCAACCACAAATGAGACTCCGGGCTCTTGCTCGGCGCAGGCGAATCCTTGAGTCTTGTCGGTACAGAAGCCGCTCTTTGAGTCCCCGAACTAAAGTAAAAGATATGTCTATTGTATTGTAAATCTATTGTAATTGTAAATGTCAAGCAAGTCTTTCAAAATCATTTTAAAACTCACGCAAACAATGTCGTTGTCAACAACTCCAGTCATTGATCCAGATCCATATTGGATGGCAAATTGAGCTCCGGTAGCTCTGCAAGTGGTCGATTTCTTGCAGTTGAACTGAAAATGAAAACTGTACATTCATTTTGAGGCGTGACAAACCTTGGCATGGAATTGGCAAGCCAAGTTATTTGATGGGCAATCACTGCATGGCACCCACAAGTTCGAGGATCCGGTGTCGAAGAGGATCTAAAGATTTTAAGCTAGAAAAATGTAAAAACTGTGTAATATTGATCAATAAAAGGGTTGGACTAGATTCATTTTATAGATTTTTTTAGTTTAGAGTTCTAAAGATTGATAAAAAGTCTTTATTGTTGTAGTTGAACTTGAAAATTTGCTTAGTGTTGGACCTAGCCAATCCCAAAACTTCTAAAGAATCTTTATAATGTCTTCTTTAAAGTAAAGCTATATAGCTCCAAATAAAGTTAAAAATATTGCTATTTACTTAAATATCTGGTTGACAACTGCATCATTGACACTCTTCTTTGCCAAAACTCACCTTGAAGTTCTGTGGTGGGGTTCCGATGCTGAGTGTTCCGTAGTATTGAGCCTAAAATTTCTTCTATTAGTTTTTTTCCATTGTTTACCCCTTTTCATTCATTTGATTTTCGTCCTAGAAAGCGATTAATTTGTAGACATTAAAAATTTTTCGAGATAAGGAATCAGAAAGATCCGGGAGCTGGCCATAAAATAAGAGGAACCGAATTTTCCCGGGAAAAGAATTTAGGAAAGGAAAATATTTCAGAAAACCGAACAAGAACAAAATTGTGATTGTTTTTGTCTCTGTTTTTAAACTCCAACTCACATTTTGGTAATCGGAAAGACCCTCATTGTAGGCGTCGTTGTTGAATTTGTAGTTCTTGATGTACTTTTGCTTCAAGTACTCACCGATCAGCTTTGTGTTGTATTGCTCACGCTCGTGAACGACTTTTGTCATTGGGACTCTGGAATTGTTGAGTTTCAAACTATGGAAAGGGAAGGGAAGGAAAGGAAAGAGTTTTAGAGGTTTAAACTGTGTGACGACGTTATTACGCTTTAAGATTCAAGGGTCAGATTCTTGGAGCGACTAGAATCTCATACAAACTCCTACACTTTGCAATGAAGTTCTAAAAGTTTTATTTTGTCACAAGATTTCGGTTCCCCCTCGTGACAGACACGTGACAGAATTGACAGACGTACCGCTCAAAATTATATGACCTTCAAAAGAGTGTCCTTTCCTCTGATTCAAGCCATTAAAAATCGTCTGAATTTTTGTCTCCTTAAAAGTCTTAAAGTGAATCTTGTAGAGCTAAAAAAGAGCTTTCAGAATCTTTATGGCATATGCTTTTACAATGACTAGACAAAACGTTACAAGCCTCCGAAGAAGGGACGCTTTTTTGGAGGTGATTTAATTTGGACCGGTACTGTACTTGGTGACAAATTTACCCTGTTTAAAGGAAATTTTTATGTTCTGTTTCAAAAATTATCCTTAAGATTAAAAAGTTTAGCAAATACCGATAGATTTAGCACTCTTAAAGTGTTGTGAACTGTTTTAAGTTCAGGAATTTATGTAAAATTGTTATCTACAGCATATAACATGAAACGCTATTTGTCCAAAATGGGACTCTGGAATTGTTGAGTTTCAAACTATGGAAAGAAAAGGGTTTTAGAGGTTTAAACTGTGTGGCGACGTTATGACGATTCAAGATTCAAGGGTCAGACTCTTGGAGCCACTAGAATCTCATACAAACTACTAATCATTCTATGATTTGGTAAATAAACTACAAGAATTGTTTAAATTTAAACAGTTTAACATAAAGTCACTTGTTTACATGTTTCATTTGTAGTTCATACATTACAATCAAGTTCTTAATTACAACTTTTCAATCATTTACCTCATCATTGAGAGCGCGACGGCGCAAACGGCCGCTAAGAAGAGAAGGGTTCTCATCTCGGTTTGGAGAAGAAGAAATATGGCCAGAGCAAATCAGAATACACTCTCGAGCCTCTTTTATGCCTTGTTTCTTATCTTTTCTCTTTTTTATGGTTCAAAGAGCCCTCGATGGACTCAACGGTCTGCTTTTAAGTGATTACCTCACCTACCGGATTTTTCGATACGGAATCTGTTCTTCATGAATGTAAAAAAGCGTGACATGACGAAAGATGGGATAAAGTACAAAGAGTTCTTGCAGAATGTAGCAAATACAATCAAAACTCTGTTTTTTTCCTATTCTAGATTGAATACCATAATCCAGAGAGTCTAGACTGAATATTCTAATCTAGACTGAATACTCTAGATCGACTGAACACCCTAATCTAGACTAAATTCCGTAATCAAGCTATTCTAGACCGAATATCCTATTCTAGATTGAATCCCGTAATCCAGAGAGTCTAGACTGAATACTCTATTCTAGATAGATTCTAGATAATACTCAAAGCTAGACTGAATACCCTAATCTAAGAATACCCTAAACCTAATCTGAATACCCTAATTCCTTTCATAGTCAACTATGAAAGCAATCCTAAAAAGCCTTCACTATCGAATTTAGTTCACTATCGAGGTGTTCAATATCGAGGTGAACCAGGTTCGACTATAATTAATTTCTGTTTCTTGTTGGTTTCGCTAGTAAATCTAAAATTAAGTTTTACACTAAAGTACTGAAGTAAATTTAGTTTTGCATTGTGTTTCTATACATCAATTTTATCCTCATCGTTAATCAAAAGCACAGGCACAGAGTTATGTCGTTGATTGTACGATTCGCATTCACTTTGACGTCGACTCGAGCAATCTTTCATATCTTTTCCCTCGTACAGGAGAGCGTCGACCATGATGAATAACCTAAAATCGAGTTTTATAAAATGCACAGTCACTAGTATGGAAATGAATTAGCTCTCAGGGTTCTTCCAATTCCAATTTTCAGGCCCACTCTAAGGCCAACCAGAATAAAACTTCAAAATTATTTGCTTATCTGGCCTGTGGCATCTTCTGGCCTGTCTTAGCCTACTTCTGGCTTTTTTTGCTTTATTGAAACTATTGGGTTGTCCAGTTATGAATGCGCGTTTTTTACTATTTTGTAAATTTCTCAAGATACCGAAATCAAGAAAAAGATATATATGAGTATTATTCGAAAGCTGAAGATCTCCTCTACATTTTGATATAAAAAGTTTTTGAATTTGTTCAGCTTTTGGGCAAATCGACTGCACAGAAGAAGAGGTGACCGAAAAATGGAAGGATGCCTTTGGATCAAGTTTTGGCTCCGCTCAAATTGAGTTAACCGTTTGATGTTTGGCCAATAGATATATCAATACAACTTTTTAAAAAAATATAACAATTTCAGAGCATCTTTACTTTTCTTTTCTAAGCGGTTATTTTACACCATAAAACTTGAGGAATAGCTAAGCTGAAAAGGGTTTTTTTTTTCGAAAACGACCTCTCCCTTTGTGCAGTCAATTTCCCAAAAAGTTGAATGATTTCAAAAAGTTTTTTATTCCAAAATGTAGAGGAGATCTTCAGCTTTCGAATGATATATAACACACATATACATCTGTTCGATATCTTGAGAAATTTACAAAATAGTAAAAACGCGCATTCATAACTGAACAACCCAATAGAAGTATAAAGCTTTCAGAGCCTTGGCCTAATAGTAAGACAATAAATTAGATTTTCCTGTTCTCTGAAACTGTAGAAATGAAAAACTACTCACCACCACATCTCACAAATTCCCACAAATGCACAAAATGAAGCAATCGTTATCGCAGATGGGATCATCATTTTTCTGAATCAATTCTAGAGACTTTTTTCTCTCCTAACCCACCTAATTAAATCATTTCTATATACAAATATCCTCATCAGTAAAATGTAGACCACAAAGAAAATATAGGAGACGAAAATGAGCTGAAAATTTTTTTGAGATTTCAGGGTTGATTTGAAAATTTACCTGCCAAAGTACATGCAATATGTAGTACTTTTTTCGACGATAATGCCAAGCTAATAGAGTGATAATGATAATGATTAAAGAAATGACAATGAAGATGGCAAGACCTAGAATTGAATTGATTTTTTGGACGTCTTATGATCGAACCTAGGTTTTGATTTAGCTCGAAACCCGGATATTGATCTAACCTTGCTTTACTTGCTTACCCTAGGAATTGGTATTCAATTAGAATCTTTGTCAGAACAAATGTGCCAGATAATGAACGTTTACGTCTTTGCTTTACTTAGTGTTCATGCGTACAAAGTAGACTTGTAACGAAAAAATCTGTCGCTTCTTTTTGCCGTTTGCAATTTAAGGTTTTTCTTAGCACAAACCCTTCGATTTTGCCTATTTTGATTATCATTCGATGCAGAATAAAATTGCGCATCGAATGATACCAAAATTAACTCAAAATATAATATCCACGCAAAGTTGTTGGCTACAAACCTAAACCCGCTCATTATGGGCGGGACTTAACGTTTTGCCGTTGCCAATTTAAGGTTTTCGTGTTTTTCTCAGCACCAACTCTTCGATTTTGATTATCAATCGATGCAGAATTAAATTGCGCATCGAATGATATCAAAACCAACTCAAAATATAATATCCACGCAAAGTTATAAGACAAAAGGCTAAGTATAACGAGTGGGGTTTAGGTTTTTAAGCCAACAACTCTGCGTGGATATTACATTTTGAGCTAATTTTAGTATCATTCGATGCGCAATTTTATTCTGCATCAAATGATAATCAAAATCGCAAGATTTGTGCTGAGAAAAACACGAAAAACCTTAAATTGCCAACGATAAAAAGGACCGACAAATGTTTTTGTCAAAAGTCTAGTACAAAACAGGTCAATACTTGACAGTTTCCAGGCTCTAGGCTTGACTTGTAAGCCTTGACTTGACCAGGAAACTATTTTATGTTTTACAACTCCTTTTATATGTTCTCCAACATTTCTTTTCTCACCTGCTGAAATCTTTTTCCCTCTTCCTTCAAGTTCTTTTGTGAAGAAGAGCACTCCATCGTTTATTGCAAAATCAATAGCAAACATTGAGCACCAAGCTAAATATAGATTGCTTTTATTTGTCAAGATGTTAATCATTAAGAATAAGAATCAAAGAAAACATCGAAACTGACCCATTAGGATAATTTCTATGACACAAATGAGCGGGACGGCATCTCGGAGGCTTACACAACCGAGACAACATTTATGACGGGAAAGCGGTGCTGAAAACAGTTGCTTTGTTTTTGCTTATGACTAATTTTACCTAGTTCTTATTATTTGGAAAACAAAGTTTTCTCAAACATAGCTTGAAATATATAATATAAATAATGAAATCTATTATTTTGTCTAGATCTTCTTACTTTTTGATAAGATCTTTAACAAACCTTGGTTTTATTGATCTAGTCTAATTTAATGTTTAGTGTTTTTCCTTAGGGTTTTCCTTAGGTTTTCCTTAGCTTTATTGACTCACATAAACTCCAGCTCAATTTACTTGACGCTCTCGAGATTTGAGATAGATTTTTCTGTGGCCCGAGTCCGATATAGTACTGACAACTGGACTCGGAATTAGTCGCCTGATCCAATGACGACGGTAATTTGATCATAAGAGCATTTGATTGAAAGATTACTGGAAGAATCAGATAAATTAATTGTAACTGAGTAAAGAATAGAACAAGGAAATGAATTCAGAGAAAAATTGGAAGCTATTAAGATTATTAAGGTTCAGAAAAGCTAAAGATTTTAACTCTAGTATTGTCAAATTTGTCAAATCCTGTATCATTTCCGTGAATCAAAATAAAGCTAATTAACTGAATACTCTTTAATTCTTCAATTGAAATAAACTGGTCTACCCAAGAATATCGTAGAAGAGCCTGGCCTGATAGTATTAGGCTGTTCAGAAATTCTTTTCGTTCCTTTACGTACTTTCGTTTAAAACAAACAAATACACCAATTAAACTACGGTTTGTTCATCAGGAATCGTTTTTCTAGTGCAAAAAGTGAGCTGAATTTAGGCTAGAAAATTTGGAGAAAATTTTAGCGCTTTTACGACAAACTGTAGTATTTTTTGCTAAAATTGCCTGCACCTAGTCACAACTTTAAAGCAAAGAATAATCTTTTACAAAAATGCGGAGGTTTCAGTGAATTTTTGAAAATAATGAGTATAATTGATGAAGCTGTGAGAATTTTAAGGTCGAAAGCAAAAAAAATGGGCACTGATTGATGTCTAAAAACAGTTGGAGTGCCAGATGAAAGAAAGGAAAAGAAAAGAGACCACTTGAAGAAATGAAAGCGAGTAAAAGAGGGGTGATGTTCGTTGAGATTTCAAAAATGGGCAGCTTTTTGAAGTTTTTGAGGAAGTTTAGACTATTTTCGGGGTTCATAGGGAATTCCGGTTCATAGGGAGTTCCGGAAATTCGGAAGTTTATTTCTCGTAAAGATCTTTAATCAATGTGATAGGTATCACTCTATCATTCAATGCTTTACGGAAAGGAAAAGGCTATACTTTTCTTCATTTATAGTGAAGTTTTGTAGACAAATTATTATTAAAATAAGTCTGAAGAACTTATTTTAATAATAATTTGAAAATCGAATACTTTTTTCATGAAATCTTTCAGAAGTTGTATAGGTTATAATTATCTGAAATTGCACAGTGACCATTAGAGTTCTTTCTTCTTAATTCAAAGGTGCCAAACTTGCAAAGCTATTGTAATCTTGTTTTTAAGTTGGATTTAATCTATCAACTGTGAGGATTCAAGAAAGATAGTAATAGGCATTAAGGGATAAAAGTTGAATAAAAGTTATGAGCAAGATAACGAAAGGTACGCTTTTTAGAAACGCATCACTAGAGCATGCATATTAAAGGGTGACCGCGAATTATAGCGACTCACTTCTGAGGGTCTAGCTTAGCGAGTACTCAATGAATCTGTATGAGATTTTTGGAGGTGATTTTTGAGTATGTCTCCTGTAAAAAAGCCGATTTTCTAACCAACTGGTGCTTCTAGAATCTTTATAGGACTTTACAAAGTTGAGAGTCGCGGTACACCTGGCCAAAAACTTTTTCGTTTTGAAAAACCCAATTTAAGGCTTTTGAGAGCCGTTTCTGTTCTTAAAATGTTACAGTTTCCTTATCTTTTTTTGATCAATAACATCAAATCAAGAAGAAAAAACGATAATCTTTTTAAAAAAAGATGTCATTGGATTTTTTCTCTAATTTTTGAGTAAGCTTCTTAATCATATTTTGTTAGGAAGCCGCAGTTTAATCAGGCCAGGTGTACCGCGACTCTCAACTTTGTAAAGTCCTATAAAGATTCTAGGAGCACCAGTTGGTTAGAAAATCGGCTTTTTTACAGGAGACATACTCAAAAATCACCTCCAAAAATCTCATACAGATTCATTGAGTACTCGCTAAGCTAGACCCTCAGAAGTGAGTCGCTATAATTCGCGGTCACCCTGTACTTGCTGCTTTTCCACTTACCAATTCTTTATCCCACCTTTACTATGCGAATCATTCTACAACTTTTTTCTAATTTGTACTTTATACGATAGATCTCAGGACTCATAAGAATTCACTATGTCATAATTTTCTGGCAAATCTAAATGATAAGCGAGAATCATCACAAGAACCAAATTACAAACGAAAACGGAAAACGCGTCAAAAGTCAAATGATTTCATTTGTTTATAGCCTTTTCGAATCTTTCGACGATAACAGGAAAAGAAAAAAAAACTAAAAAATCTCCTTTCTAAAAACAAAAAATCGCGTTCTTCCCTTATAAGTGAGCGGAAAAGATTAGGTTTTGATGGGTCTTCTCTTTTTTTTCTTTTTGATCATCACTCTTGGGATTAATCTCTCTCTCTTTTCTTCCCAACAACAAGAATTTCTTGTAACCTTTTTAAAAACACGTATTTATGAGTAATTCCTTGAAAACATCAAATTAAGTCCTGTGTTTTCGTTACAATACTACAATTCTGCCTCTACAATTCTGCGTCTACAATTCTGCCTCTACAATTCTGCGTCTACAATTCTGCCTCTACAATTCTGTAAATTGAGTTTTCTTTGAAATAGGTTTTCAGCTCAAAATTATATACCAAATCTCAGAGTTTTGGTGTAGAATTTGAAGTTTTCTCAACAAATTGATAGATTTGAATGGTTTTTGGATCTTTAACACATTTACGACCGCGCATTTTTTGCGAAACGACCAATTTTGAAGAGGGATCAAAATGAATAACGATATCCCAGAAATTTGCACACGAAGACTTAAAAGACTCGAGAATCCGAATTCGGTCTTAAATTTAGGCCAACAAACTCCATATCGTTTATTTTCACAGTTTTAATTATGTTATTTTATACGCTAATTTCTAGTAGTTTCCGAATTCTCTCTAATATTAGTGCACCCTGAGCATCGCCTAAATTGCTTGAAATCTCGAAAATTTTTTTTTTTTTGGCTTATCAGAACCTATCGATGTGGGGTCGGAAAATGTAGCTGACGGTGAGATCTTGTGGGGGATTAGAGTGTTAAGCTTCTGTGAAAACTTGGAAGCCGTAAAATAGTCATCAACTCGGCTCAACGAGGTGCACTACTATTAGAGAAAATACGGTAACTGAAATTTAACCACAGGTGTCGCACCAACTTATCATTAGCATTAGCAGAAAATGTGTCAGATTATTTCAAGTTTGTTATAATTTCATTTTTATAACATTTTTACACTTATATTCCAATTTTTAGCCAGATAGATCGGCTATAAGAAAAATTAGGGCCATTAGAAGCTTCGTAAATAAAAACGTCTGGCACGGAGATGCTTTTGTCCATAAAGATTGGTGATTTAAATAAAAGTCTAATCAAATATATCAAAACCTAACAATTTGAGGTTGGAAAATGTAGCTGACGATGAGATCTAGCGGGGCATTAGAGTGTTAAGCTTCTGTGAAAACTTGAAAACTGTAAAATAGTCATTAACTCGGCTCGGCGGGGTGCACGACTATTAGAGAGAATATGGTAACTTCTCGAACGCACCAAATTTTCTTGACAAAACGCTTTTTTTAGAAAATTCAAAAACACCCATTTTTTTAAAGCTTCTTTGAATTTTAACACTTGATGTTTGTAGCTATGTCCATTAAAGTATCTGAAACTATCAGAAAAAAATTTTTGCAAAACGTTTTGCCTCCAGGAGAGTCGAACCAACAACCCCCTATTGGAGCCTCAGGCTGACCTCGCGCGCCTTAGACCACTCGGCCATGGCCTCGCTAAGACAACACCAGGTTATTCCGCTTTTTACGAAAAATCATACAACTTACTAATAAAACTAACATCGGATTCGGAAAGAGGACCCAAAATTACATGTTCTTGCTAATTTTGAGCTCATTTGGTCCAGCCACTCACGAGAAACAGCCGTGACTCAACATTTGGTCACCTGGACCAAACTGGTAGCCAAACGTGACTCAGCATTGAGTCACTCGATCGTCTATGTGTTAAAAATATAATTAAGTATATCTTTGGCTAATTCGACACAGACTTGAATCCAAAGCCGTTTTGCAAATTATATCTTCTTCAATAAAACTTTTTTGTGTACAAAAGTCAAGCATTTGAAAGTTAATAATTCAATTTTTATACTTTAGAACATTTAAAATAAAGTTATTGTTTATTTTTTGTTTACCAACCTATCAACAGGATTTTCCGTAATGATTGTCCGGCAAGAAGAAATGAGGCCCGCAGTGATGATGAGCGAGAATGGAGACGTGAACGGAGAGAGAGCTAAAAACGAAAAGATTGGTATTGGAAATAATGAATGGTTAGAATATGTTTAAAGTAAACTTTTGACTAAATTGATTCAATCCTTTGATTGAATCAATTGATTCAAAAAGCTCAACGGAAACTAGGCAAACTTGCAAATTAAAAACCAGTCTAAAAACAATAACCGATCTTAGAACAAAAGTTAAAATAAATAAATAGAAACAAAATAAAGGTTTAGAATTATCTAAAGTAAAAGATTCACCTCATCTGCGGGAGACTCAATTTTGAGTTTTTATTTGAATGAAATATCAGCAAAAAAAAGGAACGGAACGAATTTTCCGATTGACGAGTTCAAAGCTTGGGTTTTTGGAGATTTTTGGTTGACAAAAAGTGGAATGCGTAGTGAGAATGGCTGGGGATTTCAAATCCCAAAAATCTGGGAAAAAGGGGAAGAGATGGTGGTCAATCGACGAGCAAAAATTGGGTGAGGGAAAGGGGAGTAGACGGGTCACTTGGGGAAAACGAGGGGGGATCTCTAAGCGGGGGACATTTTCGAGGTTTTTAAAAAGGCTTTATAAAGTTCTTGAATTTAAATAACCTATTTTCAACGTTTGTTTGGAGTTCTATTCTAAAATTTCTACAGTTACTGTTTTTAATGCATTTAAACAACAATTTTATATCATTAAACCAGCCGAACAACCCGCTAAACAGGGGATTTTGCAGAAACATTTAACCGGAAAAACCGGCCTAATGGAGGGTTTTTCTGATTGAATCTTTTGAGCCCGGTTTTGTCGCCGTGGCGCGATCGGGAGCGTGCTTGTCTACGGCCCACACGGCCCACACGAGATCCGGGTTCGATCCCCGCTAGTGCCACTCGATCTTAACTTTTTAATTTTTTCTTTTAAATAGCACAACTACAATATATTCTAAGATTTTCTAAAGAAGTTTTAGCTTTATTTCTCAAAACACGGCTGAGAAAATGTCCGAACAGACAGACAGACACTGCTCTTTTATATATAGTAAATATAGTATATTTTCAGCATAGAAATACAATGATTCTGGGATTAAGTAAGCTAATAATCAGGTCTAAACCTTGCACCAATGTATATTCAAGGGTTATGCACATCACTAATGGCTAGTTTATCAACAATAACAACAATTTATCAACAATCAACAATATCTACTATTGGAATAAGATGATTACATTCTTGTTTGCCAACCTGATCCATTTGGTTGCAATCGTGTAAAGGCAAAGCTTTGAATGTGCCTACTGGTCGATTTAATGAAAGATTTACCTACGTTTTCTCAAATCTCATAAAGTTATCAAACTTGTCAAGAAATTTGTCAACAACCACAATGACCATTCTATTCATCAAAAAGTTTTAAATGACTCAAAGAAACGAGAACCATAAAGCTTTACTTTATTTTATAAATTTTCTATTGATCTGTAGCATTTTCAAAACTAATTCACTTATCAAATTAAGTCAAAGAGTACAAATTTGTAAGTGAAACCACGTGGTTTCCATATTAATCGCCTGGGAATTTTTACTGGACTATTTTTAAAGAAAACCGACAGACACGTGGTTAAGAAGTTAATTAAAAGTTTTACCATTTAATAAAGAATGGCAAAACAATTAGGTGAAAAGAAAAAGTTTGATAAAAAGAGATAAAAAGAGTTTCAAAATGTTTAGAAGGCAGAAAATACAGCTTTCAGAGACTTTCAGAGACTAAATTGTGCTGAAAAATTGTTAACACACCCCACCTGTCGCACCGAATTCTTCATTTTTCATTGATGTGAGAAAAACGACTATTTACATGCACTAGAAAGGATGCGTTTCTATTTTTGAGCCACAAAGTGCAGCTAACAAATAGAATTTAGATGCATAAAATAAAAAAAAGCAACTTTTTTTGCACTATACAACTCCCAGAGGGTCATCGAATAACGTTCTCTGTTCTCACAATTTTTCCTCGTTCAAAATTTTCACAATTTTTTCTTTCCTATTTCTAAGAAACCCATTTCCAGGTCACTTTAAGAGGTTTTTTCTGAGAAAACCCGGAAGGAAAGGAAAATGAAACTGACAAAGTTAGGTAAAATGGACGTTTTTCCGTCTTTTTTTCGACTAAACAAGACAGATAAACGAGAAACACCCTTCATTTTGAAGTTTTTCAATAAAGAAAATCTTTCAGTTTTCAAAGAAGTAAAAGAAAATGAATTCCCACAACATTTAGAGTTGCTTGAGATAGTTGGTTCTGGCACTTCACCCCAACTTAATTGGCTTGTTTACCCATTTAAGCTTTAATTTATGAATGCATTAACTAGAATATTTGTGTTAAATGTTCAGCAATATATTGGGTTGATGGAAAAGTCCTTTCGGATTTCTTGGGAGAGTACCTTAAATTTGTCCAATTTTGACGTTATATAGCTCATCCTAAAGCTGAATTCAAGACGGATCGATTGGTAAAAACGTTTTGAGATATCTCTTTTCTAAAAGTTTTTGCAGCTATTTTAGTAAAGGGCGGCAGAGCCAAAAAATGGCTGTTTTCACGTTTCGTTAGTTTTCCGTGCAGAAACCTAGGCTAAAAACATGTGTTTCGTGATCAGCGTCAAAAATAACCCCTAGACACGCATTTTCAGAATCTTCGCAAAAAATTTTTGAAAAATAGCGTCACCGGTGGAAGTCGAACCAGCGACCCTCAGATCAATAGCCTTTCCGCCGCTTTTCGCGATTTTCTTTCGTTTTTCCCCTTCTTTGTCAAAACGTCAAAATTGGACAAATTTAAGGTACTCTCCCAAAAAATCCGAAAGAACTTTTCCACCAACCCAATAGATTCAATCTTGTAAAACCCATAATTGCCAAGTAGAAATTTAATCTTTGACCATTAGAAGGTTTAAATCAAAGCTTGCAAGCTACTTTAACTGAAAGCTTACGGCTACTTTAACTGAAATCCCATGAGTGAGAATGTCTTTTGTTTTTAAATTTTCAAGATTTGGATTCCTTAAAACTGAAGTAATGTTCAAAAAACGATATTCGAACCACTGTTGAGATCAATTTTTGGCTAATGCGCTTTCTAAAAGAAACCTGTACACGGTGGAAAGCTTATGAGAATGATGATTGCTTGAAATCGTTTGTTTAACAAAATCTTTAGTCAAAAAAGCTGATTATTGCATAACTAGCAACAAATCATAAAAAGAACTGTTTAAAATCTGGAAAAATTTAATCATTTCATAAGCATTTGTCAATATTTTAGGCAAGATTAGCTAACTACAGGGTACCCGGAAAGTTCTGTTAATTTTAAAAGCGACGCCATTAAGTTCTGGTTCAGAAAAGACAAAGGAGAAGTGAAAACAACAAATATTTGAACTTTTCTTATTAAAATTAAGCGTTTTTCATAAAGATTTATCAAAAAGATTGGTTCTATTATTCTGTTGAGACTGTTGAGATCAATTTTAGCTAATGCGCTTTCTAAAAGAAACCTGTACACGGTGGAAAGTTCTGTTACTTTTGAAAGCGACGCCGCTAAGTTCAGAAAAGACAAAGGAGAAGCGAATACAACAAATATTTGAACTTTTCCTATTAAAATTAAGCGTTTGTCATAAAGATTCATCAAAAAAGATGAGTTTTATTGTCATTTCAAGCAAAGCTCGGTTCTCCAGGCTGGTCGCACGATCAAGCTGACCAATCCAGTGATTAAAAAAGCTGGAACACAAATAAACCTTATCCAGTTGCATATTCAAAAAAGGAGATATTTTTCTTTAAAACTAGCCGCTCTACAACTAAATTGAGCTAGAAATAATCAATCTACAGCCATTCTACAAATTTCAAAATTAGAATTGTGAACTTTTGAAGAAGATTCTTTATTGAAAGCGTTAAGAGAGTCTAAATTTTCTCAAAACTTGATTCCATATAATAAAAATTGTTAACTTTACTAAAAATTAAGTCTATTAACTTTGATATTTTGTCAATCGAATTTTATAGCGCCTCTTTTAAAAGTAACAGAACTTTCAGGCCAGCCTGTATTCGAGAAAACAGAAAACAGATTATAGTAAGTTTCTAGAGAAGGTTTTCCTTTAGAAAGTGGTTTAAAATAGGTCAATAAAAGTTGAGAAAAGAAAAGATCCGACTTTTTTCACCTGATCACTCAAAAACACCTCCGACGGTCTGGGCGTTTGACATCCAAGTGTGTAATCCGAGAGGAAATCATAGCTTTTTCTCGAGTTCAAACTCATCGTTTCCCTGAATATTTCTAATTCTATTGTAAAAAAAACGGGGGTGGGACAAATGCGACCTTTTTTTTGCGCGCATGGACATTTGCGCACCTTTTTTTGGCTGGAAAAGGCCTTAGGAAAAGTCATAGAGCTTCAAAAACGTTTTCATAGAAGGGAATCGTATGCGTAGATTCAGAATTTTGACAAATCAGACCTCGCTGACACGTTAAATTTGGGCTAAAAGGCAAAAACTACGCAACTTAACGCTTTTCGCTTTTTGCCTTTTAGCCCAAATTTAACGTGTCAGCGAGGTCTGATTTGTCAAAATTCTGAATCTACGCATACGATTCCCTTCTATGAAAACGTTTTTGAAGCTCTATGACTTTTCCTAAGGCCTTTTCCAGCCAAAAAAAGGTGCGCAAATGTCCAGGCGCGCAAAAAAAAGGTCGCATTTGTCCCACCCCCAAAAAAACAAATAAAGCCAAATCCTTAACAAAAGACTTTAAAATAAAAGATTTTTTTTGAAAACCATTTAAAAATAAATCATTTTATAATAACATTTTATAATAACAAATAAAATAAAAGCTTCAAACCGATTGAAAAATCTATTGCAAAAAAACAATTCTGTTTTTGAATTCATCCTTGTTTTTTCTTCCCTTGGAATCGATGAGAGCAATTTCGAAGTAAAGACAAGAAATGGCTTAAGAGAGAAAACGAGGAGAATTATGGGAAAACGACACGAAAGGAATCAAGAAAAAAGAAAGAATAAATTACTCTCAAATAGGAATGGGTTTGAAATAAAATCAACGGGATTTCGGTTTTGGGTTGAGTCTAGTGCTTTAAGCATAACCGTCCCAATAGATCCCTCTAATAGAGCTGATTCTGACTTCACCCAAAATGCCTATCAAATTGCTCTACCTTAATATCGATTCTCGGAAGTCTCAAAGATACCTAGATAACCAATAATATTAGGGTGATGCAAAAGAAACTGCCGATTTGACGGTAAATTCAAAAAAAAGATGGCGTTCGATGGTGACATGATCACAATGGAATATTTTCGCAAGATCTCGAGCAGATTGGCATGGATCGGCCTGAATAACGTCCCTCAGCTTGGCTTCGTTCACGACTTCTGGCCTCGAACCGTGCTCGTAATCTTCCAAAGCCTCGTCTCCCTCTCAGAATCGTTGAAACCAAGTCTGACACTGCCTGAGAGAAAAACTGCCATCTCCGAAAGCTGCACATAGAGAACGATGCGATTCGACAGCAGACTTTCCAATTTTGAAGTTAAACAGTAATGCTGCTCGTAGCACAAACCTTTGCTCCATCATGATCTAAATTCAAAATATAAGCATTTTTAAATAAAATAAACAACAACCAAAAAGATTCAAATGTCGAAATCAATAGCAAACAAATATGCGAATAAAATATTAAAAAATAATGTCGTTACCATAGCTCGTTTCTGATAAATGAGAGCTGATACCCATCGGGAGTTTCTTTTGCACCACCCTAATAGTATTACATATTAAAGTAGTACAAAATGTGTTTAACTAAACAAATCTATGGTTTAGTTAAACACATTTTGTAATACTTTAATATGTAATACAATTATTGGTTTACTTGTCACTTTAATGATCAAATTTGAGCTTTGAAAAATGAACAAGCATAACAATTTTAAGATCACAAATCTTATTCTAAACTTTCCACTCTAAAAACCATATATCCAAAGCCTCATTAAAAAAAGAAATTTAAATGAGATTTTGTAAAAATTCGAAATATGACAAATGCTCCAGGTGAAAGGTTTAAAGTTTCAAATCAAATTCGACTTTGTTCAAAGAAATCGAAGCCGTTTTGAGCTAAATTTGACATTTCCAGGTGAATTCGAATAAAATTCAAATAGAATTTGCAAAAAAGAGACAAATTCGATTCCAGAAATAGATCTTTAAATGTTTTTTTATGAAAGAACATCAAAAATCCAAGTTCCTTTTTGTTGAACTCGAAAAATTTGCCGAAGGAAAACCACTCGAGATTCTCCTCCGAAAGCTCTTCAGAAATGCAAATTTTATTTGTGTTTTCCTTTGGGAAAAGTGGCATTTGTGCTTTTAGAAACAATTGTGTTGTTAGCTCAGATTTAACAATTTTCAAAATTCCTGTTCTCTAGTTGTGGCATCTTATCACGATACATCTTTACTCCAGATTCACGTGGCAATTATTTAAATACTTTATTCAGGACCTGAAATAAAGTGCGCTAGATTTAAGATTAATACACATGAATTCATACAAATAACACGAAAAGGGCCGATAAAAAGCGACACGATATAATACATGTAATATATGCGTAGCACAGATAACGTCAAGGATCCACTAGAGCTTCAAGATCAAGATCATCTACAGATAATTTAAAGGTTTCGAGACTATTGGACTCTCGCAAAACTCTGGGGAGTCGATTCCAAATTCTGGCAGTTCTTATTGGAAAAGAGTTATACAAAAACTTATTGGAGGTGACTGGAATTTCTCAAACGAAAGAACCTCTCCTTGAACTAACCGTGGGATTAAATTGGAATAAATCCCGAAAAAGAGGGATAGGTTGCCTGCCCTTTACAATTTTGAAATACTCTATTAAATCCGTGACCAAGCGGCGGTGTCTAAGAGATTGCTTGTTGCTATTATTGCTTGAGAGAGCGTATTGTTTATTTATGTTAGATTTACGCCATAAAGAAGTGAAGGAATTGGCAAGGAAAAGTAGATTTCTAGAGAGGGGATTAAATTTTATTTTAAATTTTTTTAATCACATACTTTCGATAAAGAAGCTCATTTAAAGATTTTGCTTTTTTTGAGTTTTCCATTTTTACACTGATAATTCTAAAAAAGGTGCGTTTTTTAAAACTAAAGCTTTAGATGAAAAACGGTTTCCAGAAAAACCAGAAAAATTTCCAGTTTTGTTTACTTCATTTTGTCTTTGGGTTTATTTTTTGATGTAAAAACTGGACTATGGAAAGTTCGATTAAAGATAGCTTCCTCAACTAATGAAATCTTCAAAACTAGCCGTACGATTTTTATATTTTCATATTTCTCATATTTTGGCAAGAACTTTTTCAATGACAGGTATATTTGCTGCAAAAGTTTTAGAAAAATTGATGGTGGGGTTTTTGAGAAATGGTTCCCATCCGGTTGAAAAAGATTGACATCAGTGAAAATAACATTTGACCAATCGTTGGCGGTCCAACTTGCGTACTTTTTCGCAAACTGCAACTTGAGCGTTCGGTGCCTGGCAACCGTTAGGGATTTCTTGGCAGCTCTTCTAGTCACTTTAAAAGTTAATAAAAGAATTCTACGAATATATCGACCAGCCTAATATTACAGTCATGGACAAAAGTCTTGACGGCTCCTGGGTGGCAACTTTCAAACGCAAATTTAGGAACCTTTCCGAGAGGCTATAAAAAAGTTGTCACAAGTATTTTTGAGCATTTTTACTCTACTTTTAGCTATGACTAAGCATTGAACTCAAAAGTTCACACACGACAAAAAGGTCACAAAAACAAGGGACAAAAGTCTTGGCGGCTACTACAATACTCGTTTCTTTTTCTATTTTTTTGTGTATCTTGCCTATATTTTTGTAATGTTTTAATTTTTTTCAGATGCCTGGAGCGTATTTATCAACACCAGACAAAAAAGCAATTGTAGCAGCAAGAAATAGAGGAGAGAAAGAAAAAGACATCGCGGAAAAATTCAAATGCAGTACGAGGACAGTTGAACGCATCACACACAACGCAAATGTAACTGGAAACCTTCATCGAAAGCTCAAAACAGGCCGTCCACCGGAATCAAACGACGGCTAACGGTTTTTCATGAGATAACCTTATTTGAAAGATTCTTGATGAAAGCCAACAAATGGGCTGAAGATTTGTGCCAACAAATGGGCTCTCATCTCGTTTCCATTCATTCAAAGGCTGAAGATGATTTCATCTATGGTGCGTTCTCATTGATTGACTATTGATCTAATGAAGGCTCGGGGTAAAATTCGACATCTTTTGAGCTAATTTAATGTGTTCTATTAAGTTATTAAGTATTAGATCTATTAAGTTGATCGATTAACAATTTCATTTTGCTTCGAAATAGTTTTTTTTGATGAAGTGAAACCTTCAAATCAGTTACAGTTTAAATTAGCATAAAGATTTACTATTTAGATGACTTTTGAGATGTTCCTATTCGTTCCTAGGTGTAAACGGATATGAACTAGAATTTGGGTTAAGTTAAAGAGAGTGAATCCCTTTTGATATCCTGCCATCTTTAACACCCCGACAACCCAACTCAACTCCTCCAGCGTATTAGAGGGGAGTCCCTGTAAAATGACCGACCTGAACTGCAGTTGCATAGACCCGGAAGATATGTATCTTTATTTACAGTAGTACAATAAGACGAATAAATTACAAATAAGTGTAAGGGGAAGGGGGGCCTCACTACCAAGTGAGAACCTACCAAGTCAGAACCTACCAAGTGAGAGCCTACCAAGTCAGAGCCTACCAAGTCAGAGCCTACCAAGTCAGAGCCTACCAAGTCAGAGCCTCACTTGTCCTCCTAGGCAATCCCAAGGACCACCCCTTCTCGACGATGAAAGGGATAAGCACAGGGGAGAGCACATTTATTGCCATTTTTTGGCTCTGCCGCCCTTTACTAAAATAGCTGCAAAAACTTTTAGAAAAGAGATATCTCAAAACGTTTTTTACCAATCGATCCGTCTTGAATTCAGCTTTAGGATGAGCTATAAAACGTTAAAATTGGACAAATTTAAGGTACTCTCCCAAGAAATCCGAAAGGACTTTTCCATCAACCCAATACATAAGATTAGACAAATCATTCAATAATAATAATAGTAACTAAAATATCAGTTTGGCTCAGAGCTGACATTCCAATAGCTTTTGTTTTTGAGTTTTTCATAAAAATACAACTAGCCATCCTAAAAAGTATTTTTCTAGCCATGAACCAAAAAACACTTATACTAACACTGCATAAATTTTTCGGTTTGAGATTGCTTGAATGCATTTAGAGAGTGTTCCTCAAATACAGAGTGTGTGAAAAACTTTGACAGCATGAAAAGAAGGACGCTTATATCAAGAATGAAAAAAAGCTAGAAAAAAACGGATTTCAGATTCGAAAAATATTAAAAATAGAGTTTTTAGTGTCTAAAGAACCCTAAAAAAACTTTTGGAATGCTACACAATCAAGAGCAAATAGGGATTTTTTTGATAATATGCTTGGTCGCAAAGTGGGTTGCCGAATCTCACTGCTTAAAATTTTTTGGAGTAAGCTTAAATCCATGCTTTTGTGCCTAATAGAAAGAGGAATGATTTTCCCTTCAAATTGATCCTTATACAGCCGAATTCGTTCTAAAATAACCATTTTCGAGTAGTTCAAAAAGTTGTAGTTAGGGTTAAAAAGCAGGAAAATTTTAACAAAGCGGTTGCTAATAAATAAAGCTCAAAAAATTGATGCAAGAAGCAGAAATGTGCTACAGAAAAAGCTTACCTAAGGTAAAAATAGTTAATTTTTTCGAATCTGGAATTCTTTTTGTTCTAGCTTTTTTTCAATCTTGCTATGGCCTTCTTGGCCTTGTTTTCATGCCGTCAAAACTTTTCACACACTCTGTATACTAACACTGCATGAATCTTTCGGTTTTGGATTGCTTGAATGCATTTAGGCGCTTCCTCAAATGCATATGTTCTCTATTTAATTATGTTTTTGAAGATTTAATCACGACAAACGTTGTGGATGATCTCGACTTCGACCCATGCGACACTCAATTTGCATGGATCGGATATCAGGGAAACGGAATCCTCCAAACAGGCACATGGACTGATGGATCTCCAGTGGATTACATTGGAACAGCGGCCATATCGGTGGCCGGACCATGGATGGTAATCATTGTGTATTCCTATTTCTATACAGAGTGCGCTAGAATTAGGGCTACACCTTTTTGCATGCCAAATGAAGCAGATAAAGCAGATTGCATGCCAAATGCCACAATCAAAAACCCTAAGTCTTTCTAAAGAGAATTGAAGCCCGAACTCTTGTCTACATTTCTGTACCAAAAGATCTTTGATTCGAGTTTTGCAGCCACTTTTTCAGACCCTCAAATGAGCTCAGTCCGATCAGTCTACTAGATTGTGTCACTACAAGGCTTATATATGTCGTAGCCGTTTACGAAATTCAGCCGCTAACGAATGAGGGTATTTCCGGGCCTCCAATCAAAAAGTCACCCACATAAAAAATGTTCATAATACATATATTTTATAATAAATTTTTGAAATTAGCTCATTTGGTTCAGTAGGAAATTTTGAGCCCCCAAAGTTTAGGTTCAAAAATGCCCCTGAAATGGCTATAAAAAATTTTCTACTCAGCCAAAAAACTTGCCTAATAGCTCATTTTGTAGCCAATTTGATGTAGTTTCTTAAAGTAAAGTCATCTAAAACAATTTTTCGTTGAAAGTAGGAGAAAGAGGGCGAGGAACAGATTCAGGGCAATTCTCAAATGTGAAAACAGCGAAAACATTTTTGAACCTAAACTTTTGGGGCTCAAAATTTCCTACTGAACCAAATGAGCTAATTTCAAAAATTTATTATAAAATATATGTATTATGAACATTTTTTATGTGGGTGACTTTTTGATTGGATGCCCGGAAATACCCCCATTCGTTAGCGGCTGAATTTCGTAAACGGCTACGACATATACATGGTACGCCAAAATTACGGTTACACCTTTTCAGCAGATTGCATGTCAAACGTCGCAATCAATTCAAAAACCCTAAGTGTTATATAGAAAATTGAAGCCTAAATTCTTTCCTATATTTCTGCACTAAAAGATTTTTGATTCGAGTTTTGCAGCCCATCTTTCAGACCTTCAAATGAGCTCAATCCGGTCAGTCTCGACACGCTTCCATTTTTAGCTGTTTTCTAAGAAGAATTTTTCGGTTGTTTAATACATGAAAAGATAGGATTTTGAATGGTATAAAAAATGATAATACCACCAAAGTGTTTTGACGATGTTAACCTAACCAGAACTTGAATCAAAGATAGCTCTCTTTGGATTTTCGGCGATTTTGGCGGAATTTGGGTTTTGGGGGGTGTTCAATTCTCAGTTTCTATGTCCTAAAGCTGTAAATTTGTTGGAAATAATTTTTAAATGAATAAAAATGTGCTTTTACTAAAAAAAGTACTTCCTAAATACAAGTTTTTTAGTTAGAAAACAGCTAAAAAGGGAAGCGTGTCGAGACTGACCGGATTGAGCTCATTTGAGGCAAAAAAATTAGCTGCAAAACTCGAATCAAAGATCTTTTGGTACAGAAATGTAAGCAAGAATTCAGGCTTCAATTCTTTGTATAACACTTAGCGTTTTTGAATTGGTTGCGGCGTTTGGCATGCAATCTGCTGAAGAGGTGTAGCCGTAATTTTGGCGCACTCTGTAGAAACCATTTTTACAGATGTCAAATGATAAATCGTGTGGCTTTCGGAATTGGTTTCCCGCAGCTTCTCCATCAGCCGCTTATGGCCGTTTTGTGTGCAAAAGAGAAAAAAACGATTAGAAAAACACGAAAAGATTATTAGATATTTTGATTTTCATACTTTCATACTTGATTTTCAACTTTTTGAAGTCTCCTATTGACTTTTATAAAGGATCTAGACAAGCCTCAGCAACTTGCTTTTTGCAAGTTTTGCTTTCTATAGGCAAAAATTCAACAAGCAAGCCCACAAACACAAAAGAACCGAAAGCCACACAAACGTGTGGCACTCAAACGAATTTTTCCTCGGTGTCTTTTGTTCCTCCATTTGACGATAAATGCAAATGTGTTCTTTTCTTGAGGATATAACGCAAAAGTACCAACTTTTATTTATACTGTAAAAACATCTAAATCAAATCGGAAACATCTGAGTGAAATCTTTTTATGTCTCTATTTAGTTTAGTATTTAGCACGTTTCTTGCATAGAGTTGCTCGGAAAGTCGTTTCACATGGATAGACATCCCATCGATGTAAGTAATATAAAGGGGGAAGTGAAGGGGCATCCCATAAATCGGGAAATATCTGAAAAGTTGCTAAGCAACACATCGATAAGTGACTTACAATCAGACACGATCCACTGTTTAGAACTCCTTCTTCTCTCCAATTTGTGTAGTTCCACGGTGTCCCGTCGTACCAAGCATAATCGGTTTTTCCTGGGCCATTCTGTAAAGTAAACGACTTAAATTTTAAGAACGAGTACTGATTTTAGCTGATTTTAACTGATTTGACTCTAAAGTAAGCGTAAAGAATGAGTAGGACCAAAGAAAACCCTACTTTAACTGCTCCCAGCAAAACACAATCAGTGGCTCCATTGTTCATCGTCTTTTGTGTGTGTAGTAGCTCTAAAACAAAAGTTGTTTACCGGAAAACAAATGAATTTTACGATCAACGACTCGATTTTCTTCAGCTGAATGAATGGAGACAATCATTGCATCCATTGAGCGACAAGTTGCGTCAGCATTGGAGAATGTTACACCAAAGATTTGCTGAATAAATGAGAAATTTGAGACAATGAGACAAACTTAACGATACCTTATAGCAACTTTGTAATTCAGCCACATAAAACCACTCGGTGGGACATGGTGACTCGCAAGTTGGCTCAGCTGTCGAAATCTGAATGACTTAAATGTTTTTTTTTGCTTTTCCTCTACCTGGTCCTTGCTAACACATACTAGTGGTAATTTTACATTAAAATTAGCTGTTAACCACTTTCCATTTGTTAAATTCATCATCATGTTGCCGGGTGGTGTTCCTGAAATCCTTGAATTGTTTGACGTGCTCAAAAATCTCAGAGACAGTGTTTCTGAAAGTTTTCATAACTCTTTTAGCATTACCTGCGATGAAATTCTGATAGATATCCAGTGATCCATCAAACCAGCTAACATTCTTTCCATCATAAGTTCCACCCAACCAAATCGTTTTTTCTTCCTAGATTATTATTAGGGTTGTAAGTTCTTGCAGTTCTTAAGTTTTTGATTTCTTAAAAACCAGCCAACAGTTTCACCTGAAATTTCTACTGAATAATCTATAAGTATATGCTAACCAAGTAACCAAAATTTGATGACAATTGCTTGGTTCAATCAAGAGAATAAGATATAACTGTTCAACCAAGTCAGCATGTATTTGACCTTATCTATTGGGTTGGTGAATTGAAATCTGCCGGCTATTGTCATATGTGACAGTTTGAGCACTTTCTTCAAAAGAAACCCATTTTGGTGTCAATGGAAAATTGTAGAGAATCAAAAATGAAGCTTATATCCAAATTTTCAGAACGATTCAAACACTGGTTTTCAAGAAATGCCAAATTTACGAATTTTCACAAAACTTGCATTTTAAGCGAAACTACGAAGTGGGTCTTTTGGAAATTTGGCTATAAGCCTAATTTTTGATTCTCTTCAACTTTTCTATTGACACCAAGATGGGTTTCTTTTGAAAGATTTTAGGTCGACCAATCCTCCTAAAAATGTTCTGGATCCTATTTTTCATTAGTGCTCCTATAGAGCTAAGCGAGTTTACAAAAAGCGAAACACACACATCAACGTTAAAGGCTCATTCTCTCGATTGAATCAAGCAATCGTCATCAAATTTTGTCTACTAGTTAGCATCTACTTATCGATTATTGAGAAGAAATTCCAGATGAAACTGTTCACTGGTTAAGCAATTACAAATTTAAGAACCGCAAGAACCTATAAAACCATAATATTACTCGACCACTTGTCGCTTGATTTACCTCAACAATTTGTCCACCAATATTTAGAACTTTTTTCATTATCGGCCTCATTTGTGATCGAAGCTAGATGACCATCAAAACTGAAAGCTGCTTAGTTCATAGTTCTTTGTTTCCAAGAAAACTTGACACAGAAATCTTCTCCTTTCGCAAAAGCGAACGCCGAAGCGACACCAAAATAACATGCTCCATCAATCGAACCGTCAACACTCTCTTTTGGGCAATAAGAAAATGTTTGAGCTGAAAAGCGAGTTTAATTGAAAAAGCTTTGAAATGTTAACATATCTTGCTTATTTTCTAGACTATTACCTGATAGAAGGGAAACTAAAAATAGTCGTAGCATTTCGAAAACAGAACGACGCTCAATAGTTCTCTCTTTCACCTAGCTGACCAAAACTGATAGGGCTTATCGGGTGAAATGTCGCAAAAAAAACAATTCTATTAACCCAATTTACGAAAACAAGCATTGAAGCTTTTGAAAACTTTGTGCAAATGAAGAGGTTTATTGCTAAACAACAAAACTTTTGGAAGTTATCTTAATACAAATCAGAGGAGCTCACAAAATTCACCATCTCACGGACCTCTGCTGCTAAAACTTGAAAAATCAAGAAAATTAATAAAAGAGTTTGTCAAATGTTTCAAAAAGTATAAATTATAAAGCTTGATAACTAAATTAAGCTCTAAACTCGTCACATCACTCTGTGGAAACTGTGACAAAGAGCCCCACACGATGATAGAAGTTGTGACTCACTTCAAAGCTCGAGAAGAAGCTCTCCAGGTATTAACAACTACAGAAGATCTGTAAAAATAAAAAAATATTGTTCTCTTTTTGAATTCAAGCATTCTACTCAATGAATAGCTCTCAACAACACTCAGCACTCAGCATAACCAATCAAATTGCATCTAAAACTGGTCCGCTCGATCTCCTGTCTCATTAATCGTTCTAAACATCGTCCGAGAAGTCATTTCCTTTGATAAAAAGATTCTAATTGAGTTTAGTTTAAAATTGACACGCTAGCAATGTTTATTTGATGTTTATAGGCTAATTTGAGCGTAGCTAGTAGCAGTTCAACGTTCACTTTGTTGTGTAGTTCTAAACTATGTAGTACTGCACTCTTTTTGGTGATTTTGAACTGTATTTTGATTGATTTTTTGACTTTCTTTTGTCTTCGCTTTCTTCTTTTTGATGATAAGTTACTTATTTTACGTTTTCAGTTTTGGATCATTTCAAAAATCGATCCAGGTGACATCGATGATTCGTTAGAGTGTCAGTTTAACTTTTACTTTGCTTTTCTCTCTTTAACTTTTGCAATATCAGTACTATTCTAACCTTAAAGTACTATTCATAAATAAGTACAAAAATTTGGCTATACATAGTTTTAAAAATCGGTTAGGATCAATAGAATTGTTATAATCCACTTATTCAGATGGCCTGAGCGACAACGCGATCCGCTGGTTGTGGTTATGCTTTCTGTAGCGTTGACGATATCTATGTGATCGTTTGCCAATAATATTCAAAGATGGTGCTTAAGCAACTATAATTTTGTATAATATTCTATTAACAATTAAAATTTCAGAGGAAAAGTCTACCTTGGGGGCCGACTTGCTTCAATTGCTCAAATGGACTGAAATTTGTGAAATCTACGGGGCTTTGTGGACGAAAACGTTTAGTTCTACAGTTTCGTGAATTTCAAATCTCTGAATTATGGGATAAGAGCCATATTTGAATAGTATATGAGTATAATGCTGTTGTTTATTCTTGTCTTGATTTGGGTGCATTCTGGTTGGATGGTAAAGTGTTTATCTTGAATAATAAAACAAGCTAACATTGATTCAGAACAAAATAACTTCAGAAAGTCACAATGCCGAGTTGAAATAGTTCTCTAGTTAGTTTTCTAAAAACCAAAGAGTTATAAATATTTGAAAACAACAAGATGACTCGAGAAGGACAACCGACAATGATCAGAACTCGTCGATTCTCACATCGAAAATAGGCGAGCATTTCAGGACTGTGCCTTGCAAGTTCCAAATTTGGTAACTCTGTGATCCACTTTGTGACCTCATTCTCGATTTGTGGGAATTGAGAGAAACGGGCACACACTTTATGTTCTTTTATGTTGTTCTGGTTGAAAATGTTGAATCGAGCGTTCCTCCCCAGTTCGTGCCGAAATCCAAATAAACAAATTATCAAGTTCTGCCAAATGACGAATAATTGAGCTCAAATGTTCTCTGACAAACTCTATTCGACTTTTATTTCGTACGAGACGTTTAGTATATGATCCATATAACATTACTGTTGATATTCGACTATTGAATGTTCGTGGTCGGGATCAGAGATTGGTCATCGATTCTAATAAGGGACTTTTATTTTCAAGACATTTAAAGGCATAGAAATTTCCTTAAGTAGTTGAGAAAATCGAATGATCTGTGGAAAGATCTTCAATTATAAAGCATTTAGTGGCTTTCAATTCTTCTCGTTTGAATAGAGCTTCAAGAGTTAGACGTTTAGTATATGATCCAGATAACATTGTTGATATTCGACCATTGAATGTTGGTGGCCTGGACCAGAGATCGGTCATCGATTCTAATAAGGGACTTTTATTTTCAAGACATTTAAAGGCATAGAAATTTCCTTAAGTAGTTGAGAAAATCGAATGATCTGTGAAGAGATCTTCAAATGTAAAGATGATTTATTTAGTGGCTTTATTTATTTTTAGATTTATTTAGCATTTAGTGGCTTTCAGCTCTTCTCCGCAAGGTAGCTGGAAAGGTGATGATGATGAGGTGATGAGGTGATGAAAGGTGTGTTTCTTATTCTCAATAATCTTATTATCGAATAAGCTCGCCAAAATTTCATAGATTTTTAAAGAATATTTTCAGTCAAGTAGTCTTTCGCAAAAACTTTAAAAAATTGGATTTGTTTGAATGATCAAGATGAGATTTCAAGGATGGATTGTATCTAATTTCAATGAAATTAAGAAAATGTTCACTCAAAAATAGCATGTAAATTATCCAGTTGGATGGACGAATTCATAGAGACAAAGCGAGGAATTTACAGAGTGAAAAATAAAAATAAAAAAGAGAGTTTTTGATTAGGGATTAGCTTGTAGCTTGGTGTAACACAAACGATCGTGAGAAAATCATCGAGTAAACTTGTGAAATGGAGTGAACTTGTTAAATGAAGTGGACACAAAGAATTGTGAGAAAATAATTTGTCTACTTTTTTGACGACAAAATAAAGTTGATCTTTTAGTTGATTTTTTTAGTTGATATTTTTTTAGCTTCTTGTTTTAATAGCTTTAAATCTTTTGAAATTTTTTACAGAGCGCTTTAAATTATACAGCCAAGGATGAAAGCTTTAAAGTCTTAAAGTTAAAGTTAAAGACTCATGAACTTTTACTTGTAAAATATGGTGTGAGTTTTGATGAGATTGTAGCAATCAAAGTACTCCTTGTATTCTTAAACTTTTCAACACTTTAAAGCTCCTTTAAAGCTCCTTTAAAACTGCTTTAAAGCTCCTTTTATAGTTTCTTTATAGTTCCTATTTAGTTCCTTTATAGTTCCTATTTAGCTTCTTTAAAGCTCCTTTGAAGCTCCTTTAAAGCTCCTTTAAAACTCATTTCATTTAAAATAACAGCTTTTTAATCAAAATTGCTAAATGAAATTGAAGATTTATGCCAAAGAACTGCAAGGTTTTGTAAAAAATCTGATGATAATGCTCGGTCATCTAAATCCAAGCCATTTCCTCGTATTCTTTGCCAGCTCTTCTGCTATTATCGCAAATTTTACTCTGATCATGATAATTGCCAAATACAGGTAAGCAATTAGTTAAGAAAAAAGAATCTTAGCATTTCAGTCGTCCTGAATACGGTCGCTATAAATATTTGATGATGATCTTTGCCACCAATAACATTTTCTCTCCATGTTTCAATTTGATTCTGATGCCGGTAGTGTGAAAATGTGTGAAAATTTGGACTATTTTTCTTTTAGAGCTAATAGAACTTTTGGTCAAAAGTAAGTTTGAAATTTGGCCTTTTTAACCCATTCTGGTGACCCAGGCCAGTTTTTCACTTAAATACTGATCTAAATTTATTGAAAATTTGTATACAGGGATCAGCGTCGGGGAATCCAATGTTAGTTTTAACCTACAGTAACCCCAAATGCTCTTAATAAGCAAGTCTCGGCCATTTTGAGGAGTCCTCAACTTCGACCTTGTCGAAGAAACTTTCTTCCTATTTGACCGATTTGCTTTTGATATCAAAAGATGCCTTACAATCTTCTTATAAAAAGTTAAGAGATCACAACAAAAAGTTGAAAAATAACAAAGTTATTAATTTTCTTGTGATAAAATTCCGATTATTTTGAAAAATTTCTATTTTGTTTATGCAAGAAATGAAAATTTTCATGTTTACGTAATCCCGCGGCTTTTAACACTTCTAAACTAACTATAAACGCAAAAGGTTTTTCATTATTTTGATCACATTCGGTTTAATTGCCCAGCTTTGCTTTAACAACATAAAATGTAGTGTTTGCTTAGGTATTTCGTATTTCGCTTGCATTCGATTTTCCCACTCCGAAAACCGCCGGGTTTTCAGCTTATTCTGGCTTATTTTCCAGCTAAAGTACGCGCTACTACTATTTCCGGGCTTAGGGATTAGTGTAGTTGAAAACTAAACCCGGATTCGAATTCCGCACCCCAAAAAACCCCTGGATAGAAGTTTTCAGATCTACAGCTAGCATCCGAATGATCCGAATGATCAGTTAAACAAAAAAAAATAGCTTTGTCGTGTTAAAAATTTCCAATTTAACTGAATGATCAGTTAATTTACAAAATAAAAGTTTCAGTTGCTCATTTTAAAAGTCTTTCCTCACAATTCAATTCAAATTAAGCATTTTTCAATTTTTGCTAACTTTAACATGCAAAATTTCAATCAAATAGCATTGTCTTTGATTCAAAAACAAAGGATTACGATAGCTAAGCTGATTACGAATTAGACAATGCTAAGTTTAAGTAAAAAAAAAACAGTGTCAAGCTTTGTTGTAACAACTTTTTAGGGTTTACACGTTGTCGGTCATTCTTTTATTTTCTTTGTCGCGAGTCCACTGGGTGCCTATATTAGTCAAACTACTGGACAGGTAGACTTACAATACTCCTAAGTTTACAGCAATACTCTTATTTAGTACATGTTATTGTATTGGGTGATTCTCTATGATCAACAGCTCGTTCTCATCGTTTTTCACTTTCTCTATCGATACATTGCTATTTGCCGGTAGGCGACAGAGTGTTGATTTGTCATTTTATGTCATTTCGTAGAGTTCACATGATTCCATTATTCCGAAGATGGTATATTCGAGTCGGTTTGGTAGTACTTGCAATAACCGATCTCTCAACTTGGACGTTTTTCATGGAAACACAATGTTATTGGTTGAGAGACAATCGGGTTCGTTATGATTTTCTACTATATATAAAAGAGTAATGTCCGTCCGTCCGTACAGGCTTTTTCTCAGCCATCTTTGGACCAAAACAACTGGAATTTTTTTAAAGGTCTCAAAATATAATATGCTATTTAAAATCAAAGCACTACGGGGACCGAACCCGGATCTCATGTGGGCCGTGTGGGCCGTAGACAAGCACGCTCTCGACTTCGTCACAGCGACAACCCGTCATTTCCAAATATCCAGCTGAAAAACCAATCGTTAGGCGGGTTTTTGGCTGGTGTTATATTAGTTTGAGTACTAATTCTTGATAACACTTTTCGTTCTCGACTGATCGCAAACAAGTCCAGCCAGCCATTAGACCGGGATAAAACTTTGCACAAAGCTAAGCAATGCGTGTCTGATTATCATATTAAAATTTTATAAAAAGTTATGGTTTGATAAGCTTTGATAAAACAAAAAACAAAAAGTGTTATCAAGAATTAGTAAAATTCAACCTAATAAAAGGATTTTATTGGCCAAATGTCACTTGTTGAATATAATTAATATATTAGTTAAATAATTGAAAAGCTTGATCATCTATTCTCTCGGAAGAAACATTCCTAATC
Source organism: Mesorhabditis belari (assembly GCA_958450365.1). Lineage (NCBI taxonomy): Eukaryota > Metazoa > Nematoda > Chromadorea > Rhabditida > Rhabditidae > Mesorhabditis > Mesorhabditis belari. Next base: position 70,276 of record CAUEEP010000752.1, on the reverse strand, counting down.
GTTTAGTAAGTTAAAATAAAAATAAAGTTGTGGTAAAAGCAAGTTATTCAGTTATTATTGATAGTGGCTTCTATTTGTCACTAATTAGGTTGGCATTACTAACCTAGACTTTATACTAACCTAGACACGCAAGTCTAGCTTAGTATAAAGCTCTTGGAAATTGTAAGAAATGTTACGTTAAACAAATTATTTAATGAATACTTTAATTTTAAAAATCCCTGTGGGTCTTATCACTTCAAATTTAGTGGTACATTCGAGAAGATATGCACAAATATTATGGGATTGATTCGGAAACGGCTCCTCTTTTTGGAGCTCTATTTACAGTAAGAGAAAAGTTGTTTTTAGTTTCACAAAAAACTATAGCACAATTCGACAAATGGGGAGATCTATCGCTTCCACAGTTTCTTCTGCGCTGGCATGAATTTCAGCGTTTTTGCTCTACAAATTTTTCATCATGGTGGGAATATTATCTTCTTCAAAATTTCAAAATTATTCAAAAATTTGTGCAAAACAGAGTTTAGAGAGCTTTCTTATCACAACGGACTTTCTAAATCGACAAAAATTCACCTAAACCATTGAATCTTTGAACTGTTCCACTGAAAAAGTATAATCTAGGTTTGGTTCACAATAAAAATCCACACGACTCTCAAATATGCTCAAATGAGCAATCCGAACGAAACGACTCCAAATAGATCTCTTACATGCGCTGATTGCACAGGTTTGGAAATGATTCAAGATAGAAAATACTAACGTAAGTCCTCTATTAGACCGGCATGCCGCTCTATTTTTACGATACCCCTTTTGAGTGCCGGTCTAATGTTCAAAAACATCTACCAAACTAAACCAAATGAGCTTCTTTGGACTACCAAAAAAAATACATTTCAATCAATGAAAGATGAACATTTCATTTTATTTAAACTCTAACAAAAAACAACAAAAATAAAAAAAACATTATCAAATATCTAGCTAATCAATAAACTCTAATAGTACAATAAAATCAAACTTGCATTCATCATTTTCAGTGGTATCTAGTTTTTTCAAGATGTACCAAAATTTCTTGATCCATTCGAGCATCCTTCAGCTTTTGATATCCGGTCGGGATAGGTTCACTCATTTTGAAACAATGACCAAGCTGATAGAAATTCTTCTAACCAACCATGCCTCATCTTCAACTTGCATTCAGCTTCCTTAAACATTTTGATGCTTGTGATGATTCTTCCTGAAATCAGCCTTTTCTCGGCTCTTTGTGCTCTAATCCAAACGGCGAAAGCAGTATCAACAAGGCCATAAAATGCCGCCCAGCGCCATTAAACCGTTTCCCATTCTGGAGCTTTTTTGAGAAGTTCTTGTTTTCTCGAATCGACGATCGTGATGCTCCAAAATGTTTGACAGCTTCTTGGTTTGAGTTCTGCTTGGCGTTTTTGATCACTTTGAGCTTGAATTTCACCTCAAAGTCTCGCCGCTTTGTTCCTCTTGCACTCGTCAAATCCTCGGCTTCATTTGCATTCTTTCCTCGTTCGATCGTTTCTCTCGCAACGTAGCTGGAAAGGTGGTGACGAGCGGTACCCCTGTGTTTCTTATTTTCACATCGAAAATAGGCGAGAATTCCAGGACTGACCCTTGCAATATCCAAATGTGGTAACTCTGTGATCCACTACCCATTCTGTGATGCTCCAAAATGTTTGACATCTTCTTGTTTTGAGTTCTGCTTGGCGTATTTGATCACTTCGAGCTTGAGTTTCACCCCAAAGCCTCGCCGCTTTGTTCCTCTTGCACTGGTCAAATCCTCGGCTTCATTTGCATTATTTCCTCGTCCAGTCGTTTCTCTCGCTTCCTTATCTCCTCCGTCTTCACTTTCATCGTCATCGAAGCTTTTGTTTAATCCTTGTTGATAATCTCGATGATCACAAAATTCGGCAAAAGCACCTCATCCAACGATCGCTCGAAAGATTTGTTTGGTTGTTGGCCGTCTCTTCGATTGACATCTCCATCACCTAAAAAGAATATATTAATAAATGTAGCATAAAGATTAAAAAGAAAGAAACATATTAAACTGTCAACAAAAAAATAAAAAAGCAGAATCAAATAAAGTCAGAAACAAAAGATATTCAGTCGTTCAATTGAACGTTTCGAAATACAGGTAATGCTCATTTTTTATATGTTAATTTGGGGTGCTGCTCTATTTTTTGGTCCTTTTGAATGCCGGTCTAATAGAGGATTTGCGGTAAATTAGTTTTTTCATTTATTCTGGCAAAACTATAAGTGTTTTTCTTTGAAGCCTTCATAACTCGTGTAAACGAATAATAAATCTTATAAATATAATGGAATAAGGGACAAATCATTATCTTGAATGATTAGATAATGACAAATCATTATCTATCTATTACAGACAGCATGTCCTTTTATCTTCGAAGGAGCGCCTTGCCTGATCGTTCATTGCTTTGCTTTTTTTGGGATATACGTCAGAGAATGGTATGTTAAATTTTAAAAGGTTTTTCTCTTGATAAGTTCTTTACTAAATCAAGTAGTTAGGGTCAATTGCAAGTACGGAACAATCCTTTGCAAAAATGATGTTAGAAACATCTAAAGTAAACCTTTCTTATCAATCTTTTCTTTAGGTGTAGCTATTTCTTTATCCCCGTCGATTTGTATCCTCTAATGGATGCGATAACGATGATCTATTTTATACGTGACTATCGAAGTGTGATCACCAACAAATGGTAAAAAAAAGAATTTATTGAAATCTTATGCTTAATACAGGAGGAAGGGGAAAATCCACTCGAATGGACCACAGACGTTGACGAAAAGAATTGAAACCAGCAATACATCGAATTTCAAAACGATTCAAACTGAACAAGAATCAAGATCGAATCAATAAAACTAAAAATACAAGAAATTCTGGATCTTTAAAATATAAAATAAATTTTTATTGTTCCTCTTTTTATAAATTTTGTTAAGTTTTGGTAATTCCAAAAACATGTTTAAAACAGGTTTAATGCGTTTTTTTTTCTCCGTTTCTATTGTCTTTCCTTATAAAAGCTTGATAGTGAACGGTTTTCTCAAGATCCCTTCCATAGTTCACTAACGAAGTTCGACTGTATGTCGTAGCCGATTTGTAACGAAATTTTAAATGTAAACCAGCCTGCCTAACGCGCGGGCTGCTTCAGAAATGGTAAAAATGATTGCCAGAAACGAATTCCCTGTGTTGGAAAACCCCGCCATGCAAATTTCAGCGTAAAATGAAAATAGCACACATGAGCGCAGTGGATAGCGCGCTCACCTCACGCCTCACGTGACCCGGGTTCGACCCCGGTCAGTGACCACCTATTTTGACTCTTTGCAAAAATTTTTTTTAAAAGGCACAACTACATGAAATTTCATTAGACATGTGCTTTAGCGCCTGGTATACTGGACGCGCCTGGTGCGCACACAGACAGAGACAGAGAACACTTTATATATACCGTATTTTCTCTAATACAGAGTCTTTTGGGGGCGGGATCCTTTTTTGAGTTACATATCGTATACAGATATCAAAACAAAAACCGAAAATCGGAAATCTTCAAAAAGAGGCGAAAGATTTTATTTATACAATACGTTTATACGTGGATACCAATTTCGAAAAATACCCCACTTTTTTGGAGATGAAAATGTTTTATCGGTTTTTTGATTTCAATAGGAAAAACAAATTTTATGCAAATTGGAAGTGATGTGAAAAAAAAAATCCATTTTTTAGGTTCTCGACTTTTATTGGTGAAATTAACATTAGATTCCCCTGTTTGTATTAGAGCTTTTGCGGCAATTATAGAAACTAGACTTCGGAAAACAAAACTTAACCAAAACCAAAACCACCAAAGCCAAAACAGACCAAAACCAAAACCAAAACAAACCAAAACCAAAACCAAAACTAACCAAAACTCGCCAATATCTCGCGATTGGGAGGAGCTAGCGAAAATCTGTTTGCAGATTTGAAATCAGCGTCCAAAAATCTATTCCATAGGCTATTTTTTGTTTCGAAATTTCGAGGTCGTGTTTTGGTCCTTTTTTCGGTCGCGAGATTTTGGGGAGTGAGAAAAAGTGAAAGGCAAATTTGCATTTTACATTAAAATTTGCATTTTACAATTTTAAATTTACATGTTAATTTATATGCAAATTGAGTTTTGGTTTGTTTTGGTTTTGGTTTTGGTCTGTTTTGGTTTCGGTTTTGTTTGCCGAACTCTAATAGAAACCCAATAAGATATGAGAAGACCGTAGTAATTAGACACAAAAAATTAAAAGCACGTTGACACTTTGAGGAGCCGTTAAACAAATGTGCCTTGTGGCTCGACGTGTATCAATGCTGAAAGAGTTTCCGAAATGCTTACTCTAATGTTTACGATGTGAGTTGTGATAATGTTGATGATTGACTTCAAGCTCTTTATGTTTCATTTCAATACAGCAGATACGGTAATCGGTTGTTTGACATTATTTGGTTCGTTTTTCGCTTCCGGAGAAATAAAGCAGCGAGTAAACTGAAAAGAAAAGGAACGATGAAACAAGGAATGCATAATGCGATTTCCGATTTCAAGTTCTTAATAAAGTTCTCATTCTAATCTTTCATATTTTTCTTCTTAAACTAAAGTAATTAAAGGTCTGGGCTCTCCAATATTCTTTATTTGTTTTGTTTGTGCAAATGTTTTAAAAATAATTTTTCAATACCTTGGTTTCGCCAATTATTGGGTTGTCCAGTTATGAATGCGCGTTTTTTACTATTTTGTTAATTTCTCAAGATACCGAAATCAAGAAAAAGATATATATGAGTATTATTCGAAAGCTGAAAATCTCCTCTACATTTTGATACAAAAAGTTTTTGAATTTGTTCAGCTTTTGGGCAAATTGACTGCACAGAAGAAGAGGTGGCCAAAAAATGGAAGGGTGCCTTTGGATCAAGTTTTGGCTCCGCTCAAATTGAGTTAACCGTTTGATATTTGGCTAATAGATATATCAATACAACTTTTTTAAGAATATAACAATTTCAGAGCATCTTTACTTTTCTTTTCTTTTTTGGGCGGTTATTTAACACCATAAAACTTGAGGAATAGCTAAACTGAAATGGGTTTTTTCGAAAACGACCTCTCCCTTTGTGCAGTCAATTTCCCAAAAAGTTGAATGAATTCAAAAACTTTTTTATTCCAAAATGTAGAGGAGATCTTCAGCTTTCGAATGATATATAACACTCATATACAACTGTTCGATATCTTGAGAAATTTACAAAGTAGTAAAACGCGCATTCATAACTGGACAACCCAATAATAGCCCTAAATTTCGATATGAAATTCCCCAAGTATCACCTGGCAACAAACTGATAGTTAAACATTTGAATAAATACAATCACATAGTAAATCAGATAATATGTGTTTCTGCCAAAGAAAAGCCATGAAACGATCAACAAACCCTTGTCAATATTTGGTAGAATGACAATAATGAACGAGTTTAAGAGCATCTAAAGACTTTTTTGGATTCTCTATATCTGGATATTAAAAAAAGTCAAGTTCGATTCTGTCTTGGCTTCGGCCGATAGTCTGGCCGAAGATTTTGATGTCTTGGAATCAATTTGAATCTGAAACCTCATGGTTTTGAATCTATACATTCTACTACTAGCTAACGGCTGGAAAGCTAGAAATACAACATTTGAAAAATGCATTTTTTCTTTACAGAAGGTACAATGGTGGACAAAAGTTCAGGAACTTGACCCAAAATGCGGAACAAAGTCCCCAATCTCCCCGTAAAGATGAAATCAGGCCAAGGTCATATAAGAAGTTTTCTAGCCTACAACCCCAACAGTCAATTTACAGATAAGAACCAGTATAAAGTTCTAAGCATAAGAACATTTTTTTCGAATTGGTGGTACTACCCGCGTTATCTTGCGTAAACAGCTGGCCATTCGCCATTTTTTAAGTTGCATGTGGAAGCAAAACTCTATCTATGATGTCACGATATTGGTATTGATCCATGATGCCCTGAATGCGCTCTAGTAGCCCGCGAGAGTCGGATGAGAAACATCCCCCAAACCATAACGTTGCCACCTCCATGTTTTACTGTACCAACCGTGTACCGTGAATCATTCCGGGCGTTTGGAGGGCGCCTCACATACTTAATTCCATCAATATTGGACAAGTTGAACCTAGACTGGTTCGATCATAAAACTTTCTTTCATTCTGCGACCGTCCAACCCTCGTGCAGAAGCTAATCGTGCCTTCTTGTTCTTAACAGAGACGAATGGTTTGTGCAAGCTAGAAGCTTTGTGTAAGCTACTCCTTATATGACTGTGGCCTGATTTCATGTTTACGGGGAGATTGGGGACTTTGTTCAACCCTTTGGGTCAAGTTCTTAAACTTTTGTCCACCACTGTACAGGGTGCGTTATAATTATTGCAACAAGATACTCAAGGCATTGCACACCAAAAAGTTTCACTGGAAACATTTTTAAACAGAAATAGCTTTATTTAAAGGGGGGGGGTGATTTTTTTTTTTTATAATAAAATCAGCGATATTAAAATAAAAAACAGGTGGTTGCCGTAAAAATTTTTTTTTCGTCACCCGGCCGCGATTAATCCCCCTTTAACAGTAACAAATAAGGAAACAATAGATCATTCGATATGACCGCCTTTTGCCTTGATAACAGCCCTTAATCGGTTCGGATATGCCTCCACTCCGGCCCGAATGTCATCTTGAGGAGTCGCCTTCCATCCTTTGGTCAAAGACTTCTTCAAGGTCAAAGAGCAGACATTAGCCTCTAAGATTGCCCAAATGGAAAAGTCCATCACATTGAGATCCGGTGAGTTTGGAGGCCATTCATCCTTGGTGATCACTGAGGGAAAGTTGGCCACACACCAGTCCTGAACCGTCTTCTTCGTGTGAGCGGGAGGCAATTAGGCAAGAATAAAGAAGATAGAACGCAGCACAACAAAAAAGGGGGCAAAAAAATAAGAAAGCTGTTTGGAAGCTGTCTTTGAAGCTGAAAAGCTGTCTTTGAACTCTTGTTGCAATAATTATGACGCACCCTGTATATTTACAACTTGTGCATATTGTGGAGCCCGGAGAGAGTTAATCAAAATAAACATCCCAACTTTCTTCCTTATTTACCTGTCTCATTAGCAGGCTTTCCGCTCGATTCACTCTTGCACTATTCTTTTGTTTCAACTGAAACAAAAGTTTATCGAAGGCCAGTGGTTCTTCGTTTCCTACCATTTTCAGTTTCCGATTTGTCATGAAATCGAGTGCACACCCGAGAAATGCTGGTGAATATACTACATAAAAGTACACATAGCTGTTGAGCAAATTTCGCAAAGAAACGAGATCGCTCAGTTGCTCGATACCGATGCGCAATAGGGGAGGAATGAGAATTTGGACGAATGGCCAATGGAGGGTTCGATTGAAGTACATCCCGTCGAAGGAGACAGCAAAGAAACGACTGAAAAACGACTCAATGGGATATCAAAAGGGATTTTCAGCCTCTATTTGATTAGGGTTGTCTATAATACGAACCTGATTGAGATCATCACTTGATAGTAAATCACCACGTCTTGATCATCGTATTTGTACATGAAAGTGTTTAGATTTACCAAAAAATTCATGGAGCCAACTCGGCAATCTGTAAATATAGCAATAATTTTGGTTAGCGGGAAATCGTGTAATATTGTAATGTTGTAATATTTACTCAATATGAGTGTAGAGGAGAATAGCAGCACTTCTGAGTATTCCAATAAATCGAAAGACGTTCTCAAATGCAGCCAATGCACTGAAGATTCTTTTTGAAGCCGTTAGAACAAATCAGTTAGTGAGAAAAGAGGGCATTGAGTTTTTTGGCTGTTTCAGCTTTTTGGATATTCAAAGGATTATGGGGAGAGAATTGGACAAAATCAAGTCAAAGCTTGAGCAGACTTTGGATCAGTTGGAGGAAACTCTCAAACGCGAGAAGTCCAACAAAACTAAAACTGAGAAAGAAAAGAGAAAAGCTGAGGGTGAGCTGAAGATTGTTAATGAAAACATGAAAACATCGAGGAGAGTAGCCGTCAAAAGCTCGACTTGGAGAATAACTTGAAGAAGGAGGCCGAGTTGCACATAGCCGGCTTGAGGATTTGGATGGGAAGGAAAGCATTTGGATGGAAAGGAAAATCTTCAACGACAAATCAAAGAGCACCAATCGAGTGGCTCGGAGATTGAAGAAGAGCTTGAAGAAGAGCTTGAAGAAGAGCTTGAAGAAGAGCTTGAAGAAGAGATTGAAGAAGAGATTGAAGAAGAGCTTGAAGAAGAGCTTGAAGAAGAGCTTGAAGAAGAGCTTGAAGAAGAGATTGAAGAAGAGCTTGAAGAAGAGATTGAAGAAGAGCTTTTATGCTTACGAAAGTGAGGAGATTATGGGTTTAGCTTAGAACCACGTTCGGTTCGATTCAGTATAAAACCGAACCAAACCAAAATTTTTCGGATTTCAACTTACACCGAACCGAACCAAGCCGAACCCTTTAGGTTTTCGTTATGATTTTGAGGTTTTTAGTTTGGTCTTCTTATAAATTTTTCCCCCAAACCGAACCTAATCAAGAAATTTTGGTTCGGTGTACACTGAAAGTCTAGCAAAGCGAAAAAGCTACACCGAAGCAAAGCTCTAGTGTAGTTAATGTCCACTACACTCTGCTTTACTTTAAATACAAATGTCGAAACACAAAGCGGGAACCGAAAAGCGAACCGAATCGGTGTCGCCAAGCGATCATTCGTCGCCGGGAATAGAATTGCGAAAAATGTAGTGACCGAACTCATGACAACAATCTGAAATGTGTCAATTAGAATGTCCAGTATATTGAAAACCGAAAATCGAAAACCCACCACAGCTGTGCCCCAAGAGATTGCTATGTAAACAGTCATCAAAAGATCATAGTTGATATCCGGTTTATGCTTTACTCGAATGAGAGTCCAATATTGCTTGCTAATGAACTCAATTAGACAGCTGGCCCCTGAACTCATTTATTTGACAGGCTTTGCGAGTCAAACCTTTTACCTAACAATCCGATCGCTAGCAACAAAGCATGGTAAAATTCTCGAAAACTGGCGATTGATTGGAGAAGGGACATTTGAACAATTTGTACAGAGCTTTGCATAAATCGGGTATAAAGCCATAATGAAATTGAGTCGAAACACACCTTTTCAGTTGTCTCTTGGTCTCTGCCAGTAGGCGGTGATGGGGTGAAAATCTAAATTTTTCATTCCTCCAAGGCCTTTCTTTCAGGGGATTCTCAAGATTTAAATCGTCAAGATTCGAAACAAAATCCTAGTGAGTCACCCTTTTCCCTGTCCTTTCTTTCCCCTTTCTTTCCCCGCTCACCGGCCTCTTGCCAAAGCTTAATAGCCAAAGCTTAATAGCCAAAGCTAGTATAGGTCAACTAATCTAAATTTCTTGGATATCTTGTACTTCAAAGCTAGTGTATGTTTAAAAATTTTAAGATATTCATTCAGTTAGACAACAAAGTATTTGGTGAGCTAAGGATGATGTCTATTGAAATGTTTAACGGTAAATAGAATAGACCTTTTGTGTATAATTGAAACATCAAGAAAAACGTGAGGCTTTTAAAAATGAGAAGATAGAGTTGTGTCGATAATTACCCTTGTTTAGGGCCAAAGAATATGTGTAATTATCTTGGCGGAAAAGTGGAGGTAATTTCGAGGTTTCAAGAAAGATTTATTGTTATTGTGATACCCCGATAAGCAATTAAAGATCGGAAAATAAACCTGGCAAATAGAATGAACGAATAAAATGAGTTTTGTAGTGACGTGAGCAGCTATCTTTTTGATAATACTTATAATTCGTGCATTATGTAATCTTTCTATCTTTTTTAACTCTTAACGAGTCTGCATTTGGATGAGGTTGTTGTATATAGAAAACTGTGTAAACTTTTTATTTCAAAGGCAACTTGTGCGATAAAATAAACTTTCTGATCGAGAGTTCCCATTTTCGAGAGTTCCCGAGAACTTTTTCTCCTCGAAACGCCGAAATTCCTCGTCCAATTCTTGAAAGAAACTGAATTCACCCTTGAAAAATAAGGAATTTTTCAACAACGTCATCCTCGATTCATTTTCTTGTAACACTCTGGAGAAGCTTCAAAACACTGTTTCTTGTCAATTGTATTGTTTGGTTTGCAAAGCAAGCGGTGGTTGGCTTATAAGCAATCTTTCGGATGCGATCTGCGGAAGGATTGCCCAGCAGGGCCGCTAGGATTCGATGCGAGCCTAGCCCCGAGCCATTTGAGCTCCAAGGACGCCGCACCCAACTAACTGAATCCCATGACAATTACTCGACCTTGCCATTCCTTTTGGACTTTCAGTTTATTCGATTTGTGTGAGAATGGCAACCACGCTTTCCCGGAGATTGTTTTTGTATGACTCAAAGGTGCACAAATTAATGTTTACAAAGCCAGGCATTTTGTATGACGATTAATCATTGAATCTTCAAAAAGTTGATGTTTTATATCACAAGAAGTAGATTTTACTGCTTTTGTTGGAATTGAAAAATAAAATTATGATGAAAACGTAAAATACTTGATAATATAACATTTTCAATCGCTGACCGCTTGTGCCCAAAAAAATAGCTGAAAATTCGTTTTAATAGCATTTTTCTTCTATTTTCAAAACATAAAAAGAGTTTTCAAAAATGTTTATGTGCATTGCATTTCAATAAATAGCCGTTTCTCATTTTTACACTTTTTGCCTCTTGACTAAAAGAAGAGGAGACGATTTTTCTTGTTGTCTGACTAGATGCGACTAAAATTTCGCTATTTTAAGCACAATCAATATCGCCACACGAAAAAAGGCACTAAGTTTGCGTTTTCTTTGCGTTTGCGTTTTCTCACTAATTAGTTTTTATTCAAGAATCAAATCAACCAAACGATGAAAGAAATTGGTAGTGGAGGTTTTTCGAGCGTTTTCCTTCTCGATGACCGCGAACCGTGAGTAATTTTTGGTAGAATGTACAGTACGTTGCAAAATGATAGGACCACCCTCGATTTTTGCGACTTTTGATTTTAAATAACTAAAAATTTCTTAAGAACCAAACCATCGATTCTTCTGAAATTTTTTACTCAAAAATTGAATAAACTTTGAGAATTAATTGCCAAAAAATCAGAACCAGCTTCTGGTATCATTTTGAAGATTTCGCCGATTTTAGTGTCTCAAGTCACTTTTTGAGTGTTTGCCTTCAAATAAACTTTTTGTGGTCAAAATTTTAGAAATTGAACTAAACTTAAAAACAAATATTAACGTAAAAATGAACAAAAATTTCTAATGGAACCAAATTTTAACCGAAGCTTTAGTTTTCAAGAAAGCCTCTTTCTTATGCAATGTCAGGGAAAGTGGTTTTAAGAAAAATACAATTTTTAAACCATGTGAACCCCCTTATCTAATTTTTCGAGGGGTCCGGGGATGGGGTAGGGAAAAAAAATCGAAGCCCCGGGGCTTTAATTACAGTATTTACGGTATCTTTATTAGCGGTATTAGCCATGAACTTTTGAAAAATAAGCTCAGTTTAAAAAGTAGACTTTTTTGAGTTTTCCATTTTCTCCCTGACATCGCATAAGAAAGAGGCTTTTTTGAAAACTAAAGCTTCGGTTAAAATTTGGTTCCATTAGAAATATTTGTTCATTTTTACGTTAATATTTGTTTTTAAGTTTATGTCAATTTCTAAAATTTTGACCACAAAAAGTTTATTTGAAGGCAAACACTCAAAAAGACACTTTTTTGGAAACTAAAGCTTCGGTTAAAATTTGGTGAAATCTTCAAAATGATACCAGAAGCTGGTTCTGATTTTTTGCCAATAAATTCTCAAAGTTTATTCAATTTTTGAGTAAAAAAAATTTCAGAAGAATCGATGGTTTGGTTCTTAAGAAATTTTTAGTTATTTAAAATCAAAAGTCGCAAAAATCGAGGGTGGTCCTATCATTTTGCAACGTACCGTAGAGAGGGCTAGGGGCTGACTAGGCGTGAAAACGGTTTCAAATCAATTCAAAAAAAGTGCAAAAGAAATTTGAAAATCAAATGCCAGAAGAGGAATTGAGCCCGCAACTAACCTCACCGGGCGTCGCTTTTTTTGTGGCAGATCGGAGCGGATCCCCGGAAAACACCCGGGCTCACCACGATAATCGATTGAAATAGGGAGGAGATTTAAAGGGACCAAGAGGAGAACTTCGCTCAGAAAGTGGTGCAAAGCTATGTAAATTTCAGCCCTCTTTTGAACATTCATTTTTTTGTTTTTTTATGCTCATACATACATACAAATAGAGACCAAGAGAGAAAATGTCCGCTTAGGCCAGAAAGTGATGCATTTGATCGGTAAATTGAATTCCCAATACTATTGGGTTCACTAAACTCACAACACGTAACAAACGCAAATTGCAGTGTTTATTTTTGAGCTTTTTTAGCTCCGGGTCCTTTAACTTTTATTTGTCTCTCTATGCTTCTAACCCAAATTTAGTCCGATCACGATGAAAGAGAACCTTGAAGATCAGTCAAAAGAGATGAGAATCTTGAAGGAATTGGTCCATTCAAATATTGTTCGCTTCATCGATCAACCACTCGATTTCGAATATCTTGGAAAGAAATTCCCGATATTTATGGAGTACTGTGAAGAGGGATCGCTGAGTAATGGTCGACTTTCGATCTTGTTTTTATCGTTTATTTTCTCAATTTTAGTGATCTTTGATGTGACCATCAATTATTCGGTGTCCACTCTCATGAAATGGACACGCGAGATTCTTTGTGCTTTAGTTTATCTCAAATCGAATCGAATTGCCCACCGAGATGTGAAGAGTAAAAAGTTGGGTTTGGGGGTTTAGAAAATAGAAATAGAAATATTGGATCGGATTTTATTGGATCGGATCAGAAACCAATCAATTTAATCAGAATTTGGAACATTTCGATGTTTCACTCGGATTTTATTATTTAAATACCCTAAAGTCGCGAGTATAAGTTCTGTTTGGTTTTCGCATGCAAATTGACGGCTGTCTCCGGTGCGGTGTGTCGAGGGTTCGAACCGCGCTGCAGCATAACTTTTTTGCTTTTTAAGAACCATAATAGAAGTAAATTTATTGAGGGTTATAGCAATTTTATGCTGTTATTTGTTGCTCCGGGCGTGGCTCGGCGCCTCCGCCTTGCTCCTCTCCGGTGCTCATGGATCCCTCCCTGGCCTCTTCATCCGGCCAAAGTCCACGTCGACGGTCGAAAGAGATGCTTTCCAGCGTCTTCTTCAACACTATCGTCTGGATGTATCCATGCACATAACAAATAGCAATGGTGATAGGCTGTCACCCTGTAGTATCCCGCGCTCCAAGAACAATAATAAAAGTTTATATGTCGTAGCCGATTATGAATTTCAGCCGATTATGAATGAGCGGGTCCGGACGCGTCCGACCATCAAGTATTTGGTATCATTCAACGCAGAATCATTAAAATTATGAAATTTTAAATAGAAAGGATAAAAGAAAAAAATTATGGGGCCTCAAAGTTTCCTCTGAACAAACAGTTTTTGCTCTTTTTTTTCCTTTTATCATCTCTATTTAAAAATTTAACATATAATGTCTCGTGTGGGTGATACCAAATACTTGATGGTTGGCCTAGACCCACCCACATAATCGGCTACGGGGTCCCGCCCATTTTGATGAAACGTTGTAGCGCCGGTAATTTTTAACCTAAACTCACAAATTTGGTTCCAATCGACGCAGAATTTAATTCTCTACAGGATGATATAATATTGTCCTCATAGATTAAAGGGTTGCTCTACTAGAAAGATTTACCAAAAAATATCATTCATAATCGGCTACGATATAACAATAAAAACCCAACAAAAAGAAATTCAAAGCAATTAAAGCGAATGTAAATTAAGGCAGAACTTATACTCGAGACTTTAGGGTAATCAATCCGAATTGAAACTTTTGGGTCATCGATCCGATCGAATAAATTTTGCGAATCGATTATATAACAGAGAATTCTTCTAGCATATTTGTGACGAGGGATTTCGATCTAAAACTCGGAGATTTTGGAGTTTTCAAAGGGTTTAATGGTGAAAATGAGATGACGAATGATTGGGTCGGAACGCCGAGTCATATGGCTCCCGAGCTTCACATGGATATGAGTTTGAGTGAACAGGTGACACTTTAGATTCGGTCTGCGAAGTTTCAACTTTTTAATGCATATTTTGTCAGGACATTTATCAATGCGATGTCTTTGCGACCGGCTTGGTGCTCTGGGAGATTGCAATGAGAAAGTGAGAGCTGACTGATTAACTGGTTAGAGCTGGCTAGAACTAATGAACATTCTCGAATGTGAACTCGTTGAGAGGTTTAGCAGACTGAGTAAAAACAAGCTAATAGTTTTTTTTTGTAAAAGCTTTTAGATAAAAGATTGGATTGAGTATTTTAAGATTCGTGTATACAAAAATTTTTAGGAGCATCTCAAATCTGAGGTCTGTTTTGCACTTTTCAAAAACAACCTCATCGGACGTGAGAAAGGTGTTTGATTTCATTGAGCGGTTCGTTTCAATTTAACCGAACACTTTATATTTTACAGATTTAGATGCTCATCTCCACAAATACCCATCAAGATACGAATGACGGCTGAAAATGCCCTGAATGAGGCTGTTTCCTTGGAAAAGGTTTTTGAAAAAGTGTTCAATTGTGTATTTAAGTATTCTTTAGAAATTCACCTCTTTTATTTCACAACCCGAAAAAGTGCGTAGCCAGGAGTCATTCAAAGTCCCGACAATCGTTGATGGTTTATGTCTCGAATTGACAACGACATACAATGTTCCGGACGCGATTTTCGATTTCGAAACAAGAAATAGTGAAAGAAATTCAAAAATAAGTAAACCTCTCAACGAGTTCACATTCGAGAATCAGTTTAATCAGTGGATTTCACGAGCTGAAAGAAGCACAACCTTTCGAAATATTTTTGGATCAGAAAGTGACGATTTAATTACTTACCCACGCCATTTTATCATTCTTCCTGAGCCATTCGAAATTTGGTTTGAAAAATCGAATGTAGGAGATGTAAATGGGATACGTGAAAAGTTGCGAAAAAAATTTCTGGATGCGGTCAATGAGCTGAATATCCAAGAAAAAGAAACTCTCTTGCCCCATCTGAAAGAAATGTACAATGTTTTCCCCAAAAGAGATCCAATTGAGTGGTTCTACAATGGTTACATCGAAGAGCACAGTCCGGAAGAGCCAATTCTCTCAATTCTTGAACACTATGCGAAACTCTTGTATTTCGATTTCGCTTTACAAGACTTTTGCTACGAGTTCTCCTTGCACGTGCTGTGGAAAAGTGAATCGGTTGGATTTTCGTGGAGGGAATTGTTGGATCTGCTGCAGGTGGCTATAGAGAACATCGAATCACTTGAACATATCTATGCAAGACGTCGACAGTATCAGCTAGTCTACTATCCGGGATCTCGGTCCGAATGGTGTGACGCATATGGACTGACATTCTCCAAGGATCTCCGGGAAATCCGGGAAAAAGATTACTTCAGCGGGAAAGGCGGAAAGGTTGACCTTTTCCCCGTGGATCTCGAAGTAATTCGGCGTGCTTTGCATACCAAGAGAAATGACGTTAGTCGATTACATCCATATGAGAAAAAAAAGGAGAGAGAGAAGATTTACAAATATTTGTTAGACGGAGGTAGGCAAGAAGTAGGCGGGTATGATTTCGGACGTCCCCGGAAACGAGCACTAGAACGGTCGATCCCTCGATCGGAATTGGAATTACTTCTTAAAGCTTTATTGATTGGAGGGGAAAGCCGATTTCCCGGACACATTTACTCGATAAGTCAAATAGCGATGAGAACTGAGAACACGAGATGTCATTGTGAATTGACATGTGAGAAAAGATATCTCGCGAAAACTAGCGTCCTTTATGAGATTGGTTTACAATATATTTTATGCAAGCAAAGACGATATGAGATTCCTGAAGAGGAGCAAACAATTGAAGCTCTCCTCCAAATCGAAAAAGCCATCATCGAAAAGGGAAGCTTTTCAGGAGTTCAACGAGAGGCGGCAGGAGTTTCAGGAGGCCTGGAAATGCCTTAAGCGATTCCCTGGGCTCATCTGGGAAACCACTATGAAATATTCAATTGTATCCAACTGTGACTGTAGCCCTCCATGTGAACTCGAAAAAATCCCAAAATATGCTCCCAATGAGGAAATCCAGATCGAATACTCGACATGTTCTAAATTAAATCAAAAAGAATTTTTGGAGACCCATTCACTATTTGAGAGAGCGTTTCGCTTTTTGAATGAGTGGGAAAAGATCACATTCTCTCGAATCACTCATCTCTATTTGGTGGAGGACTTGTTGAGGGAAATTGATGAGAAAAGCGATCCATCATACGGTTTCTGTTTCATGCAAATGCAACAAGGAGACTATATGAAAGCTACGAGAGGGCCATATATGTGTGATCATATGCTCCCAAGTGGTCGATCAGGTCTTTTGTTGAATTTGGATTACGATTACCAGATGTCCTTTTGGAATCGGGACTTTTCTTTTGGAGATTCATGCAATTATTGTATCACTGAATTTATTGGATTGACTTATATTCGAATTGGCGAACTTGGCGATACACTCCGAATCATGCAGCGACACTTGAGGAAATATTGGAATTCAAGTCAATTTTTTCTCGGTTATACCATTTACAGTGTCAAATTTTAGTGCAAAATTTCATGATGCCTCCGCTTATTAACTTCCTTTCCGATTGCGCAAAGGGATACAAAAAAGAGATGCAAATGGCTATGAAAGAGTTTTGGGAGATTCATTGAATAAAAATCGAAATTTCTTTCGTGATAAATTCGTGCCTGCTCACCTCTTTCACCTCTCTCGTGCATTTTCATTTCGTCTTGATCATTTTCGTGACAAAATTAATGGTTTGTCATACAAAAAAATAACATTCATAAAAGCAATCTTTTCCCATGTTTTGTTCCCGTTCTCTTTTCGGTTTTGGTTTTCGAATTTCCGATGAGAGATTTCAATCTTTTACGGAAAAATAGTGTATTAGATGTACTATTGGGTTGGTGGAAAAGTTCTTTCCGGATTTTTTGGGAGAGTACCTTAAATTTGTCCAATTAAGACGTTTTATAGCTCATCCTAAAGCTGAATTCAAGACGGATCGGTTGGTAAAAACCGTTTTGGGATATCTCTTTTCTAAATTTTTTTACAGCTATTTTCGTAAAGGGCTGCAAAAGATCTCATCGTCAGCTACATTTTCCGACCCCACATCGATAGGTTCTGGTAAGCGGTTCTCGAGATTTCAAGCAATTTAGGCGATGCCCAGGGTGCACTACTATTAGAGAAAATACAGTATGTTCAATGATTGTTAATAGATTTTTAAAGTATCTATAAAAAATGTGGTAGAGCTTTTTAATACAATTTAATCTTGAATTAAGATGATTTTATACACCTTCAGGAGACTTGACTCATTCGATCAACCATCATCCTGAAACATCAGTTTATATTTTGTGCTAAGAGTGTAGAACTAGCGTAATAAAACGAAGTATTTCGAAGAAAACCACGAAAGAAACAGTTTCAACTCTCGGACTTCTAAATACATTTTTTCATTGCTTTCTTTTGTTATTGATCATAATTTTTGCGAAGTTTATGAAAATAAATAACAAGGTTTACAAAAAGCGACACATTTCGTGTAGAGATCGATCACCTAAGCCGCCCTCGGCGCGGGAGCGCTTGTCGTTAGATATATGAAAAATGATTTAATCAAAATTTTCGAGTATTTTGAAAGATTTATTCCAACAAGTATTTTAAGAGTTTCGCAAGGCCTTATCAAGTGATGAACCGTTTTTTAGAGAAGAAAAGTGGCCTGATAATAAAATTATATTGAACAACAAAAAGTTCGAAAAAAAAAAACTGAAAACAAACGGGGTTTTTGAGTCACCTTTTCAACGAAACAAAGAGTCTTGCATAAGAAATTTGGTCTCTATTTAAAGCTTTGCTTTCGAACATTTCACAATCATAGTTTCTTAAAAACTTGCTTTCTTTTTTCTTTTGAATCAACTAAGAAATCTTTTTAAATGTTTAAAGTTAAAGGAAATCTTTTAAGTATTTAAATAAATCTAATTTTCACATTTAATTTTTTTCTGTCGTCATTTTGAAATACAAAGTATGCTTGATTTGTGGGAAACGATAGAGTTTTAAAATTTTAGAGATGAGCAAAGATAGTCAATTGAGTCGACTGAGTGACAAAGAGGTTTTTGCCCACACGATTTATGGAGAGGCTCGGGATCAGAAAAAGAAAGTTGGACTGCCTGGATGGACTTGGCCCGCATGGGTGATCAAGAATCGCGCACGCTACAATGAAGGATATTGGTTTGTGTGAGAGGAACTCTATGCAAGCCAAAAAATCATTAGGGGTGGTGATTCGATTCGACGTGTCTGCCTGCATCCGGGTCAATTCGAATGCTGGAATGATGGAATTTGGCAAAAATGGATCCCAATTAAAGAGAAAAGGACTTATGAAGAGTTAGTTGCAAAGATAACCCAGGAAAATCGCTACTAGGCTTCATTTACGAGTTCGGATCCGGATAATCAAATTTTGAATTTTCTGAAATGAAACAAATCTTTTTTAAGTCATCCTGTAATTGAAAAGAGTCGAAGTTTTATGGGATTGAAGTTGGGTAAATCTTATCAATCTTATCAAGCTTCTCAATTTTAGCATTCGTCGAGTGACCGATCAAATTTTCGATCAACGGTGGAGTCCCCAAGCCGATCCCACTCACGGTTCCGATCACTATCACAATCCGGAAAATGAGAAGAGACCGTCCTGGGTTGGCAAATGTGCTCATGTAGATAGAATTGGTGACCACGTCTTTTATCGGAGTAAAGTCGGCTCTGAATTTTTAAAGAATTATAAATTCTGGTTGAATAAATAAACAAATGGATAAAGAAGTTTTTATTTCTGATTAAGTAAATGACATTTGAATTTATTCTTATTCTTCTGGCAAAACTTTTGAGTGATCGATAATAGATCTATTTTCAAAAAGAATAAAGAAAAGTACTACTTATAGTATTAAACAGATGCAAATCTTATACCATACCATAGAGTGAATACAATCTATTTATAATTTTTTAAAAAACATCTTAAAGTCTGGGCTAATTTTGTTTTTACAATCACAGCTTCACATAGTGGAATGCAAGGGATTCAGACATTTCGCTATATGGAGCTTTCCGCTCCAGAGAAAACCCAAGAGCCGATTGAAAAAGCAACATTGAAGAACTGTGTTGTGCTGAAAGAGCTGGAGAACGGATACACGAGACTTTCGTTAGAAGTCAATTTGAAAACAAAATGAGCTTTGAAAATGAAAAATTTCGCTATATAGAGACTTTTGGCACTTTTGACTTTTGTCCAAATCACTTTATTGCAACAAAAATGCAGAATTTTAAACGTCAAATAGGTGACAAATTCCAATCGAAAACCCTCATCACAACAAGCAAATAGTGATTTCCCTTCTCGTGATCCAATTCCAAATTCTAATTCCAATCTCCATCAAAAGACAAACTTTTCTTTCATTTAAATCCTTCTCGAAACATCTCATTTGCGAAAATTCGTTTTCAAAATCGATTTTTTTATTTCTATAATGCCTCAGACACTTATCATGTTTCTCCAAGCATTTCTCCAAAAATCCGACATCAAAACTTTTCGAGAATTTTTGAGTGAAAAACTCAAAAACCCAAAAAGCCTCCAACGAATCCTCATCAAGCTCATCGAAATATTCACTTATTAAAGCCTCAGTTTTTCTAAAATATTTCAAAATTTCCTCTATTGACTCAAAACGATCCATCGAGAATCGGAGGCAACAAGTCGGATTCGAAAAACTGCTCGGAATCTCATTTTCGAGCAGTTTCTCTAAAAATTTCTTGAATTTCGACTCCCAAAATTCCTCTATAAAAACAAATTGAATCATTTTCAGATAAAGTCCTATAATAGTACTCAAGCAATTGGAGATATAATTTTGCAGGTTTTCAAATATTTTGCAATCTTTCATCATACTCCTCACACGGATTGTAGAGGAACCATCGATTTTCCCGGATCATCAACGAGTTCTCAATTTGCACTCTAAATCCTTCGAAAAACTTTAAAATATTATCACTTGATTCTCGAATTTTCAGATTCTCAATCGGTTCTGAGAAAATGCGATCAAAATTTGCATTTTTGACCATCAAACCCAAATAGGTTGGCCCGAAAATTCGGTCCTCTTTGTACTCCAAATCAACATAATACGATTTGCAATTCAGATTTTTTCGAATCAAGAATACAATTGATATTGCAAATGTAAATCTAAAGATTATCGCCAATTTCCGATCTCGATTTGCACATCAGATTTAATCGAGATTTTCAGAATATCACCTTGAAAATCGACTTGCTCTCCTGACTATTTTTGACCGAAAATGTTTAAGACTAATAGTCAGTTGAAATCTTTCAGCGACGTCTTTTTCTTTGACTTATTGCAAAGGTACGATTTATTAAGATGAGATTAAAATGATAGAAATGGAAGATAATAAGATGAAAAGGAATGTGCAGAATGTCTTTGAGTAAGAAAAAAGGGAATGTTTTTGTTGTTTGAGCATAGGAATCCATAGAAATCCATGGAAAAAAATGATTTTAAAAACCATCATATCAAAAACCGGCTTTATAAAATCTTGAATAGCTAAGAGAATAACAGAAAAATGTAATTTAATATATCTTTTAACTAGGCAATGAAACTCTAAACGTTTAGCCTCATCAAGATAGTTTCTTCGAAAATGAAAAGAGCGATCCATCGAGAAAAGCGTAGTTCTTCTCGTTCCAATTGACGATTCGTTCTTCTCGTTCGGTAGCTTAAAGGAAATTTGGCACACTTAAAAGAAAGTTATGGTGAATTGCGCAAAAGACGTTTACGAAATTTTCAAATGCAAAATGCATTGATGAATTTGTTATTTTTAAATGAAAGTAAAGGAACGGAAAGATTTTTTCGACATCTACTTCAATGTTAACTGAATAACTTTTAAGTTCTTTGTTTAATCAAGCTAGGGGGGTGGCTACTTTGCGTCAAATCTTTTGCGCAACTAGGTCAATCTTTATGATCTTGGTGTCATTTTGTTACACTTGTTGCGATCTACAAAATGACACCACAATCATAAAGATTGGTTGACTTCGAACAAAGTTATGGCGAATTGCGCAAAAGACCCAGTTGCGCAAAAAATTTGGTGCAAAGTAGCCACTCCCATGTTTGTCGATTTATAAGTTATCTCATCTCTCTTTTTCTTTTTTAAAAAGGGTATTTTTGTTTATCATTTTTGTATGTATCATTTTATTAATAAAAACATTTCTATTTTTACAAGCAAATAAAAGCAATTCCATTTTAAAAGTCGTATGCTAATCAGGCAAAGAAATTTCCCAAGCAAAAAATTTTGTGCGCATATTTGATAAGCAAAGTCACATCCATCATCCAAAAAAACTGATTTCTAGAAGTTTTTGCTAAAAAGAGCCATGTGACTGAAAGCTAAGAGAAATTTCGTTTCTGGAAAAGAAATCAAAGCGCCGTTAATCGCATTTTTTATTAGTTACACTGTTTACTTGGACAATGTAATCTCAAAATAAAAACAAGAGTTGGATCGGAAAGCTCACAAAACAAGTAATCAGCAAAAATTTGTGAAAATTTATCTCCATACTCTAACGATGCCCAAAAATCTATCGGAGTCTCGATTGGAAAAGTTACAAGAGGAATTCTACGACAATTTCGATCCAGAGAATTGCGCAAATCATCCGGTTTATTATGGATACTGGAATGATGGGGATGTTAACTATGAGTGGAATGGTCTACCGATTCGTACAAATGTCAACGATGAATATAACACGATGGTGGCCACATTGATGAGTGTTGTGGGTTTTACAACAATTTATTCGTTTTCCTTTTATTACATCAGCAACTTCAGCAAGCATTTAACATTGACTTTTAAAAAGGAGGCATGGTGGGTTTTCTTTAATTTCTTCTTATCTTTTTTAAACACATATAACCTCAACTAGTCAACTACTGTATTTCCCATAATAATAAAGCGCCCTAATAATTTTTCAACCCTCTCACAGCCAGCTCTATTATTACAGGTGGTCAAAAATTAGGGCAACTCCTTTTTACAAAAGTAGCTGTCAGATGCCTACCATGCTTCAAAAGTTTCTTATATAGAGAATTGAAGCCCTTGATCTTGGCTTCATTTATCTACTAAAAATTCCACAATCGGAAAAACTCCACAAAATGGCATGTCAGACGCTGCGACGCACTACCACTCGGCCACGCGGTAGCATGTATTCTTTAATCTCGCCTTTTAGCAAAAACGGTCAAATTATGTGTCAAATATTATTAGATTTTTGGAAACTACGTAAAAAGTTAGGTTTGTAATGTCAAACTTTCTAATCGATTGGTTCCGCCGTTTTTTCTAAAACAGCGGAACAGACACACACACAGACACACAAAATCAACAGCACTTCACCGGAGAGAGGCCGATTAGAGCTCATTGAAAAGCTTGTAAAATGAGCTTTCTAACTCCGATTGTGGAGTTTTTAGTAGATAAATGAAGCCAAGCTCAAGGGCTTCAATTCTCTATATAAGACTTGACACCTTTGAAACAAGGTAGGCATTTGTCAGCCACTTTTCTAAAAAGGAGTTGCCATAATTTTTGACCACCCTGTAGAAAAATCGTTTATTTTTTCAGATGGGTCTTCTAGGAACTGTGATCAGTTTCATTGCGATCACCTTAATTCTCAAAAATGCGCGTCTCTCGCGTGCGGTCAAATATATTCTCTTCTCGTTTTGTTGGTGTCTTTTTCTATATTCAATTTACCATTTCTATAAAGCTTATTGTGTTTTATCGTAAGTATTTAAAAGTTTTCGTTTCTATGATTTTTTAGATGGGAGTGTGTAAATCCGATTGGAGAACCCCTCAGTGGACTGATCACCAATCAGATATTTACAGTTTTTAATGCTGGCGATTCGTTGACTATTCAGCTGCTTGATATTGCTCTATCTGTCAATCGGTAGTGCTTGAGTCTGTTAGAAAATTTAAACAGAAATTCCAGTTTCTTTGCTGTTTTCTTCAACGGTCTTCACTTTCGAGCGGCCGAAAAAACAGCACTACCACATTGCATTTTTGCTTGGATTTTCCCAATCATTTTGTTGGCTTCGGAGATCGGAATTAGTAATTGATGACTTCTTTTATTGCTTGATTTTGCAAAAGCCATTTTCAGTTGTGAATCCAACTACCGGTTTCATTTGTTATTCTGGCTGTTGGTATGATCCTCTTCTATATCGAACGGCTCTTTTCTATGTTCGTTTCATTTTTCCGGTTGTAATCCTGGGAAACAATTCTTCTCTGATCTCTTTTGGACTCATTATTGTCATTGCTCTTTATTTAGACGGAGCTGTGATTTGGAGGCTGAAAAAAATGGTTTCAATTGAAAAGAAACTTTGAATTTTTAGATTTAGAACATGAAATCTGAGGCTCGAAAACGAGGAGACATGAAACTGATGATAATGGTGATTTTTGTGAAAGAATTCATAACAAAATCTTATGAATGCTTCTCAAACAATCTTTGAGCTATTTTAAACTTTAAAAATTGAACTTCTTTGTTCCTCTCTTTCAGATAACAGTCACCCACATGTTCTCGATGCTCAATTTCCTAAATGACTTGATTTTGACGATTATTTTTGACAATATTGACGCCGAGTTGACAGCGTTAAATTCTTTCTGGCAAGGCAATGTGTTTCAATTCATTTTCCGAGCACTGATGGGGTTAGTTTTGGTTAGGAAAATCCACAAATAGAGGTTTTTAAATCCACAGGGTTCGCACAATTAGGGCTATTCACTTCCTAAAGTACGATGACGAGTACCTCTTTTAATCACAAATTTAATTCCTATTTTTAGGTTTATTTAATTATCGGATTAGTGTAACTAAGTTAATCAATAGCTTAACTATCAATCAATCAAATTAATCAATCAATTTTAAAGCTTATTTATTCTCAGATTAGTGGTCATCGGCTTCAATTGGCCCGCTAAAGTGCCCAAAAGTGAGCCCCTGTTTGTTCAAAATACTCGAGGAAGGAGAAGAACATTTTGAACAGCTTACGCTTGAATAAAACATTTCAATCTTTTTAAAATGTTTATTTAAAAATAATTTCCATCTCTTCTTTTTCATTTGATCTCCATTTCGACCTGCGAACCCAAAATGAAAGCGAAAAATGGTTATCAGAGTTCAGCAATGGAATTAAATCACTACAAGTTGAACATCTTGAACTTCAAACAAATACAAAAATCAAATCTCGGGTGTAATAAATTACACTACGAGACGAATTGTCTAACTAGTGAACCCTTTGAAGCTACATTTCAGGAGCGATCTGATTCCTAAGCTAAGCTTCCTTCCATATTCAAGTCTTCTTAAGATTGTCTTAGAGTTTAGCAACTGAATCACTAGAAGTTCTTGAACTTCAAACAAATACAAACAAATCTTGAACTTCAAACAAATACAAAAATCAGATCTTTGGTGTAATAAGCTACACTACGAGACAAATTGTCTAACCAGTGAACCCTTTGAAGTTACATTTCAGGAGCGATCTGATTCCTAAGCTATTCAAGTCTTCTTAAGATTGTCTTAGAGTTTCACTACAAGTTGAACATCTTGAGTTTCAAAAAATTTCAAAAATCATATCTTGCGTAATAAATCACACTACGAGATCAACTGTCTTAGTTCTATTTTTGCAAAGTATTAATTTTCGCAGAGTAGAGCAAAGTTTTCGTAACTTTCAACGCTCTTCAAATCAAAGTTTCCCCGAGGGAAATGGATAATTATTTTGACTGAAATTTGACTTCTCTTAAACCATAACAAACCAAATTTCTCGATTTTTCAGATTTTGTCAAATCTAATTTTAAAATATTTTCGTCGTTAATCATTCTTTTTCAATGAACAAATTTTAGAAACAATGAACAACTTCATCTATCCGAATGACTCATTAGCAAAGGTTAGATGATGAAAATTTGAATTATTTCAAATTTGAGATCAATTCTCTTACTAGGGAACATTGTCAAACGAAGAACGCTATAAGTCTAGTGAAATAGATAGTATTATAGATCTCGTTCTCCTGGTTCGAAATATATTAAAAAAATAACTTTTTGACGTAATCGCGAGCAGAAATGGGTTCTTTATAAGGGCGAAATGCGCGAACCAAAAAGACTGGCGTGGTAGTCTAGTGGATAAAGCGCTAGCGTGCGAAACTTCTATAGTTTTTTATCAAAGTCTCGATTGGAAAAGCTACAAGAGGAATTCTACGACAATTTTGATCCAAAAGATTACACAAATCATCCGGTCTATTATATCATACGTCTATTATATGGATATTGGAATGATAGGTTCGAATCCTCTCTCGGAAAAGTTTTTTAGCTTCTTTTGCTTTTTTTTAAAAAAGTGTGAAATTCACTACATGAAACACAATAATTAATTGTTTTCGAGTGTGAATTATACTTTTTTTATGGAAATTTGTAAAAGCTTACCCTGTCTGTCAGCTAGCATAAGAAATTATATCTCGCCACCCCATGGACCGATCGAGCTGAAATTTTGGCAAGAGATATAGAATTAAAAATAAAGAGACATGTGTTTGAGCGTTTTTAATCTCACTAGTTTGATTGCTTGTTATAGAGCTGAGCTGAGTAAAACTGGGGTTGAGAGTTCGATTCCGGGTGCGGGCAGCAAATATGCAAATTTTTTGAATGGATAGTTCGCGCTTTCCCTTTAGAAAAGGCCCATGTATGCTCTCCAGTTGCGATTAAGTTGAAAAGTTAATTTTTTACATATTTAGAACCAGGAAATTGAGGTCTATAGCAATATTTAGTTCACTAGTTGTTCGCTGTTCCCTTGACAACGTTCTCTAGTTAGTTCTAGTCTTGTACGTAGTGAAATTTAGCCATTAGAAACTCTCTGATGAATCTCAGTGTTATAAAAGTTTCAATTTGCCTTTTCGAAGTTATTTTGTCCATGAATAAACTTAGATATCAATAGAAAATCAAAAATTATTTGGCTTACTGAAACTTTTCAAATTGTGACCCTAATAGTATCACGGAAAATGAAAAATTTTTTTAGTTTGGCCTAGATGTGTACGATTCACTACATCCTGGTTTACTTCAAACCTTTGCTAATCAATGTAATTCAGAATTGATGCAAACTCGACCGAATCTAATAAAAGGTATCGTCAAACAAAAAGAGTTTTCTCAACTTTTTAGGGATAATCTATGTGCTCATCGGCACCACCTATGAGATTCTCTATTTGTTGTGCATGATAGCGATGTGCCAACCGAAATTCTTGGCCATAATCTGCTATCAGATACTGTGAGTTTTTTTGAAGATAACAATTGTCTTCCTTAGAAAATTTTCTACATACGAGCATTGATAGTAAAAATTTTATTCGTATCAGGTTGTCAACTAAATACCCGGACTTTTTCATAAAAATTGGTTTTTATAAATGTTGAATGGACCAAATGAAGTATGGTTTGCACCATTGGAAAGATCTATATTTCTTCTGCAAAATCGTTGCTAGTAATTTAGAAAAGTTTTCTTTTTTGGGGTTTTTCGAGAGCGCAACGGTGAGTAGGCAAAATTGGCAAAAACCGACCGTTGGCAACTTTTTGATGGGAACTGACACTAACTTTCTATCTCTGTTAGATCAATCTCTGTTATATTTTAAGAAAGATCAATTTTTGTTACATTCTTAGTGAAATTTCCAGTAAAATCCATCCAGCCTTTTTCTAGAAATTCCAAGTTATTCAAAGCGCCTCATATGATTAAAATTCTTTATTTGAGGACTTCTGTTCAAATCAAAATTCAGAAAAAACGGCTGAACGGATTTGGTTGAAAATTTTACAGAAAATATAGAATATTTATGTCTTTATTTTACGTAAGAAAAGTAAGACCAATTCTTGTTGAAAAATTTATCAAATGGGTAAGTTTTTGCGTGTTTTAGACGACGTGATTTGCAAGGAGATTAGACGATCGATTAGACGATTAGACAATTCGATTAGACGGATTTGGCTGATTATTTTACTGAAAATGTGAAAAACTAAGAGCTTTATTTAAAAGCTTTATAAAATTAAATTAGTATTTGTCAAAAAATCGTATAACAATCGTCAAAATGTCAAGAAATTCGTGCTGTAAAGTTTCGGCAGAAAAAAAAAAAAAAGAAAAAAAAAAAAAAAAAGAAAAAAAAAAAGAAAAGGAGGAAAGGGGTTTTTTTTTTGGTGGAAATAACAAAAAAAAAAGAAAAAAAAAAGAAGAAGGGAAGTCTTTTTTCACCTTGTGTTGGGTGGGGAGTGTGGGGGTTTTGAGGTTGCTTTTCTGTTTTTGTGAATTTTGACAACTTTCCTTTGCACCCCTAAAAAGATTCGAAAACAAAAGCTTTTCAAAATCTCTCAAAAGCTATCCTGTTGAGAAAAGATATAGCTTTTGAATGATACAAGCTAGATCCCATTTGGTTCAGCCACCATTTTTCAAACCTACTTTTTCCATAAAGACCGGTTATTTAGTTTACAACTAAGAAATAATAAGAAATAAAGAAAAAGATTAAAAAACTGTACAAGTATGTGGAACCGTTTTGGGAGCCAAATGTGTGGAGCCTTAATTCATTTGGATAATTTTGGATAAGCTCCTTTTTGGATAGTTTTTGGATTTTTAAATTTCAGCTTTGTCATCGGTTTTTTCGACATGTTGAGCATGATCTCGAACTCGCTATTGCCTGGGTATTGGCTGATCACAGGGCAATCGTTCTGCCGCAGTCCGATGCTCAATCTTTCTATTGGAGCCTCAGCTTTTCGTAAGTTTGCTCTAGTTTTTATTTCCCTTTCGTTTCATAAGTTTTTTTCCATAGTGGGTTTTTGTCCGTTGATTTTTCTCAGCTTTCTTAAACGTTTAAGTGAACTGAATTGTCTATTTTCTCCAAAACTCTTATTCAGCTTGTTGGGCCACGTACAGCGCGTTAAGCATCTCTCTGGCAATAAATCGTTGCGTCGATTTTACATTTCCAAATAAACAAGAGGTAAAAACTTTTCTATGTGATAAGAGGTAAATCACTAGCAGTCACTAGCAAAAGTAATTCGAACTTTCATTTGAATCTTTGATTTCAGATGATATTCGGGGGGAAAGCGATCATCTTGTGGA
Organism: Mesorhabditis belari; assembly: GCA_958450365.1. Classification (NCBI taxonomy): domain Eukaryota; kingdom Metazoa; phylum Nematoda; class Chromadorea; order Rhabditida; family Rhabditidae; genus Mesorhabditis; species Mesorhabditis belari. The sequence goes on along the minus strand of CAUEEP010000752.1, from coordinate 42,034 downwards.
CTGGGTTGCCGATCGTTTACGGCTTGATTTTATACTTGAAAGTGCCCTCAGTGGTCTACCATGCACCCACAGCCAGCTACTATTTTGGGGCCGATCCCATGAAAGCACAGGTGAAAAAACATACCGTAAATACTCTAATAGAACGCCACCGTCTCGTACAGTTGCGTAGCTTAACTTCTTTTTAGAAAACGATTTTTTCTCAGTCCCTAGATTTCTTCCAATTACACTTTTGGTACCAAAAATTACTAGATTTCAAGGGCTATCCTTTGGTAAGCAATCGCATACTGTAGCTTAAAGCAGAGCGGAGAACGAAACGTTCAAAGTTAGACTACGCGACTGTACGCCAGTCATTCTCACGTTCTATTAGAGTATTTACGGTAGGTAAAAAGATAGGCAAATGAAATGATGAATCTTCTTTTTCTAGGCCCCATTTATCTTCACCATTAACAATATTTTTATGGCAATTTTAATTTTGTTCCTCAATGTGATCATGATTCGAGCGATGCTTTACCGAAACCTCATCTCAATGACCAAAACACAACGAATGGTGGGTTGGGATCGGGGAAATCTTGAATATCTAATACCTTATTCACGCAAGCATGAAAAAGTGAAAACGGAACATGTTTAATTGACAAAATGGCACACAGTAAACTTATTGAACAAAAGAAGGGAAAAATTGTAAAGACTGAAGAATAAATTAATTCGATTCTATTCTATTCTATTCAAATTCAATGACTATCTGCCTAATTCAGATTCAAATTTGTTAAATGCGAACTTGTTAAATGAATAAATGACAAATCTAAATTTAAGCATTATTTTCAAATCAATTTACGTGAATTTCTAAAAAAAACAATAATGAATGCATTAAGCTAAATTATCAATTTTCGTTTGACAAAGTTTTTTTTACAGCTTTTAATCACAAATCTAGCTCCTATTTTCTCCGTTAATAGATCCATTAGATAGCAAAACTCGATAGAACTGATTTTTTAGATTCTCTTGAGCAAAATTACATCTATTCTAATCTCATTAAGGAACCAACGATGAGAGTAGACCGATTTTTTTAGACTTAACGGTTTACTAACGAGGTTTTACTGTAATTTATTAATGATTTGCTTTATAACAAACTCGCGAAGAGGTCTTTTTTTGCTTGGCTTTGGACAGGTGAGTTTACAGCTCCAAGCGCGTGTTTTCCCGAGAACTGTTATTAATAATTTATATTCATACTTTATTCAAGAAATGAAATAAAGCGTAATCAGATAAGACCAGTGTCGAGAAAAGATTTAAAGCAGACCCCCAACCCCCCGCACCTTCATTATGGGGGGGGGGTAATACCTTCGGTATGTATATATATATTTATATTCAATTAGAAGATCAACTTTCAATCAATGTAAATAGGATGGTGAACGGAAAGACTCAAGTTTACAAGCTTGATAGAATGTAATGCTCTCTTAAAAGTGTTTAAATATCTTTAATGTGGAATGGAAGAGCAGTCCAACTATCAACAGCAGAAGTGAAAAACTTAGATTTAGAGAATTCAAAGCATCTGCCGCTTAATTTTTTCCTAATTTTCCTTAGAAAAGTACAATTTTCTTTTATTTCTCCCATTTCTCGTTCATTGATTCAAATCAGATCCGAATTGATTCAAATCAGACTCCAAGTTTCTTCAAATATGTTTCAGATCGCGTTTCAATGTTTCGGGATCAGCATGTCTGTTTTGTTAACCGGTTGGCTTTATGTGGCCATGCAGTTCCTTCCGATGCCCAACTTCATGATCACTGTGGCCAACTTATGCTGGCAATTCTCAAATGGTTATTTTTCTCTTTTTTTTTGCGAAGAAATCCATTTTTTCAGGCTCAATGGCTATTTTCTATTTGACCGTAAACAAAACGATGCGAAAAGAAGTGTTGAAGTTGTTGAGGATTCCGCGGAAAAATAACCGAATCTATTCAACGTCCACTGGACCCCAGGCACCTAAGCACAACCTCTCGCCTCCGAATTGCTAAAGTACTTTGTCTGGAAAATATTGTAAGGCAAAAATATGAAATTAAAACTCCAAAATAAATAAACAAAATGGTTTAACAACCGACCTCGGTTCAGATTTCGCTTTAAACGAATGAACACAACCAATTTTTATCAAAGCCACGATCAAATTGCTTAAATTTCGACTATTTCAATTGCAAAAATGTATGAATTATAAAAATCAAGGCTTATTTATAAGTTTATTAGACTTAACAAGTCACTCTACCCTTCAAGTTTATTCCCATATATATAATGGAAAAATTAAAACAAACAAAAGTTTGGTGCTCAAGTGATGTCAAGGGTTTTCTCCGGAATTTGCTAACAGATTTAAATATTCTTGATGACCAAACAAATAAGCATAACAACAAGCACCAATAATCATTAAAAAGTGGTTTAATATTTGAGCGGTTTGTTTTAAAATCTCTTGAATTTTTCAAAAAGACTGAAAGATATTATCAAGCCATAAAAAAGCGTTTAATAAAGGAGCCCAAAAAGAGTCATTATCTGATCTTTGCTTCCAGAAAATGTTCTCTGAAAACTTTCAATTTTCTAATAATCAATTTACTTTTAATTTATTCACCAAAAAGATCTTTGAATTCTTTTTGACTCATACTAATTCTTTGAACATCGGAATCATTACCAAGTTCACAGATTCACAATTAGTTAATTGAAAGAATGTTTTCGTAATCTTTGGACATTTTGATTCTAAAACTGTAGTTGATGTTATCATTAGTCAATTCTGCAGTTTTCTAATTAAAGGTACAGACACTGATTAGAGTAGACAATTCTACGAACAAGACAATTCTACGAACAAGTCAACTGTCTGAGTCGGCCAACTGCTATGCGACTTATATTATTCAACGCAGCATTTTATGCTGCTTCCGAATATATATTCCGTTTTTGCTAAATGACAATCTGTCAGGAGTTATAAGCGTCTAAAGTTTTGTTAGGTCTCTAAAATGTGGTTACGTGGGTCTTAGCGGTCTCCAGGATCAAATTTGGTGCGATCGTAGCCGGATGATGCAGCGTTCAGTCAAGGAGCCAGACTTCACAAGTTCCGATTTTTCTATTGCTTTTTTACAAGAATTTTTGATTCGTATTCACAACATATTTCTTGTTGTCACACCTTCATAAATTTTTTTACACTTTTACAACAATAATTCTCAAATAAAGACGAAAAGAAAACATAGTAACTATGATATCGTATTTTCTCTAATAGTAGTGCACCCCGGCGAGCCGAGTTGGTGACGATTTTACGGTTTCCAAGCTTTTGCGGAAGCTCAAGACTCTAATCCCCCGCTAGATCGCATCGTCAGCTACATTTTCCGACCCCACATCGATAGGTTCTGCTAAGCGGTTCTTGAGATTTCAAGCAATTTAGGCAACGCTCAGGGTGCACTACTACTTTTCTCTAATAGTAGTGCACCCTGAGTATCGCCGAAATTGCTCGAAATCTCGAAAACCGCTTATCAGAACCTATCGATGTGGGGTCGGAAAATGTAGCTGACGTTGAGATCTAGTGATTAGAGTATTGAGCTTCTGCAAAAGCTTGGAAACCGTAAAATTGTCACCAACTCGGCTCGCCAGGGTGCACTACTATTGGAGAAAATACGGTAGTCATCAATTAATGACAATCATCGATAAAATGAAAAAAAACATAACTTTATATTGCACTGAGCACAAGATATAAATGCATGATTGGCGCAATTCATACTTTCAAAAGCAAAATCAAAAACTTTAAGATCGAATTCAATGGGAGTGGAAAAGTTGACAGCAAGAGAATCAAAGTATCCGCATTTGATCCATGAGTATTGCCGGAGAGCTTGAAAATAGGGAGCACCCATCTGTGAGTACAGACACAATTTTGGTAAGAGAATCTCTTGAATGAATGGAGAAATAGCGATCATTTGCAATTACCTAGCACACAATATTGCTTGACTGTTTGACTTAATACTGTCAACTGTTTGACAGGACAAAAATAGTAAAAATCCATTGGTTAGATCATGTTCGTCGCTTCTGCGAGAATGTTTTCAATTGTCAGGTCATGTCCCTGAGTTACTGCCTGTTAAATAAAGCCGTGCTCTTGAAAGCTCGTCTACGAGTCGAGGAGGATCGCATACTTTTTAGGTGCACTTCGTCACAAGCCTCTCTTAAATGCACTTTGCAACAAGTTTCTTCTGCATGATATGTAAAACTCCTGCTTTGGTAAAGAGATTTTTTGGAGAGAAGTGCCCTTTCTTTGGAAAAACTCCATTCATTTCAGAGTCCTAGCAAAAATTTAGACGCTTATAACTCCTGAAAGTTTGTCATTTAGCAAAAACGAAATATACATTCGGAATCAGCATAAAATTCTTTGTCCAATAGTATAGATTGCATAGCATTTGACCTGCTCAGCCAGTTGACCTTTCCTTGTAAGAGAAAAAACTTTAGGAATCATTTCCCATCATTTGAATAAAGCCGTGATCTAAGCTCGTTCACAGGAGTAAATACTTTTTAGATCCATTTCCGTCACAGATGGATAATTGTCTACATACAGGTTTATATGAATCGGATATGAAAATAAAGTCATTCTATAGTGTTGAACAGCTTTTGTATTTTGCAAAAATTTGTCAATTTTTTTCTTTCTTCTTACGTCCATAGTTTTCAAAAGCAGTTTTCTATAGTTTTCTTTTTGCTTTTCAAATTTGAGTGGAGCGAAAAGACTTTCTTGCTAACCTAATAGACAAACTTTCTCTTTCTTTACAGATGATCTTTACAGATAAAAAAGTATATTTACTCGCCACGAATAATGAATTACAACCCAACGGATGAAATTTTTACCCCTAATTACCCATATTACCCAAATGCTGTTAAGAAAAAAACCCATAATAACTGGAAAAAGTACGAATCTTTCTAGCCGCCGGGATCGAACCTTTAACCCCCGACTAGGAGACAAGACTCCTATCCGGTTGGTTACGACGGCTCGATGCAAAATCTTTATTAACAATCATTTAACCGGCGTTGATTGAGGACACAAAAACAGTTATATTATTTTTTGTGAAATCTAATTTCTTGAGAATCGGCATCTTCCCGAGAAACTCGAAAATGAAGATTCGATACGGTTTTGTCAATATTAAAATTGCCAATGATGATAAAGTCCCATGAAAAGCGAGAACTCCAAAGCAAAAGTTGTTCAACGCTAGAACTCTTGTAAAAATTGTAATTTTTTAAAATTACGTAGATTTATATAATCTTGCTGAAGATATATAACGGGAACATAATAAAACCACGGGCCGGCTAAGGAAGTAAACGGGATGAATAGCTGAAAAGTAAAGTAGAAAAGTAAAGTATTTTATTTAAAAGTCCTTGACTTTCCAAATCTTCGGGTTAAGTCTTAAGAAAAAGTAATTTCACACATTAACACACATTTTCTAGATCCAAGCAAAGCTGAATTAAGCCAGAAAATGATATTCTGGCTTAGGACTGTAGCTGGGACTATGTTTTGTCTGCTTGGTGAAAAGAATAATCTTGAATTTCGATTCAAAACATTCAAATTCGGACAAACACTGAAAATTTCAGTGTTTAACCAAATCGAAAACACTTTCGGGATCAAATCACTGAAAATTTCCAGAATTTCTCGCATAAATAGGTGAAGTTGGCCTAAAGTCTCCCGACTAGGAGACTTTAGGCCAACTTTGATTTAATCAATTTCATTTGACTTCTTCTACTTTCATTTGACTTGGTATTTGACTTCTAGTTCACACACCTGTACACACATCGCTTTGAAAAATTTGTGTTGCATTTTTCTCGTGCTCTCACTCATTTGCGACGTTGCGTTGATGATGTTTTTGTTACATAAATGAATGAAAAGAATATTCTAAAATGGGAAATACAAATGCTGAAAGATATACTTTACGACTGGATTTATTGTGAAGATCAGGAAGGGTACCATAAATAAAAACAAATAATAGACGGGGAAATAGAAACCGAAAACAAGGGTAGGTTTCACGGTGCTCGCATACATTTCTGGGTAATTCGTCAAATTGGACCAAACTGGGTGTGTCTAGAAAATCTCATTGTTAGAAAATGAAGGTAATCGGATTTGTTTACCTAATAAGATCTAATGTTTTCAGCTTTCAGTCATGTTCTCAGGTTAGAATGCAGCATGCAATACATAATACCTCTACAGGTTGACACAAAAGTTCAAAGCAATCTCGTTTTTAGGGTCAACAGAAAAAAAACAGTTTAGAAATTCGAAAGCCAGATAAAATTTCGATCTAGAAAAGACTTCATGGGAACCGAAAAAAAATATTTTTGAACCTGTTTTCAACAGAATTTTTACGAAACATGCTTTTGAATGACAATGGGGCATTACTTGTGTGAACCACTGTATGTTACGTTCAGACGTTTGATCCAGACTTAGATTTAGAGTGATCGGATTCCAGATCAGACGGACTTCTAAATAGGACACTAAAATATTTTAACAAACCTCGCTACCTATTCGCTTTACTGCCAAAAAACACCTTCAAACCATTAGATCTAATTGAATGATTACAGTTTTTAGATTATTCACCCGAATCATATCTCGAATATTTTCACCGTATAAATTTTGCTCTATTGGAAGCACCAGAAAGACAAAGAAGAACTCAAATGGATATAAACCGTAAAGTATTATCAAATATATAAGGCGACCACAACGAGACAATCTGGAAAAATATTTATAATATGAACAAAAAAACGAACCTGAAGAAGTCCCCCTCAGATAATAAACTTTGCCATTTGTAAAAGAATAATTGATTGATTGCACAAGTCAGGCCAGCCACGAAGAACCCACCGGTGGCCTAAGTAAAAAAAATGATCAATTCAGTCTTATTTTTTAAACCAAGGCTAAATTGGCTCCAAGTTGAAAAATCGAATCCCAAATCCCGAAAATCCGTCCGGCAAGCGCGGGAAAATAGAGCTCCGGCCGAATCGAAGTCAACACCAAATCCAATCCGATTGTCCAAAACTATTAAGTTATTTAGTAAGTGCCTTTTGATAAAGAAACTTTTGAGACCTTGAAGAACCTTAAAGACATTGAAGAACCTTGAATGAAACCTTGAAAACCTTGAATGAAACCTTGAAAACCTTGAATGAAACCTTGAAAACCTTGAATGAAACCTTGAAAACCTTGAATGAAACCTTGAAAACCGTGAATGAAACCTTGAAGTTCTCAAATTAACAAGGGTTTGACAATAGAAAAATATGAAAGAAAGTCAGTCGGCTCTTAGCTACTCATCCCGCCCCTTTTTTATTCGAACTTCGAAACATGTTTTCTTTTCTATTTTATAGCCGTTTGAAATGGTTTTGGTACCAATAGCAAAGCTAATTATCTATCGAATACAGGGTGCCGCATAACTATGTGGAAATGTGGAAATCGATTACTCCTAGTATTGGGTTGGCCCATAGTAATAAGTCAATTTTGAACAGAAATATTTATTCAATAACTCCAATCTAGAGCAATCAAAATAGATTTCATTTTTTTCTAAACCTGTGCCCATTTTACTGGTAGAAGGCGAATTTGCCAAAAACCGTTTTCGAAAATGCGTCCTTTACAGTTGCTGTTCTTTTTTCCGGGTCCATTTAGCAAATTTGAAAGAAATAAGAAAGCAGATCCAATCAATGAAAGTTTATTAAATAAGAGATGTCTGTTGTCTCTTTTAGTGGTAAACACCAAGGGCTAACTAAAGCTTAACGCCAAAGTTTCTCTTCTTTTCCATGACATGACTTACTTATGACCGATCTTACTGACTTATGGCCTTATGGCCAGAAATATCTACCGGTTAGAGAAACAACTTATTCTTCGAATAACAAAGATAGAAACAAATTTTCGCTTTCAAAATGACCACTATTCGCATGGACAAAAGTCTTTGAACGTTGGTTTTTAAAAGTTTGTTCTTTGTATATCTTGATCCAAATCCGACCAAGTTGCAAACGGTTAAAAGATTGAAAGAGCTTATTATCTCTAATTTTAACATTACAAAAAGATGGATTTGACAATTTATCAGGTGTCATGGACCTTTTAATAAAACAAAAATTGAGGCAAAAATTGATCGACATAAGTCTTTTCAAATGTGAGAAAAACATTATGAAAATCAATACTTAGTGGGTCTTCCGCGAGCTGCAATTACTGCTTGAATTCTCCTTGACATACTGTCAACCAGATCACGTAGAATTTGGGGTCCAGTAGTTGTCCAGACTCGACGGATCTGTACCAAAGCTCCACTTTTGATCTGAATAGTTTCCCCTTCAATTTCGACTTCACAAACGCCCACAAGTTTTCGATTACATTCAAATCAGCACTATAGGGAGAAGCAGACACAAGTTGAACACGGTTTGCTTTGAACCATCCTGGCACCAGAGCCGTTCCTCCATTGGCGAGTCGAACACGGCGTCCGATCAGCAGCTGTGGGTTGTGGCACGGGGCATTGTCCTGGTACAACTACCAACCTTGGCCCATATTTGCGGTCAAAAACGGTAGAAGATCATTCTCCAAAATCGTCTTGTAGCGTTGAGCATTCCGCGTTAATTTAGAAGGACGAGTGGTCCAGTGAATTTCTGGACATTGCTCCTAGAAATCAGAAAATCAGTAGGCACAAAATGCAAAGGTTCTTACCCCCTAGCATGATCGATCCGCCACCAAATTTAACCTTAGAACGCAAGTATTTAATGTTATAACGTTGTCCGACTGGTCTCCGTATCCAATGATTGCCATCAGGGGCAAAAAGATTCGTCGGTGAACACAACATTGGCCCATTCGTGCGACGTCCAACGTTGATGCTTCTTAGCAAACTCGAGACGAAGCTTCCGGTCCTTACCATCAGAGTTTTCTGGGCGGCCCTTCTAGTCATCAATCCATCGTCAACCAGGCGTTGACTCACTGTTTTTGCGAGAAATTTCTTTGTTAAATTGTTGCTTCACCATAACCACGCCATCAGAGGCATTCAGATTTGGGTTCTTCTTGTGGGCCAGAACGAGCGCATTGTCTTCTCATTAAGTTGTAACTGGTGGACGTCCCCCTTTTGATGCACGATGAACGTTTCCCGCGAGTTTGGCCCTGGAGACAACAAGCGATACAGTTGTTTCGGTACAGCGGAAGAGCTCAGCGACGGCTTTTCTAGACATTCCATTTTTTCGAGCTTCGACGATTTTTTCCTGGTCCGAAGTTGATAAGTAGGCGCCGGAGATCTAAAAAATTAGAGTTAGCAATCAAAAATCAAAAAGAAAAAACAGAAAAAGAAGAGATTTCTCGAAAAAACTGTGGTTAAAAGACTTAGGTCCATCAATTTTTGCCTCAATTTTTGTTTTATTAAAAAGTTTAAGACACCTGATAAATTGTTCAATTCATTTTTTTGTAATTTTAAAATTAGAGATAATAAGCTCTTTCAATCTTTTAACCGTTTGCTAATTGGTCGGATGTGGACCAAGATATACAAAGAACAAACTTCTAAAAACCAACGTTAAAAGACTTTTGTCTATGACTGTACATTTTCTTAATCGTTTAGTAAAAGCGGATCCATAATTTTGCCTAACCCTGCGGTACGAATTCCACCAAAACTTGAATAAGAATCGGCTCATGAGTGTCAAAATTAGATTTTTAAAGGCAAACATAGGGAATAATATCTGTAAAAAGTTTGTAATCAAAAAAAATGTTTACTTGGTATAAAGGTATAGCTGAAGCAACTTCAAATATTATTGTAAGTTGCTCCCATCTCACCTGATAAACAATTAAATGAGCCTTGTATTCTTTCATCTCGGGTGGCGTTTTCTTCACAATACAATACAATGTAAAAAAGTTTAATGGAGTCGAGAAAGCCGCGAGAATCGTTTCGTACCACAAATAAATAGACGGTTCGTCCAGCATTTGGGAATTAAAATCGATAGGTTTTAATGGAAAACTGAAACTGATTGAAAAACATTTTTACTTTTTTCTGTTTGTGGCATCATACTTTCTTCTCTCACCTGTCTCTGACACCTGCTTTCCCTCGAATTTCTAGGATTCAAATTTTATTCAAAGGACAAGTGTATAAGTTGTGTTTTGTGACAAGCATTTGTTTCCATTTTTAAACTTGTGAAACCATTGATCACATGTAATCTTGCAGAGTCAATTGTTCAAAATTCACGACTTTTACTTCCTCCACTTTAGATCAAAAATAAAATGCATGGCTGATATTCGATGAATTCACTTTTCTCTCCGTTTTTAAGATGCATACAATGAGTTGAGTCGAAAACGTATGAAAAATGATTACAAACGTTTATTTTATTGTATTTTTGTCAGAACTGGTTATTTAAGATTTATAAAATTTATAAAATTTAAGATTGGATTTGCGGACCGGGATCTCAGCGATAGATCCAGTCGCCATCTATGCAGTAAACCCCGGTCCGCAAGTTCAATCCTAAATTTTTGGCCTGGTCCAGCCCGGCCCGCTAAGATGCCTATCAAATTTATCATTATTGAGTTGACATTGCACTTTTTGACGATTTAGTCCTTCCAACAGTGGACAATTTATTTTGAACAAGAAACAAAAAGCAAACACAAAGCAAAAGAATTGTGATTCTCATCCAGCCACGGGTTCCATCGGCGGATTGCAATAGACCCAGATAAAGTCTTTCTAAAATTGTGCTTAGTAATACAAGCAATATAAGAAATCAAGTCCAATTCTTTACAACCGTTCAAAAAGAAAACTTCATATTGCAATTCCGCACTAGAAAACCTACTCCCACAAATTGCCATTTCGGACCCTTGGGTCCAACAGCACAACGGAAATATTTGTCGGCTGTCGATGTGACCTGAAATGAAGGGTGTAAGTAGAACGCCGGATTCAACTCACCGGTCCCGCCACCTTTTCATCATCTAAATAGTCGTAATCGACATTGTGCATATAGTCCCAGTCTCCTTGTGCAATCACACCAAACCAAGCCTAGGATTGATTGCTTGGATTGAATTCTCATTAATCGATTACAGAGGTAGTATTTGGCGTGGGAGAGCAGATATAGTTGGCAATCTGACAGCCATTCTCATCGGTTCTGAAAGAATTTCATCTATTTGAATGAATTTGTTCGCTTACGAATATGTGACATTGAAGGTGCTGTTGTCGACAGTGTAAACGCGTTCGATGAAATTCTCTGGACAGCCACTTGTGCATACTGAATTGAAACAAATGATTTTGATTTTGCTTATGAAACAAACTTGGAGTCGTGGTGGTGGTAGTAGTGGTTGTGCTTGTCTAAGTTAAATTTGAAGAGTTTGATTTAAAGAAAATCACGTTTTCTGCTTTGGATTGATGAATGGATTCTCAAATATTTCTTCTAATAATCCATAAATCAGAAACTTCAAACAGAGAAGCGCAAACAAATTGGTTAGTGAAAATTTATTTGCTGAGGCTTTCAATAGAAAAAAGTAAAGCCAACCGGCATGCAGGCAGGCAGTGCGATGACCGGATCGTCGGGCAACGAGGGACCGCACAACGGCTCACTTTTGATCTTGTCTGGACCGCTAATCGTCCTCACCTAAAAGATTAAAAGAAAGATTTGTGTCTATTGTATTTGGAAGATTGTATTTGATCTGCTAATTATACTCTCTGCTCTAAGAGCACACCTTACGATTCGTGATCAACTGACCAATGAATAACCACCACAGCATGGAGTACGACCTCCGTTGCCTGAACAGGGCGATGCCGAACACTTAGCTGTCCGATTTGAAGGGCCACTGAACAAAAAATATCTGAGGTAGCCAAAAGGGAATGTTGGAATATCAATCTCTATAATTTCTGAGCAGAATTTTTCAGTATTTCTATTTGGGTTTGATCCTTTTGAGTCATTTCTCTTTGTTTCCTTTATCCTATGTCTATTTCCTTTTTTCTTCCCATAACTAGAGATCTCCGGTAGATAATCAATGTGTTAGAGTGATTCGAAATAGTTCCCCCATCTTCATCTTCCTCTTTTCTTCACCTGTGTATAGAATAAACCCTTCAAACCATTGAATTACCGACTCATAAATGCAAGAGAAAGTTTTACAAGCCTTTCTGCACAATCACACATCTAGTGGTAAAGTTCAAAAAGGTCATCCAAATTAAAGCCATTCACCCTTCAAAGAATTGTTTTTGCTGATTGTGAAATCAACAAACGCACACGCATGGGCATCCGGCTTGAGTCGATTGACAAACTCTGTGATCGGTATGCGTCTGACAAAGACCGCACGGCCAAGTGCCGTTGTACGGGCAATTCAGGTCCGAAAACCAGTTCGACCAAACTCCTGGAGAAATAAATTTCTTAGCTTTTCCTTATGATTTCAAACTTTTTTATATTTATTCCAAAAATCAAATCATCAAATTTTGCTAAAACTCAAACGAACGTACAGTACTGGACAATGAAATATCATATTTGAAAAACGATCGTCACTTTCGCGCGTCTGTAACTCCCTTGTCTTTGAGTTTAAACTATTAGTGTTATACATTTTCTGAAAGCTCTTTTCAAGGGCTACACAATGGTAATATTAATATTTAGAAATACGGTAAAGACAAGGGAGTTACAGACGCGCGAAAGTGCGAAAGTGTTTTTTCAAATATGATATTTCATTGTCCAGTAGTGTACGAGTCTATTTTTATGGAGTCCTTAGTGCTTAGATGCTTTAAGATTTAACTAAAGAGACAACAGACCTCCTGGTGGGCAAGGACAAGGATGCATCTTCTCTAAATTTTTGTTCAATTGCCTTCCGTTAAGTAGAACGAACTAGTCAAAGCGCATTTTGGCGCCGCATAATCATCGGGTCTTTTGATGGCCTTGCAGAGAAATTTTTTCGTGAGTGGATTGAGAAACTGAAAGCTAATGATGAGCACATACAATTTCCCCATCGCTGGTCAACCCTTGCATGTCCTGCCGCGCAGAATGGAGCTGTTGGACAAGCGTTGGCCGTACATGGGACAATTCGAGAGTAGACACCTCTAAACAGCTAGGATTGAAATCAGTTGAGCCTTAATGTCATTAGTGAACAGATTTGTAAGCCTCAAAGAAGATTCTATAGATTTTATGATGATGAAATCGGGGTATTATCGGCAATTCAAAAATTGGATTGTCGATTGAGTTCGATAAGAAAGTGATTAGCCAATTTATTCGCTTGTCATCTCACAATTAGCTATATAGCTTACTGCTTTGAAGGTAAGGTGAACGAATAAAAAGATCATGATACTTAAGGTAAAAGGTGAAAATGCTTCAAGGCGGATGGCGGAAGGCGTCAATTGTAGCATGCAAGTAGGCAACATCAAGCTCGTTCCATGCTTTAAAGAGCGCTTTCTTTAAACTGTTCAATGTGGTTAATCGCCTTAGCTTCTAAGCTCAGAAGTTCCAATTTGGCGCATGAGCTGGACTGATCGTTCAGGGACTTTTCTCGCACTTTTTTGATGATCGTCTTATTCACGAGCCGCGTAGAAACTACGAAATTTCGAGAAATTGCACGCGCTAAAAGCCCCCGCTGATGCAACGCTATGATCGAGTTTCGATGAACACTCGGCTTGGCCATCTCTAAAAAAAATTAGATAATCTTGGAAATTATTCAAGTAACAGGGGTAAAAATGAAATGAAAACATGAAAGAAGCAAGTGATATAAAATAACAACATATAGGTGACACTAAATGGTCACAGATAAAGCTGACATTCCCAGGCCCATATTTATGACGCATCCTGTACATTACGATAAGAAGAATGTTATCAGAGAGCTAACGTAAGAGTTATCCGATTTCTTTTCATTCCATCTCTATCTAAAAACCGTTTAGAAGGGGCCGATGGGTTACGACTCTAAGTAAGACTTTTGACTCACTGGCATCCACAGCCATAACCCCAAGATTCGCACGTCCTGGTCTGGGCTTTTTTCCCGTAAAATCCACAGCCTTTCGTGCAAGTCGTGTGGTCTGCCCACGGTGACCAGATTCCTAAATTTTGCTCAAGCTTTGCGCATTTATCGATTCCAATTTACCGTTAACCGGGCAAGTCGTGCAAACGGGCAGAGTCGCCATGACAAAACGAATGGCTGAATATTTTGTTATTTAAGACAAAAATTGACAGATTTGCTACCGATAAACAGGAAAATTGCGAAAGTTTTGAGAAACATGACTTTATGAGCTCAATTTTCGAATATTGTCCTTGATTTTATACGTTCACTTTTCAATAAGTTCACCAAAATGTTCAAATGAACCTCGTTTTGCAAGCGAAGCTCCAAATGTGCTCTTTTTTCGGGCGGCAAGTAGAAAATCTGTTCTCTCTTTGTGGCGTCTCAGCACAAATACAGCGAAAAGATCAGGGTTCAAAAATCGAGAATTGTTTACGAATTTATGTCAAAATGAAGTCATGGTTCTGATTTTGGTGAAACTCACTTGCAACTTGCAAAGTCGCGTTTCAACAACGAACCTTGCAACTTGCAAGCTTGCAAGTTTTATAAGTTTATGAGAAGGTGACTTGCAAACAACTTTTCGACATTCGAACACATGGAGAGTCAAAATCTAACAATTGTAGTAATGAAGTCATAATAGATCCAACAAACAAATTGGAAAATTGGCCAACACTTTGGAAAATCTTTCTGAAAAACTTACTTCAACAGACGAGGCTGGAGGTTTTTTTGAAATAACTTTTATTAAATGTGTCAAATATAAAATTTTCAGTACAATCAGAACAAATCAAAGTCGATAGGAAAAACTTTTGCGACCTGATGATGAATGTTTTGATATTCTTTTAGAAAAAGGGGCTTTTGTTTCCTCCATTGACTGCAAAAATAGTGCAATTCAATGGATGCGAAGCATCAAAAAGGGAACAATTCAAACCATCTTTCATCTTCACATCTCCCCCTCAGACTTTCTTGTTTTCATCCAAATATTGGCAAGAGTCCCAAGAGTCCCAAGAGATGAAATACACTTATCTGAACCTTCTGATATACAATTTTTCCAAACCCGATCATAGCATGAGCGTCGAGATCTATGCAATCTGCCAAGATCTCCGGACCCACGCTTGAAATCGTTATATCGAATATATTAGGTTGATGCAAAAGTCTTTTTCATTTTTTTCGTACTTCTTTTGAAAAATAACAAAGTCATCAATTAACCTATGGTTTGCTCTAAATGAAAAGTGTTTATTGTTCAATTTCCCATCTTTTTAAGTCAATTTGGGTTCACTTTCAAGCAAATTCGAGAGTGAAAACGGGGTTTTCATAAAAATCTATAAAAACCTCTATAAAGAAATTGGCTGAATCAATTTCTCTGAAAATCTGAAAAGATATCTAACTTTTTGTGCTCTATCTTTTATTTATTAACATCAAGATTGGTTTCCTTAGCTAAAGCGTCTAAAATGCATCATCGAGCCGTCGCCTTTTCTGACTACCCGACTTCAGGCTCTCAAGAAAATCTAGGCATAAGACATTTTTAAACCCGTTTTAATGTCATTTTGCAGAAAAATAATTGGCCTTTCGAATGCAATAAACCGTTGTTCAATTGGTGCATTTGTTACTTTTTAACGGAAGTACGAAAAAAATGAAAAAGACTTTTGCATCAACCTAATACTTGTGGAAAATAAGAATAATTACATATTTGCTGTATTTTCCGTCGCTGGTAGTTCAGTGGTAGAATATATACTATATTGGCAGAGATATCTTTATTCCAAAAAAGATTCGCCATTATTACCAGCTATTTTCTTCCATTTTTTGCGCAGACTTCGGATGCCTGATTCGAAAAATTTGAGGTCCCGCGACATCTAAAGTAGTCTTGCACCCAAATTTCGACTTCTTCAAGATGGTTAAACTTTAGATTTGCAAGAGAGTGTTGCATAGACAGGAAAAAGTGGTGATCTGAGGAAGCAATATCAGGCGAATAGGGCGGATGAGGCACAAGTTTCCAGCCTAATTCTTCTATGGTGTTTTGAGCCAAGTTTGATGTGTGTACCCGGGCATTGTCAGCGAGAAAATGGATTGTCCTTGGATTAACACCTCTTTCTCGTAGAATTTCATCAACTTTCTTCAGCTGTTCGGCGTAGCTTCGAAGAGTTATAGTTTTTGAAGATTTTCGTAATTCAAAGTAAACGATTCCTTTCATATTCCAAAAGACCGACAGCATAACTTTCTTTCCGTGAAGTTCTGGATGTGGTGTCGGAATCGACCTTTCTCCTTTGCTCAACCATTGCCTTTTGCGTGTTGTATTATTGAAATATGTCCACTTTTCGTCCATCATCAACATGCTTTCAAAAAAGCACTGCCTGTAGCCTTTTTCAATAGGATCCGAGATAATAAAACTCGATTGGCTTTGTTTTTAGGGCAAATTCATGTGGGACCCATTGACCACAACGATTCCTTTTTTCAATGAACTAAAGGTTTTGAGAAATTGTGTTCGGATCACATTTAAAGTATTCGGCTAACTCAGACAAAGTTTGAATTGGATCCGACCCGACAATCTCCAACAACTCCGCACTATCGAGGGCAACTGGACGATATCCATGAGGCTCATCTTCCAAGCTCTCATCTCATTCCAGAAAATTCCCGGCAATTCCTTTCACCCAAAATGTTTTCTCCGAATGCTTCACAAAGATTCCGGTGTGACTCCGATGCTGATTTCTTCATTTTGAAGTCATAGAGAAGACACGCCCGCAACACGGATTACATTTAAAGTATTCGGCTAATTCGGACAAAGTTTGAATTGGATGCGACTCGACAATCTCCAGCAACTCCGCACTATCGAGGACAACTGGACGATATCCATGCGGCTCATCTTCCAATCTGTCATCCCCTTCACGAAAACGTCGAAACCATTCCTGGCAAGTGCTTTCACTCAAAATGTTTTCTCCGAATGCTTCACAAAGATTCCGGTGCGACTTCGATGCTGATTTCTTCATTTTGAAGTCATAGAGAAGACACGCCCGCAACACGAGTTTTTGATCCGTCATCTTGTACTTAAAATTATGTGATATTCAATGATAGCAATAGCTGTGAAAATAATTAAAATGAATAAGCAATAGTAATACAATATAATACAATTTAAAACGGACCATCACACCTTCAAATAAAAAAAACTTTCGTCCTCGGAAGTAATTCGCAGTTTCTTTTGCAAGTACCTAATAGTAAACATCCATTGGTTGGATCATGCTCGTCGTTCCTGCGGCAATGTTTTCATTTTCAGCTCATGTCCCCGAGTTACTGCCTGTTGAATAAAGCTGTGGTCTCGAAAGCTCGTCCACAGGAGTGTATACTTTTTAGATGCATTTCCGTCACAGATGGGTGATTGTCTACATACAAGTTTATATGAATCGGATATGAAAATAAAGTGATTTTATGATGTTGAACAACTTTCGTATGTTACAAAAATTTGTCAGTTTTTGTGTTTTTTACAGATTTTCAAAAGCAAAAATCCTTTTGCTTTTGAATAGTTGGCATTCAACAAAACTTTATTACCTCACAGAAAATAAAAAGGTTTTTATTAGAACATTCAATGGGCCGGGGCAGCAACTATTGGGTAAATTGGTTGTTCACTCATCAGACAAGCGACATTACGTGACGATCTCTCAAGTCTCACGTATCCTCGCTCTCCCCATTCGACTCCCCATCTGCAAAATATTTGATAAGCTATTTCCTGGCACTAAATGCGATAAATTCAAAGTTTCAAAATAAAAATTCTTACGAGTTCTTGATGAGCCAAAACGGGCCTTCTTTTTCATCAACACCATATCCTACTAATAAGACTGCATGATTGACTTTTTGATCTGAGCACGGATCATCTCGATACACACCAGAATCTGAAAAATTTCTGTATACGATTTAGAATTTCGATAAACTCCGTAAAACATATTATAATGATGGTTAAACTTTAAAAACTGACCTTCTGTGTAATTGTAGCGGAAATCGTTGGACGCAAAAAGACTTGCAGCAAGTGGGCCGATTTCAAATAAAGCCGACTGCAATTTCTAGCATTATATCAATTTAAACAAACACTTTAACATTTTCGAAAAGAACCTTACATTGCAAAGTACCAACAATTTTCTTATTTTGTTCATACTTTAACAACTAACTTTTATTGTTTGTTCATCTGTTGAAACAGCCATGTATCCAGAATCAGCGGCGATATTTTGACTTCTATTATTGTGACACTCCTGCTCCTAAACATTATATCACATTTGTTGAATACTTAGCAACTGTCTAAAATTTTTAGCGACTATCTAGTAGCTTTTTGCTTTTGAAAAAACATGCACATAAACTCAAAAAAATTAATGATACTGCTCTGGAAAATCTTATTTCTTATCTTATTTCGAATACATATATATGTTACGTCCGAATCTGAGGAGACGTCCATCTCCGATCCGGACGTCCGAATCTGAGGAGATTCATTCTCCTCTGAAACGGACGTCCGACTCAGAGTCGCAGTCCATCTCTGATTCGGACGTCCGTTTCGGAGGAGAATGGATCTCCTCAGATTCGGACGTAACATATACAAGGTGGCTACAAAGTATTGCGACAAATCAAAAGGCATTTCAATTTTTTAAAGGAGCCTATCCTTGCAGTTTATAAAGCAAACAAACAATTGCTGAAAAATTTCAACTTCAGTATTTGAAAAGATTCATTTTAAAAGTTTGGTAGATTTGAAAAGAGCTGAAAAAGGTTCTGAATCAGTTTCTCTTTTTCTTTTCTGAAAAAAAAAAGAAAAGAAAACTTCTAATATTTATATTTATGTAAAAAACTCTATTTTTTGTTGAAAGGTTAAATGTTTTCTGAAGAATTTACAAATGCATTTCTTGACTTCATGATCTGACTAACTTTATGATAAATTGACTATAGGAATGGTGTAAAAAAATATCTATTAGGTGTGTGAAAAAGTAATCCACGTTTTTAACGTTTAAATATAAAAGACCATAAGTTTCGTTAAAATAATTTTTATTCAACGAAGTAATCACCATTCGAAAGAAGAACCTTTTGCCAACATTCTACAAGTAAAGACATTCCACGATAATAAAAATCTTGGTCCTTAGAGGCGAAGAAAAGATCCACCTCGGTTTTGACATCTTCTTCGGAATTGAACCATTTATTGGCCAAAAAGTTAAACAGAGACAAAAATAAATAATAATCAGATGGAGAAAGGTCTGGACTATAAGGTGGATGTGGTAAAACCTCCCATCCAACACTCTGGATTTTTTGTCGAGTCTGTAAAGAGACATGTGGTCGCGCGTTATCATGGAGCAACAGGACACCTTTCCTATTTACCAATCATGCGCGTCTCTCAGTGAGTTTTTGTTGAACTGCATCAATCTCGGCACAATAGACATTCGAATTAATCGTTTGGCCACGTGGTAAATAGTCTATGTGCATAATACCAGTCCACCAATCCAGTCCACCAAACTGTCATTCAAATTTTTTTAGGATGGAGGCTTGTTTTGGGCATTATCCCAGCAGGTTTACCACGTTCCACCCACTATCCAGACCTTCTAGAATTATCGTAATCAACCCATTTTTCATCACACGTAACAATCCGATCAATAAATGGCTCAAGTTGATGTTTACTAATCAAAGAATTGGCGATTGTAAGGCGCATTGTTTTGTTTTCTTCGCTCAATTCATGCGGTATCCATTTGTCCAACTTTTTGATAAAATTCATGGCATCCAAGCGTTTCCTTACGGTTGACCCATCACAATTTAATGTAAAGCCTACTTCTGAAGAGGTTGAACGAGGGTTTTCGAGAAGACAGCGTCTTATTTGGTCATCAGATAAAAATAAAAAACGTGGATTACTTTTTCACACACCTAATAGATACTTTTTAATTTCTTGTGAGACCGTGTCTCGATGTGGTTCAATGGTAGATATTTTGAAAAGGCACAGTTTATCAAAACTTTCCCTTATTAGGGCAAATTTCGCTCAAAATGAAGCAAGTTGGCACTATCACAACTATTTCAACACTTGCAAGTGAAAAAGAATGAAGAAAAAAAGGCACACAATTCACTCAACACGAAGCTTAAATAATGGGTTTTTTTAAGTACACAAATTACAACAAACAGACAACTGAATGTTGTCTAGTAGCTGATTACGGTATCTTATCCATCAGCTTTAAATTTTAACTTGTGTATTGAATTTGACTAACTGCAGAGCAGTGGCAATTTGCCACAAATGGTTGATGTTTTCATTTCTGCTTTATAGGAAAAAATGCGTTATATTGCAAACTTCTAAACTATTATATTATTAATGTAGCGTTCAAATCTTTTTGAAGTTCTTTCCAGGGTCAAAAATGGTAACAATACGTTGTGTTGAATCCAATTATTTCTATTTACGGTTGTAAAAATCAAACAAAAATGTTCGTATATTGAAAAAATCAGTTTCAAAAGAAGTTTACTTCAGTCAAACTTCTAAATGTTTAAAATATTGCTTCTCTTTTTGGTGGTGGGTGGAAAATGGGTAAATGATTAGAAAATAATAATCTTCAAATGTTTTCTAAGACTAAACCATCAAATATTAAAATTTAAACGTGTATTAGGTTGACAAAAAGTCATTTCGCGATTTTTCAGAATCTTTAAACTGAACCACCAGATATCAAAACGCTGTTTGATGGCTTTTTTCTAATAAAGTTAAAAAGTTAAAGTTAAAAGTAAGTTAAGTTCTTTCTAATAAGTCAAAAAGTTGAAAACTATCCGCTTTTGAATCAAGGTTATCTATGTAGTAAACCCCGGTCCCCAAGTTCAATCCTAAATTTTTGGCCCCTGGTCCGCCCCGGCCCGCTAAGATGCCTATCAAATTTATCATTATTGAGTTGACATTGCACTTTTTGCGATTTAATCCTTCCAACAGTGGACAATTTATTTTGAACAAGAACAAAAAGCAAAAGAATTGTGATTCTCATCCGGCCACGGGACCCATCGGTGGATTGCAATAGACCCAGATAAAGTCTTTCTAAAATTGAGCTCACTAATACAAGCAATATAAGAAATCAAGTTCAATTCTTTACAACCGTTTAAAAAGAAAACTTTATATTGCAATTTCGCACTAGAAAACCTACTCCCACAAATTGCCATTTCGGCCCCGAGGGTCCAACAGCACAATGGAAATATTTGTCGGCTGTTGATGTGACCTGAAATGAATGAGAAACGTCTCGTTCGTTTTGTTACTTACAAGGGAATGCCAACCAGGTGTGGTCGCCAAATGCAATGAGCTACTATTCGACGCAGATTTTTACGCTGATTCCGAATCTGCTTCCCGTTTTGCTAAATAGTCTGTCAAAAGTTATAAGCATGCAAGTCTTGTATGGAATTATAAAAATTATCCCTCGAGTTTATAAACAGATTTCCCAGAGGCTTTAAAAAGCAGTGGTGGCCGAGTGATAGTAGCCAAGAATACAAGACTCTCGAATTCGAGACCGTCGTTCAACACTTTTTGCTTTTTTTAAAGGTAAATGATCTCCATTTTAAATCTTTTTCAAAGTACTTCTCATAAAAATGTTTTCTTTTAAATGTTTACTTTTAACATTAAACAACAATCATTAAAGTCTAAAACATCAAGTCTTCACGGCATTGATGACATTTGTGAAAGGGGCGAGTTTCATTTTCTTTTTAGTTTTTTTTAATGCTAAAAGTAAACATTTTTATGAGAAGTACTTTGAAAAAGACTCTTATTTTAAATGGAGATCGATTACCTTTAAAAAAGCAAAAAGAGTTGAACAACGGACTCGAACTCGAGAGTCTTGTATTCTTGCCCACTCGGCCACCACTGCTTTTTAAATCCTCTGGGAAATCTGTTTATAAACTCGAGGGATAATTTTTATAATTCCATACAAAACTTGCATGCTTATAACTTTTGACAGTGTGCTATTTAGCAAAAATGGAAAGCAGACTCGGAATCAGCATAAAACTCTATGTCGAATAGTATATAGCTCGTGTCATTTGATCACCACACCTGGTTGGCATTCCCTTGTTAGTCGAATTGTCAAGGCAATTAGTCTCACCGGTCCCGGCACATTTTCATCATCCAAATAGTCGTAATTGACATTGTTCATATAGTCCGAATCTCCCTGTGCAACCACACCAAACCAAGCCTAGGATTGATTGCTTGGATTGAATTCTCGCTAATCAATTACATAGGTACTATTTGGCAGCGGAGAGCAGACATAGTTGGCAATCTGACAGCCATTCTCATCGGTTCTAGAAGGATTTCATGTATTTGAATGAATTTGTTCTCTTACGAATATGTGACATTGAAGGTGCTGTTGTCGACAGTGTAAACGCGTTCGATGAAGTTCTCTGGACAGCCACTTGTGCACACTTAAAATCAATTATCAGTAATAAAAATTTCTGAACGAACTCGGAGTTGTTGTCGTTGTGGTGGTGGTCGTGGTCGTCTGAAATTTGAGATCATTTCATCTCCACAGATTTGACTACTGGATTAAATGAAAGAATCGACCAGACTATCGCTTTTTATCATTTTTCTTGTTAGCTCAGCTTCTTGGTTCTTCTAACTGGTCTTAAATCTTGGAAACTGCCTGATTGTCCATCTATTCTTAAATCTTGAAAACTGCCTGATTGTCCATCCAATATATTCTTGAACGAGTTGAGTCGGAAAAGATTTTTTAGCAATATTTAATTTAATATCTACTATACAGGGTGTTCAAAAAAAGTCAGCTCTCCTTAATTTTCCAAAAGTTTCTGGTGGCTCCTGGTGGCCCTTGTGGTGTCAAAGTGAATATTTTGGGTTAGAAAATTCTGGATATTTTATCATTTTTCCCCGATTTCATGACTTTCTTATGTATGAAATTTCTGAGCCACCATGGTCACCACCACCATGAGACTTTTGCCAAAAAAATTGAAACTTTTTATTATATTATTAGGTTGATGCATAAGTCTTTTCGTTTTTTTCGTACTTCTGTTAAAAAGTAACAAATTCACCAATTAATCTATAGTTTGCTCTATAAAAAAAGTGTTTTTTTTGTTCAATTTCCATCTTTTTAAATCAATTTCGGTTCACTTTCAAGCAAATTCGAGATTGAAAAACGCCTTTTTCGTAAAAATCTATAAAAACTCTACGGAAAAATTGGCTGAATCTCTATCTTTTATCTATTGACACGAAGATAGGTTTTCTTTAGCTAAGGTGTCTAAACCGCATCATCGAGTTAGCCCTTTTTGACTACCCGACTTCATACTCTCAAGAAAATCCAGGCATAAAATATTTTTAAACCCGTTTTAATGTTATTTTGCAGAAAAATAATTGGTTTTTCTAATGAAATCAACCGTAGTTTAATTGGTGCATTTGTTGGCTTGAAACGGCAGACGAAAAGGAACAAAAAGACTTATGCATCAACCTATTAGATCGAGACATCGTGGTATCATATTAGAGTTAATATATAAACTAAAATTTTTAGCCAAACACTTTATTCATCTACATTTATCTGTCGTACATAAGAGATTTTCAAATCGCATTTTTTTAAAGAAGTGTCCCGTTTTTCCAAGGAAACGCTGATCATTAAAGTGTATGGTTAAGTTGTAGCTGTGGCGAATTGCCACTGCTCTGCAGTTAGTCAAATTCAATACACAAGTTAAAATTTAAAGCTGATGGATAAGGTACCGTAATCAGCTACTAGACGATATTCCGTTTGTTGTAGCTTGTATACTTAAAAAACCCGTTATTTAGGCTTTGGTTTTGAGTGAGTTTTTTTTCTTTATTCTTTTTCACTTGCAAGTGTTGAAATAGTTGTGATAGTGCCAACTTGCTTCATTTTGAGCCAAATTTGCCCTAATAAGGGAAAGTTTTGATAAACTGTGCCTTTTCAAAACATCTACCATTGAACCACACCGAGACACGGTCTCACAAGAAATTATATAGATCAAATCATAAACATATATTTCTTACAGTAGTTATCCTAATAGTGTTTACTTTGCACCATGATGCCAGTAGAAAGTTTTAGTTTTATGGGAAAAATCTCACGGTGGTGGCTCAGAAATTTCATGTATGTCATGAAATCGGGGAAAAGTAAAAAAATATCAAGAATTTGCGCGCCCAAAACATTCACTTTGGCACCACAACAACCTGCAGGAGCCATCAGAAAGTTTTTGGAAAATTAAGGGAAACTGGCTTTTTTTGAACACTTTGTATATAATTGAGGGCTGTCTGTCTGTCTGTCCGTCCGTCCGTCACACTCTGGATCTCGGCTCCCCGTGAATCGATTTCGACAAACTTTTTTTTGATCGATAGGGAATTAAAAATGAATAGGCACATACTTTTTGGTTAAAACAAGTTTTTCATTAAAAATCCGTAAAAAATCAGAAAAACCACTTGGCCACGCTTATTTTTGCCTTCGGCGGCCCTTAGGGAAGAGCATGGTCGAGGTGGTTAGCGTCCCGTCTACAAAACGACTGGTTGCGTCAGGTTCGATTCCCGTAAGGTTGCGTCAGGTACGATTCCCGTAAGGTTGCGTCAGGTTCGATTCCCGTAAGATTGCGTCAGTTTCGATTCCCGTAAGGTTGCGTCAGGTTCGATTCCCGTCCGTTTCAAACTTTTTTTTACTTTAAATGTTTTCAAGCATGGAGTTGAAGCATGCAAATTCGAGTTGCCCTTTTAATTCGAGAGATCAAACTATGCATTAACCCCAAAACGCCCAAAACACCAAAACAGCCGTTAGGCGGGTTTTTTGGTTGATGTTAATATGTTACATACATACAGAATATGTTCAATTATTCTTTCAATTCAACAAATAAAAACCTATTTTAAACAAATCCCCGAAAGACACAACCAACCGGCATACAAGCGGGCAATTTGATGACCGGATCGTCGGGCAACGTGGGACCACAGTGGGGATTGCTCGTGATGTTGTTGATGATCGTCCTCACCTAAGCATTTAGATAGACGAAAGAGTTCCTTTAACTTTGATTTGAATCATTCTTTCAAAAAAAAAATTCGCTCACCGATGAATAACCAGGGCAGCATGGGGCATGGCCTCCATTTCCTGTACAAAAATCAGCCGAGCACAAGGCCGTTCGATTCGTTGGGCCACTGAATGGGGAACTTTAGCTAGTTAAAATAGGGTTTTAAGTAAATTAATAATAATAATTAGTGTGCAAAGGAGATGATGGTTTGGCGCTGAATTATCAAGATGTAAAGCTTGTCTAAACTTGTAAAAACTTGCAATTTTAATTTCTACTCTTTTTCGTAAAAAGCTCAGAAACAAGCACATTCTCTCAGATTATCAGCTTGGAAAGATTGCCCCGATTTTACAAATTGTACAAAACTTTCAAGTTCTCCGTTTAGATGATTTTGTAGTTCGAAACAGAACTAGTTAGTTTTCAAGTGGCTTTGATGTACTGGAGTCCAGAAGATGTTACATGATGGCTGGTATTTCATGGATAAACTATCGTGCTCGGTCCGAATCAACTATCCGGTAAAAGTCGCACCGGATACCGGACCGGATTAGACGCTTGAAAATATCGAAAAAATGAAAATATCAGACCGGACGGTCTGGACACCTCTGTTCTAAACAATTAGTTCACTAAAAAACGTAACGTACATGTGTTCTACTTTGTTTGATTTTATTATCACATGGCTTTACCAAAAGATAGGGTATAATAATGTAAACATAATAAAACTGATCAGGCAATTAGTCTAAACTATGTTAAACTAAACTTCGCTAGTCTAGTATACTAGTCTAAACTAGTCTAAACTAAACTTCAATCCTTAATAAAACTCACACGCAAGGGCATCCGGCTTGAGCCGATCGACAAACTCGATATTGCGTGTGCTTTTGACAAAGACCACACGGCCAGGCGCCATTGAACGGACAACTCGTCTCCGTGAACCAATTCGACCAGATTCCTGAGGAAAATGGGTAAATTCATGAGGCCTTCTTTCGCTGAACTGCAATAACTAGAGAAACCCAGAAATCTAAAGCACAACAGATCATCATAAACGTTATTGTCAATAGAGTGTGGACATATAAAATTATGTCTTCTAAAAACTGGTCCCAACTACCGTAATCTTGCAATTCATAGGTCTAGGTTTGGGACAAGCATTCTAGAGCATGGAAAGAGGCTGTAGAATTATTTGGAGAAGAGCACCTTTTAGAAAACAGGATTTAAACGATTTGATTTGAGGCGAACACAGTAGACTTGTTTTTCGGTCTGTTTCAGCTCGGTGCACATCGAAATTCCGGTTTATTTCGGCTTAATTCGGTTCGATTCGAATTTTGCGCCGAGTTGCACTGAACCAAACCGAAAAACAGGTCTAAAATCCGGTCTAATTGTCGAGGTGAAGGTTCTTTATCATAATGACACTAAGTTTTTGAGCTTCTTTGAATTCATAGCAAAACTGACCTCCATATGGACAAGGGCAGGCATGCAAAACCTCTGAATTTTTTCTTATCTTCGTTTTTTGTGGCAACAAACTGTTCAAATTGCAATTCGGAGCTTTATAGTCGTCGGCTCTGGCGATCGCCTTACAGAGATATTTATTTGTAGCCGTGTTGAGATACTGTAACAGAAATTAGCGCCAATTGATACTATTGATAATACTCAACCCTAGCATGTCCTGCAGCGCAGAATGGAGCCGTTGGACAAGAATTTGCCGTGCATGGAACGATTCGCGAATAGTTGCCCCTGGAATGTTTTTCGCATTTGAAAACGAACTCTCTAATAGCAAGAATTCTTATTCTGTTCGTTCTCCCCAAAGCATAGGGTGTTTTTCCTAAAAATAAATACTATTAGGTTGATGCATAAGTCTTTTTGTTCCTTTTCGTCTGCCGTTTCAAGCCAACAAATGCACCAATTAAACTACGGTTGATTTCATTAGAAAAAGCAATCATTTTTCTGCAAAATAACATTAAAACGGGTTTAAAAATATTTTATGCCTGGATTTTCTTGAGAGTATGAAGTCGGGTAGTCAAAAAGGGCTAACTCGATGATGCGGTTTAGACACCTTAGCTAAAGAAAACCTATCTTCGTGTCAATAGATAAAAGATAGAGAAAAAAAAAGTTTGATATTTCGCCAAAATTTCAGAGAAATTCATTCAGCCAATTTTTCCGTAGAGTTTTTATAGATTTTTACGAAAAAGGCGTTTTTCACTCTCGAATTTGCTTGAAAGGGAACCGAAATTGATTTAAAAAGATGGAAATTGAACAAAAAAACACTTTTTTTATAGAGCAAACTATAGATTAATTGGTGAATTTGTTACTTTTTAACAGAAGTACGAAAAAAACGAAAAGACTTATGCATCAACCTATTAATTTGATCAAATTTGCAATGCAATCCTTTCTTTTTGTCTCTTTAATTACATTTTTGATTATTTTCCTTGAGAATTTTAGTCGGGGAATGCCCGCAGTCCCGCAGGCCAGTCTTTTGCCCGCCAGTGAGGGTACCTGCATTTTCATGAGTAGGGGTGTGGGCAAGTCATTTCCTAAACTGACAAGGGAACCCCACCAGAGCATTGTTTGGCTGGAAACAGAGTGTTTCTGATGCAGAATTTCACGGGGATTCCGAATCTGTAATCAGACGTTCCTAAGGCCTCCAGAAAAAGGTATTCAACTTTTTCTTTTCGTGGCATTTTTTTTTGCAATCATCGACGCGCAATAAGATCCCTTTTCACGCAATTAAAAACCAATCTAACACAAAAAAATCAAAAAATCAAAAAAGATGGCGGCACGGGGAATTAAACCCGTGCAAAACGGAGATCTCTCGTCCGCCATGCAAGCGCACTACCCACTGAGCCACCGAGGAATCTGGAAGGACACTTTATTTCCAGTTAAACAATGTCAAGGCTCTGATGGGCGTTCCCTTGTGAGAAACTACACACTTTGTCTAAATCTATTCCCGAAACAGCATGGATACTAGAAAGAGTTCGAAAGTAAATGACATCTTTTATAAGGAATTCAAACTCACAATGTGAGGACTGAAATTTGCATTTATTCAAATTTCCTAGTGAAAAAACACTCCATCATTTGGGGGAAACAAACCCGATCTGTACCGGAATTTCATTATTTAATCAATTTCTTTTCGATATGTACAGAGAAATTGCCATCAACATTAAACAGATTAATAAACTTGGTTCTATTTTAGAATCTAATTAGAATTAGAATCTAATCAGAGTTGAGCCGGTCAGTTCGCATCATCAACAATTAATTTACATTTATTCTAAGTGTCTATAGATTTATGCAGATCTTTGATTTCTCTATTTCGATTAAATTCATCGATCTTTTCGACTCACTTGCATGGACAGCCCCTGCCAAACGATTGACACGTCCTCGTTTGGGCCTTTTTCCCGAAGAATCCGCACGTTTTTGTGCAAGTCGTATAGTCTGTCCAACCCGACCAAATCCCTGTTGATTTGATTTTTGAAAAGAATTTCTTCGAAATCGACAAACCGCCAACTGGGCAAGTCTTGCAAACGGGCAGAGTCGCCTCGAAAAGAGAAAAAGCTGAAAATTACACGCATCAAAGTAATGAGAGAAAGCTTCTACCGGCAAAGAGAAAAATCACCACAGATCTGTAAAAAGTGACCATTCCGATAGATAGTTATCGGGTTTTGTGATCGATTTTATACGTTCACTTTTCAATAAACTCGAAAAAAGCCTAAGCCAGCGTCAAACTTTTGCAATATTTTCAAAATGAAGCTTTTTTGTGATGCATCAGAGTTGAACTCGTGTTCCCCTTTCAGCAACAAATTCAAAAGATTGAGGTTCATTTTACGGGGAGTAAATCCTCTCGAAAACAGCGGCCAACACAGGCGGAATGCCGAACACTAAGTACATACGTTGTTCCTTTGACATCGGAGACCACTGAAATGCTAAACGGATAAAATTTAGAATGGAATTTGACTTAGAATTTACAGGGATCAATATTTGAATCAAGTTTGTAACTACAACGTGGGCTTAGGTAAGATATAAGGTGTTCAACACTCCCCCACTCTATATTTGACTCTTAACATTTCAATCTGCTAAGCAATTTTGATTTGACATATAAAATATTGTTACAATACTTTCACAAAAAAGAAAGAAAACTAAAAATAGTACAGTAAGACTACAGTTAGGAAACACAGGTACAAAAAGATTAAATATAGGGCATATTTGACATGGCAATAAGATCTAATTCGTTTATAGATACTTTCAATTTTCCTACAGACGAGAAGATACCAGACGGGAGATTATTCCAAGTCCAAGAGGGGAACTTATTCCAAGTCCAAGACAGAAGCCTACTCCAAGTCCAAGACAGAAGCCTACTCCAAGTCCAAGAGGGGAACTTATTCTAAGTCCAAGAGGGGAGCTTATTCCAAGTCCAGGACAGAAGCCTACTCCAAGTCCAAGAGGGAAGCTTATTCCAAACCCTACTAACACGGTTCGCAAAAGAATGATAAAGGGAAAGATGATGGGGATGAGAACCGACCGAAATTTGATAAGGATGACTACGTGTACTTCTAGAAATTTCCACAATTTTCAAGAGGCTTTGAAATTCTGGATGCGACATAGGGTGGAAAAGAATTTTATAGCAAAAAAATCAGATCAAAGTAAATACGGGGATATAAAAGGGGTTTTAAATTAAAAACTATAAGTCTAGTCTCATAATTTGGAATAAGAGAAGAAGGGAAACAACCATTCTCACCTATGAAACTCATTTGGACTCAACTGAGTGAAACGTTTATCTAACGGAAATTAAAAATCGTCGAAATAAAGTGAATTGTGACTCTCGCTTTGGTAAAATCACGATAAATGAGGAAAGAATTCAGTCATCAACCAATCAATCCAATCGTGTATTTCTTTTTACTTTGTTTTTCTTTTTAAAAAAAAGTAGGGATCAATAAATTTAATTGAAAAATCAACATTTCATTTCATTTTAGAGGTGCACAGGCAGGAATTGTCGGAAATTTGTCTAAAAGTAGGTTGTATTCATAAAATCGACCACGATTATCATTTTACCTTTGCCACATATCTTTTGAATCAAATATTCCCGATAGACTCTTGTCGCTGAGATCAAAATGAGACAATTGAAAGACGAATGAAAACTTTGAAACAAAGCCAGTGAAGAGAGAACTAGAAGTTTTGTGGCAATGTTTTGAGACTTACACAACTTACAAATGTTTTCAATTGGAAGTAAATTCAACACACTAAACGTCCCCAGCAATGGTGGTAGAATGAAAAAAGTGAGCAGAGCAAGAGACTGAAAAAGATTGAAATCGAAAAGTAATCTACTTCTGTAACCTGCAAAAAGAAAACAATTTGCAGATATTGAATCATTTCTTTCGTTTGTTGACTGACAGTCTTTTTCACTGAATTTGCATAGTGAAAAGTCAACCAAATAATATAGAACAACCAAGCTGTTCCAGAGGAAATCTGAAAATATTTTTTCAAAAAAAATTGCTTTGAGACTTTGAGATTAAATTAAAACCAGAATTAAAGCTGGGAAAGCTAATTTGGAATCCTGTTGTCGAGGATAGAAGACGATTGGTTGTTGATATGATTGACAAGTTGAGTCGACTTCTACAGTTGGCTTTAAATTGTTCAAATTGAGCCATTAATCAAAATTCTTAAGATTTCACTTACTTGTCTTTAAAGCCAAGAGAATGTATTCAATAGAATCGACAACTTCATATTCATTCGAGATAACAAAGCTGAGAACCAAAAAGAAAACAGTAGTAGCTCCAGTCGCAAAGCAATGCAAGAAAAATAGCTTTGGCGCATCACGAGAATAGCCAACAGCATGCAATTTATACAATAGAGAAAACAGAAGTGTTTCCAAGACCAAGGCCGCGAAATTTAAATAGTATTTCTAGAATTGGCATAGAAAAATCAGGGAAAACGGATTATTACTATGAGCTGTGCCTTGAAGTGTAAAGGTAATCCAAAAACGTCGCCAAAAGTGCACGCGGTCGATGGTAAAAGATAGATTGGCTCTGTCAGAAAAATACCAAAATCCATGCATTGAGAGAAGGTCTGGAAAAGAGATTCATAAATTGATAAAGAAAATCTGGCTCCTGAATTTCTAGATTTCAATTTCTCCGTAAATCCAACTACACTTCCGATTTGAATGTTTCGATAGAGTTTCGAGGCTGGCGATTTCACTTTGAACATTGTGAATAGAGTAAGGAGAGAAAGGGTGACACCCACTCCAAACGAGATTTTATAAAAAATTCCAATGATTGTCAGTTCATTGTTGGTCGGGCAAAACATGGCTAAAGTTGTGAGGGAAACTGATAAAATTGATTAAACTTATTTTTTTAAAAATTGATGATTCAAATTGATTAAACTTTATATAGATACTTTATTCAGGACCTGAGATAAAGTGCGCTAGATTTAAGATTAAAACACATGAATTCATACGCATAACACGAAAAGGGCCGATAAAAAGCAACACGATATAATATATGTAAAATGTGGGTAGCACAGATAACGTCAAGGATCCACTAGAGCTTCAGGATCAAGATCATCTACAGATAATTTAAAGGTTTCGAGACTATTGGACTCTCTCAAAACTCTGGGGAGTCGATTCCAAATTCTGGCAGTTCTTATTGGAAAAGAGTTATAAACAAACTTATTGGAGGTGACTGGAATTTCTAAAACAAAAGAACCTCTCCTTGAACTAACCGTGGGATTAACTTTGAATAAATCGCGAAAAAGAGGGATAGGTTGCCTGTCCTTTACAATTTTGAAACATTCTACTAAATCCGTGACCAAGTGGCGGTGTCTAGAAGATTTAAGATCAAAAATTTTGCGTCTATCTGTGTAATTAAAGTATGCAAATTTGGAAAAGTCCATGTTCCATAGAGCTACCTTAGTGTATCTCTGCTGGATTTTTTTCTAGGTGAGAGATATCAACTTGTGTATGTGGAGACCAAACTATAGATGCATACTCTAGAATGGGTCTCGAACTTTAAGAAAATTTCTTGTTAAATTGCTAAAAAGTACAAACGAAAAGATAAAAGAACTTTTTAAACTTTGCTTTTTACAAAAATCTCTATAATTGTCGGCTAAACTGTTTGTTGTCGGAAAGAATGACTTGTACAGAAAAAGTCAATTGCTGCTTGCGATTTTCAAAATAAAGTAGTTGAGCTTTTCTTGGAAAGAGAACAAATTTTATTTCAAATAAACTTTTCATGACAAGAATTGTGGTAATTGGTTGGAAAAAAAAAGAAAACGCTTTAATCTTTGTACTCGAAATAAGAAAATATTTACAGTAGCGGACATAATTTTAGCATATCTTTTGTTTTTACCAAAACTTTGTTGCAATTTAAGCTATCAAGCCAAAATTTGCCCTGAACGTAGAAAATCTCCTAAAGTTAGTATTTTACCATCTAAAAAATTCTCACATTCTGTTTATAAGACTTTTCAAGAATTTTAGTGTATAGCTGAACGACATAATTATAGCATATTTAAACAACTATTTATAAAAACAATTAAAATCAATGAAATCCTCAAAAGAGCTATCATAAATTATCATAATCGTATTAATATTTTGTCGGCCCACCTTTTGCGTCAATGACGGCTTGGTAACGGCGGTTCATCGAAGAGAGTAAAGCATCAATGGCACTTTGTGGAATCTCCATCCACTTTTTTGCCAAAAGAAAAATCTTATAGACAAAATCTGAGGATTTTTTAGATGGTAAAATACTAATTTTAGAAGATTTTCTACGTTCAGCGCAAGTTTTGGCTTGATAGCTTAAATTAGAAAAAAGTTTTGGTAAAAACAAAGAATAGGCTAAAATTATGTCCGCTACTGTATAACCCCTAGAAGTGGCAGCGCGCCTCGATCGATGCCGTCCATCTCTCACAATACAAAAGGAAATCCTTTCTTCCTCGAATTGTGACAGGAGATGAGAAATGGGTTTTATCTGTGAACTTTCGGAGCAAGCGGCAATAGGTGGGGCCCGGCGAGAAACCCGAAAGTGACCCCAGGCCCGATTTGCACCAGAAGAAGTTTATGCTCTGCGTTTTCTAGGATATGGAGGGAGTGGTGTACTGGGAGTTGCTGGATAGCAAAACGACCGTTAATGCAATCAAATACAGTGAACAGTTGAGAAAGGTGAATGAATCCCTAAAGAAGAATAGGCCCTCCAAGTCAAAGTTGGGATGGTGCTGAAGGACACCGAGTAGTGCTCACTCAAAAACTTGGCACATGAGTTGTATGACTCCAATTCGAAAGCTTTTAGCATGTAAATGTAGCCACGATTCCGGGCTTCAAATCCCTATATAACACCTACTATTTTGAAATAAATTAGACATGCTGCCATAAATTCACTGCTTTTACAAAAAGTTGTGCCAGAACTTTTGAAACACCCTGTAGAAATTATCCAATTTTGAAATGTGTAGTTTATTAGAATCAACCTTACGGTCCTCTCAATCCACAGGATATAAACTAACTAAAAGAAAATTACCGCAAATTTTGGCAGTAACTAGCGCTAGGCATACTACACATAGAATATTAAAAAATCAAAACGCTTTTATGGCTAACAACCGATTTTACGGGCATATGAAAGTCTAAATTTCCCAGCGCTTTTTTCTCATTTCACCTTAACGGCAGCTCAAAATTTGTCGTTGTTTCACGTCATGTCCAAAAATGAAAGAAGTCGGCCCTAAAATGAGGGCGTTGAGACATGACAAAGTCGCAGTCATTTCATAGGCGCCAACCTAATACTTGCTTTTTTTGATTTTATTACATTGGCCCATAAGTCTTGGTAAAACTTTGTTCTTTCGAAATTTGTTTTTGTTTATCCGCTCGAGAAGATGAACTGGATCGCTACCTCGAGGAGGACGCCATTGAAATGGCAATCAGCGCTTACTGTGTTCAGCAGAACGAAATCTTCCCAGCCTTAAATTCTGACTATCTAAATTCGCCGTATTTTCTGTTAAAAACGACTTGATGGAAATGAGCAAAAGAAATGCAAAACAGCTGGAAATATCAATCTCCGATCAGAGAAATTTGTCCAGTTTTTTGGATTGTGAATGGGTGATTAGAAAGAATTAGGCGAAATCTACAAGAATCTTTCAAATTGAATCTTTTTTCAGATGTTTTCTGGCTCATTTCATCACTATTTTCTATTGTTTTCGTTTTTTAATAATTATTAAAGTGTAAATTTTGGGATGGTTACGGAAATATTGAGAGGAATCCACAAGGACAATTTGAGCCATCCCCCTTTCAAAAAGACAAAACAATTCTTTCCGAAATTTTGTCAAAGGATACTTTTCATTACGTTCAATCATCTATATTTTTTTATGAATTTAAGCCTTTTCAGCCTTTTCAGCGCAAAAGAAAGAAAAGGAACTTTAGAGAACTTATCAGCATGATTTAAACTCTTCTGGGGTCATAACCGACTAGTACCAATTTTTGTTTAGATAAAGATGACTTTCAAGAATCTGAGCCACGGAATTTGGTTCTTTTCGCTTCTTTCGACTGCTCATTTATTTCCTATGAATACCAGCAGTGACATATCGTTATGGCCGGAATTCCATGAGGAAAGTTGCAAAGTTTTCGATACTTTGTAGTTTGAGTTTAAAGGGAAGAATTGGTAAAAAAGAGATTAGGAGACGAGCCTGGGGTCAAAAGGATACACCCCAGTGGCTCCCGCTCCAGAGAGTCTCAAAAGAGTATTCAACTTTCAAGTGGCTACGTTCGAAATAGTTAGGGATAAGGAATTGTCTCCCATCTCCGACGATGTGGATTTCTTTTGAATTTCAAAAAAGCCGCGCAGACATATTGTAGCTGTATTGACTTTTCAAGAATAG
Source organism: Mesorhabditis belari (assembly GCA_958450365.1). NCBI lineage: Eukaryota > Metazoa > Nematoda > Chromadorea > Rhabditida > Rhabditidae > Mesorhabditis > Mesorhabditis belari. The sequence goes on along the minus strand of CAUEEP010000752.1, from coordinate 7,311 downwards.
ATTCGAATCACTAATGCCCTAGGCACTCTAGACACCACTGCTTGATTGAGGAATCAAATTCACAAATTATATAAGCAGAATAAGTCGTCCGACTAAGCTCAAAGGCGCTTTCAACGTTTCAGCATTTTTAGATCGCTCCATCTACTCAACAGGTGAATTTTCTACCACTTTTGAAATCTCTGAGTGAATTTTTCCGCATTGGGAATTGTTCAAACGCTTGCGGAAAGTTGATCACTGAGCTAATTAACGGTTAGTTCTTAAACTCAAGCTTCAACGTCCCGAGTGTCCACGAAGTCTCTTGCAAATCACTAAGAAAACCTCTCAATATCATGACAAATGAAAGAAAATTAAGGAAAAGCTGCGTCCAGTCACTGCGTGTGCACCCGATTCTCCGACGAAACTGATGACAAACTTAGCGGAGATTTTGTGGAGACTGCGACTGGTATTTACTTTGGGAGGGGCGAAGAGCATATCAGAGATATCTGGACAAATGGTCCGACAAGCTAAACTTCAAGACAAGCTAAACTTCAAGACAAGCTAAACTTGAATAAAGAACTTCAAAGGACAGTAATTCACTCAATGTTTTTTTTACGGCACTTTTCGAGATCAAGAAAAAAAGACACTTCGGGCTGTTAGTTGTTTGTTCGCTTTGATTTGCCAAATATGAGTACTTCAGCTTCCAAAACTATTTATCGAATCGATGCTTAGAGAAAAATCTCACTCTTTAAAAGAATATCTCGTTCTCTTTATGAAAAAGCAATCAATCAACAAGCAAAATGAGGTAAAAGCCTTTAATGTGTTATTTTGAGCAATTAACTAGGTGTTTCCAAATGTATTGGTTTCAGAAAATGTTTAATTTATCCACAAATGAACAAAAGTGGGCAACAACATCGATTGTTCATCAGTTTTTGGTGATTTGACACGCTGAATTCATCCATTTGTGAGCGAGGCATCCCTTCTCCACGCAGCAGCTACATTCCCTAGGTGGAGGGGCACACTGGCAATTAGCGGCCGACTCGATTGATGCCAAAGTAGCGATGACAGCTTTCATCGTTTTGCTCACATGAAGGCGGCTAAACTTGGGGCGCAATCAGTGTCAAACTAAATTCCTTCTTGAACATGGTATCCATGGGTGTCCTCGGCAAAGTCTTGGCACTAAATAATATTGTAAATGATAAATAATAATAAATAATAACGAACTATGGAGAAGTCGATAAGCCTAACTTCACTATAGCGAAACTCGGCCAAGACTCTGCCGAGGGCACCCATGGATACCATGTTCATGAAGGAATTTAGTTTGACACTGACGCTCCCAACTTTGACTTTGACTGCTTTCATGTGCACGCAACGATGCAAGTTGTCATCGATACTTTGACATCAATCGAATCGGCCGCTAATTGCCAGTGTGCCCTTCCACCTGGGGAAGGTCGCTGTTGCGTGGCAAATGAATGCCTCGTTTACAAATGGATGAATTCAGCATGTCAAATTACCAAAAACTCGTGGAAAGACCCTTTCGTTGCCGATTTTTGTTTCATTGTGGATCAATTAAGGTTTTGCTGAAATAAATACGTTTGGAAACCCCTAATTAATTGCTCAAATTAACATATAAAAAGCTTTAACGTTATTTTTGTGATCACTTGCCGGTATTGAGCAAGTACGCCCTAAAAAGGAATAGTAAATCTCGTCCTACATAAAAAAACTTTATCGGATCCAAAAGAACGTCAAGCAAAAATAATTCTGCACTCGGAACCGAACCCGGAACCGATTTACATCTTTTTCCAACAGAAAACTCGCATCGTGACGAGAAATCGTGGTAACAGACACACAGACAACTTTTCAAAATTATAATATAGTAGATAGATAGAAAAGGCTTTCTCGTGAGACACAACCCATTAATCTAAGATATCGGTCATTACAAATGTTCTAACCTCATAGAAGAGATTTAGCTTTTAAGAGTTCAAACTCGGAAAAAATTGCTGCCTTGTCTTGTTCTTCACAAGTTGTTTTTAACTTAAATATTTATTAGTTCTTGGGTGCCCTTGTTGTTGATGATGGTGGAGGAATGGTAATGTTTCCTCGCCAGAAATGAACGACCCATGCCATACCCATCAGCGTTCCAGAAAGCTCACCATCAGCTTTGTCGGAGAATCGGGTGCACAAGCAGTGACTGGACACAGCTTTCCCTTAATTCTCTGTCATTTTTCATGGTATTGGGAAATTTTGGTAGTGATTTGCAAGAAACACTAGGGGCGCTGAGGCTCGAATTTGAGAACTGACCGCTAATGAGTTGAGTAATCGACATTTCGCAAGCCTTTGAACAATTCCCACTTCGGAAATATTCAGTAAGAAGTTTCAGAATTTCGAGAAAATTGACTTGTTGAGGAGATGGGGCGATCTAAAAATGCTGAAACGTTGAAAGCGCCTTTGAGCTTAGTCGGACGACTTATTCTGCTTATATAATTTGTGAATTTGATTCCTCAATCAAGCAGTGGTGTCTAGAGTGCCTAGGGCATTAGTGATTCGAATCTATTCTTGAAAAGTCAATACAGCCACAATATGCCTCGTCTACGTCTGTCTACTGAAATTCAAAAAATTCACATGAGCGATGGGAGACAATTCCTGATCCCCAGCTATTTCTAGCTTAGCCACTTGAAAGTTGAATACTCTTTTGAAACTCTCTGGAGCGGGAGCCACTGAGGTGTATCCTTTTGACCTCAGGCTCGTCTCCTAATCCCTTTTTTATCAATTCTTCCCTTTAAATTCAAACTACACCAAAAGAATCGAAAACTTTGCAACTTTCATCATAGGCTTCCCACGATAGGTCAGTGTCGGTATTCATGGCAAATAAATGAGCAGTGGAAAGAAGCGAAAAGAACCAAATTCCGTGACTGAGATGCTTGAAAGTCATCTTTATCTAAACAAAAATTGATAATAGTCGGTTATGACCCCACAAGGGTTTAAATCATGCATCAAGTCGGTTATATCCCACAAATTAGTTCATTTTGTGGGGATATAACCGATAAGTACTCTAAATTTCCTTTTCTTTATTTTGCTCAATCGTTTTCACCTATCTAATTTCAAATTTAGCCATTTTCTTCTAAAACTTCATGTTTTATGCATTAAATGACGAGATACCCCATAAACAAAAGGATATTTTCAACTTTTGAAGAAAAGAATTTCAAATTTGGATTTCGGAAACGCTGAAAAGGCCTGAATTCATAAAATAATATATATGATTGAACGTAATGAAAAGTGTCCTTTAACAAAATCTCGGAAAGAATTGTTTTGTCTTTTTGAAAGGGGATGGCTCAAATTGTTTTCCTTGTCGATTCCTCTCAATATTTCCCCAACCATCCCAAAAATGTACGCTTTAATAATTATTAAAAAACGAAAACAATAGAAAATAGTGATGAAATGAGCCAGAAAAATTCTAAAAAAAGATTCAATTTTAAGGGTTCTTGTAGATTTCGATTCAGTTTTTCCGCACGTGATTTCGTTGTCATTGTCGTTGTCGTTGTTGTCACGAGATTCTTGTAGATTTCGCCAATTTCTTTTTAATCGCACATTCACAAGCCAAAAAACTGAACAAACTTCTCTGATTTAAGATTGATATTTCCAGCTGCTTTGCATTTCTTTTGCTCATTCCCTTCAAGTCGTTTTTAACAGAAAATACGAAGAATTTAGGTAGTCAGATTGTAAAGAGCTGGGAAGATTTTGTTGTGCTGAACCCAGTAAGCGCTGATTGCCATTTCAATGGCGTTCTCCTCGAGGTAGCGATCCAGTTCATCTTCTCGAGCGCATAAACATAAACAAACAAAACAAATTTCGAAAGAGCAAAGTGTAAGCAAGACTTATGGGCCAATGTAATAAAATCCAGAAAGCAATTATTAGGTTGGCGCCTATGAAATGACTGCGACTTTTTCATGTCTCAACGCCCTCATTTTAGGGCCGACTTCTTTCATTTTTTTGACAGTGGTTGCCAGAGACCTAACGTGAAACAACGACAAATTTTGAGCTGATGTTAAGGTGAAATGAGAAAAAAGCGCTGGGAAATCTAGACTTTCAGATGCCCGTAAAATCGGTTGTTAGCCATAAAAGCGTTTTGATTTTTTAATATTGTATGTGTAGTATGTCTGGCGCTAGTGACTACCAAAATTTGGGGTAATTTTCTGGCAAGACAACGGAGGTTCAACTTTTGAAGTTACCCGAAACTTGGGTAATTAAACCGGGTGTCTGGTTCAGTGTGGCAGATGGCAATTTTTGGATTTACTCAAAAGTGAATAACCGATTGTGTAGTCCAAAATCCTCAGAATCTTTTTGTTGACATCAAAACAAGGTACACCACTCCGAGAGAGTTCTTTTCAAAAATGGAATTTTCCTGCTGGGATTTGCATCGTTCCCGCTCCATGCATTGTCCTAACCGACGCCATCTGCTATAACATGGCCGTCTCGGGGAGTTGTTTCACCAATAAAACGCTGGTAGGATTTTGTCTTGTGCGTAGCTAGCTTCCTTTCTTAATATTTTGATTTTGGGTAATTAAGCCTTAGATGACAAAGTCATGAGTGAAATTGTTAATGAAAAATTGGAAATGTCAAGTAATCGGAGGGGCTTTATACCGTAAATACTGTAATCGACCTCACTGAAATGAAAAATCGTTGATTTCTCGAGAACTGTAAGAGATAATCGATGTGCGGTCGAGAATTGAAGCTATCTGATACTTCCATCCTGCCGTTTGAAGCTATTAGAAATTCTATCGGATGAACAAAGTTCTATAGCTCTCAGAGGTCAAGGATGGAATTTATTGCTGGCAACAAAATGAGCCCCGCCCAGGAAATCAATTCTTTTTTTGATAAAGTTTTGTCTCTAGAGTAACATTAGACTAATATCAAAATTTCTGGAAATAGACCTTTTTGTAGCAACTTTTTGTTTGCGAGTGCTCTTGAGGGCTGAACTGAGAAGTTGACGGTGATTTTGTGAATTTTTAGCCACTTCCAAGGTGAAAATCTTCTCATCCGACCAGAGAATGCGCCGCCCCTTGAAAAAAGCTCGCAATTTCTTGCATTTCTCCTTTCGGTTTTGCTTGGCTTGATCGGTGAGCACTTGTCCGTTTAACAATCGATAACTTCGAAGTCCGAGCGCATTTTTCACTCTCGATTGAACCGAGAAACGCAAAAGTTGAACCTGTTTTGCCATCTTGTTCAAGTTAAGATCGTCTTTTTGCTCGATCCTCCTCTTGATGATCCCACGCATCTTTCGGGTGTTAACGGTCCTCTTTCGTCCTCTTCCGGGCTTGGACTGAACATGTCCCTCCTCTTTCCATTGCTTTACGATCTTCTGGACGGTCCTCAGAGCCACCGCAAACCTTGATGCGATCGACGAGTTCTTTATGCCGCTCGTCGCCAGCTGAGCGATTGCGTCCTGACTAGCGCACGTCTTTGTCATGGCCTAGAAATTAATTTTTTTTCACGAAAAATTAATAGACAATGATAAAAAGAATATCAAAACACAAAAAGATGAGTATTAATAATTCATACATTGTTTAAAACTATGCCATATGCATAATTTTCAGCTACCCTGTATGTCTCCGATCTATCTAAATAACTCTTAGCAAATTAAGGAAACTAAAAAACACAAACACGAAACGCTGAATAGGTAATGAAAAAAGGTTTTAAACCGATGCCCATTTAAAGGTCGGGCGACGACCAACCGAACCGATTGATCCAAAGGTTGAAAGATCGGCAGACCGATACTTGATCCGACGACCCTTACTAGGAATCGTTGTTCATTTACCACCGAGTTTCGAAGCGGGACCTAGCCTATTTTGTCACAAATTTTTCGCTGATTGTCTAGCTTGTGTGTCATCGGTTCAAACTTTCGACCTAAATCCGTTTGAAGTTTATGTGTAAAAAAGCAGTTTTTGCGTGTTGCACTATTTATCTGACCGTGCGAGTACCAAGCGATCTGGCGCTCTTAGAAAATATATAATCATGGCCAAGTGGAAAGTGAGCTGAGCCCTCAACTACCTGGCACTGGTTCGAGTCCGGACTTTGGTTTTGCTTTTGCTTTGCAACTTACAAAACTTTGATTAAAAAAACTTGAATATTCACCGCAGGCTATATTCACGTAAACACTGATTTATGCAACTTTATATAGTTGAAGTTTGGACAATTTAGATAAAAGGTTATGCCAAAAGTCGCACGATTACGTGCTCCGGCCGGGAATCTTAACGATTGACGTGGAATCCTCAAAACGATATATATAGGGAAGAGATTTGCTTAATATAAAGTCCAAAACAAAGTTACAACAAGAATAAAACTTTTGAAAATCGCTTTTGCAAAGAGGAAAGCTTCTGCTCAACACCGGGCTCAAACCAGGCCGAACAAGTTGATTGCCTAGGGGACGACCACTAGGCCACGAAGACATATCTTCGGGAGACGCAAAGCCACTTCCTACTCGGGCGATCAGATAAATACACTGTGGTGCAAAAGTCCTGTCCCATTTACTTTTCTGAAACATTTTGTCAAAATTCTAAAATTTTCCGAAAACAACTTTTTAAGTAAAGGGGTTTTTCTGAACCCTAAGTTGTAAGCTTTCATATAAACAAGTTTTTAGATTTAAAAAATTTATTACCTGAAAGAAAATGACAAATAAAGTTTAACATCAAAAAATATATGGTGCAAAAGTCTTGTCCCACCATTAAAAAAGGAAAGCGAGATTAATATTTGGTCGGTCCTCCTTTAGCCAAAATCACTGCTTCAATAGGTTGAGGCATTGAGTCGACCAAATCACGTAGAACTCCCGAAGAAATTTGTCGCCAAACGTTTCTGATAAAGAACCAAAGCTCGACCTTTGTGTTGAATATCTTGCCCCTGAGTTTAGTCTTTAAATGGGCCCAAAGATGCTCTATAACAGTCAAATCCGGCGAATAAGGAGGCACTTTGATCAATTTTTGCACGATAAGCAGCAAAAACGCCAGTTAGGCGAGCTCTTCCTCCATTTGCAAGTCAAACAACTTGGGCCATCATTAGTTGGCTTTTGTGGCATCGAGCGTTGTGTTGTCTTGATATAAGGCCCATCCTTCTGGCAAGTTCGTGTTTGCAAATGGAAGTAAGTTGTTCTCTATGATTGACTTGTACCTTTGAGCATCGAGATTTCCATTGATAAACACTAGCGGTCCCGATACACTTCGATTCATCGAGCCTAAAAAAAACAAATCGTAAATGAAAAATAGAGCGAACACTTACCCCACAACATAATGCTCCCACCACCGAATTTTACCGTTGGCTTGACGTATTAGAGCTGATAACGTT